>CM077648.1:75826118-77026118 GCA_039707465.1 Rhabdophis nuchalis
AGGAACGTAGCACATCTCTAAGTGATGTATTAAAGATGCGGGTGAAGATGGTGGCCTGTTGGTCAGCACAAGCTTTTAAGCAAGAAGGAGTTATCTTGCCTGGGTCTGGTGCTTTTCCTGGCTTTTGTCTGTGAAATAGAACTTGCCCTCATTTTCTGTAACCAACAGAGGTGCTGGGCCTAATGGGATAGGATCAGTTGTAGGAGGCTTGGCTGTTGTAGGGGTGTCTAAGATGGGGATTGTGGAAATGCGTGGCAGTAATTTCCTTTCAAACCTACAGTAAAACACATTCAGATCATCTGCCAGTTGTTGATTTCCTTCAGCATGAGAAGGAGGTTTGCTGTAATTGGTGATATTTTAAAGAGTTTTCCACATGTTTGCTGGTTCATTTGTTGAGAACTTAGCTTTTCAGAGTAGCTTCTTTTTGCTGCTCTGATCTCCCTAGTTAATATGTTTCTGGCCTGATTGTACAGCATTCTATCACTTTTTCTGTAGGCTTCCTCTTTAGTATAATGTAGCTGCTTAAGTTTAGCTGTGAACCAAGGTTTACTATTACTGTATATTTGCAGGTTTCTGGTCAGCACGCATAGGCCTTCACAAAAACTGACATATGATGTTACAGTATCTGTGAGTCAGTGGTAGGTTTCCATTTTATTTACTACTGGTTTGCTCATGACACTTCCAGTTTGCCTGATCCGGATTGAACCGGGAGCAACCCACCTCTGTTGTGAGTTCATCCAAGTCTGCAGAGGTATCTTTAAAAACATTCCAATCAGTGCAGTCAAGGCAAGCCTTTAGCTTTAGCTTTGCCTCCTCAGTCCAAGTCTTCATTGATTTAATTACTGGTTTCATGGTTTAAAGCAGGGGTTCCCAAACTTGGCAACTTGAAGACTTGTGGATTTCAACTCCCAGAATTCTCCAGCCAGCAGAGCTGGCTGGAGAATTCTAGGAGTTAAAGTCCACAAGTCTTCAAGTTGCCAAGTTTGGGAACCCCTGCTTTAAAGTCTTCGTCTGTAAGCAGGTACAGAGTGAATCATAGAATGATCAGCTCATCAACGATCCCACAGCTGCTCGTGGTAAATACCAATAAGCATCTTGTAATGTTGTGTAGCAATGGTCTAAAGTATCCTTGCCTCTCGTGAAAATCACCTAAAAATATCTTGGTAGTTCTTTCCTTAAGTTACATTTGTTAAAATCACCTAAAATAATCAGAAGTGAATCTGGGTATTTAGCTCCAGCCAACATAATGTGGTCAGCTAGAGTTCGTAATGCATTGTTTGCACAGGTTTGTGGAGAAACATACACAGCAATTAGGAGATATGAGGAAAACTCTCATGGAGAATAAAATGGATTGCAATTGATAATTCATGTCTCTAAGTCCACATCACATCATGCAAGAGATCATTGCTCTACCAGGTTCGATCCAAACTGTTTAGGAGTATAAAACAGCATTTTACAAACTGTTGGGCTACAGCTTTCATAATTCCCAAATGGCTGATTCAAATAGATGATGAGAAATATAATCCAAAAACATATGAATATCTCAGGTTGGGAATAATAACAGAATCTTGAAAACTGTAGTACTTCTTCTTTAGTATCAGAGAATTACATGGAAACTGTGTTCAAGGCAAGTCTTCAGTAGGAAAAAGGGAATAAACTGTTACTCCCAATGCAAAATCTAAATTAGACTCTAGTAGTTTAAAAACACACACCAAGCCAGCAAACATGTAAATCATACTGTGGTTAATCTAGGTTTTAATGCGCTGTTCCTTTTGTAAAAAATAATTGTTTAACATTTGGTCCCTTCTCAGATATTTAGGATATGTGTCCATTATTATTTCTTGATATAACACATTTATCCATTATCTTCTAATTTACATCCAGTTTAAAAAGTGATTACCACAACATCCCTACTTAAAATGTTTTAATCTAGTGTTCATTTAATCCCAAGTCTGGGAGCTGAAGTCGTTCAGACTTAAAGTTGCAAAGTTTGCCCACCCCTGGACTAGCAGCATTCTGTTCATGTAGAGTTAAAATAAAATATAAATTATTTATTTATTTAACCAATTTGCTCAAGGTAAATTGTGAATTACAAATCAACATAAAAAACCTATCTCTCCTCCCCCGCTAGTTGGATGGGAAGTAACGGACTCAGGCTCAACCCGACCAAGACCGAGTGGCTGTGGTTTCCTGCTGCCCGGTTCAACCAGCTGACTCCATCGCTGGCCATAGGGGGCAAACATCTTGCCCCTGTGGATGGGGCGCGCAACTTGGGTGTCCTCCTGGATACCCGGCTGTCCATGGAAGATCAAGTGACAGCCGTGGCCAGGAGGGCGTTTTACCAGGTTCGTCTGGTATGCCAGTTGCGCCCCCTATTGGACCGGGATGCCCTTCGCACAGTCACTCATGCTCTCGTGACATCCCGACTGGACTATTGTAACTCTCTCTACATGGGGCTCCCCTTGAGGTGCACCCGGAGACTGCAGTTGGTCCAGAATGCAGCCGTGCGAGCAATAATGGGAACCGCTAGGTTTGCCCATGTAACACCGCTCTTGCGCGAGCTGCACTGGCTACCTGTCGTCTTTCGGGTGCGCTTCAAGGTGTTAGTTATCATCTTCAAAGCGCTCCATGGCTCGGGACCTAGCTATCTGCGGGATCGGATCCTGCCGCATACTTCCTCACGGCCGATTCGCTCCCACAGAGAGGGTCTTCTCCGGGTGCCGTCCACTAGACTTTGTCAGCGGGCGACGCCCAAGGGAAGGGCGCTCTCTGTGGCAGGCCCTGCCCTCTGGAACGACCTCCCCCCCGATATTAGAACAACCACAGACCTCCGTTCCTTCCGTCTGAAATTGAAAACGCACTTTTTCTGCTTGGCCGGCCTAGGGTAGCCTCTCTTCTATAGTTTTATAGGGTTATATGATTTTAGTATATTGGGGTATTTTAGCGCAGGGTTTGATGTTTAATTTGTTTTTATTGAATTATGTGTATTTCTATGTGTATTTATTGTTTTAACTTCCCTGTGCACCGCTCCGAGTCCCCTTGGGGAGAGGGAGCGGTCTAGAAATTAAATTATCTTATCTTATCTTATCTAGTTCATCTACTTTTGTTTCCTGTCTGGTATATTTGAAAGGGCTGAAATTAATCTTGCAAGCTCCTCCTGCCACTTTTTTTCCAACTGCTTGATCCACATCACGATCCACAGGAAAGTTTCCTATTTTTCTTTTTATTCTTTTATGCTTTTCCTTTTAGTTTGCGTTAGTTTTTATCTTTTTAATAGTTACTTTTAATAATATTACTATTAAAATGAATTTAATACCAGTTAGTATTTATTAATCGCTATGTTTTTACTTTTTTCTATTTTAATTTCCTGTGCACCGCCCCGAGTCCCTGCGGGGAGAGTGGAGCGGTTTATAAATTTAATAAAATAAAATAAATAAAAATAAGGACACATTCTCTCCCATCCACTGCCCCAACTCTACCCTGAATTGAGAGATTACAGGTTGTGAAAGGAAGCAACATTCCTTTTTGTTATGTCTAAAATTAGTAACTCATGTTGTCATGCAATTTTAACCTTTTCTTCTTCTGTTTTGAATCTTAACAAAAGTTTATACATCTTTATTATTACATATTTTGTAAACGCCAAACTTAAAGACTCAAAAACCATCCCGCCTCTAAAAGGGCAAAATGGTGAAGATTGTAACGATGGTGCCATTAAAGCCAATCTCTTCAACACTTTTTTTCAGTCCAGTCTTTCTCAACAGCAATGGCATCTTCCTCTCATTTCCTAGTTGTACCACAACCAATTGCAATGATCTAATCTACATTGATTTTACTGAAGATACCGTCAAAAGGGCATTACACAACATAAAGCCATCTCTATCTATTGGTCCTGATGGAATATATGCCTACTTTCTGAAAAAGCTCTCCACCGCCTTATTTGAACCTCTAAGCATTCATTTCGAAAGATCTAAGCCCCAGAGCTTACTGTAACGACATTGCCAAAAAGACATTCAGAGTTGTCAACCTTATTTTATGAAGTTTTCTCTCTGATAACTCTATGCTGCTAACGAGGGCATACAAAACCGTTGCCAGACCTATCCTTGAATACTGCTCACCTGCCTGGAACCCACACTGCATTTTGGACATTAATACATTACAGAGGGTCCAGAGGTATTTTACAAGAAGAGTACTCAACTCTTCTATTTGTAATAAAATTCCGTAATTTTAGGTCTGGATAACTTTGATCTACACCGTCTATGTTCCGACCTAAGTTTAGTACACAAGATTATCTGCCATAACGTCTTACCTGTTAATGACTACTTTTATTTCAACCACAATAACACAAGGGCTATCAATAGATGCGAACTAAATGTAATCCCTCTAATCTTGATTGCACGAAAGATGACTTCAGAAATAGAGTAGTAATTGTCTGCAAACTCTACCTGATCCTGTTGTTAGTTCCTCTAACCCAGGGGTCTCCAACCTTTGCAACTTTAAGTCTGAAGGACTTCAGCTCCCAGAATTCTCCAGCCAGCTTTGCTGGCTGGAGAATTCTGGGAGCTGAAGTCCTTCAGACTTAAAGTTGCAAAGGTTGGTGACCCCTGATTTAAAGAGTGCAATTGCAGGATATTGTGTTTAAGGGATTTTTCCCCTTAAATTTTCATAGGAAAAAAAAAGATTGTGGGATTGACAATATTCTATGATTTTAACAACTCTTTTCTGCTTTTCATTGCATTGTTTGCAAATGTCATAATTGCTTCCCCCATCTCTCTATTTTATCAATATATACCATATAATGTAAAATTCTGCTTTAAGCTAGATCCTAACCAAAGTCTCAGGGAAAAGCTGCACTGGCATTCCTAATAGGTAACTGCATCCAACAGTGAAAAGAAGTAGAGTTCTTTCTTTAATTCTACTTGACCTATCAGTAGACCCCTGCTCTAACCTACATACCTTTTACCTTAAGCTGTCTACCATGGAACGTACGAATTTCTTAAGAGGCGCCTAGGGGGCCTGCATAAGCGCACCAGCATGCCTACCATCCCTGTCCTACTGTCCCCATTTATGTATATGTTTATGTATTCATTTTACGTGTTTTTGGCTATGCTTTGCTCATTTATATCCATTCATTTGTGCCATATTTTCATGTGTCCATGTCAATGTCTACACTGATACTTGTTTCATTGTACTCGTTGACAAAAATAAATAAATAAATATCCATCATTTTGTACATAGTTCTATTTCAAATGGCATTCTGTGTTTTTTTTTCCATTCCAATTTTCTTTTTTATCCATGTTATTTATTTATTTATTTATTTTGCTTTAACTGCACAAATGAAAACATTGAAATCCTTCTGAAGCCAGTCATTCTGAATTGGAGGAAAAATTTGGTGCTCAAGGATTGCTCCAGCTATGGTGGTTGTGATTCCATTCAATTTTTCAGAGTGCTGAAGGGAACCACATACAAGGGATTGTGGGAAGCAATACTAAAAAATAAACATGTAATATGAAAACAATAACAATAAAGGTGAAACAGTAGCATCTAGAAGCAGGAATCAGTTCTTGACATAATGAATACATCGTCATATTTGTCAGAAATGTCCAATAGCACGGCAGATTATCTATGTGGCTATTTGCTTTTTATAGATTATCCATTGCTATTATAGTATTTCCACATGCTGAGAAAAGTCTTTTATGGTCAGGTATCAGCGTAAGTATTCCATGCTAAAATTGAATTGAATGCTGAGTAGATTTAGAACATGTTTTCTAAAAGAAAAGTTGGCACATTGATGTTTACCTGCATTTGGACATTGGTAGCTGTAACAGTTAAGTGCGTAATTAGCAGAAGCAATAACTTTGTTCAAGAATTGCTGGTTTTAAATTATGTTAAAGTTGAGGCATTTTCTTTCTGTTTTCTATTTGAAAAGAAAATTGGTTCTTGTGCCTTCCAATGCAATAAAGTAGAATTAATTATCCTCACTGCTGACTGAGGCTGATATGGTAAAACAAGGAAAGATCCATAATCAAGAGAACTGGAAAGGCTGATAACTGAGCATTTTATTGCTGAGAAAGAGAGAACGCATTTGTCACTTATTATTATAATAATCCCAAAGCAGTATGGTAGAATGGAATGTTCACAGGAAAATTGTCTTATATGGCTTCTAAGAATAAGGGCAGCTTAGTAGCTTGCATGATAAATGAACACTAGACAGCCTAGGAAGTAGACTTTGAAAAAAAGCATTCAGAATACATGTGACACGACCAGAAGTATCTAGAAGAGCATCCTATTTTTTATTACACAAACTAGCTGTACCCGGCCACGCGTTGCTGTAGCACAGTCTGGTTAAATGGCCAACCAACCTGTGTACACACAACCACCGTATAACCCACAACCTACCTACCTCCTGTATTTCTCCCTCCCTCTCTCTATCCCTCTACCTACTTATCTACCTACCTACCTAGAGAGAGAGGAGAGAGAGGCCGCTGACTTGGCAGCAGCCTATGGGGGAGTTGGTGGAGGGGGGGCGGTGGCGTTGTGAGTGGCGAGGTGGGAGGGGCAGAAGGAGGCAGGGGGACGAGTGAGCGAGTGAGGAAAACACAGAAGAGCTGCAGTTGTACATTTGTGTGGCATGTACCTGGCACTGGTGTGCCATCCACACAATCTGTACGTATCATTGGTGCTGCACTTGTAAGGAACGTTGTGTGAAAATTTGGTGGCGATTGGTGCAGTAGTTTTTGAGATTTGCGGTTTTGAACAAACTCATAGTTAACTTTTTATTTATATAGAGATTGATGCCCTTGAAACATATATAACCAGGACATAAGAGCAATCATCCTGATTTTTAGAGGGATCCAGTTTCTAGTGTTTGGCAATATACTATAACTTTGGTTTTAATTAAATATGTCAAATGTGTTACATTTTTAGTTAAAAGTTCAAATGAGAGAGATTATGATGCACAATAATGCTGAATTGTGTCCAGATTTTACTCTGCTTGAAGATGCCAGTCATAGGCTGGGCATCCAGGTTGTGGCGCTTGCAAAGAACGTATGGTGTTGGATCAAAGAGAATATCTACAAAATGTATTGCTGGCAGTCGATGGAATCTTCTTCATAGCCAGTAATTAAATGATGAAGGTCAGTGAATTTCCCTGGTCTTGATCTTAAAGCCAGTGTCACCCAAAATTACCATCAATGGCTCACCTTAACTTGCAGTAGAAAGACTTGGTTAAATATGTACAAGTGCTTGAGATAAAGACTTTAGCTACCTTTTCAGTTGCCTGAATGTCGTCTTGATCAAGTCTTGAGCCTGAAAATTCTCCTTGCTGGTGACATGCCACGCTAATTATGTTCAGGACATGGATTGAACAGTCTCTTGCAAGGTTGGTGGATTTGAGGAGGGATAAAGGAGGAAACAGGTGGGCATTCACATAGTGGATGAAAATAAATCACGTCCATTTCATCCCAGGTCCATTCTCTGCCTTTCCAACTTATCAGTCATGCTATTTTGGGAGATACAGAAGGTCTACTAGTCTACCAGAAGATCAGAATAACATGAGTTCGGAAACTTTCTGAGGATTGGATCACAAGCAGTGAAGAAAGGTTATGAAGAGCATTGTGGATATTACCTTCTACCTCAATCTGCATCCCTCATCAGACATATGACTTATCATTTAAGCTAGAAGGGGAAAGGAGCAGAATTCTGTCAATATTAGTGAAATTCCACTTTATTCCAAACTAGCTGTACCCGCCACGCATTGCTGTGGCCAAGTTTGGTTAAATGAAAAAGTTTCCCCTCATAGACCCTCTCAGCACCCCCCTTCCTTCTCTGCCTCAATTTCCCCTCCCTCTCCCTTCCCTCCCTCTCTTACTCTACCGACCTACCTACCTACCTCCTGTATTTCTCCCCCCTCTCTCTATCCCTCTACCTACCTACCTACCTACCTACCTACCTACCTACCTACCTACCTACCTACCTACCTCCTGTATTTCTCCCCCTTCTCTCTCTCCCTACCTACCTACCTACCTACCTACCTACCTACCTACCTGCCTGCCTGCCTGCCTCCTGTATTTCTCCCTCTCTCTCTCTATCCCTCTACCTACCTACCTACCTACTGTATTTCTCCCCCTTCTCTCTCTCCCTCTACCTACCTGCCTGCCTGCCTGCCTGCCTCCTGTATTTCTCCCTCTCTCTCTCTATCCCTCTACCTACCTAACTACCTACCTATTGTTGGTGGCGGGGATGGCAGCGGTGGCGAGGGGAGTGGTGGCGAGGGGGGCAGCAGCAGGGGGGTGGCAGCGGCAGAGGAGGGAGAGGCTGCTGAGGAGGTGACCATCGCGGATATGACGCAGACCATGCGTGCAAGTGACGTGAGCTAAAATGCGGCTGGGTGGGAGGGGCCGCGAAGGGGAGGGGGGCGTGTGAGTGAGTGAGAAGAGACGCAGTTGTACATTTATGTGGCATGTACCTGGCACCGGTGTGCCATCCACACAATCTGTATGTATCATTGGTGCTGCACTTGTGTGAAAATTTGGTGGCGATTGGTGCAGTAGTTTCTGAGATTAGCGGTTTTGAACAAACTCATAGTTAACTTTTTATGTATATAGATTAGTTAAGTGTTGCAAGGGAACAGTGGTACAGTACAAGCAGCAAGAAGCTAACAGTATTCAGAAGCAAAAAAAAAAGTTCCTGGAATTGTCAAAATAATATCTGCCTTCCTAATAAAATGAGTGAAAAGCATGAATGATATAAAATCCCAGGTCAACAAAAGCTGCTGATAACTCATTTGGGACAAAACCAGCAAAACTTATCTGGCAGAACCTGGCTCTCCTTCTCAGCTTAGTGTGACCTTCTGTGGAGCAAGTGCTAGTTCTGTTCTTTAATCAAACTACATACATACAGATCAGTGGTGGGATTCAAATTTTTTTACTACTGGTTCTGTAAGTGTGGCTTGGTGGACATGGCAGGGGAAGGATACTGCAAAATCCCCATTTCCTCCCGATCAGCTGGGACTCTGCAGGCAGAGAATAGATGGGGCCAGGGCCAGTCCGAGGTGGTATTTACTGGTTCTCTGAACTACTCCAAATTTCCGCTATCGGTTCTCCAGAACTGGTCAGAACCTGCTGAATTCCACTCTGATACAGATTCAGCAGCTTTTTGGAGGGAGATTAGATTTTGTTTGTGTGTGTGTGTGTGTGTGTGTGGTTAGACCTTCCTCCATAGAACATATATAGGCCAAGGGTTACTCCTGCAGTCCAACCAAACTGTCGGCAGTAAGCATGGAGGGAGAGACATGTATGCAAGAGTGCAAGCTGTCCATAAAGTTTGCCTTGCAGATCCAAGGCCCGGACTGCTTCAAGACCGTCAATTGACTATTGTAGAATGTTCACACTTTGTTGGGAAAGCAGGAGAAACACTAATTTTGAAGTTAAACATTTAAAGGGCTGCCTTATGGAGGGTTAGGAATGTGACAAAAAGCTGTACAGATAGCCCTCGAATTGCAACAGTTCATTTAGGGACTGTTCAAAGTGACTTATGAGCCTTTTTCACACTTATGACCATTGCAGCATGCTGATGGTCGCATGATTGACATTTGGATCCTTGACAACTGACTCACATTTATGACGATTGCAGTGTCCTGTGGTCATGCAATGACCTACTACAATCTTCTGACAAGTGAAGTCCCTGGGGAAGATCTGCAGATCCACTTAACAAACACGGCAAGAACAATAACAAAATGGAGCAAAACTCACTTAACAAATTTCTCTTTTTTTCTAGTAGTATAAATTTCGGGCTCCTTTGTGTTAGTAAGTTGAGGATCCATTACCTCAACATGTCTTCTAAACACAGTTAGCTTAGCACAGGGGTGGGCAAACTTTGCAACTTAAATCTGAAGTTTGCCCACCCCTGGCTTAGCATATCATGTTATACTTAATGGAAATGTGAGGGTAAGCGCCTGTCACTGCTATAAATCTGGGCAAGCTTTTCCCATGGGCACTGGGGCTATTGCAGAGCTGGAGGACAATTTGAGTAACTGGGAAGGGGCATTTGACTTCAGATGATTTGGTTCTCCTGAGGCCAAAGAAAATTGAGACACATTTCATTTTTCAGAGTGCAGGAGAGATAAATCGCATCTGTGGAGTCTTTTTTTCATAATCTCGCTTAAATAAGATGTACCATTTTACGTCTCATACATTAAATTTAATTGGATCATTTATATAAAAGAAGAAACAAATACTCTTTCTAAACATTCCCCAGAACACCTGTAATTATATAATAATTGTGTACACGTCTATTGTATAACTTGCCTTTCCCCCCTTAAACTGAATAGCTCCCAAACTTGCCGGTTTTGCTATATATATCATGTGAGAAGAGAAATAATAAGTGAGAAAGAATCAAGGTTGATGTAAAAGAAATAGTGGAATAAAGAAATATACTTTATTTATTTATTTATTTATTTATTCGAATTTATACCCCGCCCTTCTCCTTGTTAGGACCCAGGGCGGCGCACAGGCATTATTTAAAAACCACAATAAATACAATATACAACATTAAAATATATTAAATTATTTACCCGTGCTAAAACCCATATTTAAAAACCCTACCAAATTATAATTTATGTATAAAAGTCAGAACGGGGGGCTATCCTAGGTCGGCTTGTTGGAATAAATGTGTCTTGAGACGTTGGCGGAAGAGGCGGAGGTCCGAGGTAGTGCGAAGGTCGGGGGGTAGGTCGTTCCAGAGGGCCGGGCCCGCCACAGAGAAGGCCCTTCCCCTGGGTGTTGCCAGCCGGCATTGCCCAGCCGACGGCACCCGGAGAAGGCCCTCTCTGTGGGAGCGGACCGGACGAAGGGATGTATGGGGCAGGAGGCGGTCTCGTATATAGCTAGGCCCCGAGCCATGGAGCGATTTAAAGATGGTGGTCAACACCTTGAAGGCAGCCAGTGCAGGAGAGGTGTTACGTGGGCTTGCCTTGAGGCACCCATAACCACCTGTGTGGCCGCATTCTGCACTAACTGTAGCTTTCGAGTGCACCTCAAGGGGAGCCCCATGTAGAGAGCGTTACAGTAATCCAGCCGAGATGTCACAAGCGCTTAAGTGACTGTGCGAAGGGCCTTCTTACATGTACTTCTTACATCTAGGACTTTTTGCAGTGGAGAAAGCTTGAGAAAATAGTTAAATTGAAGAACAGAGAAATACAAGCCACATATTTCTTAAATGCCACTTTTTAATACATTTGTAAATGTGGGTTATGACACTGTATCATATTTTCATTCAGTTGCAACAAAATACACTTTAAAACTAGATAAACTAAGCCATACTAAAATTTAAAAATATTAATAAGAAAAACAGGGCTGTGACTGAATATCTTATTCTCTTCTTCTAGTACTAGAACTGTGTTGGGCTGCATAAACAGAGGGATAGAACCAAGATCACGTGAAGTGTTAATACCACTTTATAATGCCTTGGTAAGGCCACACTTGGAATACTGCATACAGTTTTGGTCACCACGATGTAGAAAAGACGTGGAGACTCTGGAAAAAGTGCAGAGAAGAGCAACCAAGATGATTAGGGGACTGGAGGCTAAAACATATGAAGAACGGTTGCAGGAACTGGGTATGTCTAGTTTGATGAAGAGAAGGACCAGGGGAGACATGATAGCAGTCTTCCAGTATCTCAGAGGGTGCCACAAAGAAGAGGGAGTCAAACTATTCTCCAAGGCACCTGGGAACAGGACAAGAAGCAATGGGTGGAAACTAATCAAGGAGAGAAGCAACTTAAAACTAAGGAGAAATTTCCTGACAGTTAGAACAATTAACCTCTGGAACAGCTTGCCTCCAGAAGTTGTGAATGCCCCAACCCTGGAAGTCTTTAAGAAGATGTTAGATAGCCATTTGTCTGAAATGGTATAGGGTTCCTGACCACGCAGGGGGTTGGACTAGAAGACCTACAAGGTCCCTTCCAACTCTGCTATTGTATTGTATTGTATTGTATAGTATAAACACGGCTTGATTAATATTGTAAAAAGCAGCAGAGTTGCTATCCATTTTAAATGACAATTTTCTTTTGCAAGTACAGAAAAACAAATAGTAGGACCAAAGTTTTTCAGTTTTGAAATTCCTATAGATGAATATGGGTCAATTCTCTAAATGCAAAACTCCTTCCTTTTAGAGATTATGTAATGGCTGACACATTACTGTGACATATTTAATTCTAGATACAGCTTGAAAGCAGCTCTCGTGCTACAGTAGATAAAAGCTGAAATAGTCAGCAACTTTACAGTAATACTAAATTAGATGGGTTATCATTTGTAATCCTCTTATAATACCAAATCAATATTTGGCATGCCCTTATCTTGGAGGCAAGCTCACACCAATAATATCTGCCTTTCAGTGCCAAGTGAATACCTGGCATTTTATTTTCATGTGTGTGACTTAGCATCTATAACTTGAATACTCTTTCTCTCCCTTAAATGCCTATTTATCAGTTTTATTATAATCGTGTGTTTTAACTATTACAATTTATTTAACTTGATTTTATACTTTTACCTAAGTTTTTGAGGGGGGGGGGAGGGAGAGAATTGTAACCCATTTTTTTAAATCTTCCAGATAGTGAGTGAGCAAACATTGTCCATCCATCCATCCATCCATCCATCCATCCATCCATCCATCCATCTCAAATTATCCAATAGAAAGGACAGTTACTATGGTACATTCATTAAGTAAGACTGTGTATACCAAATTAATATGAAAATACAGTTACAAGATATGCTTGACCCAAGAATATTATAATTATTCTTCCTTGGCAGATAAAGATTCTTTGGGGGATACATTTAGTATCTGGAAATCTGGAAATAGTCCTACTGCCACATATCATTTTAAATTTAGATTGACTATTTTTTTATAGTTTGTATAGACTATAAAATGATATGTGGCAGTAGGACTATTCACAGATTTCCAGATACTAAAGGAATTTGTATGTACATTTGAACACATGGTAGACTGCCTTGTTTTTGCTGGAAATCTTTAATAAGCCAAACATTCAGTTTTGTTGAAGTCACAGAAGTATGACTAAGCAACTCTTGAGAGTATATTTACATCTTTTTAAACATTTATAATTTTGGGCAGGGGTCTCCAACCTTTGCAATTTTAAGTCTGAAGGACTTCAGCTCCCAGACTTCTGGGAGCTGAAGTTCTTCAGACTTAAAGTTGCAAAGGTTGGAGACCCCTGATTTAGGGAATACATGCACTCCAAAGTGGAGGAAAATTCCAATGTAGTTACATTTATAAAGTATCCAGACATTCAAAAATGGAAATATCTGACACACTCATTTTCTTCCATATCACATTTTTGCAATTCTTATTTCTTCAGAATTGAATTCAAAGAAAGCTTTAGACTATGCCATTTTGTAAAACCAAAACTGTACTTTATTAGACAAAATTGGAGTTTGATGAGCTCCAAGGGAAAATTGGTTGGATCCAAAGGTTTGAAATATTGAAGGAGAAAAGTGTATAAGAAGCTTGGAACATGCTATTGAACAAGATATTTAAGCTGCAATTGTACACAGTTTCTGTAAGAAGAAAAATGTGGGGTGGGGTGGGGAGAGAGACCGTCGTGGATTCACAGAGTTCTCTAAAACACTGAAGAGAAAAGAAGTGGAAATAACAGAAGAAGCACAAAAAGAAGTCTGAGAAGAATACATGTATTCTCCAGAGTGGGAAAGAGGCCATATTATAGAAACAAAAAATTAGCAGTTAGGCAGCATCCTTTCCAATTTTAATAAAATTTCTAACACAGTTCATTAAAATTGAAAAAGATGCTGCCAGACACCTGATTCTTTGCTTCTATAGACTAATATGGCCCTCTTCCCACACTGGATAATATAGGTAGTCCTCGACTTACGACCACAATTGTGCCCAAAATTTCTGTTGTTAAGTGAGACATCTGTTAAGTGACTTTTGCCCCATTATACAACCTTTCTTGCCACTGTTAAATGAATCACCATGGTTGATCAGTTAGTAACATGATTGGTAAGTGAATCTGGCTTTGCCATTGAATTTACTTGTAAGATGGTCCTAAATGATGATCGCATGACCCTCTGGGACACAGCAAAGTGTCATAAGCATGTGTCAGTGGCCAAGCGTCTGAATTTTGGTCACATGATCATGGGGAATGCTACAAAGGTCATAAGTGTGAAAAACAGCTATAAGTCATTTTTTTCAGAGCTGTTGTAACTTTGAATGGACTACCTATACTTGTATTCTTCTTTTTTCATCTATACTAGTCACACTAGTATAATGTGACTAGTATACACTAGTATAGTGTTTTCTAAGGTTCTATGAGACTCCAGAGTTCCAGCAATTGTAAGAACTGTATCAGCAAAGTTAAAGCTCAGACAAAGCAAAAACTTGTGAAAGTTACTGTATTTTTCGGAGTATAAGACGCACCTTTTTTCCTCTAAAAAGAGGCTGAAAATCTGGGTGCGTCTTATACATCGAATACAGCATTTTTCTGCCTCCTGAAACCCTGCCCCTTCACCAAAATGGCCACGCGCATACCCTTATGGAGGCTTCCAGAGAGCTCCTGGGCAGAAATGAGCAAAAAACAGGGCGTTTTTGCCCCCCCCCAGCCCCCAGCAGCACCCTATAAGCCTCCATAAGGCTATGCATGCTATTTTTTGACCAAAAAATGGCCTGTTTTTATGAAAAAACCTGGCTGTTTCCCCTCATTTTGCCCCCCCCCCACTCCCCCGGAGCACTCTGCAAGCCCCCCCACCCCAAGGCTATTCATGCCTTTTATTTGAAAAAATAACGGGCCCATTTTGGCGAAAAACGGGCCATTTGGGGGAGGTTTGCACAGTACAAAAAGGGTCCCCCCCCCTTTTTGGAAAGCTGTTTAGTTAGAGTGATTGATGAGAATTACGTTGGTCAAGTACTGTGCCTGCAAAAACAAAGATTTGTTCCAAAGGTGGCCAGTGATTTCCTTCTCCAGCACATGGGTAAATACACCTGGAAACATCTACTTACCTACCTACCTACCTACCTACCTACCTACCTACCTACCTACTCTCTCTCTACCTACCTAAAGTATTTTATATATTCATGTTTTTGTTGTTTTTATTATGCTTGTTCACCGCCCTGAGTCCCGCAAGGGAGAAGGGTGGTATACAAATTCAATAAACATTAACATTAACATTACCTATCTACTGTATTTCTCTCTCTCTCCCCCCCTCTATCTACCTATCTACCTACTCTTTCTCTCCCCCTACCTATCTATTTTATTTCTCTCTCTCTCTCTATTTCTCTCTCTCTCTATCCCTCTACCTACTTATTTATCTACACACACCCTCTCTCCCTACTTACCTATCTACTGTATTTCTCTCTCTCTCTCCCTATCCCTTTATCTACCTACCTACCTAACTATACACTCTGTCTCCCTACCTACCTACTGTATTTCTCTCTCTCTCTCTCTCCCCCTCTACCTACCTACCTACCTACCTACCTACCTACCTACCTACTCCCTCTCTCTCTCCCTCTCTCTCTCTCTCTCTCTCTCCCTACCTACCTACTGTATTTCTCTCTCTTTCTCTCCCTTTCTATCCCTCTATCTACCTACCTACTTAAAAAAATTGTCTCTTCAAACCCTGGGTGCATCTTATACTCTGGTGCATCTTATACTCCGATAAATACGGTATTAAAAATAGTTTTAAAAGGGTTTTTTTGGGGGGGGGGTATAGTAGAACAAAAAAGAAAAGCCCAAGAGACCCTAGGGCAAAGAGGAACTGCTGATTTCATAATCTGTGGATTCAAGAAGGCAGAAATTAATTCCTATTTTGTGTCTGTCTCCCATAAGAAAGTAAATCTCTAGCAGGGCAATTTTATGCCCCCAGGTAAGCAGTTTTATGCCCCCAGAGTTTACGATGTACAAAGGACCAGAAAGAGAGAATTTAACTGATTAAAATAATCTAAAAATCCAAAACTGGGAAGATTATATTCTGAAGAAACTAGTATAGATGATTACAGAATACTCTCAATAATCTTTGAAAAGTTCTGAGGGTTTGACAAGGTTTCAGAAGATTGGAAAGCAAATATTGACCCGATCTTCTAGAACAAGGATCAGAAAATCCAGACCTGTCATCTTGATCTCTATACTCAGCAAGGCCCTAAAAAGAACATTAAATGACACAGTTGGGGTTACTTCAACAGGCATGCTATAATTCGTAGAGGTTGCAAACAAATCATGCCAGACTTATTTTATTTTCTTCTTTGACTTATTAAGCTTATTTGATCAAGGGAATGCCATAGACATAGTGTACCTGGGCTTCAGCATAGCCTTTGAGATACTCATGCTATTCTCTCGAATAAAATGGAAAATGTGAGATAGATAATACTATTAGACAGATTTTCAGTTGGCTCAATGCACTCAAAGAGTCTTTTCTAATGGTTTCTGTTATATCCCTGTAACAGTTATAATGGTTTACCCCAGAGGTTCCCAAACTTGACAACTTTAAGACTTGTGGACTTCAACTCCCAGAATTCTCCAGCCAGCAGAGCTGGCTAGAGAATTCTAGGAGTTGAAGTCCACAAGTCTTAAAGTTGCCAAGTTTGGGAACCTCTGGTTTACACCAAGGTCCTCTGTTCAGATGGGAACAGAGGTTTAATCTGATTGGCTGAAAGGTCTGACAGCTCCCTATAAAAGGGCTGCTGTCAGACAGAATCTTCGCTATTTGTACATAATTGATCTGTGCTAATAAAGAGCTCTTGCTGTTAAGACCTTGTTTGCCTCATCCTTTCACCCAACTTAACAGTTTCAATTTAATTTGGAGGGAAATACTAAGTAGAGGGCCATAGTGTTGTTCTCGGTTCTGCAGTGTCACCGTAGATTCCCTGCAGAAATAATTGAGAGGACACTTATCAAATTACCAGATGACACCATGTGAGGCGCTTAATACTTCAGAGGAAGAGAGAAGATTCAAAACATTATAGAGAGGCTTGGGCTGTGGGCTGAAATAAATAAAATGAGATTTAATAAAGAGAAATGTAAACTTCTGCATCTTGGCAGGAAAAATACAAACATGAGAATATGAAGTACTACCATGTGAAAAAGATTTGGATATCCTTGTTGACCATTACATAAACATGAACATGAGGAGTACATTGCAGCAACTAAATAGACAAATGATATCATAGTGTTCATTAAAAAGACCATGGAGCCCAGTTCATGAGGAGCAATTGTTTAGTTCTACTCCAGTTCTGTAAGAAAGAAGGTTCAAGACAGACATTTATCAGTCAGTGAATAGGTTATCAGGTAATGAATTCCCCTTTACTGGTCCTCAAACAGAGGCTGGATGATCATTTACCAGAGAAGCTCTAATGCAGTAGTCCCCAAACCCCAGGCCATGGCCCACTGCCAGGCAGTGGCCCATTTGGAACCGGGCCATATAAATGATGGGCGAGAGTGTATGCACAGCTCCATTTGCAACAGCAGTGGGTGTTGGCTCTCACACGCACAGTTCCATTTGCTGCAAATGAAGTTACACATGCTGATGTGTACACCAGCCACTCGCACAGAAACATCTCCTTCCCCCGCCATCCACCAAGCCAGAAAGGTTGGGGATTGCTGGTCTAATGGATCATATACTCATAACGTTGTGGGTTGACTAGATAAATTCTGAAGTAGTTTGCAGATCTTTGATTCTATGATTCTATATGGATAAATTATTGAAATTGTTTTAGTTTGATTATAAAACAATGCTTTGACAAGAATTAATACTTACAAAGGAACTGATTTTTTAAAAGAAATGAATCTGTCTTTATCTGAAATGATTTATATTGATTTTCCTTAATTAAGACCCCTCTGTTAAGGTTTAAAGTTGTTTTTAAAGTCTTAAAAATGAACATGCCAGAAAAAAGCTGTATTTTATTTTGAAATTTTGAAGTGGTCCCTCCCCCCCCAAGTTTAGAGATTCTACACTTATCTGAAAGAAAGATAACTCTCAATACTGCAAAATAGGCTTCCTTTTGCAAGTCTGTTTCATGGTAATGATGTAATCAAAATACAGTGGCTTGTACTAGTTTTTGATAGGAGATTTCTTAAATGATAAGCAGTTGCTGCTGCTTCTGTTCAAGTTTCCAATTATTCCGTTCTCCTTCTCTGTCTGGCAAAACTCTGATGCATTTTTAAATAGTTTCCCTGGTCCCAAAAATTACAAATGACTTCCAGATTAAAGTGTAATCTATAACATATCTATAACAAATTTGGACTTGTTCTGTTCAGGTTTGGGAAATTTATCTTGGTGGCCAAACATTAGTTAGTAGTGTCAAAAAGCAAAAGAAGAAAATGAAAGAGCCTAGAATGATTATAGGAAAGGAAAGTCTTGCATGAAAGTCTTGCATAAATCTTGCATGAAAAAGAATTAGAAATTGGATTAATCTTCCAATGCTGACCAGGATGATCAGTGTTTTGAGATACAACAAACTATGAAACCAAAGTTATGAATATGTAGGCTGCTTTTATTAATGAAGAGTTATAGACATCTTGCAAGTCTGAATACAGGGCCTCCTCCCTCCCTTTATTTTCATGAGAACTAGAGAGGGTAAAATCTGAGGTACTTTCTTTAATTACAGTTCTGCCTCACCCCAAAATTTCTTTTCTTTGACTTTATCTGATATAATGTCAGAACAAATACATGGGTTGAGGGAAAAGGGAATCTGGATAGTGTTGATGATATCCTGGAAAGAAAATGAGAAGCACATAATAATGAAATGCCTTTGAGATTAGCAAGAATAATGCACAAGGGCAGAAATTTATGCATACTTACTGTTAATCATGTTCTGTATAAAATAGATTTAGTCAGATTTCCTTGATTTCATCCTTTGTTTTTAATTTCTTTTGTTCTGGATAGGTAATGGCATCCATAACTGTCAAAGGGAGGGGACAAGTGGCAGCCTTTGTATCATGACATTATAATGTAAGCCTCATAACTATTGATTTTGTATTTAGCATTGGGACACAAATGTAAATAGCTAAACTTTTAATTGTGAGATGTGTGAAATTGTTCTACACAGAGCAGGCTCTATAACAGAGAAGGTCTATGTCATAGAACTCACCAGGTGGCTGAATAATAGTATCTGATAAGAGCCTACTATATAAACCAGAACCTTCTCTTCCCTTTAAATAGCAAGGGAAAATTTCAAACCATAACAAATTAAAATATTATGAAGGAAAATTCATAGAAATGTTGTAGGCATTTTAAGAGCTGTTTTTTAAAATACCTCAAGTTTTTAAAGCTATAATGGGACATTTATTTTCATCTAGTTTACTATTAACAGATGAAATATGCCCAATCCATGATAAACAATGTAAGAGCTGTAAAATGCTACTTTTACAGTTTTAAATTATAAATAAATCATTTATTCTTGGGTTGTTTGGCCACAGATTTTAATGAAATCTAAGATGAAAATGGAACCTAAAGTAAGGAATAACTGTGGTAAATTTTAGGACAAGGGCCAGATAGCCTTTTGTGCAAAAAGCAAAGAATATCAAAGAAAATTAAACTCCAATAGAAAACCTGTAGCTCAAGGTTAAACTGTAGAGTCCTTGGTGTTTGCTTGAAGGTGTTTCATTATCCAGCAACCTGCTGTATATAAACAGGCAGCAAACCCCACAAGCACTAGCACTCATGATGTTGCCTCATTGGGTAATGAAACCTCTAATAGAAAAGTGTTGTGGCCCAGCCAGCTCAGGATGAGCTGCTGATGGATTCCTCTAGTGAGGAGTCCTATGAGTCTGCTCTAGAGGAGGAGGCCAGAGTGAGAGAGCAGAGAGCCCGGCTAGGCATCAGGAGGCACCTGGGGCTTGGTGTAGTGGGGAGGAGGAAGCCCAGTTTGTCCTTGATGTCAGGCTAAGAAGGATTGAGAGGATGCAACGGCAATTAGTAGAACAACGCAGTTGGAGATATCAGTAGCAGCTGCCTAATTGACTGGCCCCTCCCAAGAGGCTTTAAAAGAAATCCTTGGTACATCGAAAGGTTTGCAGGAAACAACAGAGAGGTTTACAGAGTCGGAGAGTTTGTATCATGTTATCTTCTAGTCAAGGTTAGTTCAGGCAAGCTTCCAATTAGCAGCCAGTCTAGTCATTTGTTTTGTGTCGGGAGGGAGTCAGAACAGAAAAGTATATATGTAACTCAGGATTAAACACCAAGGCCTCTACAATAAAATGTTTCCAAGCAAACAATCAAGCTCAGAGATCACCAAGGTCTCCATAAACCTAAACTCCTGTTTCACCAAGAATGACCTAAACACTATTAATTGTCCTAATCAATGCTGATTTCATGGTTCAGATGTTTGAAGTGCACATCCCTACTTGCATAGCAGTTTATGTAAAAAAAAATTCCCAACCCAGTCTACCTGATTAGAATGTCTCGATGATTGTAACACAGTCTTCTGATACACAATTTATTCTGTACAGAGGTATTTTCTACCATGTGGTTGATACATTCATATCCAAAAAAAAAAAAAGGGGGAGTGGGGAAACAGACCCAGGAAACTACAATCAGACTAAAATCAATATCTGGGAAGATTCTGGAAAAGGTCATCAAAAAACAGATCTGCAAACATTTAGAAACAAAGGTATAAATAGAAGCCAGCAAATGCTTGTTAAAAACAGATCACACCAAACCAATCTTATTTCATTCTTTGACAAAGTGACTAAATTAGTAGACCAGCAAAATGCTGTGGGCATGGTATACTTGGTATACATAAGGCAGACCTTATGCTACTGCGAGAGTCCCCGCTCTCGCAGGTCTGGCCCTCCTCTTTAACGAGGGCCTGCCTTGATGAGGGATTTATTAATCCGGAGAGGTGGGCAAAGCGCGGCCTTAGGGGTTTTTTAGTTAGAAATTTGTTGTTTATTTTAGGGGGTACCAGGGAGGGGGGAGGGTGTAGACAGGTTGAGATTAGTAAGAAGGGAACGGGCCGAGCCAGCAGACTACGGAAGGAGGCGGATGGATCCGCTAAGAGGGGGGACACACGGGTCGTTTCCACGGAGGGCCTACCCATCGAGAGGTTGGTGGGGAGAGGCAGATCCGATGGGAGACAAATCCCATCCTCCCGGTTGGGGGCACGAGGCCGATGGCTGCAAACGGTCAGGTGCCACAACCCCCGCAGGCTAGGTGGTCAGGGAGTACAGAGCCAGGGCCTGCGGCTGATGTTTTGTAACGCTAGGTCCGTGGTCAACAAAGCCCCCCTCGTCCATGACCTTGTGTCAGAGGGGGAGCCGGACCTGGCAGGAATTGCGGAGACCTGGTTGGGCCACGAGGGTGGACTCCCCCTCGTTGAAATGTGCCCACCAGGTTACCGTGCTTTTCATCAGCCCCGGGCCCTAGGTAGGGGTGGTGGGGTAGCGGTTATTGTTAGGGAAGGTCTTGAGCCGAGAGAGAACATTGTGCCGCAGACTACCGGTTGTGAGTCCCTCTGCGTGAAGTGGGGCCTAGGGAGGCAGTTGGGCTTGCTGGTTGTATACCTGGCTCCCCGCTATGTAACAGCAGCCCTGTCCGAGCTCCTGGAGGTGATCGCTACGGTGGCAGTTGAGACCCCCAGACTTGTAGTCATGGGGGACTTTAATCTGCCATCGGCGGGCGAATCATCCGCGGTAGCTCGGGAGTTCATGGCTTCCATGACGGCCATGGACCTGACCCAATTAATTCAAGGCCCCACTCACGAGGGTGGACACACACCGGATCTCATCTTTGTCTCAGGCCAATGGAAGAGTGATCTGGGTCTAGGGGATATAGCCATCACGCCCTTGTCATGGTCAGACCACTCACTTCTCCGTCTCGACTTTCCAACCGCTGCCCCTCACCGCGGGGAGGCGGAACCCGAGTCGCCTATCTGGTTCCGCCCCAGGCGCCTGATGGACCCTGATGGGTTCCAGGCGGCGCTTGGGCCACTTCCTGTACCCCTGACCCGCGCCCCGATGGAGGACCTCGTGGCCACATGGAATACTGCGACCACGGGAGCCTTGGATCGGGTCGCGCCCTTGCGGCCTCTCTTGCGGCGGCGAGCCACCCTGGCTCCTTGGTTTACCGAGGAGCTGAGGGTGATGAAACGCCACAAGAGATGCCTAGAGAGAAGATGGAGGTCTACCCGCTCTGAATCTGACCGGACACAGGTAAGAGCCCATTTACGGACTTACATTGTGGCGCTGAGAGTGGCCAAACGTCATCATTGTGCCACTCTCATAGCATCCGCAGATAACCGCCCTGCCGCCCTGTTTAGGGTGACTCGCTCCCTCCTTCAACAGAGGGTGCGGGAAGCCCCCCTACAGGGCAGAGCAGAGGAATTTGTGTCTTATCTGCAGGAGAAAACCGCTCAGATACAGAACGAGTTAGCCCCCATTGCTGGCCCAGTGGAATGCCACGAGGCGGATCTTGTTTGGGAGGAATTTGACTCCGTTACTTCCGAGGATATGGACAGGTTACGTGGGCGACTGCGAGCCACCACATGTTTACTGGACCCGTGTCCCTCCTGGCTTGTACTGGCATCCTGGGAGGTGACAGGAGGCTGGCTCCAAGAGGTTGTCAACGCTTCCTTGAGTGAGGATTCCTTGCCTGCCTCTCTTAAAGAGGCTATGGTGAGGCCACTCCTGAAGAAGCCCTCTTTGGACCCAGCTTTACTATCCAACTATTGTCCTGTCTCCAACCTTCCCTTTTTGGTGAAGATTGTTGAGAGTGTGGTGGCACAACAGTTTCCCCGTCACCTGGAGGAAGTTGATTATCTAGACCCGCGCCAGTCCGGCTTTCGGCCCGGGCATAGCACCGAGACGGCATTGGTCGCGTTGGTGGATGATCTCTGGAGGGCCAGAGATGGGGGTTGTTCCTCCATCCTGGTTCTATTAGACCTTTTGGCGGCTTTCGATACCATCGACCATGGTATCCTATTGCATCGGCTGGGGGGGTTGGGGGTGGGAGGCACCGTTTTACGGTGGTTCTCCTCCTACCTCTCTGGCCGATCGCAATTTGTGTTGACAGGAGAGCAGAGGTCGACCTCGAGACCCCTCACATGTGGGGTGCCTCAGGGGTCGGTCCTCTCGCCTCTCCTGTTCAACACATATGTGAAGCCGCTGGGTGAGATCATCCGGGGTTTTGGGGTAGAGTATCATCTCTACGCTGATGATACTCAGCTGTATATATCTACCCCAAACCACCCCAACGATGCCGTAGCGGTGATGTGCCAGTGCCTGGAAGCCGTGCGGATCTGGATGGGAAGTAACGGACTCAGGCTCAACCCGACCAAGACCGAGTGGCTGTAGTTTCCTGCTGCCCGATTCAACCAGCTGATTCCATCTCTGGCCATAGGGGGCGAACATCTTGCCCCTGTGGATGGGGCGCGCAACTTGGGTGTCCTCCTGGATGCCCGGCTGTCCATGGAAGATCAAGTGACAGCCGTGGCCAGGAGGGCATTTTACCAGGTTCGCCTGGTACGCCAGTTGCGCCCCCTATTGGATCGGGACGCCCTTCGCACAGTCACTCATGCTCTCGTGACATCCTGACTGGACTATTGCAACTCTCTCTACATGGGGCTCCCCTTGAGGTGCACCCGGAGACTTCAGTTGGTCCAGAACGCAGCCGCGCGAGCAATAATGGGAACCCCTAGGTTTACCCATGTTACACCACTCTTGCGCGAGCTGCACTGGCTACCTGTCGTCTTTCGGGTGCGCTTCAAGGTGTTAGTTATCATCTTCAAAGCGCTCCATGGCTCGGGACCTAGTTATCTGCGGGATCGGATCCTGCCCCATACATCCTCACGGCCGATTCGCTCCCACAGAGAGGGACCTCTCCGGGTGCCGTCCACTAGACTTTGTCAGCAGGCGATGCCCAGGGGAAGGGCTCTCTCTGTGGCGGGCCCTGCCCTCTGGAACGACCTTCCCCCCGACATTAGAACAACCACGGACCTCCGCTCCTTCCGCCTAAAACTAAAAACACATCTTTTTCGCTTGGCCGGCCTAGGGTAGTCTCTTTTAAGGTTAGGGGATATTATAAGGGATTTTAGCGCAGGGTTATTTGTTTAATCTATTTTTATTTAGTTTAGTCATTTATTTATATTTGTATTTTTAATTTTGTACTTTGTTGATTTTAGTTGTTTTTAATTCCCTGTGCCCCGCTTCGAGTCCCTTCGGGGAGAGAGAGCGGATTAGAAATAAAAATTATTATTATTATTATTATTATTATTATTATTATTATTATTATTATTATTATTATTATTATTATTATTATTATTATTATTATTATTATTATTATTATTATTATTATACTTAGATTTAAGTAAGGCATTTCACAAGATAGACCACAATCTACTTATTGGTTAGCTAGAAAAATGTGGAATAGACAGCATTATCACCCAATGGATTTGCAATTGGCAGATAAACTGTCCCCAGTGAGTAGTCCTTAATGGTACTACATTTATATGGAGGGAAGTAAGCAGAGGGGAACCATGAGGTTCCATGTTAGGCCCAATACTCTTCAATATCTTCATAAATGACTTAGATGAGGAAATAAAAGGGGAACTAATCAAATCTTCAGATGACACTAAAGTGGCAGGAATAGCCAATAGCCCAGAAGACAAGCTCATGACCCAGATTTAACAATGGTCCCCATCCAACAACATGAAATTTAATGTGAAGAAAAGCAAGTTTCCACATTTAGGAAGAAAAACCAAAGGTGCAAATATAGATAAAGTAAAACCTGGCTCAAAAATTGTAGCTGTGAGAGAGACATGCAGTCCTAGTGGATGATTAGTTAAATATGAATCAGTAGTGTGTGGCAGTAGTAAAAAAAAGCTAATATAATCCTTGGTCGTATAAGCAGAGGCGTAGAATCAAAATCACATGAAGAATTAGTACCTTAGTAAGACCACACCTGGAATACTGCATCCAGTTTTGGTCTCCACATTACAAAAACAGATGTTGAGACTATGGAAAAAGTGCAGAGAAGAACAACTAAGATAATTAAAGGCCTGGAAACAAAAACATATGAAGAACCGTTGCAGGAACTGGGTAGTAGTTTAGAGAAAAGTTTAGAGAAAAGGAGTGACATGATAGCAGTATTCCAGTATTTGAGGGGCTGCCACAAAGAAGGAGTGGTCAACTTATTTTCCAAAGCATCAGAAGGCAAGACAAGAGATAATAGATGGAAGCTAATTGAGGAGAGAAGCAACCTGGAATTAAGGAGAAACTTTATAACAGTGAGGATAATTAACCAGTGGAACAGCTTGCCTACAGAAATTGTGGGTGCTTCATTATGAAAGTTTTTAAGAAAAGACCGGACAGTTATGTCTGAAATGGTATAGGGTCTCCTGCTTGAGCAGGGGGATGGACGGGAAGACCTCCAAGGTCTTTTCCAGCTCTATTCTGATTGAATATTGGATATGGTCCTCTTTTCAGAGCTTCTACCATAAATTAAAAACCTTTTATTTGCCCATGTAGTTCTTCAATTTCAGCATCTACCTTATCAACTGCTGCTCTAATAATTATTTATTAACTTGATTTTATTGTTATATTATTTTATAACTTGACTTTTATTGCAGAACGTAATTTCAATTTTGACTGGTCTGATGGCTTCAAATTGGGAAGCTGGATGTTAATGCTGTAAATAAATAATATTCAGTGCATTTTGATATTCATGTCTATCAGCTTTACATTTGTTAGAAGCTATATTTTTACCCACATTACTGGAATAAAAAATAGAAAACACATAACAGTTTCACAGTAATTTGTTTCTTTTGGTATCTTTGTACATTTAAGAATAATCATTTTTGCAGTTAGAAAGTAATTATCTCAAAATAAGCTGCCTATTCATTGATGATGACCAAGCCAAATTCCAGCTAGGCTGCATAATAGTTTTCAGGCATAATATAATGCAAAAAGCATTCCCATTGCTTTTCATTATATTTCACTGATGCAGAGATTTTGTCTGAGTAGTATTATTTATTGTTAGTTTTCACTACTACTTCTTTTTACCAGTAAACAAGATATAGTACTTTTAAACTAAATTGCAGCTTAGCAATATTTTAAAAGATTTTTTAAAAATCATTTTGAAAGATCACTTTACAACTAAAGTCAAAAGCTAAAATATTCCTGCCTCAAATGATTGCAAAAGTAAGTAATTTAGGTCATGTGATAAAGATATGAAAAATGGATAATTTCAATTTCTTAATTGCTCTATTCCAGAGCAAACTAGAATATACATACATAACATAAATACATGCATACATGCATACATGCATACATGCATACATGCATACATGCATACATACATACATACATACATACCGGTAATGGTTTGGTGGCCTGGGTTGCTGGAACCAGCAGCGACCCAGGCGTGCCATGCCCCCGAACTGGTTCTCTTGTTTTTTGCTTCTATGCATATGTACCGTATCTGCCGGCGTATAAGACGAC
Source organism: Rhabdophis nuchalis (assembly GCA_039707465.1). NCBI lineage: Eukaryota > Metazoa > Chordata > Lepidosauria > Squamata > Natricidae > Rhabdophis > Rhabdophis nuchalis. Next base: position 75,852,570 of record CM077648.1, read on the forward strand.
TTTTTTGCCCTGAAAAACATGCCTCCAAGTGGGGGGGTCGTCTTATACGCCGGGTCATCCGCGAGGTCCCCTTCTTGCAAGTCTACGCGCAATGGTTTCCTCTTTCCCCTCTGTCAAGTCTCTCTCGCACGCGATGGTTTCCTCTTTCCCCCTCTCTTTCTCCTCCATGCAAGTCTCTCCCTCGCATGGAGAGGGAGAGACTTGCGTGAGGGAGACTTGACAGAGGGGAAAGAGGAAAACATCGCGCGCGAGGGAGAGACTTGCATGGAGGAGAAAGAGAGGGGGAAAGAGGAAACCATCGCGCGCGCGAGGGAGAGACTTGCATGGAGGAGAAAGAGGGGGGGAAAGAGGAAAACATCGCGCGCGCGATGTTTTCCTCTTTCCCCCCCTCTTTCTCCTCCATGCAAGTCTCTCCCTCGCGCGCGCGATGGTTTCCTCTTTCCCCTCTGTCAAGTCTCCCTCGCGCGCGATGTTTTCCTCTTTCCCCTCTGTCAAGTCTCCCTCGCGCGATGTTTTCCTCTTTCCCCCCTCTTTCTCCTCCATGCAAGTCTCTCCCTCGCGCGCGCGATGATTTCCTCTTTCCCCCTCTCTTTCTCCTCCATGCAAGTCTCTCCCTCGCGCGCGATGTTTTCCTCTTTCCCCTCTGTCAAGTCTCCCTCGCGCGATGTTTTCCTCTTTCCCCCTCTCTTTCTCCTCCATGCAAGTCTCTCCCTCGGGGGCGATGGTTTCCTCTTTCCCCTCCGTGCAAGTCTCCGCGCGGATGGCTCTGGACGCCATCCGGGAGAGGAGGAACGTGAAGGGGACAGCCGTTACCACAGAGCGCGCGAGACAGAGAGAGAGAGAGAGGCCCAGAACGAGAGTGTAACAGACACACAGGGGAAAGAGACAAGAGGGGAATGAGGAAACCATCGCGCGCAAAAGATAGCCACGCGCGTGCGTGGAAAAGCGGCAAGTCTCTGCGCAGCTGCAGATGGCTCTGGACGCCATTCGGGGAGACGAGGAACGTGAAGGGGACAGCCATCACCACAGAGCGCGCGAGACAGAGAGAGAGAGGCCCAGAGAGAGAGAGAGAGAGAGAGAGAGACGAAACAAAACAAAACAAAACAAAGCAAAACAGGCCACACCTTCCAGCTCTCAAAATAAATTCCAGTCATTGTATTGTTGATATTTGTCCAGCAGTCAAACTCCTATCAACCCTATCATGGCACCAAAAAGAAAGAAATATGAGGCAAGTTTTAAACTTAAAGTTGTAAACTTTGCCAGGGAACATAATAATTGTGCTGCTGCAAGACAATATGGAGTAACAGAAAAGATGGTTCGGGACTGGAAATCAAATGAAAAAGCATTAAAGAGTATGCCAAGGGGTAAGTGTGCATTAAGAAGAGGCATCGCACACTGGCCAGAACTTGAAAAACATGTAGCAGATATGGTGGCTGAGCATCGCCAAAACGGTTATGTGGTGACACGAAATAAAATACGCTTGTTTGCACTTCAGTGGGCCAAATCTAACCCCGATCACAGCAACAATTTTAAGGCCACTATATCCTGGTGTAGTAGATTCATGGCAAGGCATGATCTGGTACTAAGGCAAAAGACAAAAATTGCCCAAAAATTACCTGCAGATCTGGATAATAAAGTGGATAGTTTCCATCGATACGTAATAAAAAAGCGCACTAAACATGGCTATGCGCTAAGTAATATTGGAAATATGGATGAAACTCCAATGAATTTTGATATGATTGGAAATAAAACTGTCCATCATAAAGGTGAGAAAACTATTTTGATAAAAACAACAGGACATGAGAAGTCAAGTTTTACAGTGGTACTAGCATGCACAGCTGATGGCAACAAACTGAAACCTATGATTATTTTTAAAAGGAAAACCATGCCAAAACTCAAGTTCCCTGCTGGTTGTTTTGTGCACGTGCATGAAAAAGGCTGGATGGATGAGGAGGGTGTGAAACTATGGCTGGATAATGTATGGAGCAGACGACCAGGTGGTCTACTTCAAAAACGTAGTCTACTTGTGTGGGATATGTTCAGGGCTCATTTAACTCCCACCACCAAGGAAAGGCTTGCGAGAATAAAAACAGATGCAGCAGTTATTCCTGCAGGATTGACATCATTGGTACAGCCCCTGGATGTGTGCCTAAACAAGCCTTTTAAAGATCGCATTCGAGAACAGTGGAATGAATGGATGGTTAGCGGCGAAAAGTCATACACAAAAGGAGGAAACATGCGTGCTCCACAGTTGGATGTTTTGTGCCAATTTGTCATAAAAGCCTGGAATGATATTGATGCACAAACAGTAATCAAGTCTTTCAAGAAGTGTGGCATATCAAATTCATTAGATGGTATGGAGGACGAGTACTTGTGGCAAGATGAAGATGAAGAGGAAGCTAAAGCTGAGGCCACATCATCTGACACGGAATTAGATCCATACGATGACTGCCTTACAACTGTATCACAAGATGTCATTGATGAACTTTTAATATCAGATGACGAACAGGAGTTTGAAGGCTTTTAAAGGGAAACTGTCACGCCAGCAAACTTGCCCGGCACTTGCTCTCTCCCTCTATTTGTTATCTTCCTTCTATCATTGACAGTTCCAGTTTGGTTAACAGCTTAGAAAACAAACAGCATGGTAGCTCCCATAGGTTTATTGTTCCATTCAGCTTTAGTGAATTAGCCTCTGGCATTTACTATTGGCTGGTATAATACAGGAGGGGGAGGGGTCTTAGCCACCCTCACACTATTTACCTTATGAACATTCCTTTGGGAGCTCAGCAAGGTCTGACGAAGGGGGCATGTCCCTAGTAACATGTTACCTATCCCGTGGTTTTGCTGATCCAATGTTTATGCTCTTGATGTGCAACTTGCACTGTTTTATGTTTACTGTACGTGTTTGATAACATACAGCCTTGTGACAGTTTTCCTGCATGTCATAAGCATTTGAATATAAATTAACATGTTGAAATCAAATCTGATGTTCTTTTACGTTTTATTTGGGGTGTGGAAGGTGTGCGGAAGAGGGGGTAGTCTTATACGGCGAGTATATAACAAACTCTATATTTTGAGTGGAAATGATGGGGGGGTCGTCTTATACGCCCAGTCGTCTTATACGCCGACAAATACGGTAGAACAATTTTTATTGCACTGTGCATGTGCACACAACACACATCAAGCATATGTGCATGCTTGAAGTGCCCATGAGTGAACCGGCAGTAGTGACTGCTAGAACCCACCCGTGTGTGTGTGTGTGTGTGTGTGTGTGTGTGTCCACCTCTGGCTGGCCACGCCCACCCCTCCCAGGAGTCTCCACATGGCTTGTTTTGGATGCGAGGTAAGTGCAGGGCCTGCATGGAGGCTCAGGGAGGGGAGAAAATGGGCCACCCGGAAGGCCTCTGGAGCCTGGGAAAGGTGAAAATGCCCTCCCCTTCGCCATGGTGCTGGAGACTGACTAGGTCTTGCCCACCATGGCTATGCCCACCCAGCAACCAGCCAGAGAACCCATTGCTGAAATGTTTGAAGCCCACCCCTGCATTTACCCAATAGCTTCTATATTATTCAGATAACTTTTACCTCTACCTTCAAATCAAGCTATAGCTTCCCAAGTTGAGGAGGAAAGCAAAAAGCCTCTGCATATTCTAAAGAATTCACAAACTTGTTTTTAGGAACAAGATCACGGTATGTTTAACAGAAGTGTCACGCTTAATGAATGGATGAATGAGAGCCATTTCTATTTTGAACATTTATCCATGTTCAGAAAGGACCTATGCAGAAATAATGCATCTATGCCAGGGATCCCCAATCTCAGCCCACTGCCCACTAATGGGCCAAAGCCCATTCAGAATTGGGCTGTGCAAGTAGGTGCTCGTGCAGTTCTACTGGCGGGCACTCGTCCCCATGCACAAAACTCCATTTGTGTCTACCTGCTGTTTACATAAATGGAGCTGCGTGCACATGTGCCTCCTACTCACATGAAATAATCTCCTCTCCCCTCTCTCCCCCCTCAGCTGCCAAGCCAGAAAGTTTGGGGACTGCTGAACTACAGAACTAGTTATCATATATCTTAATTATTATTATTTTTTTAGCAATCATGATTGTCTTGATTCTTCTTAGTGGACTTTAGTGGAATTTAATTGTGCTCAAAATCAACTGCTTGAAATTAATGAAGCAAGTTAGTCATCAAAAACAGAAATGGCTGAATTCAACTAAATGTTAATGCAACTCATTTTAGTATTCTTATTGCTCTGAAATAGATTATTTGACAAATAACCATATCCTTGCGATTACAATAAGCTGCAATTACAAGACAAATCAAGAAGGAGTGATCAGATACATTTCTATTTCAAAATGTACCTGTTATATTTTCCTCCACAATAACTTGTATGAGTCAAATTTATGAGGATTAAAACATTTTCCCTCATGAGTAGCATTTTTCTTTTCTTTTTTGCTTTTAAAAGTATCACATTCGCTTGTTATCAGGGAATAAAATGACTGAACTTACTTTTAGCAAACAGGGCTATGATGTAATTCAAACAAATCTGAATATGTTCTTGAATGACTTAGTGCCTTAATCAAAAAGGAGTTAAACTGAATGGGAAAAAAGAAATACAATTTTCTGCATTTCCAGAACATCTTATTGAATAACCCATTGGAGTTAGACCTGACTGATCTGAACTATGCATTTGAAGAAACGTCTGTGACAGTTTTGAAGTTTGCTGTGGAACAGAGTGTATCAACACTGATTTTAATTAACACCTGTCTCAAGATGAAAGCTCTCTTACAGAAAGAATTTTTTCTACAACAGCCTTGCATGAAAGTTATGCAACTGAAGATATGGGAAAACGGATGCCTTAAGGCAGTCCTTCTCAGGCTGGGTCTCCTAGGTCAGGGGTCTCCAACCTTTGCAACTTTAAGTCTGAAGGACTTCAGCTCCCAGAGTTCTCCAGCCAGCAAAGCTGGCTGGAGAACTCTGGGAGCTGAAGTCCTTCAGACTTAAAGTTGCAAAGGTTGGAGACCCCTGTCCTAGGTAGATGGAGTTACAACTTCCACTGGGCAGTAGGTAAATGCCTAACACTTTTTGGGGAGAGGACAAATGGAAAGGCTCCTTTAGGAGATGTTTCTCCACATGCTTTATTTTTCAGGGTTGATAATGCAAAAAGTTAGAAAGTAAAGTTCTAACATCCATAATGAAAATGTAAGTATCATCCTAAACGTTTGAAAAACTAGAATCAGAATTGTGACAATTTAAGACTATTAGACTTGGCTCACAAAAAATCTATAATCATAAGATGGCAGGGAAGAGATACAGGAAAATCTTAACTTGTTGCTACTGTTTAGTACTCATTGGGACTTTTGCTGCCCACACCTTGTAGCCTGAGCATTGCTGGTAGATTTTGAAGGCCAGAATAAAGAGTAAGAATCTATGGATATTGTCTGGGAGAAGAAGTACCAATATTTCATCCTGCTTCAGGTACCAATAAATAGATAAATAAAAAGAGGAAGTGGTGTTTCTGTACAAAACTTGTCCAATCAAAATTCAGGAAGAAAACTCCAAACTAGCTCTGATCTTTTAAGGATGTTAGCTTTGCTAATTACTTGATTTAATAACCTCTCCTTTAGTCAGGATTTGGGGAAGGGGTATGTAAGTATGTATGTATGTATGTATCATGTCTCCCTTGAATGACTCCTCTGACTTTTCCTCAGAAGCTGGCTTGAGAGGATGAGCTCATTCTTGGCACATCAGGAATGGGGTTAATTAATGACTCTGAACTGCTGGGTGAAAGAGATTTGAAAGAGATGATCATCACAGAGACCTGGCTTCATCCACTTGGACGGATGCGTCTGTGGCGCTAACTAACTGCACCACACACCGCTTTGACAGAAACAACAACTCTGGTAAAAGCAAAGGTGGAGGACTGTGTATTTACACACATAATAACTGGTGTACTAACAGTAGAGTTGCTTATACACACTGTTCTGCAGACGTGGAATTCTCAACTGTCATTTGTCGGCCATCTTATTTACCTAGAGAGATTTCTGTTATAGTTATCACTGCTGTCTATATTCCACCTGATACAAATGTTAGCACAACGCTCAAACCAATTTCATTGTAATTTTATTACAATGTCAATAAAGATTATTATTATTATTATTATTATTATTATTATTATTATTATTATTATTATTATTATTATTATTATTATTATTTACAGGCTTTGGCTGGGTACTGCTTGCAGGTCAGTGAAGAGGAGGGGGAGGAACTGCCTTCCGTGGTCGATCTCAGAGCATGCAGGATAGAGAAAAGACAACAGCAACAGAGATCTGCCAGATTTACTTGGGAGAAGCCCCACCTGTCTTGAGGGGCTGCACCAGAAAGCTATTTATAATGGCAGACAGAGGGAGGCATTACTGGGAATAACATGTTTGGTTTGTGGCTGTGTGCATTTGTTTTGTGAGCTTTCTGTCTTGGAGACTCTGAGCTTCTCTTGCCAAGTGATCTCTCATGGATGTACTTACAGTTTTGCCTGATGGATTTAAGTTTGTTTTGTGGACTTACTTGTTGGAACAGCTTTCCATTTGTTTTACGGACTATTGGTCATTGCCTTGTGGACTAATCTTGGCCTGTTTACGTGCCTGGTATGCCTTTTCAATCATGGTGCATTACATCACCTGACAATTCTTGGCATGTTGTCTTCCTTTTTCTGCAAGGACGCAGCATTTGGGTCCTTTATTCCACTCTTACATGAAGGGAATAAAGTAGGTGTATATTTTATTTGAGTTAATCATAGCATGAATATAGCCATAGAAAACTCATAAATATTCAGTAAAAAATGGAATAAAGGTTGCTGTATTATAGTCTGAGTCTATTGGTCCAGCTAATTCAGTTCATCAGTGGTCCCTGCCAGGAGTTAATTATCACAGTTGAGGTCTTATGCATTTCAATTAGTGTAAAGAATTATTCCCCTCCCAACATATTGTATATATATTAGGACTGTACAATACTTTGAATTCAGTTCCAGTAAGGTACTTTGGAGTGCAGAGTTCTGAATGTAGTATCTGTCTGCTACTGTGTCATTTGCTGGTGTGAAATAATAGCTTCAGAGGGCAACTACATTATTCTACACAAAATTGCAAAAGTCTAAAATAGTCACAGACTGGTACCAAATTTCTATTTTCTGGACACCAAAAATATTTGTTTTCACTGAATCCAAAAATTACACATAACTGGTATGTATATAGAGAATGAAAATAATATAATGAAGTAGGTATAACCAATAAAACTTTACTTTGGAATAAATTTATTAGTGATGTCTGTGTGTGCAGATCACCTCCAAACAGATCTGAATTGATTCAATATTCAAAAGAAAATTGGAAAACTGAATCAATTTGATTTGATGCTCAATCATCCAAAGTACTGCTTCAATTTGTATCATCCAAACAGTTCAAAAAATCTGTCTTATTTGGGGTTTCATCAAATCATTGTCAAACTGAATGTGCATATCAAAGTTTTGTACAGTGCTAGTCACATCACTTCATTAATTATTATGACAAACATGGTAATTTGAATTGGACAAAAATAGCAATCTAAAACATACAGTTTGCTACAAACATTAATTCTTCTTGAATTTAATAATAATAATAATAATAATAATAATAATGATAATGATAATGATAATGATAATGATAATGATAATGATAATGATAATGATAATGATAATGATAATGATAATGATAATGATAATGATAATGATAATAATAATAATAATAATAATAATAATAATAATTTATTATATTTATAAACTGCCCCCTCTCCCCAAAGGGACTCGGCCCGGTGTACAGGAAAATTAAAAAAAACATCTAAAAACATACAATACACACACATTAAAAGCGAATTAAACTACCCTGTACTAAAATTTAAAAACCATTAAAATTACCACCCATTAAAACCCAATAAACAATTTGAGAAAACAGACAGGAGTGAGAAGCGTAAATTAGGCCAAGCCGGCCTGATGAAACAAATAGGTTTTTACTTTTTGGCGGAAGGCGCGGAGGTCCGTAGTCGTTCTAATATCCGGGGGTAGGTCATTCCAGAGGGTCGGGCCCATCACAGAGAAGGCCCTTCCCCTGGGCGTCGCCTGCTGGCACTGCCTGGTGGTCGGCACCCAGAGAAGTCCCTCTCTGTGTGAGCGAATCGGCCGACGGAATTTATGGGGCAGGATACGATCCCGCAAATAACTAGGTCCTGTGCCATGGAGCGCTTTAAAGATGAAAATCAACACCTTGAAACGTACCCGAAAGACCACAGGCAGCCAGTGCAGCTCGCGCAGGAGTGGTGTTACATGGAAGTATCTAGTGACTCCCATAACTGCCCGCGCGGCCGCGTTCTGGACCAGCTGTAGTCTCCGGGTGCATCTCAAGGGGAGCCCCATGTGGAGAGCATTACAGTAGTCCAGACGAGACATCACAAGCGCATGAGTGACCGTGTGAAGGGCGTCCCAGTCCAATAGGGGACGCAACTGGCGCACCAGGCGAATCTGGTGAAATGCCCCCCTGGCCACGGCTGTCACATGGTCTTCTATAGACAGCCGAGAGTCCAGGAGGATGCCTAAGTTGCGTGCCCGCTAGATGTTCGCCCCCTATGGCCAGTGATGGCATCAACTGGTTGAACCGGGGCGCCGGTAGCCACAGCCACTCAGTCTTGGATGGGTTGAGCTTGAGTCTGTTCCTTCCCATCCAGATCTGCACGGCTTTCAGACACCGGGACATCACTTCGACGGCATCGTTGGGGTGGTTTGGGGTAGAGATGTACAGCTCGGTGTCATCCACGTACAGATGGTAATCTACCCCAAACCCACGTATGATCTCGCCCAACGGCTTCATATATGTATTGAACAAGAGAGGCGAGAGGACCGACCCCTGAGGCACCCCACAAGTGAGAGGCCTCGAGGTCGGCCTCTGCCCCCCTGCCAATACAAATTGCGACCGACCGGAGAGGTAGGAGGAAAACCACCGTAACACGGTGCCCCTCACCCCCAACCCCTCCAGTCGGTGCAATAGGATACCATGGTTGATGGTATCAAAAGCCACCGAGAGGTCTAATAGGACCAGGATGGAGGAACAACCCCCATCTCTGGCCCTCCAGAGATCATCCACCAACGCGACCAATGCCGTCTCGGTGCTCTGACCGGGCTGGAAGCTGGACTGGCACGGGTCCAGATAGTCAATTTCCTCCAGATGACGTGGAAACTGTTGTGCCACCACACTCTCTACAACCTTCGCCAGAAAGTGAAGGTTGGAGACCGAACGGTAATTTACTAACAATGCTGGGTCCAGGAAAGGCTTCTTGAGGAGAGGCCTCACCACCGCCTCTTTCAAGACGGTCGGCAAGAACCCCTCACTCAAAGAAGCCCTCACTATTTCCTGGAGCCAGCCTCGTGAAACCTCCCAGGATGCCAGTACAAGCCAGGAGGGACACGGGTCCAATAAACATGTGGTGGCCCTCAGTCTCCTACGCAACCTGTCCATATCATCGGAAGTAACAGTCAAACTCCTCCCAGAATGGTGCCTCAAGACCCGCTTCCGACGCCTCCTCCGGACCACTGTCGGTGGAGACCAACTCGCGAATTTGGTTTATACCAGTGTTGGATTAGTTGCAACTAATAATTCTGGAACTGAACACTGCATTATCACTAGACTCATGGCAATCAGGATCAATATTTCTGGCTCTGTTATTTTAGCTTGAAATAAAGAATTAAATCTCAGAATGTAAAACCTGCAGATACATAAGCATTCATAAAAAGCATCAATATAAACATAACAGCACTGTTATAAAAAAGGACAAAAAGGAAATATCATTACTTCTTCAGTAGGTCATAGAAAATTTGGATCGTTTGCAATAAGAATTATTTAGAAAGGTACAAATAGTTTATGAAGTTTAAAGTGTTATTGAAATCTTATATCTTAATGAATAGGTAGGTTCACAAAAGTAATTACAAATGATTGAATATATTGTACAGATAGAGAATTTTACTTGAGTGCAATAACATATGAATATTTAAATTCATTTAAATAACAAGTACACTTTGAGAAAAATATAACTAAAACTTAATTTTAACATAAAATATTCATGATTGAAACTTATTTTTATTCTTACAATTGTGATTGAGTGAAATAATTCCAATTCTTTTACATAAACTATCTGCATTTCTTAATTGGAGTTGTCATTTAAAGTACTGTGGTAAGAACTCATGAAATCTTAATATTTTTATTATTTTTATTTTATTTATTTCCCAACATTATGTATGTTGTGAAAGATTTTTCCCCAGGTGATTTTTTTCATATTACATATATTTTAATTATCTGGAAATCAAAATCAAAAAATTAGTCTCTTGCATATAAGATTATACACTGCATGGTAATAAAACTAGCCTTCAACAGAATTAAGAGAAAACATAGGGTTGGTATCACTGTCTTTTTACTATTTACAGTATCTAAAAAATACACAAGTTCACATAAAGATTTAACAATTCTTGGGTTAATAACTGATAATAGGGCCAAAATAAACTTCCAAACAATGCATGATATACGTATATACATAAAGTAAATTTGGTGTTGGGCTATCAGTTCTACTTTTGTCTTAAGTACAAAGCCATTTTATCTCCACCCTATGTAGTAGAAGACCAAATCACTTTTAAAAATTAGCTTTTTTTGACTATAGAGAATATATCTGTAGACTTTCCAACTTTTGACTTCTTTGCTACAAAAATATATTCATACTTGTCTTAGGTCATAATTTCATAAAAGAAACAACTGCATTTTTGGACAAATTAACATCTCTACTTTTCATAGTATAACTGTAACAGACAAGAAAACTAATGTTTAAATAAGAAGTCAGCATAGAGCTTCAATGCAATTCAGAATGGAAGAATTAAAATATTTCCACAAAATAAGAGTAATCCACAATATAAACCAATTGGTGGAAATTTCCATTTCTTGGTGCCACTGGAAACTGCCCTCCCATAAACATGCTGCTGAGTTGAACTCAGATCGATTGATATCAGGCTCTGGTGATAAGCCGGTCGGTCAATTCTAGTCACAAGCAAATGGTGAGCATCCATATTCAAATGTTATTGCAGGGCCCTAAAATGACATTTGTTGATTTGAAAAGCAGGCGCTGCAGTGGAGGGGGAGCAGAGAGGAAGAAAGAGAATAAGGAGAGGAAGAGGAGGAGGAGGAGAGAGGGGAGGGGAGAGAAAAAGGAGGAGGAGGAGAAGGCATCAATTATGAACTCTGTAGACTGAATTTTATTTTTCTTCTGTGGCATTCCTCCACAGTTTAGCCTTTGCTAAACTCTAAGTAGCTGAAATCATGGGGGCAAATTAAATGCTCCACAGCAAAGCAGCTGTGGGAGACTCATCTATTTATTTTAAAACAAAAAGGAAGTGGGAGTTGGTGTATGTGTGCAATCTTCACTCCTCTAGTTATGTTTTTTTTAATGTCACTCTCCCTTGAGGTGCTTTTCAGTATATCAGTGAAATGATATAAAATGACCCTAAGAAATCTTCTTCCACTAAGCAGAGTTTATACACAGAATCTTTTTCCTGTGCAGTTTGTCAGTTAGGTATTGTTGTTTTCATGTTTTCTTTTCCTCTCCTAAAGGTTTTTTAAAAAATTTAAATACATTAATTTACTTTATATTCCACTCACAGAATTTTCAATTGTTAGGTGACTTAGAAGAATCACAAGTAAGTAAATCTTCCATGACTCCAACCAATTTTGGATGCCCAAATCCAGCAAGTTTGTGCAAAGCAATGGTGGGTTCTGGTACAGTTGGAACAGGCCTGACCAGTGGTGGGTTTCAATTTTTTTTAGAACCTACTCTGTAGGTGTGGCCTATTTTGTGGGTGTGGCTTGGCAGTCATGTGACAGGGTGGGAGTGGCCACCTTTTAAAATGTGGTGAAACTCATTTAACAATGCTCTTGCTTAGCAACCAAAATTTTGGACTCAATTGTGATGATAAATTCTTTCTTTCTTTCTTTCTTTCTTTCTTTCTTTCTTTCTTTCTTTCTTTCTTTCTTTCTTTCTTTCTTTCTTTCTTTCTTTCTTTCTTTCTTTCTTTCTTTCTTTCTTTCTTTCTTTCTTTTTTTCTTTCTTTCTTCCTTTCCTTTCCTTTCTTCCTTTCCTTTCCTTTCCTTCCCGTTGGATCACTGGCAGCGGCGGGCCAGATTTACTTCCAGGTACGCCGGTGGAACCCCCTCTCACCGGTTCTCTAAATTTCACCAACTGGCTCTTGCGAGTAGGTGCGAGCCTGCAGAAACCCACCACTGGGCCTGACATTGCCGATATGGATGTGCGCAGCATGCGCGCACACACGCGTGGCACACGCATGTGTTGTAGCTGCCAGTGACACTTCCGCAAGCCCCCACGATGCTCCAGCTGCTTGGCAGAGCATCACACAGGTGCTGTATTCACCATGCGCATGCGCGGAAGCGCAGAAGCCTTAAAATACAGGTAAGGAGCTCGGGCAGGCAGGTGGGCCCTCCGGAGCACTGTACCAGAATGGTATCCGGTGCTCCGGGCAGGCTCTGGTACACCTGTACCGGGGCGTACTTCCTGCAACCCACCACTGGTGCAAAGGTACATGCATACATACATAACTGGACTCCTATTTAGTAGGTTTAGGTTTATTGGATTTATAGGCTGCCCTTCTCCCAAAAGATTCAGGGCGGCGTACAACATAAAAACACATATTACAAAAGTTAAAAAGGGAGATTAAGTAGAATATCCAAAAAAAAAACCAAATGACATTTACAATGAAATTTAAAAATTAAATTAAAATTAACAATTAAAATTAATCATTTATTTTATTCAGGCCAGGCCGGCTTGCTGAAAAAGGCAACTTTTTAGGGCGCGCCGAAAGGACTGGAGGTCAGAAATTATGTGAATTTAGTAAAATTTAGTAGTTTAGTTTTTAGTTTTAGTTTTATTTGATTTATATCCTGCACCTATCTCCTACAAAAGGACCCAGGGCGGCGCACAGGAAATTAAAAACACCATATAAAAATACAAATACATAACATCCTAAAACCACAATTAAACTTAAGAACCCTGTGCTAAAACCACGTATTAAAATCCCTCTATGTAAAAATTTGTAAACTAAAAACTCAGTCGTTAACGGGTGGTCACGCTAGGCCGGCTTGATGGAACAGGTGCATCTTCAGGCGCTGGTGGAAAAGGCGGAAGTCCAAGGTGCTGCGGAGTTCGGGAGGCAGGTCGTTCCAGAGGGTAGGGCCCGCCACAGAGAAGGCCCTTCCCCTGGGCGTTGCCAACCGGCATTGCCCGGCCGACGGCACCCAGAGAAGACCTTCCCTATGGGAGCAGATCGGTCGAAGGGATGTGTAGGGCAGGAGATGGTCTCGCACATAACTAGGCCCCGTGCCATGGAGCGCTTTAAAGATAGTAATCAGCACCTTGAAGCACACTCGAAAGGCCACATGCAGCCAGTGCAGCTCGCGCATGAGAGGTGTTATATGGGACTGCCTTGAGGCTCCCTTGATCACCTGCGCAGCTGCATTCTGAACTAACTGTAACCTACGAGTGCACCTCAAGGGGAGCCCCATGTAGAGAGCATTACAGTAGTCTAGACGGGATATCACAAGTGCTTGAGTGACTGTGCGAAGGGCGTCCCGGTCCAGTAATGGGCGCAATTGGCAGACCAGGCGCACCTGGTAAAATGCCCCCCTGACCACAGTTGTCACATGGTCCTCCATGGTCAGCCGGGAATCCAGGAGGACACCTAAATTGCGCACCCTCTCCACGGGGGCCAATAGTTCGCCCCCTATGGCCAGTGTTGGACTTACCTGGCTAAACCGGGATGCCAGAAACCAAAGCCACTCGGTCTTGGATGGGTTGAGTTTGAGTTTGTTACTCCCCATCCAAACCTGTACGGCCTCCAAACACCGGGACATCACCTCGACGTCATCATTGGGATGGTTTGAGTGTCATCAGCGTACAGATGGTACTCTACCCCAAAACCACAGATGATCTTGCCCAGCGGCTTCATATAAGTGTTGAACAGGAGTGGCGAGAGGACCGACCTCTGAGGTACCCCACATATGAGGGGTCTCGAGGTCGACCTGTGCCCTCCTGCCAACACGAATTGTGACCAACTGGAGAGGTAGGAAGAGAACTACTGTAGCATGGTGCCTCCCACCCCCAACCCCCCCAGTCGATGCAATAGGATGCCATGGTCGATGGTATCAAAAGCCGCTGAGAGGTCTAATAGGACCAGGATAGAGGAGCACCCTCTATCCCACGCCTTCCAGAGATCATCCACCAACGTGACCAATGCCGTCTCGGTGCTGTGCCCGGGTCGAAAGCCGGACTGGTGTGGGTCTAGATAATCAACTTCCTCCAGGTGATGGGAAAACTGCTGTGCCACCACACTCTCTACAACCTTCGCTAAAAAGTGAGGTTGGAGACCGGACGATAATTTACCAACAATGTTGGGTCCAGGGAAGGCTTCTTGAGGAGGGGTCTCACCACCGCCTCTTTCAGGGCGGTAAGCAAGAACCCCTCACTCAAAGAGGCGTTCACTATATCCTGGAGCCAGCAGCGTGTAACCTCCCAGGATGCCAGTACAAGCCAGCAGGGACACGGGTCCAATAAACCTGTGGTGGCCTTAAGTCTCCTCGACATGCAGCCGCGCGGGCAATTATGGGGACCTCTAGGTTTGCCCATGTAACACTGCTCCTGCGCGAGCTGCATTGGCTGCCTGTCGTCTTTCAGGTGCGCTTCAAGGTGTTGGTTATCATCTTTAAAGCGCTCCATGGTACGGGACCTAGCTACCTGCGGGATCGCATCCTGCCTCATACATCCCTGCAGCCGATTTGCTCCCACAGAGAGGGACTTCTCCGGGTGCCGTCCACTAGGCTATGCCAGCGGGTGATGCCCAGGGGAAGGGCCTTCTCTGTGGCGGGCCCGACCCTCTGGAACGACCTTCCCCCCGAAATTAGAACAACCACGGACCTTCGCTCCTTCCGACAGAAACTAAAAACACACTTCTGCTTGGCCGGCCTAGGGTAATTCAAATTGTTTAAATTGTTTTAGGGGTTTGTAGGGATAGTTTTAGTTTTATAGGGGTTTTAGCGCAGGGCCAGTTTAATTTGGTTTTAATCTTTGTAGTCTGTCTTGTTTTAATTGTATTTTTAATTCCCTGTGCCCCGCCTCGAGTCCCTTCGGGGAGAGAGAGCGGGTTATAAAATTAAAAAAAAAAAAAGACAACCTGTCCATATCCATAGTAAAATTTACGACCTTTTCTTTAGGAGAAGAATGAGATGCATAATCAGACATAAGAAATAATGATGCAATGAAGACTCCTAGGGATTTGCTGTTGCTAACATTTGGGGGGAAAGGGCAAGAATCTCTTCTGTAGTTCATTTTTAGATTCCAGATCTAAGTAAAAAGAGAAGAGCAACAAATAAAGAACAATCTGCTTTCAAATCTTCCCCCATCTTCATTTCAGAAACAACATAATTGATTTTCCTTTGGGGGTGTCTATAGAGTACGGTCCCCAAAGACAAGGATAGGCATATAAATTAATAAAATAAATAAATGATAGCCACAATGGTATGATCAAAACTTGCCCCATATTTTTATGTTTTTATATTTGCTGAATGAGAGATTCAGTTGCACACTTTTTCGATGACATCCTGCAGACACTGCAGTCTCCTTTTGAGGAAAAGCCACTGTAATCCAAGACAGGGGTCCCCAACCTTTGCAACTTTAAGTCTGAAGGACTTCAGCTCCCAGAAGTCTGGGAGCTGAAGTCCTTCAGACTTAAAGTTGCAAAGGTTGGAGACCCCTGATCCAAGAGATCACAGATCTTATAAACTATTAAGAATACGTGAGTAGTAGCCACAAGAAAACGGATACCTTTGCAGAGGGAAGAAAGTGAGCTGGAAGGATCAAAGCATCTCTTGAGCAGCTAATTGGTTCTTTTCCATCCTTTCTTGAAAGGAGGCTCAAATCTCTTGAAGCTCTGTTGGTTTTTGCTTTTCTTTGAAGGTGTGTTTCTATTCTTGGTGTTCAGGGTCTGACTTATATATGCTTGCATGTTACTTGATGCAGGTAATGGGAACTTGTGGCTTTAACTGATCTTTTGTTCTATTAAGGGATAGAACATCTGCTCCAGCCTTGTAAATTAGAGCATTTTAATAAAAAAAGATATGCTCAAGAACATGTCATTGTCTTCTGATAACAAGCAACCGATGTAAATGCATCTGAAATCTCTTACAGAAGGAAGAGAGAGATTGGATATAATGATGAATGGAGATGTAAAATGCATATTTTATTAAAGAAATTGCCCTTTTGTATGAAATTCCATTACTATGGAGGATAGAAATAGTGAATCTCCTTTTCACTGTATGAAACTAGCAAGCTGGCAAAATTTAATGTGAGTATATTAAGTGCGGGAAGCATTTTCTGTTTTTAAAAAATCATCACAGATAGGATGTATTGATGCAATTATATTATGAAAGAGAAGAAACAAAAGACTTGTTTTAATAACGACTTTTCGACTTTGGTTTTAGCAATTCTGGCTGCAAAATATTTAACTGCTTTTAAAAGTAATTAATGCATTGTCACATTGTTTACAGGTTGCTTCAAATAATTTAACATGAGTCACTGAAGTGTTGCATAAACCATGGAAACAACTCTTCAAGGGAATAATCCATTAACTTTAAAACTTCAGCCTTCATCAGTCCCCCTTCCACCCATAACATATACATATATTTGAAGATGTTAACTTGTTATTTGTATCCCTTAGTTGAAGCATATGAAAATGGTAGAATAGAAAGAGAGGGAAACAAATGTTATATTTTAATATACTGTCATGAGATTGATTGAGGCGAGGCACAGTTAACTATTAATTCTTTATTCAATAATCAACTCCAACTAACTAACAACTAACTCAATAACAAACACAATGTAAATGCCGGCTCTCGTTTGACAGCACCTTTAAATAGCAGCTGTCAAACACGGCCAGACAATCAGCGGCGGGCATTACTCCCGCCTATTCTGCATTACTCCTGCCTATTCTGTAGCTTGCAATCATCAACACTCCTTTCCGTCAAGTTCGCGCAAGTCTTGTCTTGCAAGTATGCTGGTTGGTGCCGGACACACATCTTCGCAGCTCAACTTCAGCCTCTGGCACTCCTGGACTTGGATTTGAATGCTGCTCTGGAACTGCACTCTGAGAGCCTGACTCCTGCAATTGACCGCCTGCTGGGAACTGATCTGCGTCTTGCGGTAAATTATTTTCTATTCTTCCCATCTGTGACCCATTGCCTCTCATAGGCTGGGTAGGTGAGCCATTGTCATTGTTTGGGCTGCCACCTTCCATCGGTTGGGTTTGTTGTCCGCCATCACCTCTGTTCATGTCATCATCACTCGCTGGTTGGTTCGGTGGTCCATCATCCTCTGGTCTTCTGACTGGCCCTGGGTCTTCTGGAATTTCCCCATCGGGTGGTGTTGGACCTGGCTGCATCCTGCAAGCCCTTAGATGGTTCACATGCGACCCTCTGTCAATTCCACCTTATAGGAAAAGGGACCGGTTACTTCCACAAACTTGCCAGGTAGCCACAATGGCTGGCGTACAAAATTCCTCGCATAGATGGCATCCCCTATGCCAAACACCCTGTAGGTCCCCACTGATTCCCATGTCTTCTCTTGTGCAAAATTGAGATGTATGCGATCTCACACTGTCCTTAGCTGCTGGCCCATAAGCAACTCCGCCAGACTCTTATTAGTCACTGGACATGGTGTGGAATGCTGGGCTAGCAAAAACTGATCTATTTTATCCTGCCGTCCTGCGGGGCCCAATTTAGCTGTATGAAACATACGTTCCGCCAGGCCATTGCTGGCCAGATGAAATGAGGAGATTAAGGCGTGTCGAATTCCCAGGCCCGTCAGGAACCCCTCAACCACTGTTCAAGTTAGTTGGGACCCATTGTCAGAGACCACTAAATCTGGCAACCCATGGGTGGTGAATAATTTCTTTAAAACAGGGGTCCCCAATCCCCGGGCCGCGGACCGGTGCCGGTCCGTGGCTGGGTGGAAGCCGGGCCGCAGGGCCGGAGAGGAGGAGGAGGGAGGAGGGGGCAGCCCCCTGGGCAGAGCGCGCGGGAGAACGCAGGCGCGGCTGTTCGCGCGGTTGGAGTGCACCTCTTCTTCCACCCTTGTCGACGGTGGGACTCCTGGGGGGGCAGGGAGAAAGGGACTCCGCAGCAGTCCTCTCTACTGGCCGCGGATTCCCTTCCTCCCTGCCCCCACAGAACTTCCCCAACCAGCATGCCACCTACTCGTCTTCTTCCATGGGCTGCGGAGGTTCCTCCCCCCCTCCCCACGGAGCCTTCTCAGCTCCTGGAAGGAGCCTGACCGAGTGCACGAGCGACCAAGCGCAGCAGTGGCCGCCCAGGTGGGGCAGGCTAAGCCGAGTTAACGAGTCGAGCCGGGCTGAGGAGACTCCGCGGTGGGGGGGGGAACGGGACGGGACGACGACAGACCAACAGAGAGGCATAGACACAGAGAGACGGGGAGGGAGGGAATCAGAGAGAGTGACACACACACACACAGACAGAGAGAGGGAGGGAGAGAAAGATAGACAGAGACACAGAATGAGTGATTAAGTGCCTGAATGCGAGACAGACAGACATACACACACACAGAGTGACAGAGATGGGCGGAAGAAGGAGAGAGGCAGAAAGAAAAAGAGAGAAAGCGAAAGAAAGAAAAAGAAAGTGGGAGAGAGAGAAAGAAAGACAGACAGAGAAAAAGAGAAAGAAAGAGACAAAGGAAAGAAAGAGAGAGAAAAAGAAAGAGAAAGAGAGGGAGAGAAAGAGAGAGAAAGAAAGAGGGGAAGAGAAAGAGGGAAAGAAAGAAAAAGAGAGAAAGAAAGAAATAAAGAGAGAGAGAGGGAAAGAAAGAAAAAATGAGAGAGAAAGAGAAAGAGGGAAAGAAAGAGAAAGAAAGAAAGAGAGAAAGAGAAAGAAATAAAGAGAGAGAGAGAGAGAAAGAGGGAAGGAAAGAAAGAGACAGAAAGAAAGAGAGAGAGAGAAAGACAGAAGGACAGAAAGAAAGAGAGAGAGAGAGAGAGAGAGAGAGAGAGAGAGAGAACTTATGACCACAATTGAGCCCAAAAGTTTGGTTGCTAACCAAGACCATTTTTAAGTGAGTTTCACATTTTCCAAATTGGCCACGCCCACCCAGTCACATGACTGCTGAGCCACTCAGCCGGTCCGCAGAGTTTTCTTTAAACTGAAACCGGTCCCTGGTGCAAAAAAGGTTGGGGACCCCTGCTTTAAAATGTTTATAACCACCTCCAATGTGGTAGATGACATTAGCACAACTTCCAGCCATTTAGAAAACATTCCAGCCACCACTAAAAACACTTGGCTATGGAAATCTATATGTATGCAAACCCACAATGATGCTGGGGTTGCCGTAGGCAGAGCTGGTCTATTGGCCTGGCACCTATCACACGCAGCCACCCATTTAGCGATAGCCTCATCCACCTTTGGCCACCATAGGTAATTGTGAGTTAAAGCTTTCATCTGGACTATTCCAGGATGGGCACTATGGAGTGTAGTTAACAGCACTTCTTGCAGGGGGTTGGGAATCACCACCTGATGGCCCCATAACAAGCAACACTTTTGGACTGATACCTCCAATCTGTGAGTGAGGTATGGTTGAAACTCAGATCCCATGGGTTCAGTGGACCATCCACTTCTAACCCAATCTGACAATTGGGCAATTACCTTATCCTGTGTGGACAACCTGGCAATGTCTGAGGCAATAACCAGGAGCCATAAGTCCTCAATTAATAGTACATGCAAAGGAGATGTCAGATCTTGTAGTGTGGCTGGCAACGGGCATAGACTCAGAGCATCTGTGTGAGCCAGATGTTTGCCTGGTTGGTGTATCAGTGAATAGTGATAGGTGACCAGGAAGACCATCCACCTTGTCAATTGGGGCAACAACTTTTGGGGAGTTTGCCTGTCACCGGATAGGATCCCCAATAATGGCTTATGGTCTGTCACTATCTGGAACTGTCAGCCATATAAATAATGATGGAACCGTTTAACGCTGGCAACTAGTCAATGCTTCTTTGTCTAATTGACTATAGTTGTGTTCAGCGGCCACCAAAGTCCTTGAAAAATATGCGATGGAGGTTTCCTTGCCATCTGGCAGAATGTGACTCAGAACCACTCTTACCTCATATGGGAAGGCATTGCATGATAGATGGAGATGCAGCACTTCGCTATATTGGGCTAGTACCCTGTCTGACATAAGCAGTTGTTTAACAGACACAAAAGAGCTTTGCTCCCTAGGATCCCACTTCCAAGGGACTCTCTGATCTAACAAACAATGGAGTGGCTCCATGACTGAAGCCTTATGCAGCAGAAATATTGCATAAAAATTAAGTAGTCCTAAAAATGCCTGCAATTCCGCCTTGCAAGTGGGGGATGGAGCGTCTCTAATGACTCGGGTCTTTTCTGCTTTTGGATGTAGTCCTTTCTCGTCTACTAACACCCCCCAAAAATTGACTTTTGGTACAGATACATGGCATTTTTTTCTTTTTACTTTAAGCCCCATTTTATTAAACCACCGTAGTACCTCCCTCAATCTAGTTAGCAATTCAGCACAGCCAGGGGCAGAAACAAAAATGTCATCAAAGGTACGATGCCAAGGATTCTGTGCAACAGATGTTCCATCAAACTCTGGAAGAGCCCTGGCACCACACTAACCCCAAATTGGAACCACTTACATTTGAACGCACTTCTATGCATTATGATAGTCTGGGCTTCATCTGTTTCTTCGTCAACCAGCAATTGCTGGTACGCCTGTGCCAGGTCCAGCTTTGCAAATATACTGCCCTTCCCAAGAGAATGTAAAAGGTGCTGGACCACTGGCTCAGGGTATGCATGGGCAGGTAAAGCATAGTTCACTGTGCACTTATAGTCGGCACACAAACGAATGGACCCATCTGATTTGATGAGAGTAACAATGGGAGTATCCCATTTAGCATGGTCCACCGGCTCTAACACCCCTTGTTCAATTAGTCTGTCCAATTCAGTGTCTACTCTAGTTTTATGGGCAAACAGCACTCTTTGTGGCTTCATGCGCACAGGAGCCACCTGAGGGTCTAAATTGAATGACGTTGGTTTCCCAGTATAAGTTCCTAGTTTCTCATTGAAATTTGAATTTGGTGAATGTCACTAATTTTCAGTCCCAATGCCTGAAACCAATCTAACCCCAGGAGATTGGGTAAACACCACCAACCATAATCAGAGGCAGACATCCCACCAACCATAATCAGAGGCAGACATCCTTGAAATTGCTTGTATTGAACTCTGAAGTATCCCCGACCTATGATAGGGATATTATTGCCTTGATATTCTCTCAGAGTCAATCCGCCTTTCTGTAATTGGCGTTTTGACATGGAGGGCATTATTTTTTTAATTGTACTCCAAGACACTATAGAAGTGGCTGATCCAGTATCCACCTCCATTACACAGTCCACCCCTTCTAACTTTACTTTCAATTGTATTTTTTTCTTAAGACCAGCACTAGTTTGGCTACTGACTCCCTCCACCGTATAGTAGTCCAGAAAATAGCATGACAGTCCTTTTCTAGTCGAGGTTTTTTCGATGGTGACCACTGGCTAGCCTGAAACATTGTGGGCTGTGAGGCCCTACATACTCTAGTGAGGTGACCCTTATGGTTACAACGCTGACAGACTGCTGCCTTAAAATGACAATCTCCCCTGGCATGAGTCCCTCCGCAACCCATACAGGACTCAGGGTATCTGTTCTGCTCCACATTCCAACGTTTCTTTTTCTTATCCTTCATATGGTTCACCTCCTCTATTTCATCATTCTCTGACTCCCTAGCCACATCATTTTGGTGAATTTCTGTATTCAGGGCTACAAGTGCCTTCATACTATTCGGTTGGGATTGGCTATTTTGAATTACTGCTAATGACTTGGTAGACATCTCAGCTGCCCTAGCCTTATCAAGTGCCAATTGAAATGTTAATTCAGGCTTTGACAACAATCTTCATTGTAGTCTTAGATATCACAGATTAAATGATCTAATAGTGCATCGTCCAAATCTTTAAATTCACAATGCAGGGTAGAGGATCATAATGCAGCCACATAGTGATTGATTGACTCTCCTTCAGCCTGATTCCTTTGATGAAAATCATGATGGTGAGCAATTTTAGAAGGAGTTGGGGCATAGTGACTTTATAACCTTGCCATGAGAATATCCCAAGTTACAGAATGAATAGAGTCTGGTGCTGTTAGGACTCAAGCCATCTCAAACATCTTGGCTCCACACACCGTTAAGAAATAGGTGCATTTTCTTTTGGCAGAAATGTCTGAAAACTCATGGGCTTGGAGAAAACATTCAAATCTCGCAATATAGGACTCCCATTGTTCTGAATTAGGATTGAATGGGGTGAACGCCATGAGAGTAGTCATCTTGGTCACCCAAGTCATGCTGAGGTAAGTCCGTTAATTACCTCAGCCTGACAGGAGAACAGCGATCCACAAATTTGTTTCCTAGCTAATTAACTGGCCGCTCAATTTTGCAATCTCACCTTCATCGCCACTTTGATATATTTTAATATACTGTCATGAGATCGATTGAGGCGAGGCACAGTTAATTATTAATTCTTTATTGAACAATCAAATCCAACTCAATTCAATAACAAGCACAGTGAATGTTGGCTCCCGTTTGACAGCGCCTTTAAATAGCAACTGTCAAACATGACCGGCCAATCAGCGGCGGGCATTACTCCCACCTATTCTGCAGCCAATTAACAAATGTTTTAAAACCTGTCTGTCTTTTTTGTCTGTCAGGTTCACTCAAACATCTTTATGCATGATTTTGTTTCTACTTTTCATGAGAAATAAGGAGATTGTCTGATGTCAGTTGTCTGTTGTTAGATTCATACTGAGATGTGTATGTTCAGATCAGAGGACATTATCACAGCTGGATACAAAAATCTATCGTCATCCATGCAGGAAAGGTAAATAAAGGGTATATGCTCAATTCTTTAAAAAAAAAGTTTCCATGTGGCTAATATACAGTTTTTAAGCTAAAGAATCCTAAAAATAAAAGTAAAAAGATGAAAGTTTTGTGGCCAATGTACAGAATTTAATGGATATCAGAGTAACAATATGAATAGATTTTAATATGTTTTGGGAGATGGGGGATGGTAACTTTAGTCCCAATTCAACAGGAATTTTATCTACTAACATTTTTTATCTTAATCAAAATTTAAAAATATTCATCATGACTGGACATATGCCTTGTTTAATTAAATGTTACCACCTATTCTTCAGCCCCCAAATCTTGCAAGGTAGAATATAAACAATATATAAAGTTATTGTTCACCCGGAGAGCCAATATTCAGATGTCTCTTAGCATAGTCTCCATTGTTGCCATACTATTCTTTTTTCATGACTTGTGCTGAGCTCTGTGGTTGACTCTTCTTAGAACCAGATCATGGAAGAGACAAAATGAAACAGGTTAAAATGAAATCTAAGCAAAGAAGGAACATTAGTGATTGAGAGAGATCTCATCCAGATGGCAACATTTACTTCTGCTCTAGATGGGGGAAAAATTACCTTGAAAAAGCAGGTCCACAGGAAAGTGCTTTTAAACTCTGCTCAAGTCAGCACAGTGGTTTGGGTGTTTAATGGATGAGATCTGTCAATGTACTCCTTCAAGAGGTCTAAAGTGGCTACCATTATCCATGGATCACTTGTTTCCAATTTAGACGACTGCAATGTTCTCTATGGGAGGATGCCTTTAAAGGGGAATTGGAAAATGCAAAAAGTCCAGAATGAAGCAGCCGGATTTCTGTCAGCTTCTAGGCACAGCATATAACACATGTTTTGGTTGAATTGCACTGGCACTCAATAGATTTCTAAGTTAAATTCAAGATGATTGCTGTTGCATGCTATTGTATAAATCTTCCTACAGCTTGGACTATGCCAGAGGTCTACAAAGTCGACTCTTTTAAGACTGGTGGACTTCAACCCCCAGAATTCCCCAGCCAGCTATGCTGGCTGGGGAACTCTGGGAGTTGAAGTCCACCAGTCTTAAAAGAGCCGACTTTGCAGACCCCTGGACTATGCCTTCTTAAACAAACGATGGCTCTGTGTATCATATCCTTGGAGTTGACATATCAAAAGCCTATTCTAGTCTAGGTGTAGCCATGGAGGGACACCACTTATAAACTATGTCAGTAAGGCAAGGTTATTAGTAGTGGCTCCAGCATTCTATAATTCTTTCCTCCTATTTATTCAGTATGGGTTTTTTTGTTAGTTTAAAAAGAATGTGACGTTGTATATGTTTACTTTAACTTTCCTCTTGTAATATATTTAGGAGGTTTTTAATCTGTTGTCTGGATTTTAAGCTGATGTACGTACTTTTATAGGTTATAAAATTATTTATGATACCATAGACATTAGTAATAAATAATTTTGCTGAATATATTTGTTTAGATTTTACTGATATTGATTGTGGCTTAATCCCTATCCATGGGAGTAAGTAGACTTTTTGTGATGGCTGAATGGAGAAAAGATGACTGATATGTAGTATTTGTGCTATGAAAATAAATTGTTTTATAACATTTCGACAGTTTGCAAATCAAATTGTCCACTTAGTAACTGATTTTATCACAAGATCTTATGCATACTCATTTGGAACAGAATCAGATGATTCATTATTTTTCTGCCAGATTTAAAATTGCAGTTTAACAAGCAATCTATGATATAGTGATAAAACACATAGTGTGGGTTAACAGTATTGCAGAGGGTAAACAAAAAACATGCTTTCATCAGGTTTATGAACATTCTGGAAATCCAAATTCAATAAAAATAAACAGCCCAAGCTGAAGTCTTGGATTAATAAAATATATTTGTGCCAACAATGGCAGAACAGCCTGCCAAGGGAAGCCAAGGGCAAGTTGAATAATTGTATAGTCATGGAACAACATCAAGCTGGCTAATGTTGCAGCACCCTCATTCTGGATGATTTAATGCTAGTAGGTTGACTTATTAAGAAGATAACAAAGCTGGAAGGGAGGGGGAGCTAGTAAGGGTATCATAGCTATAGTTATGAAAAAATACTGCTTTAGGTGCTGGTAGTGAGGATGGTATGATTTGATATATAGTCGCAAAGATGATAAAGATCCAAGATGCTGTTGACTATCTTGTGCATCAAGTATGTGGCAGCATTGTTTTTGGTTGACACAAGAAGGGATGACTGGTGCTTTGAATGACTAAATAGGTGATGCCCTCAAGTTCAACCTTAAATTTGATTGGCTAGACCAAGGGTCTCCAACCTTTGCAACTTTAAGTCTGAAGGACTTCAGCTCCCAGACTTCTCCAGCCAGCAAAGCTGACTGGAGAAGTCTGGGAGCTGAAGTCCTTCAGACTTAAAGTTGCAAAGGTTGGAGACCCCTGGGCTAGACTCTGCAGTGCACTACTAAGGATTATTCATTTTTATTTTGTCATTTGGCACAATCGTAATAAACTATTAGCTTTTCTGAGATTGTATTTCCTACATGGTTGTTTATAACTCAGTGCTACTTAAATATAAATAACTAAACATTTAAAATGGTGAATGACCCATAGCATCTCATATTGTAAATAAGCTGATACTGGATGCCTTCATGCAATGTTTCTCAACCTTGGCAACTTTAAGATGTGTGGATTTCAAGACACACTCACTTGGCATGCTAGCTGGGGAATCCTGGGGGGTAGAAGTCGTTGAGAAGGCCTTAATGCGTCCAATCAATATTTGTGCAATCAATATTTCCATGTGAATCTCAAGCATGCTGTTTAGATTACCCTCAAGGAGGTAGAGTATATTAGTATAACAAATATATGTTTGGGTAAAAATAGTAATGTGTTATTATATTATTTAATTCCCTGGCAGCACATCCTTCATAGGTTTTAAAATTTCTTACCCTTTCAGAGGCTTCCCTTTTCCTCATTAAGATATCGAAGCAGTGAATAACAGCTAGGAAAGATGAATGTGCGGTTAAGGCATTTACAAGATTTAATGGCAATAATAAATTATAGTAACTACTGTTCACTGGACAATCCTAGGTTTGTGTGGTAGATTTATCATATTAGCCCAATTTTTCATTCATTCTGCTAGAATAGGAACTTTATTGGGAGATGGGAAGGTACCTGCCTGAGTTTTTCTTTCTGGCTTCACTTTAGAGTTTCTATGATTTTGATCCAAAAAGAAAAAAGCTAAATAACTAAATCCAGATTGTCCAGTCAATCTTTAATTAGAATAATAATGTATTAATAATGTATGAATATATTGATTAACATTATATATAAATTATAATTTATGAAAGTATGAATAATTGATGTGGCACCGGCAATAGATAATAGCATAGAAGACAAAGATTTGGAGAAAATCACACATATAAAGATTTGAAAATTAAAATTGAAACATTATGGTATAAACCAGGTATAAACCACCCAGCAGCTATTGGCATATTGAGTGTCACACTCAGAAAATCTTGGAGGATGCTTATAAAATATACAAATTGATACATTTTCCATCCATCAATTACAAAAGGCCATACTATTTAGATCTGTATTATACTATGTTGTACAACATTCTAGTTTCTTGGGAAGAATTCAATTTATATAAAGGCCAATAACAGCTAAAGAACTGGCCACTGCAATTTCACATTTCTGTGTACATAATACTAATAGTGGATCACTTGATTAATCGCACATACTCCCTACAAGTAACAGCATAATAAAGTAAGAAATATGATTTACCTGCAAGCAAGAACTGGTGGGACCATAAAATAGAAAAGTTGATAGAAAACAAAGAAAATAATGTGCTATGGGACTCAAGCAGGCAAGCATTTGCCACACAGCATCCCAGGTCCCTTGGTGCAATCCCAGAGCATCAGGAGCACTGCTTGAACAATAGCAATATTGACAAAACCACCATCAGTCAATTGGAAAACCCAGATTTACTTGGAACAGCTCGCTTCCTGTGATATCTTTAACAAAAAATCTGCCCATCTCATGTCCTTCGGAAGGACTAGCTAGATCAGGGGTGGGCAAACTTTACAACTTTAAGTCTGAAGGACTTCAGCTCCCAGAATTCTCCAGCCAGCTTTGCTGGCTGGAGAATTCTGGGAGCTGAAGTCCTTCAGAGTTAAAGTTGCAAAGTTTGCCCACCTCTGAGCTAGATGGATAAAAATGCTAAATCCTGTCAAAACATTTGTCTAATTATGCAACAAACCATAATAATGATATTTTTTAAATATATATTTCACATTGATAGAAAATGGGAATCCTTCTGATAAAATAAAATATTGAAGAAAAGAGGCACGATCAACTTCATTAGAAGCTAACAGCGTATTGCCAAATGCCTGCATGGATAAAACTTTATGAGTTTAGAGTAAATACCACTGACATGATACTGTAATCATTATGAGTACAAAAACTAGTATTCCATAAGTCAAAACACACAACACTTTCCACGTCACCTGGAGGAAATTGATTATCTGGACCCGCGCCAGTCCGGCTTCCGGCCCTGTCACAGCACGGAGACGGCATTGGTCGCGTTGGTGGATGATCTCTGGAGGGCCAGAGATGGGGGTTGCTCCTCCATCTTGATCCTATTAGACCTCTCGGCGGCTTTCGATACCATCGACCATGGTATCCTATTGCATCGACTGGAGGGGTTGGGGGTGAGGGGCACCGTTTTACGGTGCTTCTCCTACCTCTCCGGTCGATCACAATTTGTATTGGCAGGGGGGCAGAGGTCGACCTCGAGGCCTCTCACATGTGGGGTTCCTCAGGGGTCGGTCCTCTTGCCTCTCCTGTTCAATGCATACATGAAGCCGCTGGGTGAGATCATCCGTGGTTTTGGGGTAGATTACCACCTGTACGCTGATGATACTCAGTGGTACATCTCTACCCCAAACCACCCCAATGATGCCGTCGAAGTGATGTCCCGGTGTCTGGAAGCCATACGGATCTGGATGGGAAGGAACAGACTCAAACTCAACCCGTCCAAGACCGAGTGGCTGTGGTTACCGGCGCCCCGGTTCAACCAGTTGACTAAATTACTGGCCATAAGGGGTGAACATCTAACCCCCGTGGATCAGGCATGCAACTTGGGCATCCTCCTAGATGCCCGGCTGTCGATGGAGGACCATGTGACAGCCATGGCCAGGGGGGCGTTCTACCAGGTTTGCCTGGTACGCCAGTTGCGTCACCTATTGGACCGGGACGCCCTTCGCACAGTCACTCATGCGCTTGTGACGTCCCGTCTAGACTACTGCAATGCTCTCTACATGGGGCTCCCCTTGCGGTGCACCCGAAGGCTATAGCTGGTCCAGAACGCAGCCGCGCGGGCAGTCCTGGGAGCTACTAGGTACTCCCACCTAACATCACTCCTGCGCGAGCTGCACTGACTGCCTGTGGCCTTTTGGGTGCACTTCAAGGTGTTGGTCACCATCTTTAAAGCGCTCCATGGCACAGGACCTAGTTACTTGCGGGATCGTATCCTGCCCCATACATCCCTTCGGTCGATTCGCTCTCACAGAGAGGGACTTCTCCGGGTGCTGTCCACTAGGCAATGCCAGCGGGCGATGCCCAGGGGAAGGGCCTTCTCTGTGATGGGCCCGACCCTGTGGAACGACCTACCCTCCAATATTAGAACTATCACGGACCTTCGCTCCTTCCGCCAAAAACTTAAGACTCATTTGTTCTATCAGGCTGGCTTAGCCTAATTTACTCTTCCTGCTCCAGTCTGTTAACTTAAATTGCTCTATTTGGTTTTAAATGGGATATCATTTTAATGTGTTACAAATGGGTACAGGGTTATTTAATCCAATTTTAATTATGTATGTATTGTCGTGCTTTTAGATGTTTTAATTACAATACAATACAATACAATAGCAGAGTTGGAAGGGACCTTGTAGGTCTTCTAGTCCAACCCCCTGCGTGGGCAGGAACCTTATACCATTTCAGACAAATGGCTATCTAACATCTTCTTAAAGACTTCCAGGGTTGGGGCATTCACAACTTCTGGAGGCAAGCTGTTCCAGAGGTTAATTGTTCTAACTGTCAGGAAATTTCTCCTTAGTTCTAATTGTTCCTGTACACCGCCCCAAGTCCCTGTGGGGTGAGGGAGCGGTCTAGAAATTAGAAAATAAAATAAAAAATAATAAAATAATAATAAAAAACAAAATATAAAACCTAGCTAATTTCCAGCATCTTATTGCTGTACCTTAAAAAAAACCAAGATAGGAATTAAATTAACTTTTAAAAGCTGTATATATACATTTGTTTAAATGCTAGTAATTAGATATTAAGTTTGGGTGCATAGGGAAACTATACTATTAGGATTTCAGTTGGACTTCATTAATATTTTATATATACCTTTAAGAACACCAAAGGACAACATGAGTAATGTGAGCTTACAGAAGATAATATAATAGAAATATCTATAAGAGACATGATTTAGGGGATAGATCAGTGAATCGCTGAAAAGGACAGAAATTACATCTAGTGTTATTAACACTCTTTAAAGAGTCTGCATTTTCTTTTCTAGTAGTCATAACATAATTATGTGTACTAACAACAAGAAAAATAGCACAAGCAACAGTGACCTTTGTGTTAAAAAAACAAAAAGCAAACACCTCCCAAAAAAGAAGCAAAACAAAATTCCATCCAGAAAATTTCAACATACAGAGAATATATATGAATGGTGTATCCAGTTCTAGCGTAGTGAGAAGCCTGCAGCAATGTACACAATGAATGGCATTAAGAAAAGGTCTGAGAAGTTGTTCTTTTGCAAATTAGAATAGAAACACAAGGTATATCTCTCAACTTCTTGCTAGAGTCAGTCTCCATTTTATTTTCTATTTGCTCACCTTGGAAGTGAACATGAGAGCTGTTAAACTGAAATAACAATACCAAGCAGATTGTGTACCACATAGAAAAAGGCTAAGAATGAGATCATAATCACTGCTAGAGTCAAGTTATTTGTCTACTAAAACAAAAGTAAGTGAAGTAAATTTTGTTTAGGACAGTGCTTCTCAATTTCAGAAGTTTTAAGATGTATGGACTTCAGAATTCCCCAACCCTACTTCTTAATCTTGTTGAGGGCATTATGTAAGGTACTTGATGCTCTCTGACATTTCCCGAATGAGGTAACATCACCAGCACTGATGATGTCACCTTATCTGGGTAATGAAACATTTGCAAGAAAACAACCAAGCTCAGAGATCACTAAGGGCCCCTCATTTTAACCCTGAGCTAGAAATATTCTTCTTTCTTGATTATATAAGGTAGTTTTGCAATGGGATATATGAACTTGTTTAAATGCAAAGTTCTTACAATGAAATATGGAATCAAAAGAACCATCACATATTAGAAGTTCTTTCATTCTTTTATAAACTCTTGAGAGTTTCCCTAGCATTTTCCGCAGTCAACACCATACTGGCAGGAATGAAAACAGTGTGAAATTCTTTCTCTGTCTCTTGGTAATTCTTGTACCTTGGACTAGTCAAGTGCTTTGAGGTCCACTAAGGGCTGAGCTTCCACAAAACAGCAGGCAGAGAATGGCAATCAGATTGGCGGGATTTTGAAATGGTGAAGAAAATGCACTTTATTTGGTAAAAAGCTTTTTGTCAATGGATCAGAGGTTGCATGGAGAGAAAGTTGATGTGCTGAAAAATGTTTCTTTCAAGCGCTAATGCATTAACAAGATCTATTGGAATGAAAGGGGGGGTTGCAGAATTTATTTTGTAGAAAAAGAAAGTTTTTTAAAAAAAAATAGGGATAACTGTAGTTGCTACATTAAAATCTAAGTATAACAGTAGTGACAAGACTTACTACTGGATTGTTCTGCAGCCCTGATAAGAAGTCAAAAATTCTCTGCTGAATTCATTATTCGATTATGATTATGCCTAGAATAATTGTCTGGTATTTTTTACATTACTTGATTGGACCTTAAGAAGACTGGCTTGTATCTTTGTTATTTTGCCTTTTATGAGATAGTCAAAGGGGAGGTTGAGTGAAAGAGTAACAATTATTTAAGACAATTAGCTTGACTCTGATGATGCAAAAACTATAGGTGCAGTTTTAGGTGTCTTGATCTCCAAAAGTAAGTTGGTTTGATTCCAGGGAGAGACGTACAACCCCAAATGTTCTCTCTCTGGACAAGAGAGCATTTCCTCATTTCTCTTGGGGAAATTCCTTCCTTTTGGTGCACTAGAGCAATGATGTTGGAGATGCGAAAAGAGGAGTCCTAAGCATATCAGGAGAGCCTTTGATTATGTAGCATTTAAAGCTTTTCCTGGCTCCCACACATTTTTTTATTTTTTATTTATTTTAATCACATTTATATCCCGCCCTTCTCCACAAAGGACCCAGGGCGACTTCAAATTGAGCTGTGAGACAAGCCCTTGAACCAATGTAAATGTCTTCTCCATCACTGGTTTCAGCTGGAGACTTCATTTCTGCTTTGAGCACGTTTATTCTCAAATAAAATATTGTTTCTATTTTATTTTTGTTTTCTAACTCATATCTTAAAATGTTTTATTTATTTCTAATGAAATTCAAATGCAAATTCTGACAGGAAACGTACAATTTCTCCTGCTTTCGAATTCTTGCTCTCTCTGAATTTGCAAGAGAGGACTCCACTATTTCCATGTCCAAAAATGTTCATTTATCTTTGTATTTTGGCAAGGTAATGTTTGTGTGCAACACAAATGCCAGTGACTAAATATTAAAAATGCCAGCTGCTACAACCAAGAGCAACATATGGTGTAGTCACAGTTACCCACATTCTGTTTCTTTTAGAAGAGTGTATATTTTCCTCCAACTTTTGATCACAAGGGAAAAGAGCAGCTGACCTTTAATATAGCCTCTTTGGCTTAAAGCAGGGGTCCCCAACCTTTGCAACTTTAAGTCTGAAGGACTTCAGCTCCCAAACTTCTCCAGCTGGCTGTAGAAGTCTGGGAGCTGAAGTCCTTCAGACTTAAAGTTGCAAAGGTTGGGGACCCCTGGCTTAAAGTATGCCTTTTATTTTTTCAAATAAAAAGAATGAGGACAGTGACAGAAATGACATCAAGCTATTGAGAAATAAAATAGGGAATCATTATAGACTTCTAATGGTAGAAGCTATTAATCATGAGTCAAAGTTTCTAGAGTAGGGTAATATCCCAGAGTGAAACCCCAAAACTTTAGGTGAGCTCATTACAATAAAAATGGAAGAAATCCCTCCCAATATTAAGGTATATTTTAAATATATATGTGCATGTTTCTCTTGACTGATCTTTTTTTTTATGATTAAAAAGTATCTCACTTTCTTTAAGTTCGACCGTTTACATTTATTCTGTCTGCCGATATGCTTTCTTAAATTAAGGAAAGTTTTTAGTTACAACAGCATAATTTAACTATGATAACTATTTCAAGTAAAAAATTGTCTTTCCAGACTATTTCTTCACCCTGAATTCCCTATAGATGTTTCTTAATTAACATACAAGGCACACAATCAAAAATAGTGTTAAATGTGTGTACCATCAGTCTGCAGTTCAGAAAGCTTGGAAACATCTGGAAGCTTAATGAAATTTTCCCTGCATTTATCAAACGTGTGGCTATCCAATTAAGACTTTTCCTCTTTCCTTTCCCAATTTTTGTTTTGTTATTAATTGGTTGGTTGGTTTTATATCAAGAAACATTCTATAATTTTTGCTATAGATTGAATTGAAACGAGTGATAGATGATAGATATATGGATGATAGATAGATAGATAGATAGATAGATAGATAGATAGATAGATAGATAGATAGATAGATAGATAGATGATAGATGCCATTGGATTCAGCCTGGTTATTGATGAACAGTAACATATATTCTATAAGATGATTCAAGTGTAGTCATGGTGCTGCATCAGAAGTGATTAGATATGAATGTAAAATAAATGTTTACACGATTATATTTCAATGGTTCTTGGTTCTGCAGGCTACAACTCTTGTCCCATTAGTCCAACTTGCAGTGTTTATTTACCATCAGTCAGTTGTCAAATGCCCTTACAGAGGCTTACAAATAAATGTGCTTGTACTTAATAGATCCATCAACTTTTGATGTGGGAAAGAAATCTGCTTTTGTGATTATGAATCCAAAGAATTAGAAGCACTTTTTTGCAGGGAATTCAAAGAGATGAACATATTAAATGGGGGAAAAAGCATCAATTTTTATTTTCATACCTGTGACGTTATAACAATTGTTTCTAGTTCTTCTTCTTTAGCATTTAAAACAATTACATTTTGATGAATGGCTTAGGAACATATGTATGTGTGTATGTGTGTATTTATCTCTTAGTCCTCTAATTTAAGGTACTATAAGCTGTTATCATATCCTTGCTGCTTTGAAAAATTGGTTTTCTTGATACACTACTTGGCCCAACTTGATTTTAGTGCCAGTACCACCAGGTCTACCATCCTAATTCGTATCTTTAAAGAAAGATACTTATGAAAATAATAAAAACCCAGTGACTCCCTTTGTAGATGCTACATAGTACACACACATCATTGTCTTCTTCCCTGCAGGTAGCCTAGAGGAAATCTCATGCACCTGAATTTCTTAAAGCTAAAAGTGAACTGCAGTTGCTCTTCAGCCTTTATTGTACTTCTTTGAATTTCAATTTTCAAATACATCTGGGCACAAAGTCAAAATATTCAAAGAGAGGGAGAAACAAAAATCTGTCTTTCAAATATATTTTTTCTTAGATTCTGCTGATGTATTAACCTTTTCCTTTCCTGTTAGCAAAAGTCTAGCAAACTCAAGAAACCTTAATTCTGTGGATTTCTTTGAAAGATCTTTATTGATATTAAGGTAAAGTACCCAGGATCATACAAGCCTACTAAAGTAATTCTCCCATGCAATTTATACCTGTTGTGGTTAAGATGGAGTTGCCATGACTCAGTTTCTCATGCTTTTGACCTTTTCTGGACTCGGGTATCTTTTCTGTGATAGTAACGTTTCCTCCTTTCTTGCTGCTCCCTCTGTGGCCCCAAAGTTTGTGATAACAGAATAATAGATTTGGAGGGACCCTGGAGGTCTTCCATTCCAATCCCGTGCTCAAGCAGGAAACTCTATGCCATTTCAGACAAATGGTTGTCCAATCTTTTGTTTAAAAAACCTCCAGTTAGGAAGCACCCACAACTTCTGGAGGCAAGTTGTTTCAATGATTTATTGTTCTAACTGTCAGAAAATTTCTCCTTAGTTCTAGGTTGCTTGTCTCCATGATTAGTTTCCATCCATTGCTTCTTGTCCTTTCTTCATGCTTTGGTCTCATGCTTGTTGCTTTTCTCTGCATACTTTCCAGAGTCTCAACATCATTTTTATATCGTGGCAACCAAAACTGGACACAATATTCCAAGTGTGGCCTTACCAAGGCATTATAAAGTGGTTATTAGCACTTTATGTGATCTTGATTCTATCCCTCTATTAAAGCAGCTTAGAACTGTGTTGGCTTTTTTGGCAGCTGCTGCACACTGCTGGTTCATATTTAAGTGATTGTCCACTAGGACTCCAAAATCCATTTCACAGTTACTACTATTGAGCCAGGTACCACCTATGCTATATCTGTGCATTTGGTTTTTCTTGCCTAAATGTAAAACCTTACTTTTCTCTACACGGAACTTCATTTTGTTAGATGGGCCCAGTGTTAAATACATTTAATCATAGCCTAATTATTGGAATGTTTTTTAACAATACAATACAATAGCAGAGTTGGAAGGGACCTTGGAGGCCATCTAGTCCAACTCCCTGCCTAGGCAGGAAGCCCTATACCATTTCAGACAAATAGCTATCCAACATCTTCTTAAAGACTTCCAGAATAGTTTGACTCCCTCTTCTTTGTGGCAACCCCTGAGATATTGGAATACTGCTATTATGTCTCCCCTAATCCTTCTTTTTATTAAACTAGACATACCCAGTTCCTGCAACCGTTCTTCTTCATATGTTTTAGTCTCCAGTCCTCTAATCATCTTTGTTTCTCTTCTCTGCACTCTTTCTAGAGTCTCCACATCTTTTCTACATCATGGCGACCAAAACTGGATGCCGTATTCCAAGTGTGGCCTTACCAAGGCATTATAAAGTGATATTAACACTTCACGTATCTTGATTCTATCCCTCTGTTTATGTAGCCTAGAACTATGTTGGCTTTTTTGGCAGCTGCTGCACACCGCTGTATCTTTCAGACTGTTATCATTTTATCATATAAAGCCAGCAGTTTCCTAGATGTGCATTGGACCATGCTCACTCTTTATTGAATCACCTCATCGACTTAATGGGATGACTCTGGCATCAAAAGTTTGTCCCTCTCTTCCTTTATAAATATGTGTCCACTGATGACATCAGGGAGAAAGACCCAATAGACTAGTCTAAGCAGATGAAAACTACTTACATGAAGTCGACATAAAAATGATAACAAGGTCATACATGTGAAACAAAATATCCAGGATAAGAGAGCAAGCAAAAAATGAAATTTTTAGCATGCTTTTAAGTCTCCCAATTCGGGAATCCCAAATCAAGATTAGAACAGCGGTATCTGCCTATAAATGTCAGTCCTGCATACCCATGAAAAAGGTTTACTTTTTAAAGGAAGGTTTAATAATGATGATACTAAAGGTATCATTTCATATTCATCTATCAAAACCTGTGCAAGGCTAGTCATGTTGCCCTAGCCCAGGGGTGGGCAAACTTTGCAACTTTAAGTCTGAAGGACTTCAGCTCTCAGAATTCTCCAGCCAGCAAAGCTGGCTGGAGAAGTCTGGGAGCTGAAGTCCTTCAGAATTAAAGTTGCAAAGTTTGCCCACCCCTGCCCTAGCCTGATACATTGGCTGTAATACAGCAAGTATCAGGGACCTATTTATATAAATGCATCAATCTACAACTGCTTACAGTGGCACAGTGGTTAGAGTGCAGTATTGTAGGCTACTTCTGCTGACTGCTGGCTGCCTGCAATTTGGCAGTTCAAATCTTACCAGGCTCAAGATTGACTCAGCTTTCCGTCCCTCCGAGGTGAGTATAATGAGGACCCAAATTGTTGGGGGGCAATATGTGGACTCTGTAAACCAGGGGTCTCCAACCTTTGCAACTTTAAGTCTGAAGGACTTCAGCTCCCAGAAATCTCCAGCCAGCTTTGCTGGCTGGAGAAGTCTGGAAGCTGAAGTCCTTCAGACTTAAAGTTGCAAAGGTTGGAGACCCCTGCTGTAAACCACTTAGAGAGAGCTGTAAAGTACTGTAAAGCAGTATATAACTCTAAGTGCTATTGCTACTGCTATTATTGACTGCACGTTCAGCATTCCCTGTATATTTTGAAAATCTCTGGAAAAGGAGAGTTTCCTCAAGATTCATTTGATGTTTTCATTGTCTTATTATTTATTTATTTATTATTTAAATTTCTATACCGCCCTTCTCCCTTCCGGGACTCAGGGCGGTGTACAGGTAGCAATAAAATCAATGATAAAAATACATGAAATATATATTTAAAAATGTATTAAATACTATGCCTGTACTAAAACCATTAATAAAACCTACTAAAACCATTTAAAAATTATGCCAGGCCGGCTGCATGAAATAGATAGGTCTTCAAAGCCTGACGGAAGAGGCGCAGGTCTGTGGTCATAGGTAGGTCATTCCAGAGGGCAGGAGCTGCCACAGGGAAGGCTCTCCCCCTGGGGGTTGCCAGCCAACATTTCCTGGCCGACGGCACCCTGAGGAGGCCCTCTCTGTGGGAGCGCATTGTCGGTGGCAGGTATTTGATTGCAGGAGGCGGTCTTGCAGGTAACCAGATCCCTTGCCATGGAGCGCTTTAAAGGTAGTTACTAATACCTTGAAGCGCACCCGGAAAGCCACAGGCAGCCAGTGCAGCTAGCGCAGGAGAGGTGTCACATGGGACCATCTAGGAGCTCATTCTGAACTAACTGGAGCCTCCAGGTGCACTTCAAGGGAAGCCCCATGTAGAGATGCGCAAGACATATCAAAAGTGGGTGGTTTTCCTAATCAGGCCAGTATAGGTCATCAGCCTTTCCGCCAATTTTGTATATGTTGTTTAAGCACATTTTTACTCATAAACACAATAGCTTTTCTCTGTTTCCATCAACTACAAGTTAAGGAGACAGATAAAAGTGTGTGCGTGCATGGGGGACTTGTGTACACACCTTGCAATAAGGTGAAAGGCAAACTCTTATTTTATAATGCTTTCTTACTGATGGCTAGTCAAGTTTCATTACTATTTCTATATGCAAGTATAAGATAGTGGCTGGGCTGTTATTGTAAACAAATGACATTGTAAACAAATGACAAATAAGAGCACCTAGAAATTTCTGTAGCTGCTGACATATCTGTACTTGCCAACAGGTTGTAATTAAGTCAGAATTTATTATAATCACCTGATAATTGAATGCTGATCTTAACAAGCTGTGTGGAAGAAAGAGTTAAACTTCTATTTGTACCACAGTTACAATTCATTTCCAACAATCCAAAAATTACAGTGCTCAGGACCACCACAGATTCATGAATAGCTAATAAATCATGATGTAAACAATAAAAAGTTCCTTCCTAATGGTGCCACATTGGCTCTGAAATGACTTTTCCAAGGAAACTGATGTTCAGTTTGCTGTCTTCTTAATGATTCAGTGGTCAGATCAATTTGTTTTCGGTTTTTTGGGGGACATTTGAAATGTTTCAGTATTAAAAATTGAGCAGTATGTTTTATCATTCTGTTCTTTCAGTTTATGTAGCTTATGCCTGATGTACTGCTATGCATCTCTGTTTTCAAGTGTATTGTTGTAATGTGATTTGTGATGTTATTATTATTATAATAATTATAGTTTTATTTACCGAAATTTTCAGAAATGAAAGGCATGCCCACAGGGTAATCATGGGAACTCAGTTGGTCTCAGATACAGTGTGGTAATGGCAGTTTCTGAAATCTCACAGCAGCACTGCTGTCTTCTTTGCCTTCACTCAGAAAGCAGTCTCATCAGACACCCAGTGTGGAAGAAATAAATAACAGAAAGGGAAGAAAGGGAAAAACTCAGCTCTCCTGCCTCATATGGTTTCTTTCCTTCAACTTGGAGCCAGTCCTGTTAATAAGACAGAAAGATGTAGCTCAAGACAAATATATAAATGTCACCTCCCCAAAGAGAGCTTTGCAGAAGAAACATTGCACAGCTTTTCACTTTCTTCCTTCGTCAAATGTTAGGATTCCTGGGCCACATGTCCTCATGGGCTCTCTCCCTTTTCTGCCTATCACTGCGTTGAAGAAAGAAACCAGACTGAGTTTTGCTTATCTCTCCATCTTCAGATCACATTCTCCAAACAACTTTTCTGAAGGTTTGTTGTACATGAAGGTTTGGTATGAGGAATTGCGTTTTTGAGCAATGATATGACAACCTTAATTACTCTGGAAAATGACATCTCTTCTCCCCCCCTCTCAAATTGTATGCCAAGGTGACAGAAAACAGTATTGGAAAGTGAAGGAGAGAATAGGCTATATTGAGAGTGTTTTGTGTTTTTCAGGCCACGAGCAACAGTTGGAAGGTCAAGTATTGAACATGACTACAATAATTCTAAATCAGCTTCTGAACCATCAAATCACATCAAACTCACCCAGATGGGAGCATGCCTAAAGGTATAAGTGTGATATTTTCATTCTCTGCAGTCTAAATCCTTGCACATATCAGACTGTCAAAGAAGAGAACAATTGGGGATTAACTTCTAATAGCTATGCTTGCTTCCACAGACTCCAGAACAAAAGAAGGAGGCTTACATTTTTTTATTTTACTCCATCTCTGATTAGGTCAGTTTCTGACTCAAATGTCTTAACTTTTTTTTTCGGAATTAAGTCTGTGCAATAAATTTGAAATATGACAGCATGGTCTAGTCAAGTGGTGTGTGATATAACTACATTGTTCTCCAATTAGGGCTTTTTCTTGGATATTTGGAAGCAACTCTGGATTTTGGGCTGCAAAGAAAAATATGGCCAGCATTGACAATGGTTAGTGCAACTTTCCTGCAAAAAGGAGAGAGAGAGAGAGAGAGAGAGAGAGAGAGAGAGAGAGAGAGAGGGAGAGAGAGAGAGAGAGAGGAGGAGAACGAGGAGGGGGAGGGACAGAGAAAGAATGCACCATTGGCTACCATGTAATATTAACACCACTGATTTTCATATTTCCATTACTTTTATTTATATTTATCACTGTTTTATTCAACACGTTTTAGAAAAGGCACAGAAACAAATTATATAGACTGTTACCAGATCATGCTTGCAAAATGCTATGAATATAAAAAACAGTTGTTGGATGCTTTTCAAATGCTAAACCAGTCGTACATAGTCCAAAACTATTTTGCCCGGATGTTGAACTTTATACAGTTTGCGCATATCAGATTGTCAAAGAGAACAATTGGGAACTAATTTGTAATAGCTGCACCAGCTTCTACATTTCTTAAAACAATAGATATTGGTTTACCTGCTTTAGAAACATCTGTAGAATAGCAGCATGAGTATCATTGGGTCTAAACAATTATAGTATTTTTAATAATCCCATCTTCACTGTGCTGCCTGGCATGTCATTAAAAAAAAACCCAAAACAAATGCAGAGTTTGACATCCCTTCTTAATACAATACAATACAATACAATAGCAGAGTTGGAAGGGACCTTGGAGGTCATCTAGTCCAACTCCCTGCCTAGGCAGGTAACCCTATACCAGGGGTCTGCAAAGTCGGCTCTTTTAAGACTGGTGGACTTCAACTCCCAGAGTTCCCCAGTCAGCATAGCTGGCTGGGGAATTCTGGGAGTTGAAGTCCACCAGTCTTAAAAGAGCCGACTTTGCAGACCCCTGCCCTATACCATTTCAGACAAATGGGTATCCAACATCTTCTTAAAGACTTCCAGTGTTGGGGCATTCACAACTTCTGGAGGCAACTTCTGTTCCACTGATTAATTGTTCTAACTGTCAGGAAATTTCTCCTCAATTCTAAGTTGCTTCTCTCCTTGATTAGTTTCCACCCATTGCTTCTTATTCTGCCCTCAGGTGCTTTGGAGAATAGTTTGACTCCCTCTTCTTTGGGGCAACTGCTGAGATATCAGAAGACTGCTATCATGTCTCCCCTAGTCCTTCTTTTCATTAAACTAGACAAACCCAGTTCCTGCAACCGTTCCTCATATGTTTTAGCCTCCAGGTTCCAACTGCTTTAAATATTTATTTTTTGTGTGTGATACTTTGATATTTTGTTATATTACATATGATAACTGTATTATACTCAAAACTAAGAGTCCCCAAGTTCTACATGAAGCGATTCTAGCACCGTATATAACCTATAAGAGACTTTTGTTTTGCATACCATTAATTAACTGTATATTGTGGTAACATTTTGTGAAGATCTGGGGTGAATTTTATTTGGCCTGCTATCCACCTAATGGCACACAGAAAAATAAATACAATGGTTTTCATATGCAGGATGAATATGGTTCCTGTCTTTGATAATTTTAAAATTTCAGTATTTTACCATCACTGACAATTCTAGTTTCTCCTCTTCTGGTGAACCCTTCCCCATACACACCCTAAAGACTTTTCCTGCCTAAGGATAAGAGTGTAGTTGTCCCAAATCCATGTTCACAAACCAACCAGTACTGGAACAGCAGAAGACTCATTAAGGGCTATGGAGAAAGCCATTGGTAAACCCCACCCTGTCCTCCAGGAGCTCATATTGATTCTTGTCTTCTCAGCATCTGCTCCTTGTAGCAGTCACCACATGTCGTCACATAGAAGAGCTAGTACAATACATGTCCTAAGGGTATGGGTCAGTGTCAAATGACACCAAAAGCTAGTGATGTCATGATGCAAATACCACGATATGCATACTTACATTAGTTGTCAGGACATGAGTTTTAAATGGCATGGTTTGCATTGTGGCATCACGACACACATTTCATCATCACATTGAGAAGTGAATGATTATGACTAGCCTGGTTGTCTTTTCATATCACAGCGTTTTCAAGACAGGTGTCTTCAGTTTGTGTCAAAATCTCCTAATTTGCTTCCTAATGAGATTATATTCTTTGATGCCTAAACCAAGATGGAATTGGTAATATCAAAATTATCTTGACTTACAAGACTTGAATGATTAGACCACCTCAGACGGAATAAGAAGGAAAGCTGCTGATCACATCTGAAAAAACATGTTCCTTCTATTAATACCACCAAGATAATAATATTCATTGAATGGTATAAGGTTAAGAAATGGGGTTGGCAGTTGGCAAGAAAAATACTTTCTAGTGATGTCTTGATTGGCTAAGTAAAATGCTTATTAATATTAATAGTAAAACCTATTATTTTATGTTCTATATGTAGAAGAGCAGCAACTCAAAATTCTTGCACAACTGTGCTTTACATTTTCCCAATGTTCTTTTATTTCTATTTGTTCAATGGAAAAAACCAATACTTCAAGAACACTAAAGAGATATAGCAAGAGGAAAATGCTTTAGATGTCATGGTTCTCTTCTAGCTTTCTGTGTTTAAAAATTTAGCTGAAATATTGATGATCTGTTCATTGTGGTTTTTAAAAAAAAATGCATTGTTCAAACAAATTGCTATTGAGTGTTGCACTGCCACAGAAAACCTCCAATAAACTAAAACAAATTAATTTCTCAACAAATGTCTGTTTACTATCTGTCCTCTTACATCTAAAATCTTTTAATGTATCAATAACTTCAGTCTTCAATACCTTTATTAACCTACCTTTATTGATAGACAATAAGCAGTTCTGAGCACACACTCAACAATTAATATGCTTATAATGAATGATTTCAGAACTTTTGGAAGGTCATCTTCTGTTTAAATAAGACAATCATTAAACTGACTCCCAGCCTTACAAATTAGTAATTGGCTTACAAATTTGACTACATAGCTAATGTACAGGGCACTATTATTTTCACTCCTTCAAAAAAGAATTTGAAACTAACTTGTGACTAGGACCACTTCTGATGACCTTAAAATTTTAGTAAAAATAGATTAGGGGTCTCCAACCTTTGCAACTTTAAGTCTGAAGGACTTCAGCTCCCAGAATTCTCCAGCAAAGCTGGCTGGAGAATTCTGGGAGCTGAAGTCCTTCAGACTTAAAGTTGCAAAGGTTGGAGACCCCTGCAATAGATAGTCAGTGCTAATTTGGTAGTGCAAATAAGAATGACAATCAATCTTTTTCCTTTCCCCAGAACTCTTACAATCCCTGGAACAACAACAACAAGCAAAAAAGAAAATATTTTCCCCTGCTCCCTCCCTCCCTCCCTTTCACTCCATAGCATTATAGGTTTGTTGTGACCTTCGTCTGGCTGGTGCATATAGGGAGAGGGAGAGGAAATCAGAGTTCTTGCTTTGAGGAAAGCCTACCAGCCTACCTTTTGCTTCTTCTTAAACCAGGCACTTTTCACAATAGCCTCATACTTGTTTATTCCTATGGTGGCAGGCATCTGTGAATGCAAATTGGATTCATCCAGAATGTTTCCATTGTTGCTGTACCCTGGAATGTTTCCATTGTTGCTGTACCATTGTTGCGGCAGGCATTGAGTAACTAGGGGAAGTGAGGAAGGAAAAAACTGCTAATAAATGTTTGCTTCCCTCCTCTTACTCAGCAAATATGTCTCCCCCACCCCCATCCCAGTTTAATTCATTATCTTGAAAAGGAGCTATATTCTAAACTGAAGTTCTTGCAAGGAAAAAAAAA
The DNA here is from genome assembly GCA_039707465.1 of Rhabdophis nuchalis. Classification (NCBI taxonomy): domain Eukaryota; kingdom Metazoa; phylum Chordata; class Lepidosauria; order Squamata; family Natricidae; genus Rhabdophis; species Rhabdophis nuchalis. The sequence continues at coordinate 75,895,450 of CM077648.1, forward strand.
ACCTTAATGGTTGTCTTGAGACCAAGACAAGAAGATGGCACTTCCCCAGGGGAAATCAACAAGTTTTGGGCAAAAAGAAGATTCTAGGGTTTTCTTGTGATTTCAAATAAACCACTGAGCTGAAAATAAGCTCATTTCTTGAACACAGGTGGGATCATAGAGGTCCCGACTTGTTTTCAAACTGGTACACAATTCTTTGTGAAGATGTCAAAACATTGGGGAAAGTGATACTTGACTAGACAAGTGAATAACACAGCAGTGCAAACCTTCACAGAGATGTTTTCACTCTGAATAAAGCTTTTCTCGGGTTGCTTCCTAAAGCCCAATCACATGACCACCCACCCACACTCACCCAGCCAGTCATTAGGGCAGAGAACTGGTTGTTAAATTATTTGAGTCCCACTGAAACAACCACATTGCTTCCTTTTGCTCTGCCCCACCACTGCCCTTCCATTTCCCTCAAAAGAGCTTTTTCAAATGCCAGGGAAAGCTAAGAACACTTTCCCCACAGTCCTTCTTGGAATGCTTCATCTTTTGCAAAGCTAGAAATGTGTTTCTATAGTACAGATTGCTGCTTTTCCAAGTGACTGAAAAAGTAAGAGGTAATCCAGAGTGATTTGTCAAGACAAAACATATTGCCTTTTTGCTTTGATGAAGAGAACCACATCATCTCTTGCAGTACAAAATCTTCAGTGAGGCAAACAAAGGTCATTTGCACCTGTCTAATGAAAAGCCAAATGGGGAAATATATTGTAAATTGTAGTCTTGAAAAAATAGTTGCACTGATCTATATCCAATTCTGATTGAATATTTCATCAACATTAAAACAAAGTTTTCACATTTATTTATTTATTTATTTATTTATTTATTTATTTATTTATTTATTTATTTATTTATTTATTTATTTATTTATTTATTTATTTATTTATTATTCAAATTTGTATACCGCCCTATCTCCCCAAGGGGACTCAGGGTGGTGCACAGAAATATAAAAAATATAAAACAATACAGTACAAAACAGTTAAAAATAGATTAAATTAAGGTCTGTGCTAAAATTTAGATTAGAAAAAGGGTTAAAATCAATTAAAACTATATCCATTAAAACTAAGCCAGACTTAACAATGTGCTTTAAGAAAAGTAGGAGCTCTCTGCATCAAAGCCAGGAGAAGGAATATGGAGGTTTAAAAGACAGCACATCAGTACAACACTGATTTATGAAACCTGAACCGTTGTCATTCCAGGGGAATGAGAATAAGAAAAAAAAAGTTATTCATAAGTTACTAAGTTGTCATATCTTGAAGATATTTAAAAGAGTAGGAGAGGAAAGGTCCATGTTCATATTATTTTGATGCATTTTGTACTACAATCTTACAAAAAGCATCTTTATTATTAATACAGCAGGATTTGTCAATAAATTTAACTGCTGATTCTTGTACCTAAAATTGTACCACAACACCAGATGTTGGAACTGTGAGAAACCTAAGCACTGGAAAAAGAATGAGAGAAACAGAGAGACAAAGAGAAAGATTTCCCCAGTGCTATTAATATATAGCAGTGATTACTGAATCTTGGATCTTTACTGAACATAAAGGGCTAGAATAGACAGTAATATTTTCCTCCAGTATAACTATGGGAGTGAGATGCCTTATATGTTCCATTGATTTGAGTGGCATATGTGCTGTATGATCATTGAAAGAGACTGTCAACTTGCAAAGCATTCCTGACCTGCTCTGAAGTTGCCATAGGCAGGGGGATGGCAAAACCGGGCCTCACAGCTGCATCAAGGAACTTGCATTTCAGTCACAATAAAGCTCATTCCAGTGGCAATGTCAAGGTCATCTCCAGGGGGACCCACAGTGGGCGGAGGGAGTGACTTCTACAACCCGCGAAATTGCTTTGTTGGGGAATGTGACTGATGACACACCTTGGGTTGAGGGAGAAACAGAGCCAAGACGCAAAATAAGTGAGGTCAGAATTGGCTTCACTTGGATGGTGCCAACATGAAGTTCCTAAAAAATAACTGGATTTCTTTTGAATCTTGGCTTGGGGTTCATGATTTAATTAGGGCATTGGTCAGAACCCAGAAAGACAACATAGGAATACCTCAATTTCAGTCTTCTGAGTTTTTTTTCTTAAAGATAATCTAAACTGGTTTCTGCATTTCAGGAATCTCTTAAAGACAATTGTTTTGTGGATAAAAGAAGGAAGAGCTTAGTTTGTTTTGATTTATTATTTTTCTTCAAAGCATATGAAACTCAAAGCATAGATACTACTGCTTCTTATTGTGTCACTAAAGCTGAGAATGTCCCTTGAGATTTCTATATATTTAATGCCTACAGAGGGGCAACTATCTTCATTATTGTCTCAAAATAAAGCAATCTTATGGCTTAATAAAGTTATTTTTGATGGGTGCCAACATTTTCAACATGTATGTGGTAATTACAACAAATGAACAGCAGGATGTAGACAAGGAACCAAAATGTGTAGGAATTACCATCTGTTATTGCAGGTTCACTAGTTACATGTATTATCACATTTCAGATTCTAGAATTAACCTTTCCCCGAGACAGGGGACCTATTGCTACCTGTGGCCTTTCAGCTTCAGCTTCAAGGTGTTGATTACCACCTTCAAAGCGCTCCATGGCATGGGACCTAGTTATCTGCGGGATCGCATCCTACCCCATACATCCCTTTGGCCGATTCGCTCCCACAGAGAGGGACTTCTTCCAGTGCTGTCCACTAGGCAATGCCAGCGGGCGACGCCCAGGGGAAGGGCCTTCTCCGTGGTGGCCCCAACCCTTTGGAACGACCTACCCCCCGATCTTAGAACAACTACGGACCTCCGCTCCTTCCACCAGAAACTAAAGACCTATTTTTTTCATCGGGCCGGTCTGGCCTAATCGATCTCACTTAGTCTGAAGTTCAAATTGTTTTAATTGGGTTTAAAAGGGGTAATAGTTTTAATGATTTAAATTTTTTTAGCACAGGGGATAATTATTTAATTCGGTTTTAATTATTTACAATTGTTATGTTTATACGTTTTTTAACTTCCTATGCACCGCCCCGAGTCCCTGTGGGGAAAGGGAGCAGTTTATAAATCTAAATAATAAATAAATAATAAATCTAATAAGTTTAACATGTCATAAATAGCAATCCTATACTGAAGGACCCACTTGTTTAGTTTACTCAATAGCCAGAGTTTCATTTTGATAGCAACAATTCACAATGCCTTAGAACTCCTTAGGTTTTAGAACATCACTCAAATGAAAGGCTCCTACTTGTATTTTGCCATATATCTCAACCAGGACCGCAAGAAAGAAATTCCCAGTGGGTTTTGCTTTTAGTTGTTTAATGAAGTGAAATAGAGATACACGGCTATAATTGTTCTATAAATCAGTAGAATAATCCTGTAATGAGCTTTTATTTAATAATATTACAGATATGAATTATAATCATCCTTGGGGGGGGAGGGTACTTTTAGATTTGCTTTGATAAAGGAGAGATGATAGCAGTTTCTAGATTGCTGTAAATTAATCATGTTGTAAAGAAAGTGTACGAAAATACTTTCCCCCTCTCCTCTGATTCTAAATTAAAAGAGCACAATCTGTGAATGTCTTGGGTGCAGCCCTCAGAGATCATTAAATTGTTTGTCTACTGAGCTGCAGATCACCAAGTGTTACAAAATCTATTTTTTAATGTGGCAGAAGGGAAAATTATTAAATAATGAGTGGGTAAGATGAATCATATTAACTATATTTAATTTTAATCAAATGTATATATAAGTGGGTTACAATCAAATTAACTTTTGTCGTGGCTCATCCATAACTTTTGAAGCATAGCCTCCAGCATATTTCACCAAGGACAAGGACGATGCTCGATGTAGAAATAATAGAATAATAGGGTTATAAAGAATATCGCCTGCCTCCTCTGCCCATCCTCACACCATTACAGATTTTTTTAAAAACTGTCCAATTGTTTGGAAATCTCCAGTGTTAAAGTACGCACAGCTCTAGAAGACAGCCTTTTCCATTGTTTAATAGCTCTTATGGTCAAGAAAATCCTCCTTATTTTGAGATCTCTTCAAGGGTGGGCTTCAAAATTTTTAGCAAGGGGTTCTCTGCCCGATGGGCGCGGCAAAATGCAGCAACCCACCCCGATTCCAATGGGAACATTTTTCTGTTTTCTATGTTATTTATTATTAACATAATAAATAACCTAGAAAATAACATGGTCCCATTAATTATTGTCTTCTTTTAAAAGACCTAGAAGATACTTTGTGGCTGGTTTGTCATCAGAGAAAGAAGAATTTGTCATTATTGAAGAATTTTGCTTGATCTTTGAGAATTTTTCTGTAGGTTGTTGCTAGGATCCATGTTATTTTCTATATTATTTATTATGCTAATTATTATACTGCAAATAAGATAAGTTCAGAGATGTCTCAGGTTTCAAGGGGGTGACAAAGTAGAGCTGAAGCTGGGCAAGATGGAATAGTTGTAGATTTGATAGGTTGAATTTCAGAGTTTGCAGAATACGTCCTGCACTCTTCCCCGAGGTGAGAGATTCAGGACTTGATAGATTCCAGTTTTGTGAAGTGTTACTTTCTTTGTGGGGTTTTAAATGGTGCCTGCAGGGTTACCTTTGTCAGTGGATTTTTCATCTTATTTCAAGCTGCTAATTATAGCATATATTTTTAAAATCAATCAATGCAGTCATTTAATTAAATTATTAAAAGTTTACGTATTTTGGATCATGTAATTTAACTTTGTAACCAGTGTTTTGCTTCATATAGGATATTTTGCTTCTTCAGATTGCAGTGCTTAGGAATTTAAATTTCTATGGATATAGTAAAATGTTCCTGGAAAATATAAGAAGTGCTGATCAGTGCTTGAAATTATCAAATTGGAACATACCAACCGGCTTTTAAGAAAGAAGATTAATATAACCTGAAGATGGCTTTGCGTGTGTATGAGTATGGCACATAATTAACTAATTTAAATGCTTCTATTCAAATTCTCTAAGAAAATAACACCAATGTTAAATATCTGTTTTCTTTTTCTTTGCTTACTCATGCATTTATTCAACACTTTCTATAGCAGTTTATCTAAAATTACGTTCAAAGTAATTTAGGCAACCATGGTCTGTGTGAGAGATTCCATAGAAGGCTTTAAATCATAGTGACAGGCAGTAGGGTTTGCTGAAAGGAGAGCATTTCTGAAGGAGTCATGGAATAACAATAGGAAAACTTTAAAGATATAATTCTTCTGTGTTTGAGAAAGTAGCTAGCCTACACAAATTGTAGCTTTAAGTTAGGCTCATTAGTAGTAAGGATGCTGCATGGTAGCATGCCTTCATGTATTCCAGTGGTATTTGTTAGCAACTCTGGGTTCAGAATGAGTGTTACAACTCTGGTTCCTTAACCAGTGTTAGCAAATAAATGCGGAATAGTGTAATTCACTGGACAGTAAAAAGATACGTTGCTGTAACCACAAACAAACTCTAAAACAGTGATAGTAAGAAAATAAATAGTCTTTACTTTGTAGCAACTAAAATACTTCTTCCAACTAATTTATCAAACAATAATAATAGTCCTTCACTCAACACAGAGTTATCTTACAGTGATGCAAAACAAATACTCCTCCTTCTTCAATATTCAGCTTCAACTTCTCAGACGGCAAACAATAAGAACAGGAATGGAATCGAAAAAGGGGACGGACTGTGATTCTGAGCTTGCTTTATGGTAGAGCGGAGACTCACAGCCAATCAGAATTCAAACACAGTTCTTAAAGTTACATAACTCCTTAAGAACATAGGCTCATATATATTGTCAACCCAATATAAGGTTGAATATCCTAACATACTCCACCTTGGGTTGATCAATATATATTTACACGCTTAAGCCATAGGCATCATAACTCTCCTTGTGCTTTATTGCTCCCTGAGCCTTCGTAAAATGGTCAGCCACATTATTTTCTGACATACAGTAAACAAGCTTTACCATTTCACTCTTCATACACTCTCTCACATTTAAATACCTAAAATCAGTGTGCTTTGATCTTGTCTTTACAGCTATATTTGTAGCCATTTGTATAGCTGCCTGATTGTCCTCATATACAGTAATTGGACCACTTACTTCAATACCTAAATCTACCAACAATTGCTTTACACTTATTAAATCAGTACATAACAGTGACAGGCATGAAAATTCTGCTTCCATTGTAGACATGCTGAGATGCTTCTGTCTAATGGAATGCCAACTTATCAGTGATCTACCTAGAAATATTGCAATCCCTGATATAGACTTCCTTGAGTTGATGTCAGTGGCAAAACTCGCATCTGCGTACGCTGTTAATTCCAACTCCTCTGCTGGTTCCAAATATAATGCATGATGCATACTATTTTTCAGATATCTCAATATTCTTTTTGCAGCTTGCCAGTGCAGCTCAGTTGGTTCTGCACTATACCTCGCCAGTTGGTTAATGCTATAGGCAATATCGGACCTTGACCAATTGCTGATATACATTAGACTACCTATCAGCGATTGGTATATCCCTCTGTCAAACAATGGACTCTCTGTGTTGCTATTAATGAACTCCTGACCCATTGGAGTTTTTGATGGTTTGCATAGCTCCATGTTATACCTTTTTAACAATGCATTGATCTTTTCAGTCTGTGATATCTTAAAGCCTTTACTGGTCTTCTCTATTCTTAATCCTAGGTATTGCCGTATTTCCCCAAGGTTCTTAATTCTGAAATGGGCCTTTAATTGATCAACTATTCTCTCTGCATCTTGATGTGTTTTCATTACCAGAGCTATGTCATCGGTGAACAGCAATAATAATGCTGTCATACCATCCCTCTCCATTTTGAACAGACATGGATCTGCCAATCCTGCCTTGAACCCTATTTTATTTAACGCTTGGACAATAAATACACTGGTTCTACTCAAAACCAGATTGTCTCAAACCATATAAACTCTTCTTTAGCAACCAGCATTGAGGTTGTTTATCTTCCTCATAACCCATTGGCCTTTGCATGTATATTATATGCTTTAACGGTGCATGCAAGTATGCTGTCTCCATGTCTAGATGATGGATGACATACTTGTGTCTAGCTGCCCACACTAATGCTGCCCTGAGAGTTGTTGCTTTAAGACTTGGTGCATACACTTCATCATAATCAGTTACAGACTGATTAAAACCCTGTGCCACCAATCTTGCTTTGTATGTTACCTCTCCTGATACTCCTGTCTTTATCTTATTTATCCACTTTGATCCTATTATGTTCTTCCCCTGTGGTATAGCAATTGGCTCGTAAACTCCCAGATTCTTTAATGATTTCAACTCCTTATCCATCGCAGCTCTCCACACCTTCTGATCGTCCTTTGGGTATGTTACTAATTCAGTGTATGTTGCAGGAACCTTTGTTGTCTGATAGACCATAGTTGCCTGATAACGATCAGGTGTCCTGGTTTCTCTTTTTGACCTCCTCGGCAGTTCAGGACTTGTGGATGGACTCTCCACCTTTATTTTCTCCTCTTGAGTAGTATCAACTGCTTTTTCCCTCTCTACTTGTGTATTTTCAGTTCTTGAATCAAAATTTATTTCTTTTCCATTCTCCAGCTTATCCCAGTTCAAATGTTCCATGAACTTTGCGTTAGCACTGTGAACCATCCTCGTTGTGCCTTTTTGCCAAAACCTGTATGACTTATGGTTTGCATTGTAACCCACAAAGATTAACTGTTGTGTTCTATTTTGCCCCTTTTGTCTTAACTGCGATGGTATATGCACCCATGCAGGTGACCCAAACGTGTGAATATAACTCAAATCAGGTTTCCTACCATGCCATAATGTGTATGGAATCTTTCCTGTAGTAGAATTCACAAGGTTGTTTAGAATACTGTTTGCACATAACATTGCCTCCCCCCACAAAGCTATCGGTAAACCTGCATCAGCCAGCATGGTTCCTACCATGGCTTGTAGAGATTGACCCCTTTCACCAATGTGTGCTTTGTGTTGTGGAGCAGAACACTTGTGTTTTATCCCCAGTGTACCTAACAAGGTTTTAACCTTGTTATTTACAAACTCTGTTCCATTATCAGTGACTATTGTTACAAGTTTTCACTTTATTTTTCTCTCCGCAAACCTTATCCAGTTCCTAAACTTCTCAAATGTTTCAGGTTTTTTTTTAAGCAGATAGCAAAACCCGTATCTGGAATAATGATCAACTATACTTAGTACATAGCAAGCTCCCCCTAAACTAGCCTTCATTGGGCCTATAAGATCAGCAAACACTACTTCCAGTGGCTTCTTCATTTTGAACCATCTAACCTGTTTGCAGGGGTTTGTTTGCTCTTCTCTTTGTTACACACATTACAATTCAGATATTTGTTACATGGTTTCAACCTCAACCCATTAACCAGTTTTGATGTCTGTTTAAGCTTCTGAAAATTAATGTGCCCTAAACGTCTGGGTAGAAGGTGAATGCACTCATCCTGTGGCCTTATGTTTGAGCATACAGCATTTGCTACATGATTATCAGTTAACACACATAAGCCATCTTTCAGCTTTCCAGTAACCTTGGTTCCACCCTTCTCTATCCAACATTCATTCTCCTTGAATGTTACTGTATATCCTAGTATAACTAAAACTCTAACAGACAGTAAATTAAACTTCATCTTAGGAACATACAACATATGCAATTCCTCCTGTACATATTTACATTTAGCCATTCCTTCCCCAACTGCTTTTAACTTCCATCCATTGGCTCAAGAAACCTTGTTACTCGATGAACACATTTTTCTAGTGATACATAGTGAGGCTCCACTATTAATAACCCACAAATCGTGGTTCACTGATGCGTTACTAGAGGTAGTTACATTACATTTGTGTTTTCTTTCTCTAACCATGTTTTGTGGTTTACCTCTTTTAAAATACTTAGCTATATGGCCCTTTTCTCCACAATTAAAACATTTTACAGTATATACATGGTTATTTACATTTACATTTACATCCAGAGTTTCTGGCTCAGCTCTAAGTTGTTGCCTTTCCACTCGCCATCTTGACTCTTCTAACAGACGTGAAGAAACTTGGCTAATGTAAGTTCTTGTTGAGGCAGCACTTCAAATGATGTTACTACAGCATGGTAGCTTTCATCCAATGATGAGATGACAACACCTGGTGTTGTTCTATAAAATTCAGTCCCTTTTCTTGCAAATCCTGAAACATGTCCTTCATGCAGTTAATATGAACTAACATGTCTCCTTCCTTGAATATCCTAACAGTATTACTTGAAAGAAGAATCCACTTTCAGGATTGATCATTGTCTCTCTTTTCCTAATTCTCCCTTCTGGTTGTTTGAAAGAAGCATTTTATAAAAAGTCATTTAAAAGTTGTTTTCATGATTGCTATTTCCAGGTGTCAAAATTATCTCTGTGAGGTAAAAAGGCATTTTGATGCTTGGCATGGAATGGAAACTACTAAGGTCATTCTTAGCTCAAAGTTTATAATAGTCACTGTCCAACAGCTTAAAAAATCAGTAGGATGTCCAAATGGTCAGTTTCCCTGGGAAGAAGAGTCAATATTTACCTAATGAGCAATATCTTGTGCAATTTTATGTCTCTCATACTCCCCAAAAGTTGTTTCATTGTATTATTTTATATTATACTTTATTGACTTATCTTACCTTACTTTGTAATGTACCCAGAGAACTTTTTCTTCAGAACAGTTTAGAACTATAATAAATCACACACAAAAAAGAGCTAGCTGTATTTTGGCTCCAAATCCAGTTGGATCTTGCCCCTTATTATCACTGTCACCTCTTTCTCCTCTTCTAAATCTCTGTGTTGCTTTCTCAAATTCGTCTTAAGCTGCTTTATCTTTCTCTTTCTCTTGCTGGCTCAGACAAAAGTTCTGTTTCTTTGCCTAGAGTTTGGCAATCAAGCTGAAACCCTCAGAGACCCAGGGTAGCAGAGTTTCACTTTGAGGATAAAATTGCTTGTCCTCATACCAGCTAGAATATTGCTTATGATACAATACAAACTGAGCTGTCCAACATGCTATTTAATCCATTGTGTAGATTAGCTTCCACACTGTGAGACCTTAGGCAGTCCCAGACTTGTCACATGCTCTGTGGAGTCTTGCCTGTCATGGTTCATTCAGGATAACAGAATGCTGGATCAAAGAATTATGGATGGAGTGGTGCCATAAGGCTTAAAGAATAATTTCTCTTCTGTAGTCCTAAGGAAACCCTCCCTCACTCCTGAAAATTCTGCCCACCATAATCCAGTAATAAATAGCCTTATTACTGTCTGGTAGCAAGGTTGGGTGATATTTGCACAGCTGCCGAGGACACCAATTATGTTGATCCCCCCCCCCCCCCAGCCTTAATTCTAGCCTGCTTTGGGAAGATAATCAGGCATTGTCATCCTGTGTGACGCCCTTCTTTAGAAGACAGGAAATTTGTTTCCATTGACATTGCTTGACTGAGGTTTTTGATACAGTTAACAATGGTATCCTTTGGGATTGCATATGAGATGGGAATTGAAAGCTTGTTATAGTGTTGCTAATCCTTTTGGTAGGAACAGTCCTTGATAGTGGTACTACAGGTTTGTGACTTGGTTTTCTGGAAGCTATGCTACCCTAAAATTCTCCCCCCCCCCCCAGTGATATACAAAATTGTTAGAGCAATTGTTACACATTGCAGGGGGAGGTGTCATTAATTTATAGATGGTGATAGTTAACTTTAGTTTCCTAATAGCTAAATCAAGACAGGTTGAACATGTTCTTAAGTAATTTCTGAGTGGAGTGATGGGATAGATGAGGATGAATTGTAATTTTTGCAAAGAAGAATCAGCTTTTTTACCTATTTCCAGTGTGCTTATTCCAGAACATGCTGAACAGGTGGGCAGCCAGCTGTTTATATCATGGATGAAGATCCCACTTCCATCTTTTGTATGCCTTTGTTCTTTTAATCTAGTTTGTTTTTAATTTTAATGTTTCAATTTTTGATGCCCAATGTTTTAATGTTCTTAACCTTCCAATTATTTTATATTGTTATTTATGACATTGTAAGCTGTCCAGAATCACTTGATAGTGAGATGGGATTCTATTTTGAAGTAAGTGTACAGTTTCCAATTAGCTACTATGCCAAGTTAAAATGAATATAGTCCTATAGAACTTGAGATCAAGATGTCTGAAAAACTACCTTGCCAGTATAGACCTGATTATTAGGGAAGGTCCTATACTGAGGTTGGCAGAATAGCAACTTGCCTACTTGAATGTGGGACATTTCTGTGATAGTGCTTACTTTCTCCGCAAAATGCATGAGTAACATCTATCTATGAAAGAAAAATAAAGTGAGTCCTCTTTTATTTTATATTATTTTACTATCTTTATAGTTTTTCAGTGTGAATGCTATTTTTATGCTGTTTGAAACAATTTATTGTAAAAGGCTTCAAGTTTTACAATATCATTACTGCACCTATTATTCTTCCATCCACTTAATTGGCTTTCTGCCTTGTTCTCTCATAATCTATTTATAATGTTCATATAACAAGGATTCCCTTTTGCCAGTTATTAAGCTGTATAAGCTTCACAGACCCAAATTTAATTGATTGGACCTGTAACTGTCCATTCACTGATGCAAGGGGCCTCCCTCTGAATAGAACAGCCTTCGCTTCTGTCAATAGCTCCTTCTTCACATGTGTAAATACATGTCTTTCAGTGGCTAAAACTGTGTCTATGTTGAGTTTAAGAAATGTTATTATCACAAACTACAATAATTTGGCAAGATAATGTATACCATCCTCTAACAGCATTATATGTTAGATTTAGACTACAGTTCAAAGCAATTACAAATAGTCTTTGAACTACTTGGATAAATAGACAGAATACACATTTTCCCCCTTGGGAATATTGATCTGTTTCTGTATCTTCAAATCAATCTCCTTCTCTATCTTGAATACAATGAAAAAGAAAATGGGATTTAAAGTGGGGAAAGGAAATAGAAGGTAAACATCCAGGTTTGTCTCAAGAATGGCTTACAATATCTATTTCTTAATTTTGCTATGTTGTTTTTTTATTTTTGTTGGAATTTATAGTTAAGTAAAAATTGATTTGTGAGAATTTTTCCTTGTTATTACATTTAACGGATTAAATAGTGAGCAGCCTTGTCATTTCAAAAATGATGTATTAAGGGGCAAAGCAGTAACAGTAGAAATAAATTATTAAATGGCTCATTGGTTTGGACCTTTACTATTTCCTCAGCAATTTTTCCTAGCAAATAGTAAGTGTTTTGCTGACATGGAACCCAAGAACCAGATACTGAGATCATTCTATAGCGGCAAAATTTGCTTTGGGGTCATATGAAACTTATTTTCAGAAGAAAAAAAATTGATTGTCTTTATATTTTCTTAGCACCCTTAAGAGTGGGAGTGGAAAAAAATGTTTGGATGTTAAGCAGATGGCAACAATTAGCTTAAGAAAAAGAAAGTGAAATGGTAGGAGGCAAATATACAATTATTGTTCACACTGGTACGTTCATAAGCAATAAATGGGAGGAAAAAAACCTTTGATGATCTGATGGGCAAAAACATAGATGGTAATTGGCTTTGGAATTTGCTATTTTGAGCCAACACTTAAAACTGCCCCCATAAATGATTAAAACTAAAAAGTGTAACGTTTGTTAAAAGTGAATAATAATCCATACTATATATTACACTACCAGTAAAAGGTCAAAATAAAGGTTTCCCCTTTCCAGGTTTGTTCAACTCCAAGGGATGGTGCTCATGTCTGTTTCTTAGCCAAGGGAGCCAATATTGCCTGAAGGCATTTTGGTGATCATGTGGCCAGCATGACTATATACCAAGGCAAACAGAATGCTATTATCATCCCTCCAATTTATTTATCTACTTGCATTTGCATGCTTTTGAATTGCTAAGTGGGTGGGAGTTGAGGCAAGTATCACTACCAGTATAATAATGCTATCTTCATTTCTAGAAACCTTTCAAAATAAGGCAGGGGTCCTCAAACTTTTTAAACAAGGGGCCGATTCACGGTCCCTCAGACTGTTGGGGGGCTGGACCAGCTGGGTGGGCATGGCTAGGTGGTCATATGACTGGGTGGGTGTGGACAATTTAGCAGTCCATTTTGCCTTTGCCCTTGCTATACTTGCCCCTCCCCTACTCACCCACCAGCCCTGTATCATGTGGTTGCACTGGCGAGATCACCCCTCAGTCAGCTGGTCCTCCCCAGCACCCTTCAGCCTCACCTTCAGCAGCAGTGGTGTGATCAAAAGTGCAGCTCAATCAGTGAAATAACTAACCAGAAGTGCAGCTAGAGTGGATGCTCGCTGGAAGATAAGGCGAATGGTGAGGGGCAGGCAAGGGGTGGGGCTGAATCCCACCACTATGCAGGCCATCCACCTTGCATTGGCAGGCCGTAGCTTAAGGATCGATGATATAAAGGAATTTCGGCAATAACAGAATGCTTTATTTATTTCTTTTTAGATATTATTACTGTATTTATTGCTATTTATTGATTTTAATTTCCTGTGCACCACCCTGAGTCCATCTCGATGGAGAAGGAGCGGTTATACAAATTGAAATCGAAATAAATAAATATCATTTTGGTTGCATCTGAAGAAGCATCTTCTTGTATCCTGAAGATGCTTCTTCAGGAAAGTGATCCAGCTATAGGATCTATTTATCATGATATTAATTTCCGGCTCTTCTCACTATTTTTACTTCATTTCTTATCTTTTATTTTGTACAATTCAAGAAACTAAACCTAACGGTCCTATTTTCCCACAATAATAACTTTGTGAGGTGAGTCAGGATGATAAATTTGGCCACCTAGCCAAATTTCATGGCTAAGGAAGAGCTAGAATTCACGGTTTCCAGTTTCTAGTTTTTCTAGAACCTCCAATTTTCTCTACAGCATTCCAATTCTTCTATTTGTTTATTATGCTCTATAGAGGCAATTTGGGATAGTAAGTGGCCCTAGTATTCTCCTGCTTTATAAAGAAATGATCTAATATTCCCAAATTCAATTCCCGTTCTATCAAAGATTGACAACAAAACACTGAACAAATTTATAATGTAATATGCAGCCCTCTCCATTCCTATGAAAACAGATTGCTCATCTTACAAACAGCTTGTACTATTGACAAACCGATGAAGACTGGGGAGAAAAAACCATGTCTCCCACTTGTTTCTCAATTTTTTTTTGCAAAAAACAAATGATCTTCTTTGAGCTGTGCATGCACACAATTTGCTCAGATGGCAGAGAGAGAGAGAGACAAATCTTGCAAATGCAACATAAAAGAGTTTTCATGAATTGGTTAGATATCAGCTTATCAAGAAACATGCTTCGCTGCTGTTTGTCCACAGGTTTAGGTAAACAAGCAGATGACATTAAAGTTAGTAACAATGGCACAGGCAGAACACTGGTGAAACATCTCGTTTTGAATCTGCTGCAGAAAAAAATGAGAAACACTTGGAGACATTCCTGCAATACAGACTAGGAAGAAATGTTTTTTCGGTTACTTAGTCTAATTGTTTAAATCATCATTGTCCATCATTTTAATGATGCCTTGAGAGCAGGTAAGGAAATAAAACATAGCAATTTTAGGAAGACAACATTTAATATTTCCCGATCCTTTTTTCAGATTGTTGTGCATTTAGGTTCAAACACAGTTTCTTTTGTATCAATACAAAGATTTTTAAAAAATACTTTTTGAATTAGAAAAATTATGCTTCAGCATATATTGATGCAAACTAAAAAAAATAGCAATGTCATAGCTATATGACAAAGAAGTCTCCACAGAATAAGCCTCATAGATACAGCAGTGGCTCAGTGATTAGACTGCAGTATTGCAGGCTAATTATGCTGCCTGCCAGGACTTCGATTGTGACTGGCTTAAGGTTGACTCAGCCGGTAAAAAGAGGACCCAGATTGTTGGAGGCTATATGCTGACTCTGTAAACCAGGGGTCTCCAACCTTTGCAACTTTAAGTCTGAAGGACTTCAGCTCCCAGAATTCTCCAGCCAGCTTTGCTGGAGAATTCTGGGAGCTGGCTGGAGAATTCTGGGAGCTGAAGTCCTTCAGACTTAAAGTTGCAAAGGTTGGAGACCCCTGCTGTAAACTTCTCAGAGAGGGCTGTAAAGCACAGTGAAGTAGTATATACTGTAAATTTAAGTGCTATTGCTACCAAATATCTGAACAGGCAAATAGACATTAGGAAAGGAGGAAAAAAGTGGGGATAAGAAGACACACTATTTGACTTTCTTAGCATGGATAACAAAAATTACACTGAGAAGCTGCAGGAGCAAAAAGTACTTAGGCTTCCATGCACAGAAATTACTTTTTCTAGCATCAGAAAGAAAGGTTTTCCAGGCACAATATTTTCCAACTAATCTTTATTTTCAAGAACATATGCCAGTGATAAGATAGAATGGATGATGACACATTTTTCAGATTTCACCATTACAACCTATGACAAGTCATATAATCTACAGATTGCAGCGTTCATAAATCTGAAGGGGCTGGATTGGATTGCTGAAATTAGAAAATAAATGAAATAGCATAAATCTAGGCTAAGTTTGTCAATGAATGAAGGAGAGAAAGAAGCAGATACAAAAGTTTGAATGCCTACGTTTGTGAAAACAGTCCAATTTTTCATTTTCATTTTCATTTTATTAAATTTGTATACCGCGCCACTCTCCCAAAAAGGGACTCGGGGCGGTGCACAGGAAAAATAAAACCACGCATATACATAAATACAAATAATAAATATGTCATAAATATTAAAAACTTATTAAATTAACCCAACCTGTGCTAAAACCAATTAAAACCCCAATAAAATCTAATTCAATTTAAAGCCAGTCGAAGGTCTTGGAAGATTAAGCCAGGCCAGCTAAGCGAAAAAAGTGCATTTTTAATTGTTGACCAAAGAGGCGGAGGTCTGTGATATTCCTAAGATCGGGGGGTAGATCGTTCCAGAGGGCAGGGCCCACCACAGAGAAGGCCCTTCCCCTGGGCGTCGCGAGCCGGCATTGCCCGGCTGTTGGCACCCGGAGCAGACCCTCTCTGTGGGAGCGGATCGGTCGGAGGGATGTATGATGATTTGATCTCTTATCTTGCCTTAGCCACATGCTAAAGATTTGTGAAAATAGTCCAATTTTTTTGTTGGGGGGGAGCAGTATAAATTTTTATAAAAGTTTTATAAAAGACATAAAAACTAAAAAAGCAAAAGCAATAAAAAAGAAAGAAAGAAAGGTAGAAAAACAAAAGGAAAAAAAGAACAAGAAAGAAAAAAAATGAAAGAAACAAATTCTGATTTCCCTTGCAATCAGTATAAATATAATCACAAAATTATCTCTTACTGTCTGATTTTAAAGGGTAAAGTACAACTGAAACCAGAGACTTTTCCCTGGTGAATGAACAAGCCACTGGAAAAAAGTCATATGACTTTGAATTTATTTATATATACATTGCAGTGAGACTGTGGGTAGTTCTTGATTCATAACAATTCATGTAGTGACCATTCAAACTTACAATGACAATGCAAAAAGTGACGAGACTGTTTTTCATTAAAAACTTACTTCTTTCATTTGGCCGGCCTGGCATAGCTGGTACAGCTATTACTATTTTAATTGGGTTTTAATTAACGTTTTAGCACGGGTCTAATCTTATTTAATCTTAATTTTAACTATTTGATTGTTTGTACTTTTATATTTATATTTTATATTTTATAGCTCCTGTGCACCGCCCTGAGTCCCATGTCGGGAGATAGGGCGGTATAGAAATGAAATTAAAGTTAAAGTTAAAAGTTCACACTTTTCACCATTGCAACATCCCTGTGTTTCAAATGCTTGGCAACTGACTCATATTTATGACGGTTGCTGTGTCAGGTGTTTGTGGCCTTTTGGCAAGCAAAGTCAATGGGGAAGCCGGACTCACTTAACAAACACATTAATAACTTAAGAACTGCTGCGATTCACTTAGCAACTGTACCGAGAAAGGTAATAAAATGGAGCAAAATGCACTTAACAACTGTCTCGTTTAGCAACAGAAATTTTGGTCTCAATTGTGGTCATAGGTCATGGACTACCTGTACTGCATGCTCAAAAATGGAAAGGTTTGACACTACTTATAAAAGAGTTGGTCAAGGTGATGAAACTTGCAGAGGTAGATAAATTAACCACTTTGATTAGAGAAAAAAATAGTATATATATTTATGGTTGACTGAAAACCCTTAAAGATTTTTTATATGAAACAAAAATGCACTTATGATTTGTGGTTTTAATAATAGAAAAAAGGGGGGCTTTTTTTGTAATTATGAAGTAAAAGTCCAATTAAAAAATACAATTGATCATTGGATTAAAATAGCAGTATTTTCAAAAGAGAAATTCTATTTCCAGTTCTTCTTTTAGAAACAATCTTCTATGCATAATAAAATTAAAATATGAAACTTTAATACAACAGACTATAACAAGTCCAAAGGATACTTTCAATAGAAGGATTAAGATAAAAGAATCCTGTTTATTTTTTTAAAAAACCAACATTTTCCTAAATGTTCCTAATCAGATTTAATGCTACCATTGTATTTTAGCTAAAAAAGACTTCATTAATAAAAGAATAATTAGCAAGTGCCAAGTCAATTCAAAGAAATTGTTTGAAGGTATTATGAATGTGAATAAACTAAAATTGGACCTTACTTCAAAAGAAACATGTTACACATATTAGTAATTTGCATTAAAATCTGGAATTGATTTTGGAAACAAATGGTTATATATATATTTAATTTGCTATAAAGCAGTGCATTTCCTGCACCATGGAGAAAGTTTACATTACAGTATATGACTGAAAACAAATGCAAGAAGAATGCATTTTTCTATCTGTCAAGGCTGTTAGCAATGATAGTTGAATGTTGTTTAGCATTTTCCTGGCTTTGTTGTAAAGGGTTTTCTTCTGAGAGGGGGGCTATTATCATTTTACAGCTGACTGGAAGATACATGCTTTGACAGGTTTGGTTGCCTGTTGAAATCCATCATCTGTTCTTTTATATTGATTTCAATATCCCACTGGCCTGTCTTAAATATAACTCAGAAAATATCATGACTATCAAGAATGTTCAAGTTATATGCGAAAATAAATGCTATGTGCATAACATCTTCCATTATCTACTTCATATATGCCCCAGGATAGATCTATAAGTCATTATAGTACAACAGTATTTTGGAAGAAAAGTAAGCAAGCATATTCCATCTCCTCTTCCCTGTCATTAGCTTTCAAACAGGTTTCAGTTTTATTCAAATGTTAGAATTGGTTCAGGCACTTCCACAGTTATACCAAATAACAAACAGATCAGCCCTGGCCTACAGAAAGGTAGCAAAGAATCTGTATTTCCCAGTCTCCCTTTTGTCATAATTTAGTTTCTTTTTAATGGGAATCAGCATACTGCTTAGATTAATTAAATTTAAAAAAAAGAATTCTGTCACATATCCTCATGGCTGCAAGTTGGCAATTTTACTGCTATGCTTTCATGCTTGGCAGAGTACAAAACCCAATGAAGTCAAGGTAGCATTTGTGTGTATGAATACATATAAATGACCATTCTAGAAATAGCTTGGAAAGAAACTCTACACTTTAAAGCAAGGGTCTCCAACCTTTGCAACTTTAAGTCTGAAGGACTTCAGCTTCCAGACTTCCAGCTTTGCTGGCTGGAGAAGTCTGGGAGCTGAAGTCCTTCAGACTTAAAGTTGCAAAGGTTGGAGACCCCTGCTTTAAAGAACTTCACATTGCTATAAACATGTCAGGCTTTTTAAAATATGCTATCTGTCTCCGGGGCAAACTCTGTGACTTTTCCTATAGATTTTTTAAAATTAAAAAACACATTTAACTCTGCCAGATGAAAAATTTACCTTTGAAAGTGGAACAGTTAAATAAAATGAACCCTCCTGGTTTCATTAATCCATTTACTCTGATAGGGCACAGAATTTTCCTGTGAGAAGAATGCCGTATGCTGCGGAAGCCTCTTGTAAGAGATTCAGTAACCATGAAAGTAGAATTTCTTGTGATGATTCATACTAATCATTATTGCAGCAGGCATGCCTGCTTAATGACTCGCTGAAGCCACAGAAATCAGCAGTAGATCATTGTTATTTTTCTTGATCTATAGAGTGCCTGCTCTTACTTCTCTCTGGTTTGAGATAGAAATGCAGACTGCATAATATTGTAATTATTTTATAATAAGAAAATACCCCGGTAAGAAAGAAATGGCATACATTTTCTCTGAGTGCAAAGCATATTCAACAAACTAACCATTTAGTGTTGCTCTTTATAATCTATGACTACTATTAGCAAAGGAGAAGAAGCTCAATCCCAGGATGTAAATTAGTCAGTATGTAGTTTTATAAAAGTGAAATGAAAACCTTAACAGTGAATTTCTAAACTTAACACCCATATAATTAGGTTCTTAGGGACTGCCTATTTTCATCTCAGAAATCACGTGTTTTTATTTTGCAGAGCTTGGATCCAAAAGATTTTATGAAGTCTTGATTTTGTCATTTATCTCCTAAATAGCTGGCACATACGGGCCTTAAATAAAATAGCCAACCCAAACAACCTATATGTAATCCCAGTCTATTTAATTTTTACATGTTGCAGAGATATTTTAGATGATAGCTAGGTAGCACCAGAAGTATGTCCCAGAAAATTTAATGGGATTGATGAACAATTCATTGTGTATCTATTCAAAAATACTGATGGGGCTAATTCTTATCCCCAAAAATAGGAATAAAATTATTTCAGTTTCACTAAGGTATGTATAAAGTAAAATCTATAGAATGTACAATTTTAGTAAATTGCAAAAGAAACTTGACATTGTCATGAAGCAAAGATGAAGTGGATCTCATTTCTAAACCCCAGCCCAGCTGGCTTATGTTAGTTTGGAAAAATGGAGGAAATTTTATCCAAGGATCCAAGTCTAGTGGATGATTGAATTATCTTGAATTACTTCCCTGCAGTAACTATAAATCTTTCAAAGCACGACAAAGTTTGATCAGCCCAAACTTTGCTGCTATAGAACATCCTGCTCTGGTCCATTAAAATAGCTACAGCATCCTACTTTTAGACAATCATACTTGGGCTTTGGCTAGACTATTGTTCAAATATATTGGATCAAAGCATTCTATTTTGTTATAGGGAATTCAGCTGGAACTCTTCATGGTCATATTGGTTTAGGCTGAAACCCTGGTTCTGCTTTGCTGTTGACCATGTATTGTTTATGACTAAGGTGCCTGAAGATGACAATCATTTTATGGTAATGCCTATATAGATTTTTAGATTTCTGAATGTTTTTACAGACATCAGGAGATTAGAGATCCCTGCTTTGTGTTCTTTGAAACTAGAAATGAATAAGGATGCTTTTACTAAAGTTTGAAAAAAAAATATTCCCTTAGTAAATGATTATGCATACATATTTATGATTCTTTGTCCAGCAGGGACAGAGAACTTGAGAAATAAAGAAGCCAAGCTGCCAATTTCTTGAGTCCTCCAATTTGAATTATTATGGAAGTGAGGAATGGGTTTAGTAGTAGGCATTCTGGGGAAAATGTGTCCGCCATCTCTATTTCTTAAATAGATTAAATTAAAGATGTTTGGAGAAATTGTATCTCAAACATATCAAATTAGGTACAATAAATAATATCTCAGAAATAAGAAGAGTGACTTCTTACCATAGGAAGTGGTTGAGGCATGCTGTTGGATACTTTCTGCACAATTTTCCCTATGCCTCATATATTTATACGAGTCCCCATTATATGCAATAACTTATTTTACTTAAACCCCTAATGTTCCAACAATGGGAATCCGTTTTATGTTTAGTGTACAATTCTATACCAGAGTAAATCCATTCAAATTCAGTGAGACTTACTATTAGGCAAATTGTTTTGCTAAAACAAGCATCCAAGATTATAAACTAAAGTAACATCTTTAGTAGTCTAGATTTTTATTCATTTTGTATTATGTGGCACCTCTTGTACACCTTCTCCAAAATGCACTCCTGTGATGCGCCTTCTTGAACCTATAAGGCATATCTCTTGTGCCTTCCCACACTTTTCCCAACCTGCATGGCACTTATTGCACATTCTGATATATCTCCAGGCACCACTTTTCAATGCACATCACTGCCCCCCAACACAATCCCCAGTTGTGCATTAGTCATATACAACTGTGACCACCATGCCTTCTTCTTGATCTTTACCACCCTCCTGTATGCTCTATTCGACCCACATAGTACATCTCCTGGCAGATTCCCCAATCTGTGCTGCCCTCCTTGATTCACACAGCATCACTGATACACACCACATTCCATTCCTGACCGTAGACCCTTGCACCTTGCCCTTCCTTGATCTGGCACCAGCCACATCTGCCTGCTGGCTTTGCAACTCCCAGCTGACTTCCCCATTGATTTTGTCTGTGCAAACTTCCTACAAGCAAAGTAAATGGAGAAGCTGGCAGGAATTCTAGTGAGAAAGGAAAGGAGGGGAAAAGGAGGAAGACAAAGGGAGAAGGAAGGAAAGAAGGATGTAGGGAAGAAAAGATGAAAGGATGAAAGGTTGGAAGAAAGGAAGAGTGGAACAGAACAGGACAGAAGTGGAAGGGACTTTGAAAGTTTTACAGTCCAACCCTCTGTTCAAGACCTTATACTATTTCAGACAAAATCCTCCAGTGATGAAGCAGCCACAATTTCTGAATGCAAGTTGTTCCACTGATTAATTGATTTTACTGTCAGGAAATTTATCATTATTTCTAGGTTGTATCTCTCTTTCATAAGTTTCCATATGTTGCATCTTATTCTGTCTTTGGATGCTTTGGAGAATAAGGTTGATTCCCTCTTGTTTGTGGCAGCCCCTCAGATATTGGAAGACTGCTATCAAGTCACCACTAGTCCTTCTCTTCTTTGGACTAGACATACCCAGTTCCTGCAACCGTTCTTCATATGTTTTAGCTTCCAGTACTCTAATTATTTTTGTTGCTTTTCTCTGCAATATTTAGAAGAAGGGATTTTTTTTAATGCTCCCTGTCAGTTTCCCACAGGAAAACTCAACAGGGAAGCTAGCAGTAAATTAGAGGTCACACCTACTCCCACTGCTATTTTGCCAACCCTTAGCCAATGAATTTCTCTGTTTAGGTTAGGAAAGATCTCTGAAATGATCACCCAATGGAGCATGTCTGGTATTTAAATAAAGCACCAAATATAATTTTAGCAGTCTTTTACGATGTCATTACCTGTCCTCCCATTAACATTCCAGCTGTGCTGCCTTGTTGTGGCAGTAGGGTGTTCCCTACAGGAATGAGCAAGGAATGCTGTATGCCAAGATTATATATTACCAGCAAGGTCAGCTAAGATGTGAAAATCATCCCAACTGCCCAGGAGCCATTTATATTGGGCAGCAGCAATACAGGTTTGGGAGGCAGTGATTAAGGCATCAATTCATACTGCTCAGGAGAATGTAGTGGAAAGCACTCCTGTATTTTTACTAAGAAAATTATATGCATAAAAAACAAAATAATTGATAACATAACTGTGCATTATGGCTCCCTCCAGTCAGATGGCACTCAACATGCACTGAGTAAGGGCTGACAATCTTTTTGGGTACTAAAAGTGCTTATGATGTGCCTCGACTAAAACTTTCGGGATATCTAGTTGCTGATGTTATCTACAGGGGAAAAAATCTGAAGCTTAAAAACAAATTACAGTTGTAACATGGAACATTAGAAGCTGTTGAAAAGATTACTATAGTAAAAGATGGCATTATCAATTTCACCTTGACATCTTAGGCATCAACTATCAGACTGGGCTTGACCCTTTCAGTCAGAAGATCACACTGTTTACTACTGAAGGGGGAAAAAAGCAAAGGAAGAACAGCATTACTTTGTTATCGTGTTCCCCTGAAAATACGACCTACTCAGAAAGTAAATCCTAGTTTGATTTTTACAAGTGTGCCTATCACCCAAAATAAGCCGTAATTAAGACCCCACACAGGTAAAAATTAAGCTAGGGTGGAGATGGGTGTGTGTGTGGAGCTGCCCTACTACTTATCTTTGGACAGTTGCAGCCAGGCCTCACCCACCTCGGCTCATTTCTTCTGCAGCTGGCAAGGTTTTCCTAAAGACCTGTGGAGCCAGTAGTCCAGATCAATTCAGAGCTCTGTTATCAGCTAGATGGGCCTTCAAAAAAGCCTTCTGGCGATGCTGGATGAAGAAATTTCTGAAGGTCTCTGACAGAGAAAAGGAGTCCAGGGGAGACGCATGCAAGTGAGGTGAGTCAGTGGGTGACATGCCCTCGCCCCCCCCCCAAAATAAGACCTGGTGCCTTTTTTGATGGCAAAAAATATATAACACAGGGTCTTATTTTTGGGAATACATGGGTAATTAGCAAGGACAGTATTTTGCTACAATAAAATCAATAACTGAAAAAATGTCAACTAAATTTTCTGATTTAGTTGACATTTTGTAATTGGACACTATCAAGTGGAAATCAAATTTACTGTCTATAGATATTTATAATATTTATTTTTATATTTCTTGTTTCATTGCATTATGCTGCCCAGAATCACATTTTGTGAGATGGATGGATATTCAAATTTGCCTAATAATGCTTGGAGAAACAGGCTTCGACTCAACCCGTCCAAGACCGAGTGGCTGTGGTTTCCGGCATCACGATATAGCCAGTTGGTACCATCTCTGGCTATCGAGGGTGAGTCATTAGCTCCCGCGGAAAGGGCCCACAACTTGGGCGTCCTTCTGGATTCCCGGTTGTCGTTGGATGACCATCTGACAGCCGTGGCCAGGGGGGCCTTTTATCAGGTTTACCTGATATGCCAGTTGCGCCCCTTTCTAGATCGTGATGCCCTATGTACGGTCACTCAAGCCCTCGTCACCTCCAGCCTAGACTACTGTAATGCTCTCTACATGGGTCTCCCCTTGAGGTGCACCCAGAGGCTCCAGCTAGTCCAGAACGCAGCCGCGCAGGGGATTTTGGGAGTGTCAAGATACTCCCATGTAACACCTCTCCTGCGCAAGCTGCACTGGCTGCCTGTGGCCTTCCGGGTGCGCTTCAAGGTCTTAGTAACCACCTTCAAAGTGCTCCATGACATGGGACCTGGTTATTTGCAGGACCGCCTCCTACCACATACCTCCCTTCGACCTGTCCGCTCTCACAGGGTGGGCCTCCTCAGGGTGCCATTTGCTGGACAATGCCAGTTGGCGGCCTCCAGGGCAAGAGCCTTCTCTGTGGCAGCTCCTGCCCTCTGGAATAGCCTACCACCTGACCTTCGCACAATCACGGACCTGTGCCTCTTCCGCCGGGCTTTAAAAACATACCTATTTCACGAGGCCGGCCTGGCATAGTTTTAATATTTTAATCCTATTTTAGAAATGGGTTTTAACTGACAATTTTAGCACGGGTTCAACTTAATTTAACTCATTTTTAATTAGTCTGTATTTATTGTTTTTACATTTTATTCCTTTCCTCTGCACCACCCTGAGTCCCATCGGGAGATAGGTGCGGTATATAAATTTGATAAATAAATAAATTTGATAAATAAATAAATAAATAAATAAATTATTGCTGAAAGGAGGTACACAAGGTAAAGGAACAGGAACTCAGTTACATCACCAAAGACTGTGGAACCAATCACAAATCTACCTCTCTATCTAGCTATCATCTATTAAATTTATTTGCCACCAATCTCACTCTCCAAAGTGATCAACTGTTCATTTGCAAGTTTCAAGTTAAGCTAAAGGAGAAAATCAACCAGTTTACACAATATGATCTAGTTCACATAACCACAATTTTCAAGGAGAACATCAGGAATTGCAATAAAGTCTTAACCTCATTGATAAAAAGCCAGAAGAGCTGTGAAAGGAATTTAAAGGAGTTGTTAAGGGTGAATGTGTAGAGACTGTTAAAGATAAAGAAAAAGAAGAAAGCAAATTGGATGTCAAAACAAACACTGAAATTTGCCAAGATGAGAAGTCAAAGCCGACAAAAAATCCCAGGAAGAAACTTAGCAACAGTTTCAGTGAGCTTTTAGAAAATATATGTTATAAACTTTCTTTATAAAGTTTAATGTATTTATGCATTATATAGTTATATTTATATAAAAGCTTAGACATTATATGCTTTCATGAAAGTTTTGGGAATTACCAAATCTGATATTGACTTCAACTATTAATTCAAAAGAGTTGACATCATTTGAGGTTCTAAGTTCATATTAATTACTTTGCCAACTCCCAAAAGTTATAGACAGATATAACTTTTCTGTTTTCTCTTGATTTCTAGATATTCTAAAACAATTATTTGTACATTTATATTATTTTGCAAGTCTCTTTCATTATATATAAAAAAAGACATTTTTCAGGTTTTTGTCTCTGCCCAACTCATTATTCCCACATCCCCTTGATTGGACATCCTTTCCATTTATGTTTTAAATCGCTTGTCATTTACACATCTTCCCCAGCTGTAATCTAAATATCTAGTTTCCAGGAGATTGATTTATGGATATGACCCTAGTATAATGAATGACATCTACCTGGATCCCCAAAGTAATATGTTTTGATCATTGTAGAGAGCACTACTGATCATATCTGCGTGTGGCATGCTAAACAATAGGTAATGAAGTTCCTGTACATTTTAGTTATAACACATATTAAAGGTGAGATGGCTAGAAATTGTTCTATTTGTTGATAGGTTATCCTAGTCAAACCCAGTGGATAAATAAAAATGTAGGCTTTATATTTCTTTACTTGAATTTTCCTGGTTTTCATGTAATCACTTATATTATACAATAGATCCCACCTTCCCTATTCTTGCCTTGCCCTCCCCATGTGACCTTAGTTTTAACTGTGACTTTTAATTTGTTTATGTTTTAGTGCATATATATGCACGACCTGTTAACACCCTGTTAAGCCCCAATTAAGGGAGGAAGCATACTGTTTCCTTTTCTGCCTTTTGGCTCATCACCAGAGACCATCTAGACAGAAAGCTATGAGTTCAGTTGTGTACTTTTTTTATACGTGTGTTAGGTTTTTGAGCTGATCAATAAATAAATCAGGGAGACTAGTATAGATCTATTTCTAGCTTTTTAGCTCTCATCAGCTAGCCATACCCTTACTGGGATTTGAACCGGGGCTGTATTACATGTTAGGCAGAAGCCTTAGCTGATGAGAGCTAAAAAGCTCGAAATTGATCTCCCTGATTTATTTATTGATCAGCTCAAAAACCTCACGCGCGCACACACACACACACACACACACACACACACACACACAGACTGTATGGCACCTAGAGTTACCTTATGGCAGTGCTTCTCAAATAGTGGGGCGGGCCCCCCAGGGGGGGCGCGAGGCTCCGTAAAGGGGGGCGTGTTTGACCTCGGCAGAGGTGTACTTATAACACTTTTATAGACAAATGATACTATTTACAGTCGCACGGGGGGCGCGAAATGTTTTCTTCTTCCTAGGGGGGCATGACAGAAAATAATTGAGAAGCACTGCCTTATGGTAAGATGGGCAGCCAATAAATTATATAATTAATTATATATAATTAAATAAATAAATTATATATAACCTTTTCCCTTTAGGGTTCTATGTTCTTTTTTAATTTTTGCAGCACATGTAGCATTTTTGTGCTATATTTTTGCCAGTCTAACATCAGAAGTATTTTAAATAACACCTTGTTTCGAATTCCCCAAAGCAGTGGTGGGCAAACTTATTAGTCAAGAGAGCCAAATATCAACAGTACCACGATTGAAATTTCTTTTGAAAGCCAAAAGGTGTGGCCTGTTTTGTGGGAGTGGCTCAGCGGTCATGTGACTGGGTGGGCGTGGCCAACTTAGAAAATGTGGTGAAACTCATTTAACGACGGTCCTGCTTAGCAACCAAAATTCTTTCTTTCTTTCTTTCTTTCTTTCTTTCTTTCTTTCTTTCTTTCTTTCTTTCTTTCTTTCTTTCTTTCTTTCTTTCTTTCTTTCTTTCTTTCTTTCTTTCTCTCTCTCTCTCTCCCACTTTCTTTTTCTTTCTATTTTTCTTTCTCTTTCTCTCTTTTTCTTTTTGTCTCCCTCTGTCTCTCTCTCTCTTTATCTGTCTCTCTCTCCTCCCTCCACCCATCTGTCATACTGTGTGTGTGTCTCTCTCTCTGTGTGTGTCTCTCTCTCTATGATTCCCTCTCTCCCTCCCTCTCTCTGTGTCTCTCTCTGTTTGTCTCTTCCTCCCCCTCTGTCTCTCTCTGTATGTCAGTCTCTCCCTCCCTCTCTCCCTCCCTTCCCCCACCCCCCGGAAGCAGTGGAAAGCCCGGCACAGCAGCTGGGGAGGCCACGGCTGCCTCCTCCCGCAGCGAGGGAAGTGGGTGTGCGGCACCCGAGGCCGTGGCCACCCAAGCGCCGCCGGGGCTGTCCGGGTGCTGCACGCCCACCTCCCTCCAAGCCCCACACGGCGGCAAGTCCCGAAAAGCCTCTCTACATGGGGCTCCCCTTGAGGTGCACCCGAAGGCTTCAGCTTGTCCAGAATGCAGCCGTGCGGGCAATTATGGGAACCTCGAGGTTTTCCCATGTAACACCGCTCCTGCGCGAGCTACATTGGCTGCCTGTCGTCTTTCGGGTGCGCTTCAAGGTGTTGGTTATCATCTTTAAAGCGCTCCATGGCACAGGACCTAGTTATCTGCGGGATCACATCCTGCCCCATACATCCCTGCGGCCGATTCGCTCCCACAGAGAGGGACTTCTCCGGGTGCCGTCCACTAGGCTGTGCCAGCGGGTGACGCCCAGGGGAAGGGCCTTCTCTGTGGCGGGCCCGACCCTCTGGAACGACCTTCCCCCCGATATTAGAACAACTACGGACCTCCGCTCCTTCCGTCAAAAATTAAAAACACATTTCTTTTGCTTGGCCGGCTTGGGATAACTTCACTGTTTCTAGGGGTTTTTAGGGGTTTGTTTTAGTTTAATGGGATTTTAGCGCAGGGTTTAATTTAATTCTTTTTAATATTGTATTGTTGTGATTTTATATGCATTTTAATTTCTCTGTGCCCCACCTCGAGTCCCTTCGGGGAGAGAGAGCGGGTTATAAATTAAATTATTATTATTATTATTATTATTATTATTATTATTATTATTATTATTTCTATTATTATTATTATTATTATTATTATTATTATTATTATTATTATTATTATTATTATTATTATTATTATTATTATTATTATTAAAGCGCGCCTCGGCGGCTTCTGCAGGCAGCTGTTGTTGCTGCTGCTGCTGCCACCGAGCCCTGCGACATGCAGTTCCCGCCGTCCGAGCGCATTGGGCATTTCCACCAGCTCCCTCCAACGGCCACCGAGGCGTGCCCTCCAGGCTGCCCGCCACACGGGGCTGGGAGTGAGGCGTGCATGCGGTGCCCGGACAGCCCCGGCGGTGCCCAGACAGCCGCAGCCCCGGGCACTCCCCCCGCCCGCTTGCTTGATCGCTACTGGAGGAGGCAGCCACAGCCCCCCCAGCCGACATGCCGGGCCCTCTGCTGCCTCCGGGGGGGAGGGAAAGAGGAAGAGCCGCACCCGAGGGGCCAAAGAGCCGCTTGTGGCTCGCGAGCCGCGGTTTGCCGACCACTGCCCCAAAGCATTGATTCAAGCTGCTGATTAAAAGCCAGTTTGATCAAATTTCTAAACTGAACAAATTTTTTGAATCAGATCAGATAAATGATCTGAATTAAATCAAATTGGATTGGAGCTGATTTACACAACCTTAATCTTAACCACGGGATGCAGTGGCTCAGTGGCTAAGCCACTGAGCTTGTTGATCAGAAAGGTCAGCAGTTTGAATCCTTAACACTGCGCATCAGAGTGAGCTCCCTTTACCTGTCCCAGCTTCTGCCAACCTAGCAGTCTGAAAGCAAGTAAAAATGCAAGTAGAAAAATAGGAACCACCTTTGGTGGAAAGGTAAAAGCGTTCCCTGTGCCTTTGGCATTTAGTCATGGCGGCCACGTGACCATGGAGATGTTTTCGAACAGTGCTGGCTCTTCAGCTTTGAAACGGAGATGAGCACTGTCCCCTAGAGTCGGGAATGACCAGCACATATGTGCGAGGGAAATCTTTACCTTTACCTAATCTTAACCATGAACAGTTAATATTTCTTTTTATTGTTTTATAGAAGACTTAATTTTCAAAAATACTGTTTACTGTATATCAACTGCAACCAAGGCAGTGGTAGAATACGACCGGTACACCCCAGTACAGGCCTACCGGTGCCTGCTGGGAGCACCAAGTACCTTTCCAATATGGTGCTCTGGAGGGCCCACCTGCCCACCTGCACTCCTTACCTGTATTTGAGCTGATTGGGGCTTACACGCATGGAGCGTACAGAGCCTGCGCAACACTCCGCAGAGTAGCTGGAGCATCGCAGAGTGTCATGGAGCATTGCGGGTGGTAAGTACGCATGCACGTATGCTGTGCACATGCATGTGGTGGACGCCCGGCCCCGTTGCACCATACCGGTTGCAACAGGATCCGGAACCCACCACTGAACCAAGGGATACCAGATTTGGGGTGCAAAAATCTGGGTGACTATTAGATGGCAGTAGTTACCTATACTCTTTGCTGCCATCTAGAGGCTTTCCATGTTTTCCAACCTTACATCTAGAAGCCCTTATGTAATACATACATAATAGATTTTACAGATGCCATTTATATTATGGGTAATTTTTTTTCTGGAAAATATGCTACTGGTTACTTTTATATGCTGCCTCTCAACCAGCAAAGATTAGGGCAATGAAAGCAATTTATCTTTAATCAGGCTAGACACAATATTGAAATAGTAGAAAGTAATTTGGATTGTTCAGAAGCACTAGGAACTAAATAATCATTGACATTTTAAAAACATTTTTGTCCACATAGGATATAAAAGTCTAATGTCTAAAAGGATGAGCAATCCCCTATTTTTGGAGAAAGCAATGTTCACTTTTGTGACAAATTCACTGTGCTACATTTCATTAAATACAAGATCAGCTGTTTTATTCTCTTGCCTTTCTTTAATAGTTTTTGGGAACGCCACAAAGCTATGGAATGTTAGTTATCATTTCCTGATTTTAATACTGGTATTGAATTGTGTCATTCATACTCAAGTCTCGAGAACATAGTGAAGGAAGAAGTGAGAAGGATTCAACAGAAGTCAAAGGAAACTTGACAACCACTTATTATTATCTAAGAGATTGCTGGTAGAAATCAACAGACTGATCAAATACAGTTTTCCTCACATTTTCTCTTAACAAACATCCAGGTGATCTATCATTGTCAGTTGAGAGAATTCCCAACAGCATAGTGGAAAGGATACATAGGTGTGTAATAGAAGTGAAATGGAGAATAAGAGTAAGAAGAGAGAGAGAAAAAGAAGGTCCTTACTGTTCTTTCTTTGTGGCGCTTAATTAATTCAAAATATGAGCATTTTAGGCAATTTCAAGCATTGTTCTTCTGGGAATATCTTGATAGTAGGATCAAACTGTTACTTCATTATTTAACAATACTGATAGCTACTATGCAATTCTCTCTCTCTCTCTCTCTCTCTCTCTCTCTCTCTCTCTCTCTCTCTCTCTCTCTCTCTCTCTCTCTCTCTCCCTCCCTCCCTCTCCCTCTCCCTCTCCCTCTCCCTCTCCCTCTCCCTCTCCCTCTCCCCCTCTCTTTCTCCAGGGGAAACTTCAACCTCTCTCAGGGTACATCTAAACCTTTGTATACTGCAAAAGAACTTGGGAATTTGCTCAATTTATATAGATTCTACCTGAACTAGAACACACTTAACACTGCCTGTGGCTCTATGTTCCCATAATCGAGATTTAAGTTTCATTCCTCTGTTCTTCTCAATAAGTAATCTCTAATCAACATATGAATAATCTTGGATTCCTCATAATAACCTATTGAAAACTACTAGTATAGTTCATCTGATAGTATTTGATGACTGCGACAAGGTGGCACTTATTACTCCACACATAATCACATTTCATTATATCATGTTGGGTAGTTAACATGCAATACTGTTTCTCAGACAGCACGATGTGCAACTTTGATTAATAAGGCAGTGTTATATAGAAGTGGGAAAATTGAATTTGGGGCAGATTGGAAAGATTGTAACATATTTTTCTTTAGCTGAGGCAGAGCAAATGAGTCCAACCTGCTTTGTTCTATGTTATATGAAAATAGCAGTGGCAGCAGAAAGAAGGCAAAAATAGATTTTAAAACAATAAAATAGCAATAGCAATAGCACCTAGACTTATATACTGTATGTATGTATGTATGTATGTATGTATGTATGTATGTATGTATGTATGTATGTATGTATGTATATATATATTAAAAAGAGGAAACGGCTGAAATCTCACATTGCTCCTGGAAGCACCAAGCCGAAAGCACCAGCCTGAAGATGATGAATGAGACTTCATCGAAACGTCGTGAAGATACTTCCAATTCTACACGGGAGAAAACCCGAACAACCAAAGACCTACATAGATAGATAGATAGATAGATAGATAGATAGATAGATGATAGATAGATAGATAGATAGATAGATAGATAGATAGATAGATGATAGATAGATAGATAGATGATAGATGATAGATGATAGATAGATAGATAGATAGATAGATAGATAGATAGATAGATAGATAGATAGATAGATAGATAGATAGATAGATAGATAGATAAATTGTTTTCACAACTTCCTGTTAGGGCCCCATTAAGGGAGGAGACATACTCTTTCCCTCTCTGCCTTTCGGCTCATCACCAGAGACCATCTA
Source organism: Rhabdophis nuchalis (assembly GCA_039707465.1). Taxonomy (NCBI): domain Eukaryota; kingdom Metazoa; phylum Chordata; class Lepidosauria; order Squamata; family Natricidae; genus Rhabdophis; species Rhabdophis nuchalis. Next base: position 75,927,286 of record CM077648.1, read on the forward strand.
GACAGAGAACCATGAAATTACGTTGTGTAATTTTTTTTAGATATGTGTGTTGATCAGCTCATAAAACTAACATATATATATACAGTCACAGACCAAAGCCTGACGATGACAAGTGAGATCTTGTCGAAACTTTGCAATAACATTTCCATGCCTTATACACGGGAAAATACCCGAAGCAAGCAATACCAGTATATATATATATATATATATATATTTGTTTTCGTAGGTTTTCACGGGTATAGGTATGTAGATTTTGGTTTATTCGGGTCTTTTCCCGTGTAAAATTAAAGGTGTTTTTGCAACGTTTCGATGGGATCACGCCCATCATCATCAGGCTTTGGCTTCTGCCTTTTGCAAATGAACTGCATTTGAAATGGCAGTTTTTCTGTAAGTGGAGGTGGGAGGGGTTGGAATGTTGGCTCTGCTACTTTTAAACCGATTGGTTGGCTGATTTGCCACATCCTGATTGGTAGCTGGAGTTTGTTGAGAGTGATTGATGATGGTGTCAGTGTTTGTGGCCGGGACTTGTTTAGTGGCTGGGACTCGTTTAGTGGCCAGGGTTTGTTTAGTGGCCGGGACTCGTTTAGTGGCCAGAGCTGGTTTCCAGATGTCTGGCAGGCGGGAGGCATCATCGCGTCTGTTCATATTTTGGGGATGTTTTTCTATTTCAATAGCTTCCATAATCATTCTCCTGTTGGAGTGTTCAGTCCTGGAGAGCAATTTGGTTTTTTCAAAATCAATTTGATGACCTGTTGCTTGGAAGTGCTGGAAGAGGGAGGAAGTATTTACTTGTCTTTTAACAGAATTCTTATGCTCTGAGATACGTGCACTAATTCTCCTATTAGTTTGTCCAATGTATGTGGACGAGCAGACTTTGCATGGTATTTCATAGACTCCTTGGTTTTCTAGCTGGATTTTGTCTTTGGGGTTCCTTAAAATGTTGGCAATTTTTTGGTTAGTGTCGAAGGATGTCTTTATATTGTGTTTGTGGAGAATTTTGCTGATTTTATCAGTGGTACCTTTAATATAGGGGAGGAGAGCGATGCCATTGTCTTGTTCTGTGTTTTGGATCTTGGGGGGTGTCTGCTTTTGGATTAGTTTTGTAATTGTGTTTTTTTGGAATCCATTGGAGATTAATACCTTTGTGAGGGTGTGTAATTCATTTTTCAGGTGGTCTTTGTCAGCTAGGCGTTTGGTTCTGGAGATGAGGGTCTTGGCTACGGAGTTGATCTGTGCAGGGTGGTGATGGGATTGTGCGTTTAGGTAGCGGTTTGTGTGTGTTTTTTTCCGGTAGATGGTGTGTCCTAGGGAGCCATTGGGTTTTTTGTAGATGAGGACATCCAGAAAGGGAAGTTGGTTGTTATCTTCTATTTCCATAGTGAATTGTATTTTGGGGTGTAGGAGAATGATTATGGAAGCTATTGAAATAGAAAAACATCCCCACAACATGAACAGACGCGATTATGCCTCCCGCTTGCCAGACATCTGGAAACCAGCTCTGGCCACTAAACGAGTCCCGGCCACTAAACGAGTCCCGGCCACTAAACAAGTCCCGGCCACTAAACAAGTCCCGGCCACTAAACAAGTCATGGCCACTAAACAAGTCCCGGCCACTAAACAAGTCCCGGCCACTAAACAAGTCCTGGCCACTAAACAAGTCCCGGCCACTAAACGAGTCCCGGCCACAAACACTGACACCATCATCAATCACTCTCAACAAACTCCATCTACCAATCAGGATGTGGCAAATCAGCCAACCAATCAGTTTAAAGTAGCAAAGCCAACATTCCAACCCCTCCCACCTCCACTTACAGAAAAACTGCCATTTCAAATACAGCTCATTTGTAAGAAAGCCAAGGCCGAAGCCTGATGATGATGGGGGTGATCCCATCGAAACGTTGCAAAAACACCTTTAATTTTACACGGGAAAAGACCCGAATAAACCAAAATCTACATATATATATATATATATATATATATATAAGAGAATATTCTCACAGCTCCTGTTCAGGGCCCCTTTAAGGGAGGAGACTTAACATCATCCCTCTCTGCCCTTCGACTCAACCCAGAGATCATCCAGACAGAGAACCAATTAGTTTACTGATGTGTGAAATTTTTTAGATATGTGTTAGATTTTTAAGGGCTGAAAATAAAGAGACCAGGATGGATCCATTTCAGGCTTATTAGCCTTCTTCAGCTGGCCATACTCCTTCTGCTGGGATTTGAACCGGCACTTTCCAGCATATGAGGCAAGCCTTTCTATGCCTTGAGCTATCCAGTTTCCCTGATTACATCAGCCATTTACAGGACTCTTATTAATGAGAGAATATTTTCACAGCTCCTGTTTAGGGCCCCTTTAAGGGTGGAGACTTAACGTCATCCCTCTCTGCCCTTCGACTCAACCCAGAGATCATCCAGACAGAGAACCAATTAGTTTACTGCTGTGTGAAATTTTTTAGATATGTGTTAGATTTTTAAGGGCTGAAAATAAAGAGACCAGGATGGATCCATTTCAGGCTTATTAGCCTTCTTCATATATATATATATATATATATATATATATATATATATATATATATATATATATATATATATATATATATATATATATATATATATATATATATATATATATATATATGGCTTCGGGGATTTTCCCGTGTATAAGGCATAGAAAAGTTATTGCAACGTTTCGACAAGATCTCACTTGTCATCGTCAGGCTTTGGTCTGTGACTGTATATATATATGTTAGTTTTATGAGCTGATCAACACACATATCTAAAAAAAATTACACAACGTAATTTCATAGTTTTCTGTCTAGATGTAATCAGGGAAACCAGTTAGCTCAAGGCATAGAAAGGCTTGCCTAATATGCTGGAAAGTGCCGGTTCAAATCCCAGTAGAAGAAGTATGGCCATTCTTGGCTTGCTGTTTGGATGGTCTCTAGCGATGAGCCGATGGGCAGTAAGGGAAACAGTATGTCTCCTCCCTTTAATTGGGGCCTAATAATAACAGGTTGTTGTGAAACAATTACCTATACTAATATACCCTGTCTAAGCTGATGTAATAGGGGAACTGGTTTGGCTTAAGTGTGAGGTTCCTCGCCTTGCATGCAACATAGCCCCGGTTCGAATCCCAGTAAGGGGTATGGCCAGCTGATGAGAGCTAATAAGCTCGAAATAGATCTATCCTGGTCTCTTCTAATTTAATTTATTGATCAGCTCATAAAACTAACTATATATATATGATCTATATATATATATATATATATATATATATATATATATATATATATATATATATATATATATATATATATATATATATATATATATATATATATTCCCATGTTAAAGGCATAGAAAAGTACGAAAACATATATATATATTAGATACATACATACATACATACATACATACATACATACATACATACATACATACATACATACATGCATGCATGCATGCATGCATGCATACATGACTCTCGGGGTGGTTTACAATGTCAGCCTATTGCCCCCAACAATCTTGGCCCTCATTTTGCTGACCATAGAAGGATGGAAGGCTGAGTCAAAATATTATTTTGACTCAGGATTGGGAGGAGGAGGATTGGAATTAATGACAGATAAATCTGCTTTCAAATCAGAGTGATCCTTTCAATCAGACCACCTGCAGTTCCCCTGTAACAATCTCTTGGAAGGGAGGAGAGAATTTATAACAAGGATCCTCAATTTAGTGATTTGGATATTACCTTATTATGACCATTGTATGATGATAGGTTTCTTTCCTTCCTTCCTTCCTTCCTTCCTTCCTTCCTTCCTTCCTTCCTTCCTTCCTTCCTTCCTTCCTTCCTTCCTTTTCTACTTTTTATCTTTCATAGAGTTTGACCACACGGGAAGGGGAATGAATGTTCTTTAACAACACCATTTCCACTTTACACCAAAAGAACCATTATTTTCTTATTTATCAGTAACTTGCCACAGAATTCCTTCACTCTAAAATCCATTTTCTTTACACTTGTCATTACACTCCATCTCAAAGCAAAACAAACAAACAAAAAATTGGCACCTTCTAAAAATTAGATTTAAAGCAGTTCAGCTTGAAAACACCAGCACCAATTTCTGTGAACTGTGACACTTTCTTCCTTCAAAGTGACAAGTGACCTAATTGCCCTCTGAAATCCATGGTGTTCTACTGGAAAAAAAAAGTGTTACGGGCACTTTAAAAGCAAATTTAAAGGGCATGTGGGTTGAAAACCTCTGTGCTGTGAAATCAGCTATGAAAGCTGACTTGTTTCCTCCCTATATAACTTTCCCACAACTGTCATTCTGTTCTGATAAACAAGCAAACAAAAATGATAGCTATGAAGTTTTCCCTCCTAGTAAATAAATGGAGAGCAGAGCTTCTGGTCTGGGAACTGAATCAGATAATGGTGCTTTCCAAAAAAAAGTGCTGAATAGTTTCTACCATTTGCAAAGCTTGAATCCAAGTCATGAAGCAGAATAAATTGCATCTATACAATTCAATACAATACCATACCATACCATACCATACCATACCATACCATACCATACCATACCATACCATAGCAGAGTTGGAAGGGACATTGGAGGTTATCTAGTCCAACTCCCTGCCTAGGCAGGAAGCCCTATACCATTTCAGACAAATGGCTATCCAACATCTTCTTGAAGACTTCCAGTGTTGGGGCATTCACAACTTCTGGAGGCAATTTCTGTTCCACTGATTGATTGTTCTAACTCTATCTACACCCTGTAATGATCAGCATTTGAAAAGAAATAAGCCTAAACATAAAACATAAACATAAGTTCTGCCTTAGCAATGAAAGTTAGCTGGGTGACTTTGGGCCAGTCTCTCACTCTCAGTTCAACGCACCTCACAGGTTTGTTGATGTAGGCAAAATAGGAGGGGAAGGTGTTCTGGATATTTTTTTCTGCCATAAGTTATACTACCTACCTAGTGGCGATAAGAGCGGCGAAACGTAATTATTTCTCCGCTCTTGTCACGTCTGCAGATAACCGACCTGCCACCCTGTTTAGGGTGACCCACTCCCTTCTTCATCTAGGGGAGCGGGATCAAATCAAAATCAAATCAAATCAAATTTTATTTGTATACCGCATCCTCTCCCCAGGGGACTTGGAGCGGTGCACAGGGAAAAATTTAAAATACTCTAAGAAAAAATACATACATAAAATAAATACGATAGATAAAAACAAATTAAATTAAGACTGTCCCTGCGCTAAAATTCCCAAGTTATAAAATTAAAATTCCCTAACACCCTGAAGGTAAAGACTAACCTAGGCCGGCCAAGCAGAAAAAGTGTGTTTTAAGTTTTTGACGGAAGGAGCGGAGGTCTGTAGTTGTTCTGATTTCGGGGGGAAGGTTGTTCCAGAGGGCTGGGCCCGCCACAAAGAAGGCCCTTCCCCTGGGCATCGCCCGCTGACATAGTCTAGTGGACGGCACCCGGAGAAGTCCCTCTCTGTGGGAGCAAATCGGCCGTGAGGATGTGTGAGGCAGGATCCGATCCCGCAGATAGCTAGGCCCCGTGCCCCCTTGCAGGGTCGTGCAGAGGATTTTGGGCATTATCTGCATGATAAAATCGATCAGAGTCTGGGTTGGCCTCTGACTGGACTAGTTCAGACGGGCTGACGGAGGCAGGTCCTGAGAATGTTATCTGGGAGGAGTTCGATCCTGTGACTCCCGAGGACATGGACAGGATGCTGGGGCGGCTGAACGCCACCACATGTTTATTGGACCCGTGTCCCTCCTGGTTGGTACTGGCCTCCCAGGAGGTTATACGAGGCTGGCTCCAGTGAATTATCAATGCTTCTTTGAGTGAGGGGTTTCTGCCAGCCGCCTTGAAAGAGGTGGTGATGAGGCCCCTCCTCAAAAAGCCCTCTCTGGCCCTGGCTGTTTTGGCCAACTATCGTCCTGTCTCCAACCTTCAATTTATTGTGAAGGTTGCTGAGAGTGTGGTGGTGCGGCAGCTCCCTCAGCACCTGGATGAAGCTGTCTATCTGGACTCGCACCAGTCCGGCTTTCGGCCTGGGTACAGCACAGAGATGGCATTGCTCGCATTGGTTGATGATCTCTGGAGGGCTCGGGATAGGGGTTGTTCATCTATCCTGGTCCTGTTAGATCTCTCAGCGGCTTTTGATACCATCGACCATGGTATCATGCTGCACCGGTTGGAGGAGTTGGGGGGCACCGTCTTACGGTGGTTCTCCTCCTACCTCTCTGACCGGTCGCAGTTTGTGTTGGCAGGGGGGCAGAGGTTGACGTCAAGGTGCCTCACTTGTGGGGTCCCACAGGGGTTGGTCCTCTCGCCCCTCCTGTTCAACATCTATATGAAGCCGTTGGGTGAGATCATCTGTGGTTTTGGGGTAGAGTTCCATCAGTACGCTGATGATACTCAGCTGTGCATCTCTACCCCGGACCACCCCAACGATGCCATGGAAGTGATGTCCCAGTGTCTGGATGCCATGCAAGTCTGGATGGGAAGAAACAGGCTCCGACTCAACCCATCCAAGACCGAGTGGCTGTGGCTTCCGGCGTCATGGTATAGCCAGTTGGTGCCATCTCTGGCTATTGGGGGGCGAGGTATTGGCCCCCACAGAGAGGGCTTGCAACTTGGGCATCCTCCTGGACTCTCGGCTGTCTCTAGAAGACCATATGACAGCTGTGGCCAGGGGGGCTTTCTATCAGGTTCGCCTGATACGACAGTTGCGTCCCTTTCTGGATTGTGACGCTTTACGCACGATCACTCAAGCCCTCGTCACTTCCAGCCTGGACTATTGTAATGCTCTCTACATGGGGCTTCCCTTGAGGTGCACCTGGAGGCTCCAGTTGGTTCAGAATGTGGCTGCGCGGGGGATTTTGGGAGCATCTAGATGCTCCCATGTGACACCTCTTCTGCACGAGCTGCACTGGCTGCCTGTGGCTTTCCGAGTGCGCTTCAAGATATTAGTGACCATCTTTAAAGCGCTCCATGGCAATGGACCTGGGTATTTGCAAGACCGCCTCCTGCTACCAAATACCTCCCACTGACCAGTTCGCTCCCACAGAGAGGGCCTCCTCGGGGTGCCATCAGCCAGGCAATGTTGGCTGGCAACCCCTAGGGGGAGAGCCTTCTCTGTGGCAGCTCCTGCCCTCTGGAATGACTTACCCCCTGAACTACGGACGATCACGGACCTCCGCCTCTTCCGTCGGGCCCTGAAGACCCATTTATTTCATGCTGCCAGCCTGTCATAGTTTTAAATTGATTTTAGCAGGGGGGTTTAATTGGCAGGCCAATCTATTTAATATATCTTAACATATGTTTTTAGTTTTTGTATTACCTACTTTTACTGTTGGCTGTGCACCGTCCTGAGTCCCGAAAGGGAGAAGGGCGGTATACAAATTCAATAATTCTGAATCTGAATCTGAAATGTAACACTGCTCTTTCAGCAGCTGTTTTCTCATACCCGAGATTCATAGAAAGATTTACAACTGCTGCTGTTTGTTCATCTCCCTGACCAGCCAAGTATTTTTATACAGGTAAAAACTTCTGGGACTGGCTGCAAACAGCTCTTCTCTGATAGACCAGTCAGCCAGCTGGCTGGAAATCCCCCCTCCCAACTGTGAATAGGAAGTGGACTTCTGGGAGATGTAGGAAGGAAGGACTGAATCGAAGGGTTAGGAGGTACAACTACAGGCCCCATCAGCTCAAGGGAAAGCAAAGGAGAAGCAGTTTGGGGAGAGGGAAATTGGAAAAGGCTGGAGAAGAATGGAGAATTGCAGCTGCATTCTGGCTTGTAGACGGCATTTCTGCTTTTGAAAGAGACGTGATCTGTGAGGGCAGAGTGACTGCGAACCCTGGGTCAGCTGCGGTTTCCTGGATCAACATCCCTGGCTAGAGAGGTGGGCCCCATAGACCTCTCCTGACCTGCAGAGGATGCATTCAGAAGGGAAGTCAGCAGGAGTGGCGAGAACCCTTTCCTCTCAACACACCCACTTTTCCTTCATATATTTGTTGTATGATCTGTTCCTCATTCATTCTAACCATATGACAAAGCACCTCAATAGAAACAACATTTCTATTGTTTTGATCAGTCACTTTTGTATTCAATTCATACAATTTTAGCATCCATTCTTTTTGCCCCTAGATTTTGTTTTATTATACAACTTCCTAAATAATCAGTCCCACTCCTTTTTATTGTTTCCTGCTTTACCCAGCTCTAAACTTCCATATAACAATGAGCAGAAGAAATCACATCTACACGGCCATTTATAATTTTTTTTGACAACCATTCATTTTTTTGCAACAGACCACATACTATTAGTATTTGTATATCCTAAAATTTCTTCCTCTATTCTCCAGTATTTTTCAGTAAACATTCGAACAAGGTATAAACTCATCAATTTGTTTTAGCTTTCTTGCTTTTTGTAAATAAGTGGCAAATCGTTCACTCCATTTTCTCTCCCAAGTATAACGATCTTTGAAACATTAATTTACACATCTATTCTTCCAATTGCATCATACAATCAATTCATGGCACATTATCCAGCTTCTAGCCAAACAACAGGGCATTGTCTGCATAGAAAAATACACAACATTGACATCCAAACCAACACATCTTTAATGTTGCCATATTCCTTCTGTATTTGTCCATAAATAAATTAAACAACCAAGGGAATGTACAATACAATACAATACAATAGCCGAGTTGGAAGGGACCTTGTAGGTCTTCTAGTCCAACCCCCTGCGTGGGCAGGAACCTTATACCATTTCAGACAAATGGCTATCTAACATCTTTTTAAAGACTTCCAGGGTTGGGGCATTCACAACTTCTGGAGGCAAGCTGTTCCAGAGGTTAATTGTTCTAACTGTCAGGAAATTTAGTTCTAAGTTGCTTCTCTCCTTGATTAGTTTCCACCCATTGCTTCTTGTCCTGCCCCCAGGTGCCTTGGAGAATAGTTTGACTCCCTCTTCTTTGTGGCACCCTCTGAGATATCGGAACACTGCTATCATGTCTCCCCTGGTCCTTCTCTTCATCAAACTAGACATACCCAGCTCCTGCAACCGTTCTTCATATGTTTTAGTCTCCAGTCCCCTAATCATCTTGGTTGCTCTTCTCTGCACTCTTGAATGTGATGTCATATCTTTTGTTTTATTCCTTATTAATTGTTGAACCACTTCCTAAGCATTACATTCATTTTCATTCATGCTTTATTTATCATATGCATGTATCTCTCATCACATTCAATAAAATTAACTTCAATATTCCTGAAAAATTTATCTGTAATTTAAGTCTTTTCACTTACAACACGATAAACTTTCTCGTAATGATACCATTCTCAATTTTCTTCTGAAAATAGTACATACTTTAGAGCAGGGGTCTCTAACCTTTGCAACTTTAAGTCTGAAGCAAAGCTGGCTGGAGAAGTCTGGGAGCTGAAGTCCTTCAGACTTAAAGTTGCAAAGGTTGGAGACTCCTGCTTTAGAGTATAAACCTACAGTGGACATTTTTTTAAAAAAAATCAGTGTCTCCTATCATGCCCTTTCAGTCCGAACAAAGCACCTTTCTAGACACAGTTAATAAACTTTTTCTGTAGTCTTGAAATAACATTCCCACACATTAAAAAAACAGACATTTCTGAAACAAAGTTCACTCATATTTTAACATTTCTCTATTTATACTGTCCACATGGGCAGCCTCCATTTGTCAACTGTTCCACATCTTATATGACTCTTCTTATCATTCTTGTTTTGAATGTAACCATCTGTAGCATCCATTTCAACCGGATTCTTCACCCCATCATTGCCATTCTCAAATGAATCATTAAAGTAATCATTCCATACTTCTCTTCATACATTTATTTATTTAACTTATTTCTATGCCACTGCAACTCAAATGTCTCTTGGCAGCCCATGTAATATATACATATATATGACTCTCATAAAATAGAAACGTAAGAACATTTCAAAAGTACAATGAACATAAAAAATGGCAACAAAAAATCAAATCAGCATATATTAGAATAACTCATACGTTTTTGAAGATCTTGTACCATTTTTCTCTCTATCACTGTTCTAAGCTTCTTACATATCGTCATGCCTTATATCCACTTTCTATTCATCATGCTGGGAAATTAATTTATCTTGTATTATTTTTTCATAGAGGACTTATACTTTCTCCTCCTGTAGCCATTCTATTTTCACTTTCTTTCCTTTTTTTAATAATTTTTCCCCTAAGTTTCCACTTTTGATTCTACTAAAAAGTGGTCTGCCTCATATTCATAACCTCTGATTGCCTTTATATCCTTCTCTAATGTTCTCACTCTTTTATGTTTAACAGTGAAATAAATCATAGGTTTTTTATTCATTTTTGCCATATGTAGAATGAATAGAGTTCCTTCACTCAGATACTTGAAAGGAAGATACCGTTTTCTAAGCAGATATTCACCAAATGATTATTTTTCTCGTTCATTTCACGGTGCCTTAATAGGACAGCCATTGTTGTTATTATTTTTATATTCTCTCATTTCATTCCCATTCATGTCACCTAACTCAATAATCTCTCCCACCTCACCCAGGCTGGTTCACATTTATTGAAGAAGATTGAAGTTTTTTTAAAAAAACAACTAAATCTTATCTCAGTTTCTTCTATTATCACAATTCACTGGAGAGTAAGGGTTTAACTACTGCCTATTTAAATCTTCTAATCAGATATAGATATAAAAGGTATAGACTGTTACTAGACTTACTCACATCCATGTTATATGCAATCTGCCTGAATAACAATAATGACAGAGCCCATCAGTGACAGCACACGTTGGTACAATTACCAACTAATTTTACCCAAAGCCTCTTCACACAAATCTATGCAAGCTAGAATATTCCGTTTAGAAATCAGTTTACAATAACTATTACTTTAAACATCTTTGAGGCAAACTATTAAAGCTTTAAAGATAAATCTTCAGCTCCTTGAAAATATGTATGAGAATAACCATTCAGTAATAGATGCACCATGTACATAGATACCAGTAACATAATAGTTTGTTGTGGTCATAAGCTCCATACTCTTCAAAAGCAGCCCCATCTGGAGCATGTTGCAATAACCTAATCCAAATATCACTAAAGTTTGTGTGACAGTAGCTGGATGTGCCTTCTGAATGAAGAAATGCTATTGTAGTTAAGATAGAATCAATCAAAGTAGTTTAAGCCAGATAAACAGATGGCCTTCCTCAACTCACAGTGGGGTTGGATTCATGTTTAATTGGCTGCGACTCTATCTGCACTTATTTCATGCTTTGGAGCTAAAGCAATGTGGAAATGGTTGAAGATTATGAGTCAAAAGAAAGGTTGTTCAGAGATCCTTGATTCGGGCCAGTGGGCCCAATTAAAATGGATAGGCTTTGATTGCAGAATATTATGTTAATTCGTATTCCAATCAACAGCGCAAGCTCAGGGGGTTTCTTTGTAATTTTTTAATTCGGATTTTAGGGGGTTCCAGGGTTGGGGTGGGGGAGGGGTTTAAAAAAAGATATAGACAGATGGAGACGGAAGCAACGATCAATAGTAAGGGCCAGGATAGCAGTCGACGGCGGGAAGCGGAAGGCGAAAGGAAGGGGGATACCCGAGTCGTTCCTCAGGAGGGCTTACCAATTCAGAGGGTCGTGGGGAGGGGCAGGACCGAGGGGAGACAATTCTCATCCTCCCGGTTGGTGGCACGCAGCCGTTGGTTACAAACGGTCGGGTGCCACAACCCCCGCAGGCTAGGTGGCCAGGGAATACAGAGCCAGGGTCTGCGGCTGATGTTCTGCAACGCCAGGTCCGTTGTCAACAAAGCCCCCCTCATTAGTGACCTTGTGTCAGAGGGGGAGCCGGACCTGGTAGGAATTGCGGAGACCTGGTTGGGCCCCGAGGGAGGTCATCCCCTCGTTGAAATGTGCCCACCAGGCTACCGCGCATTTCATCAGCCGCGGGCCCTAGGCAGGGGTGGCGGGGTAGCGGTCATTATTAAGGAAGGCCTGGAGCCGAGAGAGTCCATTGTGCCTCAGACCTCCGGCTGTGAGTCCCTCTGCATGAAGTGGGGCCTAGGGAGGCAGTTGGGCTTGCTGGTTGTATACCTGGCTCCCCGCTATGTAGCAGCAGCCCTGCCCGAGCTCCTCGAGGTGATCGCTACGGTGGCAGTGGAGACCCCCAGACTTATAGTCATGGGGGACTTTAATCTGCCATCGTTGGGCGAATCATCCGTGGTAGCTCGGGAGTTCATGGCTTCCATGACGGCCATGGACCTGACCCAAGTAATTCAAGGCCCCACCCATGAGGGTGGACATACGCCGGACCTCATCTTTGTCTCGGGCCAATGGAAGAGTGATCTGGGTACAGGGGATATAGTCATCACACCCTTGTCATGGTCAGACCACTCACTTCTCCGACTCGACTTTCCGACCGCTGCTCCCCTCCGCGGGGAGGCGGAACCAGAGTTACCAATCTGGTACCGCCCCAGGCGCTTGATGGACCCGGACGGGTTCCAGACAGCGCTTGGGCCATTTCCTGTATCCCTGACCCGCGCCCCGATGGAGGACCTCACGGCCGCATGGAATAATGCGGCCGTGGGAGCCTTAGATCGGGTCGCGCCCTTGCGGCCTCTCTCGCGGCGGCGAACCACCCTGGCTCCTTGGTTTACTGAGGGGCTGCGGGTGATGAAACGCCGCAAGAGATGCCTAGAGAGAAGGTGGAGGGCTAGCCGCTCTGAATCTGACCGGACACAGGTAAGAGCCCATTTACGGACTTACATTGTGGCGCTGAGGGTGGCCAAACGTCACCATTGTGCTACCCTCATAGCATCCACAGAAAACCGCCCTGCCGCCCTGTTTAGGGTGACCCGTTCTCTCCTTCATCAGAGGGAGCGGGAAGCCCCGCTACAGGGTAGAGCAGAGGAATTTGTGATTTTTCTGCAGGAGAAAACCGCCCAGATACAGAGTGAGCTAGCCCCCATTCATGGCCCAGTGGGATGCCACGAGAGAGATCTTGTTTGGGAGGAGTTTGACCCCGTTACTTCCGAGGATATGGACAGGCTACGTGGGCGACTGCGAGCCACCACATGTTCATTGGACCCGTGCCCCTCCTGGCTTGTACTGGCATCCTGGGAGGTGACACGAGGCTGGCTCCAAGAGGTTATCAACGCATCCTTGAGTGAGGGTTCCTTGCCTGCCTCCCTAAAAGAGGCTATGGTGAGGCCCCTCCTCAAGAAGCCCTCTTTGGACCCAGCTCTTTTGAACAACTACCGTCCAGTCTCCAACCTTCCCTTCTTGGCGAAGGTTGTTGAGAGTGTGGTGGCACAACAGTTTCCCCGTCACCTGGAGGAAGTTGACTATCTAGATCCGCGCCAGTCCGGCTTTCGGCCCGGGCATAGCACCGAGACGGCATTGGTCGCGTTGGTAGATGATCTCTGGAGGGCCAGAGATGGGGGATGTTCCTCCATCCTGGTCCTATTAGACCTCTCGGCGGCTTTCGATACCATCGACCATGGTATCCTATTGCATCGGCTGGGGGGGTTGGGGGTGGGAGGCACCGTTTTGCGGTGGTTCTCCTCCTACCTCTCTGGCCGATCGCAATTTGTGCGGGCAGGAGAGCAGAGGTCGACCCCGAGACCCCTCACATGCGGGGTGCCTCAGGGGTCGGTCCTCTCGCCTCTCCTGTTTAATGCATACATGAAGCCGCTGGGTGAGATCATCCGTGGTTTTGGGGTAGAGTACCATCTGTACGCTGATGACACCCAGCTGTACATATCTACCCCAGACCACCCCAACGATGCCGTAGCGGTGATGTGCCAGTGCCTGGAAGCCGTGCGGATCTGGATGGGAAGTAACGGACTTAGGCTCAACCCGACCAAGACCGAGTGGCTGTGGTTTCCGGCTGCCCGATTCAACCAGCTTTCTCCAACGCTGGCCATAGGGGGCGAACATCTTGCCCCTGTGGATGGGGCGCGCAATTTGGGTGTCCTCCTGGATACCCGGCTGTCTATGGAAGAGCAAGTGACAGCCGTGGCCAGGAGGGCGTTTTACCAGGTTCGCCTGGTTCGCCAATTGCGCCCCCTATTGGATCGGGACGCCCTTCGCACAGTCACCCATGCCCTCGTGACATCCCGACTGGACTATTGCAACTCTCTCTACATGGGGCTCCCCTTGAGGTGCACCCGGAGGCTTCAGTTAGTTCAGAATGCGGCCGCGCGAGCAATTATGGGCACCTCCAGGTTTGCCCATGTAACACCGCTCCTGCGCGAGCTGCACTGGCTACCTGTCGTCTTCCGGGTGCGCTTCAAGGTGTTAGTTATCATCTTCAAAGCGCTCCATGGCTCGGGACCTAGCTATCTGCGAGATCGGATCCTGCCCCACACATCCTCACGACCGATTCGCTCCCACAGAGAGGGGCTTCTCCGGGTGCCGTCCACTAGACTTTGTCAGCGGGCGACGCCCAGGGGAAGGGCGCTCTCTGTGGCGGGCCCGGCCCTCTGGAACGACCTTCCCCCTGATATTAGAACGACCACCGACCTCCGCTCCTTCCAGGTAAAATTGAAGACCCATCTCTTTCGACTGGCCGGCCTTGAATAGTTCTCTCTGTCTTTTAATTACAAATTTTAATGGGTTTTAATTATATATTTTTAGCATAGGTAGATTTATTTAATTTTATTTTAAGTAATGTTTGTATTTTGTATATTGTTTTTAATTATGCCTGTGCACCGCCCCGGGTCCCTGTGGGGAGAGGGTGCGGTTAATAAATCTTAATTTGAATTTGAATTTTGAATTTTCTTTCCCTCAACTCTCAGTTCAACTCTCAATCCATAAAAAAAACCCTGAGATTGATTCTGACTCCTATGACTGACCAACTATTCTTGTCTAACCTTCTCTGTATCTATTCCAACCTTGTACACTAACCCAGATAAGCAAGCAGAAAACAAACTTACTTAGAAATACTTCAACTAAAATTGCTTTCATCCAAGAGGGATAGGAAGACAATGTCACTCTTCTATTTGGTAAGGGAGGTGTTTTATTTACTTCCCTCCCTTGTCTTAATTTTGTACTGGTTTTGTTTTGCTACATATTAATTTTAAAAATAACCACTTTTCTGAAAATAAAGATCTCTGACTATGGAAACTGTTGAAGGTCGAAATCCAATAGTACTGCCTCTTTAATACTTCATGACTCACTGATGACAAAGGAACAATAAAGTACAGATGGATAGGTGTGGATTTAATCTAATCTGAAATCATTGTCTTCTGGTCAAACAAATCACCTTAAAAAAAAACCACTCCTCTTCTATTGGTAAAATATACACATAGTTAGGTTCTAGCCAGTGGTGGGATTTAGCCAATTCGTACCGGTTTGGGAGAACCATTTGCTGAGTTCTGCAAACCAGCTGAATAGTCAAAGCTGCCTGCCTGCCTGATGATTTCAGTAACTCACACACATCTCAGACATTCCTGCTCCTTCTGACAAATGACAGTCCAGTCTCTTTCTGAAAGCATCTAGTGATGAAGCTCCCACAACTTCCGACAAGAAGTCAGGAATGCTTTAATTTGGACTCCTCTATGAAACGGATGCTGACTTAATGGCATCTCCAATTCTACCTTTGTGGACATAAATATTGTTCTTATTAATTGCTATGAGTTCTTTCCCCCCTTTACATATCATTTTGCTATTTGTATTTTGCAATCCAAGCAAATGTATGGAGACACTAATTAATCAT
Organism: Rhabdophis nuchalis; assembly: GCA_039707465.1. Classification (NCBI taxonomy): domain Eukaryota; kingdom Metazoa; phylum Chordata; class Lepidosauria; order Squamata; family Natricidae; genus Rhabdophis; species Rhabdophis nuchalis. The sequence goes on from CM077648.1 coordinate 75,943,040, forward strand.
CTAGCGTGAAATAATGTAGGTGGATATCACAGGCTCACAATGTCTTTCCTTATTCAAGTTCTTCAGTTATCCTCCAATGCCTCCTTTATCCAAATCAGTTTTTATTCCTGTAAGGAAATATGAGAATTAAATCTAAAAGCCCCTATTTGCCAAACAGTTTGTGTATGATTTGAGAGAACCATCCATTTTCATATTAATAAGTAAGGAATAAAGACACATATCTTGATGAAGTGTGATAAGGGTAAAAAAAGAGCAATTGTTTAATGCTATTGTTTTCTTGTACAACTTGCAAGACTGAATTGCTTCTGCATTAATGGACAAATCAGCATTTAGAAATATGCGATTATAATGGATTCACGTGATTGGTATGTGAAGATAGCCCTTACAAGACTTCATAAGAATGGGGCATTAAAAACATTGCTAGTGGTTTATTTATTCTTCAGTGCACAGAATGCACGGGTCATGTTGTGAAAAGCAAGCCAATTTTTCAAAAGTCAATTGCTTATATCAAACTTACGGCATGTTAAAGGAAAAGAAACAACAACAATGTACAAACTTCTCACCATTCAAATTTTTAAAAGGTTCTCCCAAGGTAGTCACTATCTCACAAAAACTAAATTGGGGGCAGAAGTTTGAAGCTCCATAGTCACAAGATAATCTATAAGTCTTGTGATGTGGCTCTGTAAATCCCTTGAAGCTCAATGCTGAAAATACTTAAATAAAAAATAATATGTGTCTTCTGGAATCAGTATCTTTGAGGGGCAGAGAGAGAATTGTTTTTGTTCTGGAGAGTCCCAGATTCTTTGACAGACTTAAGATACAGAACTACTACCTTATATGCTGGATCACTTAAGAACTGTATCTTTAAAAAAAAATATTGGTAAAGGTACATCTGTATTTGGCTTCCCACTATGCATTTCCCTTTTAAAAAAAATTTTTTAAAGAAAAGATCATGCTAGTAATTACTACTTCTTTTCTGTACAACTATGAGGCTTTGAAAAAAATGGCATAGTTAATGTCAGTAGGAATCTTTTTTCCAAGCTCTTAGAGCTGTGAATATTAGTGGGAGATTAAGATCTCTCTCTCTCTCTCTCTCCCTCTCTCTCTCTCTCTCTCTCTCTCTCTCTCTCTCTCTCTCTCTCTCTCTCTCTCTCCCTCGCTCCCTCGCTCCCTCCCTCTCCCTTCCCTCCCTCCCCTTCATCTCTCCCTCCCTTGGTGTGTGTTTATGTGTGGCTCATCCAACAACATTTTAAATGGCTACATTTCTAATGTAATGTACAGTTTGACTCTGATTGACAACACCAAATCTGGCATTTCTGAATCTCATATCTTTAAATAAATTGGGTCAATGGCTGTAGGAAATGGGCTTGCCAGTGATTATATTGGCTGAGAAATCTGAGCATTAGAGTCCCAGCACATATGTTGCCCATGAAAATCTCTTGTAAGCTCCGCCAGATTCACCTTCTTACAAGGTTATAACAAAAGTGGTACTATTATTGTAATGCAAGATTCTTCCTTATCAGAAATCCGTATCTTTACTTTTGATGTTCTTGCTTGTCGTGACACCAAATCTGTCTGTCTGTCTATTAAAAATTAAAGAAACCAGGTGGAATACAGAAATTATCTACACTAAATTACACTAAATGTATTCTACTTTTAAAAATTACAAATATAATACATTTTTAAAAGTAAAATAAATGATTTAGTATAGCCAATTTCAGTATTCCACCCTGATTTCCCTAATTCAGAAAGTCCATAGCTTTCCTTCAAAAGCTAACAGCAGTAGAGCCTTTTTGTTTTGGCAATGTCTTTCTAAATTAGATTAAGCTGAGAAGGTTAATTGATGTGCCTAAATCCACTGAGTGATTTTCCCTGATTAGTTAGTATTTGAGCCTAGTTTATTCCCACATCTAAGTCTAATAATACCCTGATCACTAAAATATACACCACATTTAATTGGATCTCTGATGTGATGGGGGGGGGGGGGGAAGAATCATCACTTTTGTGTTAAATGGGACTAGAAGATTGTGTACAGGCAATTATGGCAACCAAACTGAATATATTTGATGGATGGCAAATTCAGGCTAGTCAAATTACTGTGGTCTTGCACACATATTCAGCATATAATTTTAACATAATGCCCACAGGTACAAAACCCTTTTTTCTGTTCCCGTTACCTGTCAGTCAGACTATTTTTGGACATCGTTATTTGAAAAAGAACTAAACCTGTACTCAGAAATACACTGTCAGTCTTGCTAATAAGCAAAAACTGTAAAGGGACACAAGATGATAATGAGTGAGGTTCTGTCCTGAATGGCCCTGCAAAGGAGTGGCTGCTCTGTTGACAAGTGACCAAGGAATCCATTTTGACCTTATGGACGAAAGTATCGAAAAGTAACCACTGGATGGCCATTAAGAACACATGCCCACTAAAGGCACATTTTACATTCCACATGTAATAACAACTACAACCATCACCATGGCTGCTCCTTCCACTAAGACACCCAAAATGTTCCTGCCCTTATCACCGAGGGGGACATTAGTAAGCAGGGTAACTGCACAAATAGCCAAAAGATACTGTAGATGCTCAGGAATGCTTCTGGAATCATTGATTGATCGCGGTAATTGTGCTCAGGTGTTCATGGTCAGAAATAAGGAAAAGTAAAACCAATAAAATATGACCTTGCAACCACTTTTGCCACAGAAGCAGCAGAAAATCTGTATCTGACCTGATTGGTATTATTTCTTTTGTGCAACATAGGAGTAGCACTCTCTCAAGAGTACTGTTTAAAAGTGAGATTTAGCTCCTCTTGAAATTAATACCAAACTGTTATAAAGAGCTTTCATAAAACCTGACAAAGTACATAGACCTGGGTAGATGTCTTTCAGAAGGTAGGTGCCTCCTGAAATCTAAACCAAAATGACCATAGAACAGGAGTCTCCAACCTTTGCAACTTTAAGTCTGAAGGACTTCAGCTCCCAGACTTCTCCAGCCAGCAAAGCTGTCTGGAGAAGTCTGGAAGCTGAAGTCCTTCAGACTTAAAGTTGCAAAGGTTGGAGACCCCTGCCATAGAAGACAATAGCCAGCAAAAGTAGTGTGTCTGCCTGCAAATATCTAAAGTGGTCAACAGAGCTGACCAGATCCAGATCCCACATTCATGAGCATCCATATAATCAATGAAGCCCACCATATCATCTCCACAGGAAATACTATGTTGGTGAAAAAGTGAAAACAGTACTTTAGTACAAGAATTACTAAATAAGATTTTTAAAAATGCAGGGACATTTTTTCAGTGGCTAGGCAATGACATCATGAAGATGATGTTGGGACACACTTGCTTTGTAAATAGGAGCAAGTGAAGAAAAGAGATTCTTTTATAGGAAGTACTGAAACTTTATCCCATCTCCTACAAAATCTTATTGCTTAATCAGTTTGCTTATGGTTACAGTGTGAGGGTACATGAATCATTTTTAAGATTTTAAATTGTAACAATCAGCTCACATGAACCTCTTTGAGATTTGCATTTCAATTAATTATCATTAATATTCATCTTACTCCATCAATCCCTCTAGTTTCTTTTTTTTCTATTTCTTATAAATCAGTAAAAAAATATTTATAATAAGTGTAATAGCATTTGCATTTAATATCAGGCTAGGAAGAAAAAGTGAACATTGATCTAAAAATCCCATATTCATTCTTTTTCGCATTACCGGGGCTAGAAAAATGTAAAAAAGGTTTCGTATGCAATTAATTTAATTTCCTTCCTTCCAGCTTATAAGAATAAATTTACAGAATTCCAAATGAGAGTGCAAAAAGATTTGAATTGGTAAAAATAATATTCTCAATAAGGGTGGAGATAGCATCCATGTATGGGTTGAACCTATCCACACTCCGATTGGACTGAGTCTGATTAATAATTAATTAACTGTACAGTACTATATAATCCCTTTAGGAGTAGTGCCACCCAGTTTTCTGACTCAGTCCAACTCTGGGACTAGTCTGGTATCACTCCATTGCTTTGACTTCACTGTCTCAAATTGACTTCTGTGCTGAGTAAGTAAGCCAGCCACCCCTCCAATGTTTTGGTCCGGCTCCCTGCTGAGACCTGACCACCAGGGGCCTTGGTCCAACGGCTTGGTTCGCTCCCCACTCTGATATTCCAGTAGGACTTGTGCACTGAAGTACCTGAGGGATCCACGCTGAGGGGTGACACAGCAAGAGCCAAGGCTGCTTCTGATGTCGAGCCCATCACCCAGACTTCGGCTGCACTGGCCCCGCCTACTTCAGCCAAGACCTGGTTCACCAAACACAAAGTAGAGGCGGATGTCATCCCTACGCCTCAGAAATTAGTGGACACCATTCAGAGCAGTGGGTGACCCCGACCTCTTGGACAAGTCTTTGACCCTCCCATTGCCGCTTGGAGGTTGAGCGGCTCGCTCAGAGGGAGGTTGAATATTCGTCCAGAGTCATATCCACCATCCAGGCCTCCAGACGCCCGTCCATGATTCGCATATACAATGCGACATGGAAGATTTTCTGTGGTTGGTGCACGAGGAGCCAGATACGTCCAGAGGTGGCTTCGGTTCCTCAGGTACTCGAGTTTTTACAGGACAGTCTGGAGCGGGGACTCTCACCCAACACCATTGGGCAACAGGTAGTGGCCTTGGGCTCGGTACTCATCTGAGGGGGTGAGCATTCACTTTCACATCACCCAACTTTCTGCAGGTTCCTCAAGGGTGCCACAAATCTACGCCCTATGGCAGTTCACAGGTATCCAATGTGGGACCTCTCAAAGGCCTTAGGGGCACTTACCAAGATCCCATTCAAGCCACTGAGCGAGATCCCCTTGCAGGTACTTACCTGGAAGGTAGCTTTTCTGGTGGTGATTACATCGGCCAGATGGATTTCCGAGCTACATGCTCTTTGGATTAGGGATGATTTGTGTAGGTTCTATCCGGATAGAGCTGTCCTGCGGCTTGATCCTTCCTTTGTTCCAGAGGTGGGATCTTGGTTCCATCGTGGCCAGGAAATTGTTCTGCCAAATTTTTACCCGGAGCCTGGGCAACAGCAGGAAGAACTTTGGCACATGTTGGATGTGAGTACAGCCCTGGAAATTTATATCGCGCGCACAGCAGCTTTCCACCGTTCAGAGGTGCTCTTTGTTTCCTTTCATCCATCTTCTTTAGGTAAGAAGGTATCAGTGGCCTGTGTCTGTCGCTGGGTCAGACGGTGTATCTGGATGGCCTATGAGGCCTGCCAGGAGGAGGCACCTGAAGGCATTACGGCACATTCAACTAGAAGCGCGGCCACCTTGTCAGCCTGGGCCATGCAGGCATCCCTCGAGGAGATCTGCAGAGCAGCGGCGTGGTCATCGCCTTCATCATTTATCAGGGTCTACAAAGTGGAAGGTTTGCCTCGGCTGACACTGAATTCAGTTGTCGCGTCTTGCAAGCTGTCCATTCTGGGCATTAGGTGCTGGGCTGTCATCGATCCCTCCCTGGGAGATTAGTTTGGCTTGGGTATGTCCCATACATGGATGCTATCTCCACCCTTATTGAGAAAGAGTGTTGGTACTTACCTGATATGCCCCTTCTAATAAGGGTGGAGATAGCACCCAGCCCATCCCTTATCTCGATCAGCCCATCCTTGGCACAGGATTCTCGACTTGCTGTTTTTTCTTGTTACATGGTTCAAATACTCTTACATTTACTAAATTTGTTGGATGATACCGGTGAGTCTGTCTTTATTTTCTTCGTCGAAAAACTGGGTGGCACTATTCCTAAGGGGGGTTATATAGTACAGTTAATTAATTATTAATCAGACTCAGTCCAATCAGAGTGTGGATAGGTTCAACCCATACATGGATGCTATCTCCACCCTTATTAGAAGAGGCGTATCAGGTAAGTACCAACACTCTATTACTTAAGTTATTTCAGATGTTTTATTATAAGAGCTACAGTAAAAAAAATTAAGGAATACTTAATGAGAAGTACACAATCCCTTTTGGAAAATGTTGGCACTGGATACATTAGAGCTTACATTAAAGAAATAAGATAAACTCAATAATTCTGTAACCAAATAAAAATAAAGTGAGGCTACCAGAAAGAAGAAATTGTTTAGAGTCGAAAAGTTAAATCATTTCTCATAGTCTACAGTACTTTGGTTAGATAGATTCCATGGATGACTTCTTTTCTTTCAGAAGAATTGGTTTGTCAAACTTAAAAGATAGGTAATCAATAGAGGTATTGTTTTGCCTGTATCTGTTTCTCATGTCTATTGTTTCTCCTTTCTAAAATATGGCTCTTTTGGAATGATTTATGGAATACCAAAATGGTTTTTCATTATGAAGATTCAAGATCAAAGCTCATGCCATGCTTCAACAATAGTTCTTTAGATCTATGAATCACAGTGACTGCTATGCAAGCAACTTGCAAGATAAAGGAATAATATTCCTTTTGGTAAAAGTTATTTTGTTATATAATATTACCAATCATGTGACAACATGTTTATATTTGTTGAACTGTAATATAATACTGGTTAGATCAGTGTTTCTCAACCTTGGCAACTTTAAAATGTATGACTTCAATTCCCAAAATTCCCCAGCCAGGCTGACTGAGGAATTCTGGAAACTGAATTCCATGTGTTTTAAAACTGCCAAGGATGAGAAACGCTTGTTTAGATCAGAGGTGGATTCCCACTGGTTCGGTTTGGTTTGGTTCGGCTGAACTGGTAGTGGTATGGTGGTCTGGGTCGCTGGAACCGGCAGTGACCCAGATCTGCCATGCCCCTGAACCGGTTCCCTAGTTGCACATGAGCGAACTGGCAGTAAAGCTGGCCAGAACCCACCCCTGGTTCAGATCAATAATACAATTGGCCATATGGAATATTTGGCAAGCATATTGATTTGCAAGTCCCAAATTCACTGAGATTTGGTCTGTAATAAACCAGGGAGGGAGGGAGGGAGAGATCTCCCTGTCTTCTATTAGAACAGCAATATTTCATTCACTTCCGTTAAACTTTGTCTTTATTAGGCATTTATCCTTTGTCTTTATTAGGCATTTATCCTTGATATTCCAAGGAGTAGCCATGATCAGCTAGGTTAATTCCACAACGTCTATTGCATACCACACAACACCAAAATATTATAAAATCAACATTTTCAGAGACAATCATAGAACTTTGCAGAACTTTGCATTTACAATCTCTTATGCCTATCCAGGAGTTGAGATCCATCATATTATTATTATTGAACTAAATTTCTACATGAGGTTTCAACAAATCAGTGGAAATTTAAAAAAAAATTAAAATATTTGTAAATGATATTTTTCTACTATTCATGAAAATAACACACAGCACCATGTATATCCATGATCATGGTAAGGTTGTATCTGACCAAACTATGCTATACATGTTTATAAGGAAATAAACCTCATCAGATCTAAATTGCCGTACATCTAAATATTATGCATACAATTGCACTTTTACACTTTGCAGCGGTTTCTCATTTTTGAAAAATGACTGGATGTCCTTATACTTCACCCTTAGGAAAAACAGCTTGTATTTCTTAATTATCTTTGATGCGCTGCTCAGATGCCATACATAAGTAACCAAAGGAGTTAGAAAAAAGACTTGACCTTTCTACATCTGGGAGTTTAATTACTAGTGTTAATCCCAATAGCATTAGATAGAATGACAGAATTTAAAATTAAGTACTTGTAATGATTTCTAATGGTGTCTCTTTATAATTAAGACAAGGTGGGGAAAAAGTATTCTATTGGACAGTCCTTTTTATACTTATTGAACATTCAGTAGATCTGTTCACAAACTTATTATTTTTAGAGGTTTGGAAAGCAATAATTAATAGTCATTAAAGTGCCTTTTAACTGAAGACTTATGTATGGGACTACTTATATAATTTTATACTGGATAGAGATGAAGCCAGCATATATTTTTTCATGTCTTTCTGGAGGTTGTTGAGTTAATGAAAAACATGTAGTAGAGCTATTAAATCTCTCATCAGAGTATTTCTTTCCAAAAGAATTGCTAAAATTTGTGAGATTGGAATGCATACAATTATATGCATACAGTACATGCAGTACACTGATATCTGAAGACTTCAGATCTGTTCACCTTTTGTCTAATTAGATTACACAAGAATAAATCCCATATCCAGATGCATGAAAAAATGGGCACATCCATCATATTCTGATGTTTGCTATTGGCATTTTTATAAATATTTTGGACACCTTATGGAAAAACCTAGGTCTCTGAAGAATTATATAATGCTATGAAAGATGGAAGACAAAAGTAAGAGAATGGCCAGCAGAAAATTTGGTAGACTCATTTATTGAGGTGATAGGTGCACCATTGCAGGATAGTTGCACTCTTTTTCTCAGTTCTGCTCTACTCAAGTTTTACTGCATTTACAAAAAAAAAATATATTGTATTTTTCGGAGTATAAGACGCATCTTTTTTCATCTAAAAAGGCTGAAAATCTGGGTGCATCTTATACATTGAATACAGCATTTTTTGCCTCCCGAAACCCCGCCCCCTTCACCAAAATGGTTGTGCATAGCCTTATAGAGGCTTCCAGAGAGCTCCTGGGGGCTAGGGAGGGCAGAAATGTGCCTAAAATGGGTCATCCCCCCCCCCAGCCCCCAGCAGCACTCTATAAGCCTCCATAAGGCTAGGCATGCCATTTGTTTGGCATAAAAATGGCCCGTTTTCATGAAAAACAGGCTGGGTTTTTTTGCTCATTTTTGCCCCCCCAGGAGCACTCTGCAAGCTCCGTCAAGGCTATTCATGCCTTTTATTTGGGAAAAATTGGGCCCATTTTCATGAAAAATGGACCGTTTGGGGAGGTTTGCAGAGTGAAAAAAAACTTTTTCCCCCTTTTGGAAGGCTTTTTAGTTACTTGGCAACTTTAAGACTTGTGGACTTCAACTCCCAGAATTGTACAGCCAGCACAGCTTGTGGACATAGCTGGCTGGAGGATTCTGGGAATTGAAGTCCACCAGTCTTAAGGTTGCCAAGTTTGGGAACCCCTGAGTTAGAAGGATTGATGAGAATTACATTGGTGAAGTGCTGAGCCAGCAGAAACCAAGTTTTAGGTGCCACAGCGATTTCCTTCTCCAGCACATGGATAAATACACTTGGAAACATCTACCTACCTACCTACTGTATTTCTCTCCCCCCCCCCCTCTATCTACCTATCTACCTTCTCTCTCTCCCCCCTACCTATCTACTGTATTTCCCTCTCTCTATTTCTCTCTCTATCCCTTTATCTACCTACCTAACTACACACACTCACTCTCTCTCTACCTACCTACTGTATTTCTCTCTCTTTCTCTCCCTCTCTATCCCTCTCTATCCCTCTACCTACCTACTTTAAAAAAAATGCCTCTTCAAAATCTGGGTGCGTCTTATACTCAGAATAGTACGGTACTCTTTTCTCTTTGATTATAATTATATCTGGTTTGTGGTATTCTAGTTAGCAATCAGTTTTTATAAGAAGATCTCATAAAAATTAGGTAAAGGCAAAGCTTCCCCTCGCACATATGTGCTAGTCGTTCCCAATTCTGGGAGAATTGGGGTGCCCATTTCCATTTCAAAGCCAAAGATTTAAGATTTATTGCATTTATATACTGCCCTATCTCCCTTTCGGGACTCAGGGCGGTGTACAGCCAACAGTAAAAATGAGTAATATAAAAGTTAAGATCAAATGCTAAGATATAATTAAATAAATTGGCCTGCCAAATTAAAACCCCCTACTAAAATTAATTTAAAAACTATGACAGGCTGGCAGCACAAAATAAATGGGTCTTCAGGGCCTGAAAAGGTGTAGGTCAGTGATCATCCGTAGGTCAGGGGGTAGGTCATTCCAGAGGGCAGGGGCTGCCACAGAGAAGGCTCTCCCCCTGGGGGTCGCCAGCCGACATTGTTTAGCCGACAGCACCCTGAGGAGGCCCTCTCTGTGGGAGCGAACTGGTCGGTGGGAGGTATTTGGTAGCAGGAGGCGGTCTTGAAGATAACCAGGTCCCTTGCCATGGAGCGCCTTAAAGGTGGTTACTAGTACCTTGAAGCGCACCAGGAAAGCCACAGGCAGACAGTGCAGCTCGCGCAGGAGAGGTGTCACATGGGAGCATCTGGAAGCTCCCAGAATCCCCCGCGCGGCCGCATTCTGAACTAACTGGAGCCTCCAGGTGCACTTCAAGGGAAGCCCCATGTAGAGAGTGTTGCAGTAGTCCAGGTGGGAGATGACGAGGGCTTGAGTGACCGTGCATAAAGCATCACGATCCAGAAAGGGGCGCAACTGGCGTATCAGACGGACCTGATAAAAAGCCCCCCTGGCCATGGCTGTCATATGGTCTTCTAGAGACAGCCGAGAGCCCAGGAGGATGCCCAAGTTGCGAGCCCTCTCTGTGGGGGCCAATGACTCGCCCCCAGAGCTGGCACCAACTGGCTATATCGTGACGCCAGAAGCCACAGCCACTTGGCAGATGGGTTGAGTCGGAGCCTGTTTCTCCCCATCCAGACTCGCACAGCCTCCAGACACCTGGACATCACTTCCACAGCATCGTTGGGGTGGTCCGGGGTAGAGATGTACAGCTGAGTATCATCAGCGTACTGGTGGAATTCTACCCCGAAACCACGGATGATCTCACCCAACGGCTTCATATAAATGTTGAACAGGAGAGGTGAGAGGACCGACCCCTGTGGTACCACACAAGTGAGGCACCTCGACGTTGACCTCTGCCCTTCTGCCAACACAAATTGCGATCAGTTGGAGAGGTAGGAGGAGAACCTCCTCGGGACCTAGCTATCTGCGGGATCGGATCCTGCCCCATACATCCTCCCGGCCGATTCGCTTCCACAGAGAGGGACTTCTCCGGGTGCCGTCCACTAGACTTTGTCAGCGGGCGACGCCCAGGGGAAGGGCCTTCTCTGTGGCAGGCCCAGCCCTCTGGAACGACCTTCCCCCTGACATTAGAACAACCATGGACCTCCGCTCCTTCCGTCAGAAATTAAAAACATACCTTTTCTGCTTGGCCGGCCTAGGTTAGTCTCTACCTTTTTAGGGTTTAGGGAATATTAGTTTTAATATGGGGATTTTAGTGCAGGGACAATTAAATTTAATTTGTTTTTATTTATTGTATCTATTTTTGTATATTTTTATGTGTTTTAATTTTTCCCTGTACATTGCTCCGAGTCCCCTTGGGGAGAGGACGCGGTATATAAAAATAAAATATTATTATTATTAAAATATTATTATTATTAACCACCGTAAAATGGTGCCCCCCACCCCACCCCTCTAGCCAGCGCAACATGATTCCATGGTCGATGGTATCGAAAGCCGCTGAGAGATCTAACAGGACCAGGATAGAGCAACAACGCCTATCCCAACCCCAAAGAGCCAGCACTGTCCGAAGACATCTTTGTGGTCATGTGGCCAGAATTATTAAATGCCGAAGGCGCACAGAACACTGTTACCTTCCCACCGAAGTTGGTTCCTATTTGTCAACTTGCATTTTTACATGCTTTCGAACTGCTAGGTTGGCAGAAGCTGGGACATGTAACAGAAGCTCACTCCATTACGCAGCGCTAGGGATTCGAACCACCAAATTGCTGACCTTCCTGATTGACAAGCTCAGTATCTTAGCCACTGAGCCATTATCCTAATCATCAATGAGAAGGAGGAGGAGCCTTTTGCTATAACTTGCTGAAGATTTAAGATATGACCTTTGCCTGATGACAGGGTGCCGTGCAGGCACGAAATAATGCTTTATAGTATTTTTTAATTCCATGTATATTCAATGAGGCAGACTAGCAATTATCAGCATTAATAAATAATAAATCCTTCCTGGGCAATGGCTATCTGAACTACCCAGAGTCACCTTTCAGGGAAGATGGGTGACATAAAAATTTAATAAATAAAAGAAATCTGGTAGAAGAATTCAGTATCTTCAGTGACCTTATAAAGTGATGTTTGCAAGTTTGAATTTCGGCTATGGTGATAACACGGTAAGAGCAATCTGCAGTATGAATGAGGATTAGTAGGACTCTGTAGAAATGTGTCTACAGAGTATGTCTACATGTTCCCAAAATTAAACATGGAAGAAGGTTAATAGCAAACCATTTTTGTATTATCAGAAAGAAAATAGAATGTGTGTTATTGAAACATTTAGACAATAAGAATAAAGATCAAAAATATTCCTGTAGTTGCCTGTAGAATAATGTTGAACAGTCACTGTTGAACAGCCTAAAGTTGAAATGAAACTTGATCACTTTGATGTCAGTCTTGAAAGAAGGGATTTATTTTCCTGCATGGACACATGCAACTCAATAGCAATAGCAATAGCAATAGCAATAGCAATAGCAATAGCACTTAGACCAGGGGTGGGCAAACTTTGCAACTTTAAGTCTGAAGGACTTTAGCTCCCAGAATTCTCCAGCCAGCAAAGCTCCTTCAGACTTAAAGTTGCATAGTTTGCCCACCCCTGACTTAGACTGATATACCTCGTCATAGTGCTTTACAACCCTCTCTAAGCGGTTTACAGAGTCAACCTATTGCCCCCAACAATCTGGATCCTCATTTTACCGACCTTGGAAGGATGGAAGGCTGAGTCCACCTTGAGCCTGGTGAGATTCGATCTGCCAAATTGCAGGCAGCTGGCAGTCAGCAGAAGTAAGCCTGCAGTACTGCATTCTAACCACTGTGCCGCCGTGGCTCCTGAATTGAAACACGGTATATTTGAAACAAGCCTCAAGGAGTAGTTCAAACTGTCAACATGAAAATGAAGCATACTAAACTGGGTATTTCAGGAATAACTGAACTTAGATGACCAGAGTGAGGCACTTTAAAATCAGATGATTATGTGATACATTATTCAGGAAATGAGAACATAAAAGTAACAAGGTAACAAGGATACTCAAAAGGACATTGCTGAGTATGTACTCAGCGATACTTTAATAAGTGGCAGAATCATATCTGTAAAATTGGTGGATATCCAGTGAACATCAATGTTGTGCAAGTATGTCCATCTACTACAGGTGTTGTAGTGGCAGAAATTGAAAAATTCTAGGGCAAATTTTAAGAGGTACTAAATCACTTGATTAAATCAACAAGAAGGGTGTTTGGCATGCAAGATTGGAGACCAAAAAATCTGGAGTTATTGCAAATTACATTTCAATAAATTATTACCAGAAACAATTTGAGATGGCAGGCATTTGACTATGCAATTTCAAGAGCTGAGCATGATTCACTGCCACCCAACTAACTAGCAGATAAAGGGAGGAAAGTAAGTGTTCTTATTGATTTCCATTATGAACAATTCTTAAAAACCTGGAATTAATTTACGTACTATTCACTACTTGCTGTCAGCTGCACTTTAGAAACAAAAAGAGTTCCAGAGTCATGGGATTAATGTTTTTGTCAAAATCTGTGTAAATAAGTATGGAGAAAGCTATCCTAAATTAGACTAGAGAAGAGTGGAATAGCATATCTACTGCTGTATCCAAGTTCTAGTTTGGCTAGTGAGGCTACCAGATGGTGTGTGTGTGTGTGTGTGTGTGTGTTTCCTAGATAGTACAGTTTGGCATAAGTTTGTATTTAAATGTCCCCCTTCCAAAGAAAATGCAGGAAGGGAAGAAATTAGCTGTATCAGTTTTATAATGGGCAGAGCTGGTAATCCAGAAAATAAATGGCTCTGGATCGTTCAACTTCAAAGCTAGGTCTTTACCATCCCACCTTAATTGTTTGATTTTTGGAAACTTAATCCAGGTCCCAGAATTCTTGTGGGGACACTCTTGAAGCAATTTTATGGCAATTTTATAGAGTAACTTTATGTGCTGTAGTAATGAAACTCCCATTAAATCCTTATTTCTTTTAAGGAGTTAGGATGCACTGTAAGAATTACACTTTTTAGATTTGCGAAGACTCTATTCAAATGAAATATAGGTATGACACATTGGAAATAGAGCTATGTAATTTACAGTATAGTTCTTTCTGCTATGCCATATGGTGTTCACTGAAGTAATATTCTATTCCTCCCACAGAGGTCCACAGAGAAGTCTTTCTTGAACTTTCTTTATTGGACAATATCTTTTTCATACCTTTCTGAACATCAATGTATTCCTACTTTCTTTTAAAGTAAGTATGAAAAGTTCACTGGAGATATTTCAGAGTCTAATTACATGAGTTAATTGGAAGGGTTTTAGCTTTGTCTGAGGTGGCATTTCTCCTATGGATAATACATTCCCTACCACCACCACCAAATGTTTGAAAAAAAGAAGGAGAATAAAAGAGGATAATTGCACAAGCTATATACCAGATTCTGTGTTACAACAGCCTCAGATTTATAATGTTTAACAAAAAGACAAAAATCACAGATTCTGTTATTTTTCTTCTTTTTCCAGCCTCTCTGAAGCTCCAAGCTTTGTTGGAGCACTTTTTTGAATTACATCCAGGGGTGGAGTTCCTGCCACTTCTAACCCCTTCTATAGAAGAGGTTCCACAAATCTACAATGCTGTTTAGAACCGGTTCCAGCTCCCTCCCCCCACCCATCCACCCATCATCAAGATGAAGAGTGAGAGGAGGAATTCTGGGAGTTTATTTTTTTTAAATTTTTTTAATTTTTTTAAATTTTATTTATGATTGCCAAGCCACTCCCACTTGCTCACATGGCTGGCAAACCACTCCTACCTGGTCACATGGCCAGCAAACCACTCCCACAAAGCAGGCCACACCTACAGAAGAGGTTCTAAAATTTTTGAAATCCACCACTGATTATATCCAATCATTTTGCAGTTTGCTTTTGGGTGAGGGAGGGTTTACAATCTGAACACGGGAATCCAAAATGACTCCTGGTTCTTCAGATTCACAGACAGGCCGAAAAACCTACTAAGTTTCACATTCTCGTGAGCTATTCCTCATTCTTTTGTCCTCCCATTTTAATTTTCAGGGTATTAGAGTATGCATGAATCACAATTTCTTGCAGTCTTCTTGTCTTGGCTGTTCCAGTTTCCTTATCCCCATTACCTAATTTCTATACAAAAGATTTTGGCAGCAGCTTAAAACTGAAAATCATTCCTCCTGAGAATGACGCACAAATAATTTGGTAGCTCCAGCTACCAGCCCTGGATGACATCTTCTCATCTCGCTGTTTGAGGAAGTTGCATAACATTCTCAGAGACTCTTCCTATCCTGCTTACAATCTTTTTAGATTGTTGCCTTCTGGCAGAAGATACAGAACAATTAAAACTAGGACCATACGTCTTCTGAATAGCTTTTATCCCAGATCTATAATTGCACTCAACAATGAACTAAAGGGCCACCATCAGTGAGCTGTTAGACAACACAACCTGGTCTGTTGTGTGGATGTTTGGGTGGTTTAGGGGTGGGGAACTTTTTTTGTGGGCGGGGGTATGTTTGGGGATTGTTATGTGTGGTGGGTCTGGTCTTTGGGTGTTATGTGAATTTCCTTGTATGGGTAAACTGTGTATACACGTACAATGACAATAAAGTAATTTATTTAGCAGTGTCACATTATGACTATAGTGGGCACTGGGCATTTTTGGCCTTCTCTCCATAAAAATAAAATTAACTTATCTTGGTGGTATTTAATATATTACTGATATTTTAATTTTATTTAATTTTATTCTATTTATTATGTCTGTTTTCAAGACTGAAAGGCAAGGCATCAAAATAAATAACTTCTACAATATTTCATTTTTATTATTTCTGATTAAAAACAATATAAAACATTTCATGAATTCTAAACCCTGTGCCTGTTATGCTTAGTGGATAAGTCAGTCTTGCTCTTTAGCAAATTTTATTACGCAGAAGGGACCGTGTTAAATGTTTCTAGAATATTAGAGTGTAGTCTTTGAAATTTCTTTCTTTAAAAACCTTCCTGTGATCCAATAGCATGGTGGGTTTTTTTTACTAACAACATAGAAGTGTGTAGTTTGATGTTTTCATAATTGTTTTGCATTTTATGAACCAATCTGTACAATAATCTTTTAACTGATTTTCTTCCTTACCCTTCTGCTTATGGTCTTCCTTCATTCTTCTGCAATATATTCATCCCATCCCCCCATTACCATCTGTGCAGACCCTCATCTCCCTAGCTTGGCATGACCTTTTAGAAAACCATCTTCAGAAATAGACCGAGACATCACAAGTAGAGAGAGCTCCAACCTGCTTCGTCCCACACCTGTTTTCCAACTGTGTCAGCTGAGCTATTTTTGGACACACAAAACAGCTCTAAACTTGTGATCTAAAATAGCCTAATTGACAAGTCATAGGCACTGAGCACCTCCACACCTGTGATGTATTAGTCATCCAAGTTGTTCAAAATATCTGCCTACACTTTCCCAACCATGTCCCACTACATATTAAGAATATTTGGAGACACTCAGTAGGAGGAGAAATGAAACCAACTGAATTTACCACTTGGTTTCCTTTTCTTAATTTGTTGACTCGTTTTTTTTAGAAATGCCTCTATGCTTGTCCTTGCTGTGAAAATATATCCCGTCTTCCAAAGCACAAATTGAAATAGACCTCAAACATTGCAGATTGATGCACTGCACGGTGATAGCAATTTACCTCCATTCTGCTTCTTATGGGATCAGGAGTACTAGACATTTCCTTCTAGTTCAGGGGTTCCCAAACTTGGCAACTTGAAGACTTGTGGACTTCAACTCCTAGGATTCTCCAGCCAGCTCTGCTGGCTGGAGAATTCTAGGAGTTGAAGTCCACAAGTCTTCAAGTTGCCAAGTTTGGGAACCCCTGTTCTAGTTCCAATCTGTAGCTCTCAGGTTAACCAAGAACATACTCCTGACTTAGAGAGGAAGGAAAGACAATCTACCTCGAATAAAATGTTTATCTTCAAACTAGATCAACAGTCTTGTTATTCATGCTGGATTTCATCACAATAATGTTAGAAAGAGACTGGTAAAAGATTCATTAATAATAATAATAATAATAATAATAATAATAATAATAATAATAATAATAATAATAATAATAATAATAATAATAATAATAATAATAATAATAATAATAATAATAATAATAATAATAATAATAATAATAATAATAATAATAATAATCTTTATTGTCATTGTAAAAATTACAATGAAATTGGTTTTAACTTCACTGGTGCAAAATTATAACAGAAACAAAAAAAGAGAGAAAAGAAAAAAGAAAAAGCTAGCATGTACATGGAGTGATTGCGGTTGAATTTAAAAGTCTCACAGCCCATGGATAGAAGCTACCTTTAAATCTGTTTGTTCGGCTGGCTATACTTTGATATCTTCTGCCTGATGGTAGAAGGGCAAAGAGATACCAACCAGGGTGTGAATCATCTTTGAGAATCTTCCTTGCTCTGCTAAAGCAGCGAGATCTGGCGATGTTATCCAGTGATGTCAGAGGGCAACCGATGGTTTCTTGTGCCGAATTGATCACTCTCTGTAATGCCTTCCTCTCCGCAACTGTTAAACCAGCATACCACACTGTGATGCAATATGTGAGGACACTTTCTATGATGGACCGATAGAAAAAGGTCATCAGCCGTTGTTCCACCTGATTTTTCCGCAGGACTCTAAGGAAATGAAGTCTCTGTTGAGCTTTTCCAATCACCAGAGACGTGTTGTTTTTCCAGGTGAGATCTTGGCTAATAAGCACTCCTAAGAATTTAAAAGAGGAAACCCTCTCCACACAGCCCCCCTCGATATACAGTGGGGCAGGTTCCTCTCTGTGCCTCCGGAAATCTAGCACCATCTCCTTTGTCTTGCTAGTATTTAGATGTAAGTTGTTTCTTGAGCACCATGCGGATACCTTCTGGACTTCTTCCCTGTATGCTGATTCGTCCCCTCCAGTTATGAGACCCACCACCGTTGTGTCATCTGCAAACTTTATTATGATGTTGGATGGATCAGAGGATATGCAGTCATATGTATACAGTGAGTAGAGGTAGGGGCTGAGCACACAGCCCTGAGGGGAGCCTGTGCTGAGCTTCAGCGTGGAAGATGTAAAGGACCCAACCCTTACTGTTTGTGGACGATCGGTCAGGAAGTCTTTGATCCATTCACAAGTAAGGGGAGGGAAATTCAGGTCAGTCAACTTTTCAGTGAGAATGCCTGGTAGGATGGTGTTAAAGGCCGAGCTATAATCTATAAAAAGCATTCTGACATAATTCCCAGATTTCTCAAGGTGGCTCACTGCGATATGGAGAGCAGTGGTGATGGCATCCCCTGTCGACCTGTTGTTTCTATACGCAAACTGGTGTTGATCAAAACTTGGTGGAAGACAGGACCTGAGGTGTTGTAGGACCAGTCTCTCAAAGCACTTCATCACTATAGACGTCAGTGCAATGGGTCTATAGTCATTCAAGCTTTTTATGGCTGCTGTCTTTGGAACTGGGATAATGGTGGCTGCTTTCAAGCATGATGGGACTCTAGCCTGTTTCAGGGAGAGGTTAAAAATCCTTGTCAGAACCCCTGCTAATTGGTCAGCACAGGTTTTTACCACTTTCCCCAACACCCCGTCTGGACCTGCAGCTTTGTTGGGATTTACAGCCTTCAGCTCAGCTCTCACTTGATGTTCATCCAGGGTGAGTGGCTGGATGTTACAGGGCCTTTGGGATAAAGCCACAGAGACTGGTCTTTTTACCTCAAAGCGGGCGAAGAAGCTATTTAGCTCCTCTACTAGCAGGGCATCAGCATTGGCTATTTTTTTTGTATTGCCCTTATAGTTGGTTAGGTGTTGTAGTCCCTGCCACACCTGTCTTGAGTTGTTATCTTCCAGATACTTCTCTACCTTTTGCTTGTATTCCTGTTTAGCTGCCTTAATGCCTAAAGACCTTCTGTTAGAAATGATACAAATATGGTGTGTATTGTTTTTAATATAGCACTTGCCCACAACAATCTGATTGGTGTTTATAGGACGATCACATTTTTCGGAATATAAGACACACCTTTTCCAGAAAAGAGGGTGAAAATTTGGGTGTGTCTTATGCACCAAATGTAGCCCTACCCACCTCCACCACAGGCCAAAAACGTGAGGCATGGAGGCAGCGATGGTCTGTGACAACCCCTGCATCCTGGAACAGCTGATTGGGGGTATTCTGGCAGTCCGATCCATCCCCAATCAGCTGTGCTGAATCAGGCTGCAATAAGTGCTGAAGCTGATCTGGTTGGTCAGAGTTTGCAGCAGCAATCACATTCAGAAAGCACAGTAACTGATTTAGCAGGATTCAAAATAATAATAATATACATTACCAAAAGCAGGTTTTCCAAGGTAGCAGTAAATACAAGCAAAAAACAAGCAGTTTCAGTTTTAGTTCTCCGCTTAACCAGGCTCCTTCCTGTCTCCTTATTATTGATCACACAGCAAATTTCAGAGTCCAAATAGCCCTCATTGGCTGACTTAGCTGCTATGCCTATTCATTGGCTGACCTTGTTACATGTGTCAGCTGAATAACATGGATGCTGGTAGGCAGAGGCAGAATTTTTCTTCTTATTCTTCTCCCCAAAAACTAAGGTGTGTCTTATATTCTGGAGTGTCTTATACTCCGAAAAATAAGGTAATCATGTTACTTATAACATCCATAAAAGGCTTCCCAGGACAAATATCTTCTTTAAACCGAAAAAAATTGCTTGGCACAGATGTCCGCAAACTCATTTAAAATTTATGCAGCATATTTTTGTTGACATATTTTTAATGTGTCACTGTTATTTTAAGCCAGTTTTTTAATCTGTGCCTTTAAAAAAAAAAAGAAATCCTCAGCTGCATCCTTCAGTCTATTTTAATATTAGGTACATCCATTTTCACAAATATCTAAACCGAAATAGTGTTCATGGAATCATCCTAAGAATCTTATCATCACAAACCAAGCTGTTTACCTGAATGGTTCTTAATAGTTAATACAATACAATAGCAGAGTTGGAAGGGACCTTGGAGGTCATCTAGTCCAACTCTCTGCCTAGGCAGGAAATCCTATACCATTTCAGACAAATGGCTATCCAACATCTTCTTGAAGACTTGCAGTGTTGGGGCATTCACATCTTCTGGAGGCAATTTCTGTTCCACTGGTTAATTGTTCTAACTGTCAGGAAAGTTCAAATATCAAGCTCATTGATACAAATATCAAGCTCATTGCACTGCAGTGGCAAAAAAAGCCTCAGTATGGTAGTTCTTCATGTACTGCATATGTTTAATGGATAAACATGATTTTCTTGTATGTGGGCTTCTGATTTTCTGGGCCAGGAATTGTTGCTAAAATGTCCAGTGCGATCTTCACTACTATGTTACATAGTCCATGTGATTGATTCTGGGAGATACCGTTCCTACCAATCTGCAATTACTGACCATTTTGTTTGAGTCATTCCTCAGATTATCATTGCAGAGTTTTGCTATAGACCATTTTCTTTACCTCTCCTTGTTTCTTTTGCTACTTCTAATGACAACAAGGAATAGCATTGTGATAGCCAAATCGGCTCGCTTGTTGACAGCACTGAAGACTTCAGACAGATGAGAGAGGCTGAAGTTCGCATCAAAGTCGCAAGGAGGTAGACAGCCACAAATGAGCCTCAGCAAGCAACTTGCTCTAATCTCTAACAGAAACAAGCAAGGAAGAAAGCAAACTCTTCACAACTGTCACCAGTGGCTATGCTTTTCAAATGAAAATGTGGGGATGGTTTCATCAGGAACAGTCAACAGCATGTAAAATCTTACTTTATTTTATTCTTGCTTTCTGGGTACATAATTTATCTCTTTGATTATGCATATAGCATTTAACGTAAGAAAATTAGCACGCAAAGGAATAGAATTTACAAAGCAGTTATTACTGACTTCAGATCACATAGTCTCAAGATAACTGTAATTGAAACCACTGCAAATGATGACAGCAAATATTTTTTAAAGGATTTTCTAACAGACATTTCTTTATGAAATATTTTATGAAATAAGCTGCAGTGTTCCTGAATTCTAAATGAAAAGAAAGAAGTTATTGAAATAAGACCAAAGACAGTAACTGCAGATTTGTAGGAACGATATCTCCCAGAATCAATCACATGGACAATGTAACATAGAAGTGAATATTGCACTGGACAAAATTAAAGAATAGAACACAGCCTCTTGTACCATTTGTTTAATAGAAGAGCCTTATTTATACAAAAATATGAGATAAACAGGTCATGTTATGAAAGAAACAACTCATATGTTAGTTTTCATTTCTGTTGGTTTTTTTCTGAAAAACTTAGAATCTTAACTGAGATTAATTCAATATCGATCAATAGTGCTGTTTTAGTGTTTGATAAAGTTGGGGGTTGGGGCACAATATATTTTAAATTAAGGAATACATTATATATCTTGAAATGGCTGAGATTGGTAAGGCAGGAACCAGAAGTTGTCAGGCTAGAGAGAGCATTTATACAAACATACAGCACATTTAAGATTTCATTCTTGTTTGTGATTAAGATCTACGTTTCATAGAAAGGTCCTTTCTCAGATTCATGCATGTGCAAAACAATGGGTTAAAGATCCGAAGCTGTGATATAACGCCAAGCCTTGGTATAAAGATTGACATCTTCCATGATTTAACAAATTGACCACTGGTATTAAATCAGCTCTGAAAAAAAGGATAACAATAAAGACTAAATAATGATACCTCAAACCCATGATTTAAGAGCCCCAAATTAGGTATTCAATGAAGTAATTTTCTCAAGATTGGAAATGAAAATGGCAGTGGATCAATGGTGCTTATATAGGGACTGTCACAAAGCCCATTACGGAGCTTTTAAGTCTCTGAGAAGTCTGGAAGCTATGCGTTCATTGGAATAGTCCCCCACTCTACTGTCTTCTCATTGCCTTCTAAATCAAATTATATTTTCCCCATTTTTTTTGTCCACCGAAGACAATATTGCAGTAATTGGGACTATGTGATGAACTCTAAAATATTGAAATACAACTTGCCATTGATTAAAATAGTGAGACCAAAAAATTGTCTACTGAAATCACAGCATACAAAATGAATAGATTTATTGCAGATTAAGGTTCTATGAACTGGACTTTATTTGTGTGTGAGAAGTAGGCCAACAAAACTATAAAATAGCGATGATTTGTGAAGGTCCTTTGCAGAATTGAAATATTGTTACTTCCTTAACTTTGCTAAGTTGAATATTTCAGTGCCATTTAAAATATGTTATATTTTTATTCAGAATAACAGAGTTGGATGGGAGTTTGGAGATCTTCTAGCCCAACCCTCTGCTCAAGTAGGAGCCCCATACTATTCTAGACAAATGGTGTCCAATCTCTTCTTAAAAACCTCTAGTAATGGAGCACTCACAAATTTTGAAGGCAAACTATTCCATTGATTAATTGTTCTCACTGTCAGGAAATTTGTCCTTAGTTCTAGATTGCTTCTTTCCTTGCTTAGTTTCCAAGCAATGCTTCTTGTTTTGCCTTCTGGTGCTCTGGAAAATAGGTTGACTCTCTTCTTTGTGGCAGCTCTTCAAATATTAGAACACTGCTATTATGTCACCCCTAGTCCTTCTTTTCACTAGACTAGACTCAATTCTTCTAACTGTTCTTCATAAGCTTTAGCCTCCAGCCCCACTAATCATCTTTGTTGCTATTCGCTGCACTCTTTTCAGAGTTTCAACTTTTTTTTATATTGTGGCAACAAAAACTAGATGCAGTATTCCAATGTGGTTTTACCAAGACATTATAAAGCAGCACTAACACTCCATGTGATCTTGAGTCTATCCCTCTGTTAATGCAGTCTACAATTGCATCTAGGATGCCTAGATCCCTCTTGATGCTATTGAGCCAGTTCCATCTATTCCAGGGGTTTCCAACCTTTGCAACTTTAAGTCTGAAGGACTTCCACTTTCAGACTTCTCCAGCCAGCTTTGCTGGCTGGAGAATTCTGGCGGCTGAAGTCCTTCAGACTTAAAGTTGCAAAAGTTGGAGACCCCTGATCTATTCTATACTTGTACTCTTGATTTTTCTTGCCTAAGTATAAAACCTTACTTTTCTCACCACTGAATTTCATTTTGTTAAATAGGGCCCAGTGTTCAAGTCTGTTGAGATCCTTCTGGATTGTTAGCCCATCTTCTGGTCATTGGCTATCCCTGCCAGCTCAGTGTAATCTGTAAATTTGATCAGTTCTCCTTCTGTTTCCCCATCTAAGTCATTTATGAAGATATTGAAGAGTACTGGGTCTAAGACAGAGCCTTGGTACCCTACTGCTTACTGCTCTGCATGCAGATGTAGTTCCATTAACAGCACATGTTGAGTGAGATCTGTCAGCCAGTTATGTATCCATCTGGTGGTGAAGTTGTCTATCCCACAGTTTTCTAACTTTCTAAGAAATAAGTTGTGGTCTACTTTAATGTTTTAATGAAATCCAATTACAAGGATTTATTTATTTATTTAGGCTCATATGCTTTCCTATTTAAAAAACAGTTAAGCGGAACACATTTCCAATATGGTAATTAAAATATAATTAAGACCACCATCAATCCAATGGCAGAGTAGGAAATGTAAAGAAAAACAAAATAACCAAAAAACATGATTAAAAAATTCCTAATCTCCAACACTTCCATTTTATTTTTAGGAACCGTTAGAATATTATACTCAAGGATATCCAGAAGAGCCAGATCTTTGTTTGCTCTCTGAAAGAAGAGAGAAAGCAAAGGAAGAAACCAATCTTACCTCTAGAGCAGGGGTCCCCAACCTTTGCAACTTTAAGTCTGAAGGACTTTAGCTCCCAGAATTCTCCAGCCAGCTTTGCTGGCTGGAGAAGTCTGGGAGCTGAAGTCCTTCAGACTTAAAGTTGCAAAGGTTGGAGACCCCTGCTCTAGAGATACGATGTTTGAAAGCAAGGGTATCATAAAAAATACTTCCTCTCAGAATCCCTGATACTGATAATTCCTTGTGATTAGGAACCCAATTTTGCCCTCTATAGGTGGTAGACCGGTAGATACCCAGGTCCTTTGGTTTACCAGTACCTTGAATTGCATCTGAAACCAGTGCAGGATAACCAATGTACCTTCTGAAGTAGTACTTTCACGTATGCAAACCAGTTCCTTATTACTCAGGCTTTTTCCCTCTGAATCAGATAGAGTTTCTGATCTTAGAGCGTAGCACCATGAAAGTATATTGTGATACTCCAAATGTAAGATGATAAAGATATGAGTAATCATCAACAAAATGTCCTCATCCAGGATGACTACAACTGGCACATCATAAAGTGTTATACAAATGTTGCCTTGACCACAGTTTCCATGGGAGACATGACTCCAAGAGGATTCCAAGATCATGAGTCATTTCTGCAAAGACCATAATTCCAATCTATTATCAAACGAATGAAAGGAATGAGCTGAAAATTAAAGATTGCACAAAAGATGAAATGTCCTGTTCTTTCCTGATTTCTTCAGCACCCCATTTTTACCTGAGTCTACCTCTGAGAAATATTTATTAATTAATTTATTTATTTATTTATTTTATTCGATTTGTATCCCGCCCTTGACAACAGATGGTGGCAATTTAACATGCCAGAAATCATTTGAATCCCTTTCATCCATCTCTTGCTTTTCTTTTTTCCCCTTTCTCTATCCTTGAAGTTAAGATTTGAGCTTAAAGTAAAAGAAGCAGAAGTTAAGTACTATTACTTCATGATCACCTGAGTTTTTAATAAAAATAATAAAATACAGTGCAAACCTGGTCAGATTGCAGTCCTTATCTTAGTACTTCTCAAAGAACATGAAGGGTTATTTATCATGATATATATTTGCCATGGCATGATGAAACACAGAATGCGCTTAGAAATAATTAATTCCAAAGAGCAGGAAACTAGTAGTCCACAGTCAGTAGGCTGAAGGTTACTAGTTCCTTGAGGATTGTGATAAATCCGGAGAATGAGAAACTGATTGTGCCCAATTGGTGGGCAGAATATCTTTAGTCCCTTCATGAACAAAGATTCCCTAGAGAACCAATTGAATGCAGTATAATTTACTTCTGAACAACCACAGATAGAATTGCATTAAAGCCTTTTTTTAAAGGAAAACTTTAATCACACATATTTTAAGCCGTGAAGCCAGACCACAAGAAAAGGAAGAAATTATAGCTGGAAAAAGTCCATTTATAGAAAGGTAAAGCAGATATAGCTATATGGCTGTAACATATAATTTTTTTTCCAATATTGCTTGTAGGTGGTGAGAACATCAAAGCTTTCACACTGCTACCTAGATATGCCATAAGAAACTGCAATCAATATTTTACAATGTGTCATTATCAAGTCACAGATAATTCACAGTAGGTAATTAACAGGTGATAATGAGCATCGTCCAATATTTCAAATCATTCTGGGAAATCACACCTACAAGAGAGGTGGCAAATTCTCAGAAGCAGAGGAAAGCAGAAAGAGTACACAACACTGCATAGGGCAATACTGTACTCTACAGAGCTATGTGAAGGTTTGCAGTGGGAGAATCATTATTCTGCTTTTTGAGGCACACCATTATTTGATGAGCTATCAAGTTTAAGAGGCCATTGGTACGTAAAGCATAATCTTAACCAAAATAGAAAAACAAGAATATAAACACTTTTAAATTATTCTTGGCACCCAAACTAATACAAAAAAAAAAAAAAGATGGTAGTAGAAACAAAGAGTTGAAAAATTGCTCTAGATGTGCCATTGTGGCTTATAATGTAGTCTTTGTCTGAAGATGGTATTTGCAGACAGGTCAACAGGTTAAAGAGCCATTGTTTGAAATACCAGATAATACTTAGCTTCATAGGAAAATGGTGAAATATCTTCTTTTTTTCTGCTCCTTCACATTTTTTTAGAGGCCAAGTTTAATGCTTTTGGGGTTCTTGGCTGGGTACAGAACAAACGTCATGGATGTTCTTCTTTGTAATGTAGATTTAATATAGCAATCATTTTTAAAATGCTATTTAGAAGAAAAACAGATGGCAAAGAGTGTGAACTGAATTAGGTTCTCACATATTTCATATACTAAATTAAGAATATCAACTGCACGCCAGGTTTTAAATATAGCATATATTCTTATTGTGGTTAATGCAATCTGTAGTCTGTGTCATCAGCTTGAATCTAAATGTATCAAAGTTATAGATAGTAGGTTTGCTTATTTCCCTTCTCTTACATTCTGGACTGAATGTGTAATACAAACACTTAAGAGCCATGGTAGTGCAGTGGTTAGAGTGCAGTACTGCAGGCTACCTCTGCTGACTGCCGGCTGACTGCTATTTTGGGCAGTTCAAATCTCACCAGGCTCAAGGTTGACTCGTTCCTTCTGAGATGGGTAAAAATGAGGATCCAAATTGTTGGGGGCAATATGCTGACTCTGTATACCACTTAGAGAGGGCTGTAAAGCACTGTAAAGTGGTACATAGGTCTAAGTGCTATTGCTATTGCGATTGCTATTATGTACATTGTGTGGTATTTTGTTAGCAACTAACAATGGATCTCATTTTTCACTGTGCACCAGCACAGCTATTCTTGGTTTCCATATTACTATATTACTATTTGATTATAACAATTCAACTATTCAGGAAACTACAGTAAAATTGTATTTGCCAAAAAAAATGAATAGGCATTATGATATAAACATATGTTACTAACCAGGTAAATCTAGTGTATTAACTACAGAAACTAATGGGATGCAAAAATGACAGTTGAAATATATTTGTTTTGTCACCAACATTTTGTTAATAGGGATTTACTGTTGTCTCGTGTTATTCCTTTGAGAATAAGGATATGAAATTGCTTACATGTTTACAGTTTAATTTTCTCCTTCGATATATGCTTCTAATATTAATTATGCAATAACACTTAAGCTTTACTAATGCACTATTATTAAATTATCACATCAAATTGTTGTGTACCATCAGTGAGTCACTTTGTGCCTCTCCGATGCTATTATTCATGGTCTATTGGGTAAAACGCTAGAAATGAAAGAAACAGAAATATGAAATTAGAAATACTTCTGAAAAATTGGGGAACTCACAGGGCTATAGATGGACAAATATTAGGTAAACAAGTCAAAAAACAACAATTAGCCAGAATAAGCAGAAACCCTGTTTACTATTAGTAAATATAACATGGAAGAGCATGAAAGCAACTCCTGTCTTTAAGCTATCCAACATGACACTCAATTTCTAGCCTTCACTTAGAAATTTCTAGGAGCGTCAACAAAGATCAAATATGGCATTTGTAGATCATTTTTTGTGTACGTGCATGCTTGGTAGGTTGCACGTGTTCTTTGGTGGGGTACGACTTCTAAATATTTCCCCCACATCTTGACACTGAGTTTTATCCAAACACATAACAGAATTAGCAAACTATAGTCTTCATCAAAAACTAATGGACCAGAGTAAAGGAATGCTATTGGATTGTCTTTCTCATATCTTCTGACTTTTCAGACCAATATAATGTTATTGCAAAAATATCCCAGGTGGATACTGTATAGCTTTTTGATTTTGACTAGGACATTTGGGTAAATCACAGACATATTAAAATAGGGCCGATACTGTCAGGTTCCGGGAAATAAAAAACAGGACACCAATGCTGGATCTAATCCTTGTTTATGTAACCGGTACTCACTGACCACTCACTGTGATTTCAATGGAAAAAATTGTTGGAGCTAAAGCTCCGTGCTCCTCACCACTTTATGAACCTTTCCCCATGCCTCACCCAGGATCCTTGTGTTAAACCCTTCCCCCAGCACCCAATTAGTTATTCCATCCAATTACTAAACAGCAGGCCTTCTAATGTCCCTAGCAAACTCCCCCCCCCAATTAGTTCCTCCCATCAATCATGACCACTCCAGGCTCTGCTGTCTACACTAGCCGGTTTCTGGCCACGCCCCTTGTGTGTCAGTTGAGGCTGTTGGTAAAGGCCACTGCTCCCAGGAGAGAAGAGCTAGGGGTGAGTTACCACCCTCCTGTTGACAGCCTGAATGCCCAGGCTGACATATGCTATGTAGCAGCCACAATTATCCTTGGCCAGGAATGAGTAATATTTGACTCTTGATAACATTTAACTATATTTCTGCTTATCAGTCATTACTGTCCATGCTGACTGGAGATCATAGAAGTTAAATATTTGGATAGTCACATGTTTTCACCCCACTCCTTGTCCAATAATTGCTTTCACCCAATGCATAGAGCAGACAATTTATAAGATGAAAAGATGATACAGCCACACACACTGAAACAGAACAGCTGAACCTAAACAAAACTCAGATTTTTCAGTTTTATCCCAATTCTTTTCCCCATCTTTTAATGAGTCTTCCTTCTATTGATCCTTGTGCCCATTTATTGATTTTATAGCACACAGGTGTCAAACTCGCTGTGTCAAGTTGCTGTCATGTGATGTTTCACAATGTTTCTCCCATTCGTGGAGCGAATGATGCATCCAGCCCATGGGCCACCAGTTTGACACCTCTGTGTAGCATGTATTGATTTCACTTTATTAATATTTGCAGGGTCTTCAATTTTCAAGGATTTGGGATGGAGCAGGTTGCAGATTATTGGTGTATTATGCCTTATGTTTCTAAAGTGCAGATAACTATAATTTTCTCCTGGGAGTGTTCTCAGTTCCTCTTTAGATACTCTGATCTTAGTCCACAGTATTGTTAAATTCTTTTGGATATTCCACCTTACACTCATGCTTTAGTTCAGGGGTCCCCAACATTGTGGGACTTTTGAATACAAACAGATCATCATTTGCAACTTTAAGTCTGAAGGACTTCAGCTCCCAGACTTCTGGGAGCTGAAGTCCTTCAGACTTAAAGTTGCAAAGGTTGGAGACCCCTGCTTTAGTTCACAGCTGAGCTCTTCCTGGCTATTTATTCAAGAGACAACTTATTTTAAACTACTGGTGCTTGTGTTTAGAGGTCTCTGATCTTCCTCTCAGGCCAATCAGAAGTTCAGAAAAGATCTATATTCTATTCCATTTTACATTATATTTGGAAGCAAACTTCCAGTTGGCCCATTGGGCTCATTTTTTACCCTCCCCATGCTCTGCAGGCTTTTCTGAAGCCTGGGGGGGCTGTTTTCACCCTCCCCTGGCCCTCCAGAAGGCCATAAAATATGTTGGCTATTGAGCACATGCATGTTGGAGCTGATGGCTCACGGGCTGGCAGATATGGCTCCACGTGCCACTGTGGCAAATGTACCATATGTCCGCTATCACAGTTCTAGGATTATTAGTTTTCATACAAAATTCTTATAAAATTTTAATATAACTTTCAACAACTTTTTTCAATTCTGATTATATTTGAAATCTTGGAAATTATAATTTTTATATGAATGTTTATCATGACATTGTTTATAGTCACTCTGAGCAATTTTTGTCTCTACCAATTATATGATTTATGATCCCATCTTTTTCTATACAAAATCTGCATTTTCTATTTTATACATGTTGAATTTTGATGTCATTGTACTTACTTTTAATGCTCATCCTTCAGCTGCAAAATAATCATTTCCCTTTTGAAGGTACCAACTTGTAACAATTGCCAATTTTTGGTATTGTTCATTTAACTTTCAATTTCTTTTATGTATTGGCCATGTAAAGATTTATTTCTCCAATTTTCTAAACAGTTTTACAAGAAATCGTGTTTATAGTAAAAAAAAATTATTTCTGCAACTTGTAACAGTTATGCAAACTGTTATAAGCATTTTGTCTTTGTTTGCCTTGATGTTGATCTTGATTTAATCCACATTTTTTCAACTATCTGATCTACAGTAAACCACAGTCTCAAAATATTTATGCTCAATATAATCAATCAACATCACTTTGTGGATGCAATGCATGATGCATTGTCATCAGTTTTGAAGTTTTCCAATCAAAATTCTTCAATTCAAAGTGTCAAATTTGCTGTACCCACAGTATATCTGATTACCAATGTCACCTCCTTGTTTATGACTTTGATTATATTTCCACAAATTGGAAAAATTGAAAAACGTATGCCAAAATGTGAAATGAGGAATGACTGCTTTCTCTTTAAGCATTCTGTTTCGAAGACATGGGCAAGCTATCAATAAAAGGTCAATAACAAACACAACTGTGATCTTTAGCATCCAATTGAGGCACAGGGAAATATGGAACAAGCGATGAATATGCCTGTTGACATAACAATAAAAATCTCCCCCTTTCCTCCCATATTTGCATCCAATGAGTTAGATTTCACAACATTCACTATTTTTTGTTTGTGTCATTGTGTTTAGTTTAGTTAAGAACACTTATGTGCCATTGTGTTTAGTTAAGGATGCTTAAGGATTAAATCTTGAGATATTTAATAGTTGAAGAACAAAAGGACATTGTCAAAAACATATTTCTAAGTTCTGTACTTGGCTCCAGTTAATCTGACACAAAACCATTTGGATGGCATTTGATCCTTTGTTTTCTTTTGGAGGGGGGCAGGATCATAAGCAAGCTTTCAACATAATTCAACACAATCTTCATAAAGCATATGTGCATACACAACTGTGGATAAACACTTGTAAAACAAATAGACCCTTTGGTTTCAAAGATAATTTATATCACTCATCACATCTGTGGCACAATGTTTTTTCATCTAATCAATTCACAGCTATTATATTATCTGTTCTATTTAGACTTTGCCAAACTCCTCCCCTCTTCCCCTCCTTCCTTTCAGGCCTGGAATAAACAAGGGTTTGATTAGCATTTCTTTTCCTTTCAGATAAAATGTGAAATTTATCTATCTGCATTCTGTTACAAATATTAAATGTACAGCATGTATGCAGAGGGTGTGTGTGATAGAGAAAGAACAGTGGCAACTTTTAAATAACTTCTGAGCAGCTATACATCCAGAATTCCAAAGGGCTTAATGTATGGCATTCACTTGCTTGTGATAGACAGGCTATCAGCTGAATAAACAGAGAAATAAAATCAATACAGCTTGAGTACAAAGTTTAACTTACCATTATATGATAACATAAATATACAGCACTTATCGATTTATACCAAGGCTAGCTATCCCAGACTAGAGCCTCTGGATCATTACTAATTCCCAGAGTTTTCAAGCTAAATTAGCTATATTTAAGAATTCTAGGAGTTAAGGACCACACATCTATTGGATGCCCTGGTGGAAAAAGGCTGAGTTAGATATTAAGTCATATAGCAGATACTCAAAAGTGATTGCTTGTCACTCATGATCACAGAAGAAAGCGCCTGCCCTCTTCATTCAGAGGTTATGCTTGTACAATCAATCAGGCAGATCTGAATGGGTGCTACTGCAGGGACTAACAATGTGCTCAGGGATCCAGGCTATCGTCTTTCATGTGCTCACAAGAGAGTGCAATGCCAAATGTCAATTATAGTTAAAGCGTGTTAGAACAGAACACTTTCACCTATTGAAGTACCACAAAGGAAGAGTGAGAGTTTTGTTTAGCTTTATACGAAGCCATCAAGATTGGTTGTCACTTTCAAAATAATATGGAAAAATCTGAGATTTTAAAACCTGAAATCTAAAGAAAGTGAATGTTGTACATTTGTCCATTGAAAAAGGGAATGTGCCACTCTTAAAACCTGGAAATTAACCTTATATATTTATCCATGTTCATAGTGCTAAATTACTGTTGCCCCTTCCCCTATCTGGCAATAAATCATTATGCCACTGGGACAGTTGAGCTGCAACTGACCTCCTGTATACTCAGCCTATGATGAAACTCTGATAATGGCAAATACTTGTTTGCATACAAATTAGCATTATTATCTGAATCTGGGCAGTTTGGGCATTTCTGTATTTCATGAAATCTGATTATACAATAGTCTTCTAAAGTAAATTTGACACACTAATATATGCATAAATATAATGAACTAGAGATTTGGAATGTGTCTTTCAGTGTTGCTATGAAAAGAGTTTAAGCTTAATACCAAAAGACATCCCATCTGCCCCCCCCCCCTCCTCTTTCTCTGTTGGGAAATTGCAAGATTTTTTCATTTCAACATTTAGGCTACATCTCACATATTTATTTATTTTATTTTATTTATCAAATTTATATCCCACACCTATCTCCGGATTGGACTCAGGGCGGTGCACAGGAAAGGAATAAAATGTAAAAAACAATAAATACAGGATATTAAAAATAAATTAAATTAAATTGCACCCATGCTAAAATTGTCAATTAAAACCCATTTCTAAAATAAGATTAAAATTTAGAGCTATGCCAGGCCGGCCTCGTGAAAGAGATATGTTTTTAGAGCCCGGCGGAAGAGGTGCATGTCCGTGATCATGCGGAGGTCTGGTGGTAGGCCATTCCAGAGGGCAGGAGCTGCCACAGAGAAGGCTCTCGCTCTGGGGGCCACCAGCCGGCATTGTCCGGCAGATGGCACCCTGATGAGGCCCACCCTGCGAGAGCGGACAGGTCTAAGGGAGGTATGTGGTAGAAGGCGGTCCCGCAGATAACCAGGTCCCATGCCATATACACACACTGGCAATGTAATATACACATATAGTAATATATCTCCCTATGTACATTGGTAAGCAAACAGAAAATTATGTATTTAATCTTTTAAGGTGATAGCTGTTGTTAAGAAGAATTGTGCTATAATTTAGCCTTCAAAGGAAAGAGCAGTTCATAACACATAGTGCAGTCCTTTCCAGATCTACTGAGAAACAATTGCCACTGAATCCAATGGGGATAACTCCTTAATAAGGGAAATAGACCTTCAGCTGAATAGTACAGTTCAGTGTATATTTTCTCATCAGTATAACCTTCTGCCCTCTTGCTTTCTAATAAGGGTGTTTAAACCCTTTTTCTTAACCTATGATGCTAAGGTCTATTTTGGTGAAACACTCACGAAAAAAATTAAATGTTGGCACAAAATAAGAACTAACAATTAATGTCAGAATTAGTGGGGAAATCTAAATTTTTTATCACCATTTCTGTGGGCGTGACTGGGCGGGCGTGGCCAACTTTTTTAACTTTCAAAAGCATTTTAACTAGTAAAAAATGGTTTAAAAGGTTTTTTAAAATGTTCTAATGACCAGCATCTGACCAGCCACACTTAGTGGCAACTTTATCTTCTTCCTTTTGCATTTTGTGAACTAAAGAAAAAAAAAATCTTTATTCTAGATTGAGTTGAAAGAAGGTGAGATACCCTCCCATTATCTACCTTGCCTGCAAGATAAATCATTTTCAGTGCTTTATTGAGAGGAAGCTATATATTTTGATCATTTGAGCAGCTTCGATGCCTTTAATAGAGTATCTAAAGTTTGGTTTGATTTGATTTGATTTTTGATTTTATTAGACTTTTATACCACGCCACTCTCACCAAAAAGGGACTCGGGGGGTTCACAGGAAATTAAGAGCACAAATATAAACATATACAAAAAGAATAAATATGTTCTAAATAATCAATAAAATCTTATAAAATTAAACAATACCCTGTTGTAAAATCAATTTAAAACCCATTTGTTAAAACTTTAGTTTAATTTAAAATCAGTCGCTAAAATAGTGTCGGAAGTTAGGCCAGGCCAGCTAGATGAAAAAAGTGTGTCTTTAGATGTTGGCGGAAGAGGCGGAGATCTGTGATGTTCCTGAGCCCGGGGGTAGCTCATTCCAGAGGGCAGGGCCCGCCACAGAGAAGGACCTTCCCCTGGGCGTCGCCAGCCTGCATTGCCCGTTTAATTCTGGAGGAAAATACAAAGCAATTCCTTCATGTTCATGTTACATTTCTATTTTGACTGGTAAATAGTTTTGAATATTAATGAAAAAACTAATATATATTCTACTTTACTTACTTAAGCGTCAAACTCCTAAGCCCTACTGCTAAAAAAAAGTATTGCAAAATTGAAACAGTCTTTTTCTTTCTCTCTTTCTGTCATATATTTCTATATACGGATATATTTATTTATGAACAAAATCATTAGTATTAATTATGGACATTATTTTTTTTTTAATTGCAAAAGTTTTATTGGTTTTTACAAATTTTTTCGGGTAGGGTAAGGTAAGGTGAGGTACAAAGATATTTTGAGAACTTTCACGTCGGGATCGTTAGCCCCTCCCGGGCTTCTTAATAAGATATTGGTAATACATTTTTCAATAATACTACAAGGTGAAAAAAAATGCATACAATAAATTCTAAATTCTATGCTGGCAGTCGTGTACAAACATCCAGACAAAAATTATGCTGTATTAATAAAAATAAAAATAAAAGTCATTTTTTAGATCTAAGTCTCTTAGCAATTGTGTCTTCTTGTTCTCCTTCCTGGCCCCCAGTGGGCAGGGCCGTGGCCCCCTCTGCCCCTCCCGGATCTTCCCCCAGGATAGAGGTGTGTTTTTTAAGAAAGGCTTCCGCCTCAGCAACTGTTTTAATCCTTACTCTTCCTCCTTCCCAGAACACCAACATCCCTTCTGGCATCACCCACTTAAACCAAATCCCGTGTTCAAACAATTTTTTAGATAAGAAGGAATACTTCCTCCTCACCTCTCTAATCTTTTTTGGGATCTGCTTCAGGATAGCGATTTCCTTTTGTTGGTAAATTAACGGACCCTCCCTCTGCGCCTTCAAAATTCCCTCCCTAGTCGACCTTCTAACAAATTTAATATGTATCTCTCTGGGTACTTCATTTATCCTGGCATATGCTGAATTTATTCTGTAGACTAGGTCAATGTCCCCCCTGATCTCATCTTTAGGTTTGTGTAAATAGTCTGCTAAAATTGTACTCATGAGATCAGGAAGGCATTCACCAGATTCCTCAGAAATATTCTGAAATCTTAAAAAATATGACATCCTCTCAAAATCCATCCTAGACATATGACCAGACAAATCTCCAATTTCAGTATTAATATTTTTAAGTTCTCCCTTTGCCCCAGCCAGCCCCACTTCCAACTCCTCGGTCTTCTGTGTATTCTGCATTAATTTTTTCTGTGTCTCCAAAAGTTCAAGTTTAGAGCTGCAGTGATCTTTTCTTAATTCTCTGATTTCCAGCACCAAGGAGTTTAACACTGTCTCCATAGCTGTCATTCTTTCTTCCAATCCTGGATTTCCTGGTTGTTTTTTTGAAGCCATGGTGAGCTGTTTAAGTCAGTGCCACTAAGATGGCGTTTTTTGGGTGCGGCCGCTGGAGCAAATCCTGGGAGAAAAGTTCAGAGAAGTTGTAAAAAAGTTATAATGTCCAGAGAGCAAAACACTTTCCACTATCAATTATTAAAACAAAGAAGGCATTCCCGGGAAGGAATCAATTAATCCAGACAATCCTCCATTAATAGAGGGAGGCAGTCCAAGTCACAAAGGAATGTTGGTGATTTTCCATAAAAAATAGTCATTCAGGAACAAAGGGAAGCCATCTTCCACCACCCACTCTGGCAGCCAGCCGGAGAAAATAGCAAAGAAAATTGTTTCAATAAAGCCGGACTTAGATACATTGTATGAAAACAAGCCGCGAAGGACTTTCACTTGTTCCGCAAAAGTCCGGATGCGAAATATCCGCTCCCTGCATTCCAGGAGCCATTTCTGCACGCCACTGTTATAAATCCGAGGGGGGGTTTAGCAAACAAACACCCCCCTCCACGTTTCTCTCAATCAAAGCCGCCAGCAACAAAGTTAAAGTCACTTACTCTCCACCTCGCATTCAAAGCCCCGGCAAAGCCATCCGGCCCGAACGTTCCATTCTCTCCAAATCAATTAGTTGTTACCGTCCTCCGTTGGCGAAGGGAACCAAGCCCCCCCGCAGCATGTCTTCTTCCACCTAGACCGAAGACGAGTGTTCCCCAGCCGCTGCCAGGCAGAACCAGTCCAGGCAAGCCAGTCCTACGGAGGGTCCCCCCAAAAAGGGGCACCCCGCCCCGTTTGGGGCAGAAAAAAGAACAAAACGGCAGACGAACCCCAAGGCTCGTCCGTCGCCGCCAGGAACAGGAACAGGAAGTCATTATGGACATTATTATAGGGCTTCTTTCATATCTCCCCAATATTCCAACATTTACACATTTCCCTATAAGAAAAGGAACAAGCAATCAATTTTCATATGAAGTATGAAGTTTCTTATTAATTCATCTGAATAGAATAATCAATTTCATATTTGTTACTTTTTGAAAGCGATGCTGAAATTGGAATTTGGTATAAATGTATACTGATTGGTATTGCTGTGGTATCTATTGATGCGAAAGCCTCAAATTATGAATCATTTTTGAACAGCATTATAAAATCTGAATCATTTCCATCAGTATGATAAAGTAAATAGTAAATTTTAATTCAGTAAACTTAAACTTTATTATACTGGTGGATTTTAAGAAGTACATGTACTTGCATAAGCTTAATATGTAGTCAACTTTACAGCAATAAATCACCTATTCCTACAGTGAGAATGATGACTCTACCACCATGTTGAAACCATATATGCTAGGAAAGGCTGATCTTCTCCTATCTAATTAGACCAGGGGTCTCCAACCTTTGCAACTTTAAGTCTGAAGGACTTCACCTCCCAGACTTTAAGACTTTAAGTCTGAAGGACTTCAGACTTAAAGTTGCAAAGGTTGGAGACCCCTGCATTAGACAACCTATCCACAAACTGCATCTTTGTTTTTTCTGACTGAAGCTTAAAATTGAGGTACTTGTACATTGCTGTCTTGATTGACTTCTTTATCTTGGCTAAATGAAAAGTAAAGTTTTTATTATCTGCATATTGGTCACCAGTCAATTCATTTTTTAGTAGCTCTTGCCCAGTGGATTCAAATAGTTATTTAATAGCAGGAGGAATAAAATCAAGCCCACATGGCCCGGAGTCATCATGCTACAGCACAAAGCTGCCACAGAGCAATAATGACAATCTTCCAGCGCCACCTTCTGGAATTGGTCAGCTAGTATAAAAGAGAGCTCCCAATTCTCAATTTAGGTAATTGGCCCAGAAGGATGCCATGGTTGCAAAGACCACCCTGTAACTATCTTAACAAAACTTCCATGTTCAATATGGGCCTGAAAGAAGATTAAAATTATTCTTTAAAAATAACTTTATCCAATAGTTCCTGGATTGGATATCGCTTTCTTGAGTACCAGGTATATGCCATTTGCTCACAAAAGATTCCCTTTTTAAAATAATGCATTAAAATTCAATATAGTTTCAATAAGATATTCAAAATAGAACAGGCAGCCTGGTGTAGTATTAGGATGTTGGACTAGGCATGGGGATATATCTTTGCCATAGGCAGGAAATCCAGCTAAGTGACCTTGGACCAGTTAGTCTCTCTCAGCCTAAACCAGCATCAGGTTTTGCAGTAAGCTAGCAGAAAAAAAAAGATGCATCCTACACAGAAAGATTCACTGTAAGAACTAGATAGGTGTCGTGCATAAACAATAGGACCTTTGAACATATGGGATAAACAGTAAGAACGACAACAATGGGACAATCAAAATACAGTAGAAGAAAAATAAGTATTGTGCAAACTGACTCATGATTCTTATATTCATTTTTTTACTTGTGTTCTCTGCACATTTTGTTTATATCCACTGCACTAATAGTCCTTGTATTTATTCTGAGGATGAGATTATAGGTATCAACACCTGAAACCTATAATCAAATCAGAAGAGGTTTTTCTAAACTTGCAATTTAGAATTTTCTAATGCCTTCTGAACGTTTATCTCTTCTTCGGCCAGTCTGAACTGTCCAAATTTAGAGGAGGGGGGAAAGTGGGAATCAGAATATCAAAGGCCAAGCATGAAATAAAATGTTACTTTAACCCAACTCCTAGAAATCCAGTGCTCCATCCATTAGCTGAAGCCTAATAAATGGTGCATGATCTGATAGCTTCGCATCTGCTAGCACCAAGCAGATCTACAATGACAGCTATTGCTTCAAAATGGTAGGTATGATTAGGAGATCAAAGTCTCATCCTCAAAGTCCTAACAGTGTACACATGCATACACAAAAAAAGATCTAGCACTTTGCTCACTTGACTGTGCCTATTATTTTAAAACCCATGATCTTTGCTGCAGATATCCCTGCCTAGCACTTAAACTGTTATCTGGACCAGAAGAAGCTATTGGATGATTAGAAAAGATAGTTCCACATAGAGGGTATTATGGCAATTTTATCCGGCTCTTTGGAACACATGGGTCACTATGGCAAAGGTTTACCAGTCCAAATAAAACTACAGTGAACATATTGGTAGAAAGCAAGAACCCTCTTCCACTTGAAACTATTCAAACCCTTTAGCTCAGGGGTCTCCAACCTTTGCAACTTTAAGTCTGAAGGACTTCAGCTCCCAGACTTCTCCAGCCAGCTTTGCTGGCTGGAGAAGTCTGAGAGCTGAAGTCCTTCAGACTTAAAGTTGCAAAGGTTGGAGACCCCTGCTTTAAAAAGCTGGCTGGAGATGTCTGGGAGCTGAAGTCCTTCAGACTTAAAGTTGCAAAGGTTGGAGACCCCTGCTTTAAAAAGCTGGCTGGAGATGTCTGGGAGCTGAAGTCCTTCAGACTTAAAGTTGCAAAGGTTGGAGACCCCTGCTTTAAAAAGCTGGCTGGAGATGTCTGGGAGCTGAAGTCCTTCAGACTTAAAGTTGCAAAGGTTGGAGACCCCTGCTTTAAAAAGCTGGCTGGAGAAGTCTGGGAGCTGAAGTCCTTCAGACTTAAAGTTGCAAAGGTTGGAGACCCCTGCTTTAGCTCTATAGACAGTGACAGAAGAAAGAATGCACTTTTATTATTGCCCCCAAATCATAATCTTTAGATATCAGTTCCATTGTAATAAAAGCTGTATTGTTGTTTTAAATATAATCCTAATAAAGGCAATACTTCTTGCAGATTTAGTTTCTTCAGTCTCCTTGTTAGAGATTGACACTGTATATATCCTCTTGTTATTGATGCCACATTTTACAAACAAGGGGATTTCTTAACAAACAAATATAACAAAACACAAGAAAGCAAACAATGCTTTTTTTTCAGACTTGATAAATAATCATGGATACAATTATAGCAAGAAAGAAGAGACAACATTCTTCCAGATTCCTAAAAAAACACACACAAAACCCCCCCCGAACTCAATAACTTGAAAAAGTAATTTCTTGCTGGCTGAAAATGAATAAAAATACTTTCGTGCCCTGCATTTGAACAATAAGAAGTGAATTGAATATTGTGTTCATTTTTAAGAGTCTGCTGAAGTGGCTTAGGGTCTCTATGCCACTTATGTGTTTTGCTTCATTTGCAGTTAAAGCTGTTTCCATTTATGCTGAGGCACGAACACTTTGCTTACCAGCAACTTTCACTGAAATAAATGATTTCTTAGCAATTCAGTGACATGAAAGTTCAGGACTGGGAAAAAAAATGTCTTAAGGTGTTTTTTTTTTTAATACATGTAGGTAGAATATAGAAATTCTGCAACGTAGAAAATGGTGTTTAAGACTACAATCCTAAGCAGAGTTATTATTATTTTGGAAGTTATTGTCAAGAATTCATACTGTATATTACATCAGGTTGACTGTCAGAACTGCCATCCTTCGCTCCAGCCCTGCTTCGCTACAGGCCAGCCTGCCATAAACTATGGAGGGAAGGACCTGCAGGAACAAAGAAACCGAAACTAAGCTTAGGGCTGTCCCAGGACATCAGGTCATCATCCCAAAGTCATGGGCTTGGGAAATTGAATGCCACACTCAAGACCTAGCCCGCCTTTGCAGGGACAGTTACCAAAACAACCTTTTCCCCCCCCAAAAAATGTTTATTTTTTGCAAAATAAAAAAATAAAAATGTTTATTTTTTCAAAATAAAAAAATAAAAATGTTTATTTTTTGCATGGACAGTTACCAAAACAACTTTTTTGTTTGCAAAAATGTTTATTTTTTCATTCTCTTGCATACCATTTTAAGTATACATTCACATAATTGTTATTCTTCTTCACATTTGACATTCTTATACATTTGCTATTTCATTTAACAGGTTGTAATATATAGTTTGGGTTGCTTACTTTACCATTCCTTCCTCCTGTTGTAACACCACCTTATTTTCCCTTTCTTTTCTCCCGCTCTCCCTTCTCTACTTCCTTCCTTCCTCCTCTCCTTCCCCTTGTTCCCTTACCTTTCTCCTACTCATACTCTTCCCCTTCCTACCCTCTCTCCTTCTCTTCCTCTCCCTCCCATCCTCCTCTCTTTACCTCTTTCTTCTTTCCCCCATCTTCCTCTCATTCTCTCCTCCTCTCTCCCTTTCTTTTTCTATTGTTGTAGGTGTCTCTTTCAAATCTCAGTTTATGTTTCCTTGGGATGGTATTTTCACAGACCCAAATATAATTTGGTATCATTTCTTATTCCCGTGATGGCGAACCTATGGCACGAGTGCCACTGATGGCACATGGAGCCATTTTTAAGGGCACACAGGGCCCCTGTCAGCTGGCCAGTGCGTATGCTGGACAGCTGACTTCGGCCTTCTTTTGAGGCCGTTTTTCGCCCTCTGGAGGGTGAAAAACAGGCCCTACGAGCAAACCAGAAATTCAGGAACTTTGCTTGCAGGATCATTTTTCGCCCTCTGGAGCCTTCAGGGAAGCCTCCTGAAAGCTCCTGAAGGCTTCGGAGGTCGAAAATCAGCCCTACAGAGAAACCGGAAGTCACCATTCCCGAACTTCCAGGTTCCCCATAGGTCCATTTTTCAGCCTCCTGGAGGGCGAAAAAACCATGCCAAAAGCGGGGGGAGGGGGTCATGAGCACAGCATTATGGGTGTGGCAGCCAATGCACAATCCCTCTATGTTCCCCCCACTTTTGGTACGGGAGCCAAAAAAGGTTCGCCATCACTGTCTTATTCCCTTACCTTCGCTAATCGATCCTATGTCCCCCCCCCTTTATATCTCGCTATTGAATATATACTTATATATTGAATATTTTCTTTTCTGTTTTCCCCTCCCCCCTCCTTTCCATTTAATAGTGCATCATCTGGGTTTTGTATCTTCTCCTTATTTTCTTTTCTAGCTTCCTTTCTCTAGCCAATCATAAAATCTTCCCCATGTCTTGAAGTACTCCGATTGCTCTTTATCCTTTATTTTCAGTGTCAACCTATTCATCTCATTTTTCCATCTTTCCAGAACTATTTCTATTTGTTTTCTCACCTTATAATAGTTATCCTCCTTTAGTGTTACACACCTTGATGTCAACATTAGGGCTCAGATGTGACATAATTTTAGCAATTAGTAATTGGATTTATAATTTTATTAATGGGAAATATTTTTAGCACAGGTTACCTAATTTAATTCATTTTAATATTATCATTGTATTTATTGTTATTTGTTGGTGTGATTTTTAATTTCCTGTACCACCGCCCTGAGTCCATCTTGATGGAGATAGGAGCGGTATATAAATCGAATAATAAATAAATAAAATAAATAAATAAATAAATAAACTGGATACCCAAATATTTCACTTTTTTCACCACCTGTATGTCCAGTGTCCCCATCAACTCTCTTTTTTATTTTTCACCAAAACAACTTTTTAAATGGGAGTGGGAGATAGAAGAGGGGGATGGAACGAGAAAGTTAACTGGGAAGCTTTCATGTGCAAAACCTCAGTTCCAGCTTTGATCAATTGTAACTACTTGGCCTTTAGTAAAAGTATTCTTTTCACTAATTTCCTAGGGCTGACATTAACAATACACATCATTGTGTAATTGTCATGCAAAAAGCTTTGTTTTAGGGGCCTGGTTTGTTCCACAATGAATTTTGGAATTAATTTTTCACTACATTTGAGGATGGGTTTATTTTGAGTTTGAGTTGGCCTCTAGTTTTTTTCATTTACTGAGTGATAAGCCATTCCTTTCCTTCAGGCCCATAAACTGCTCACATTCTAGTATTGCCTATTCATTCTCTTATTTCTTTCAGAAGATCTGCCTATAATGAAATGCAACAGTATACTGTATATGCTGGGGAACGTATTGAGCAAAAAGAATTATATTTCTAAAAATCTTATTTGTTCACAAATGTGTTCATTTTTATGCTGCTAAAGATCTTTCTCTTTTCTTGTCACATGGGCTGTATTATAATTGAACAAGTTTAGTAACTTGCATGCTTGCTATAATGTAACTTTATGGTTTTATGCAGATTTATAGTTTTTATTTCTTTTTGTATGCTGTTTTGAACCATAGTGCAATTGAAAAAAATAAGTTAAAAATCAATCAAAGCATATCCATATTACATAGGAAAAACAGTGTATTCATCTTGGGAATAAAATAACTAGTATCTTACCCTTTCTTTCCCCGTGTCTCCATAGAAAGATCTTGCAACAGATATTGGTATACAGTGTATATTTAATTGAATGAATGAGAGCTATGCTTTGATAAGAACAAATGAAATAAAGGTAATGACCCTTTAATCGTGTATGTCATCAGAAAGTAATAGCTGTCACTTGCTGTGATGCGTATTATTTCTGTGGATACTACTATACTACTACTATACTTTTCTACTATACTCAATCAGGCATATTGTCATAAAGCCATCGTAAAAAAAATGGAAAAGACAACAATCTTCTTTTCTCCTCCTCTTCTTCTTCTCTCCAAGTATGACCTAAAGGAAAATTAACATGTAGGACTAGGGAGAAGGTAGGTAGCAAAGGTTGGTTGCTCCTGGTTCGGCCTGGGAGGCTCTGCCCACCTGCGCACAAGCATTACGTGTGCATGCGAGCAAACCGGTAGTAAAAAAAAGTGGATACCCACCACTGGTAGGTAGGGAGGTTAGGGAGGGAGGGAGGGAGGGAAGGAAGGATAATTATATACAGTAAGTAAAAAAGAAACCACTACCATGGGCAATATTGCTAAGATAGAGGGAATTTAGTATCACCAGTTATTGGGACAACTGTGTTTTCTGAGAGAGCAGGGTATTTGGTTATTAGTCATGTTGATTAAACATGCCTGTGATCATTTATGGAGATTCTCAGTCATCCAGGCCATGGCTATATCAAAGATGCTTCTTCAAAAAGCAACTGGGCTTTGTTTTTCCTTCTTCAGTTATGAGGAAGCTTCTTGGATGAGAAGTGAAATGTCTTCAAGGAAAAAACAAGTCCAGTTGCCTTTGGAAGAAGCATCTTTGGGACATTCCTGAGATCTTGCCTTGTTATTCGATTAGCTTGCCCTGCCCTGCAAGGATATCCATCTCCAGGGTATGGGCAAAGATGATGGCCATGATAGTGCAATTGAAACTCTGCCCATTTTTATCTGATGCACATCAAAACACTA
Organism: Rhabdophis nuchalis; assembly: GCA_039707465.1. NCBI lineage: Eukaryota > Metazoa > Chordata > Lepidosauria > Squamata > Natricidae > Rhabdophis > Rhabdophis nuchalis. Next base: position 75,986,236 of record CM077648.1, read on the forward strand.
GAGGTTTGGTTGCATCATTTTGGTTACCATCTTGCCTTTTTTTGACCACACTACCCAAATATCTGTGCCTGCATATATGTGCTGAAATTCCTGGAATTGGAAAACACTGGATCCCCTGGAATTAGTTTTTCCAGAAATTTCAATAAAATCAACCATAGAAAACTCTTGACTTTAATATCTTATAATTAGATCATGTAATTTCCTTTTGACCCTTGTCTAGGATGACTGACTACTGTTCTGTGAGTTTCTGATTTTGATCAATTCTATAAAAATACATGGACATCTGCAAAAGACGTAAGGTTATGGCAGTATTCGTGTATGATTAAAACAAATCAAGAAAAAGCTGTTTGTTATTTGTTTGCCTTTTAAGCATTGACAGGAAGCACAACTTATTTACGTGCGAAAGCTCAGAAAAAATTTACACTCCCCAAATAACCAAATAATAGGAAATACCATTGTCTTTTTCTTATGGGATCCACTGAACTAATTTGCAAACATTTGTTTTGGACTCATCCCCCCTCCCGCCTCATCCTCTTTTGATTCACCTTTGAGACTATTGGAAGCATTTATTTATTTAGAAAATTTATATGGCTACCCACACATTCTCTGTAACACTGGGCAGCTTTAAAAAAATTAAAACCTGTATACAACAATAACAAATAATACCCTTTCACTGTTAATTGTTCTCACTGTTAGGAAATTTCGCCTTAGTTGAATTGAATTGAATTTATTGGACTTCTAGACCGCCCCCTCTCTAGGTCAGTGACGGTTAACTTTTTTGGCCCCAAGTGCGGGACCGTCTCCTGTACTTGCAGGACCGTCTCCTACCACACACCTCCCAACGACTGATCCACTCCCACAGGGAGGGTCTCCTCAGGGTGCCAACCGCCGGTCAATGCCGATTGGCGGTGCCCAGGGGAAGGGCCTTCTCTGTAGCAGGTCCAGCCCTCTGGAATGACCTACCCCCCCGAACTCTGCACTATCACGGACCTTCCCCTCTTTCGCTGCTCACTTAAGACATACTTCTTCCACCAAGCCGGTCTAGCTTAGAGCTTAGGGCTCAAATGCGACATAATTTTAGCAATTAGTAATTGGTTTTATAATTTTATTAATGGGAAATATTTTTAGCACAGGTTACCTAATTTAATTCATTTTAATATTATCATTGTATTTATTGTTATTTGTTGGTGTGATTTTTAATTTCCTGTACACCGCCCTGAGTCCATCTTGATGGAGATAGGAGTGATATATAAATCGAATAATAAATAAATAAATAAAAATGGTGCGTGCACCAGAGCATCACAACTCGGGAGAAGCTGGCTGGTATGCATGCACACGGCAGCCAGCTGCACTTCTGGGTTCCGTTTCACACAGGAAGACCAGCTGGCTGGTGTGCATGCGCATACCAGAACCCAGAAGACAGCAGCTGGCTGCCATGCGCATGTGTGCCAGACCAGCTGTCCTGCGCGCATGCGTGTGATGGAACCCGGAAGAGCCCAAAGAGAGGGGTCTGCGTGCCACCTCTGGCACACATGTCATAGGTTTGCCATCACGGTTCTAGGTTGTTTTTCTCCTTGATTAATTTCCATCCATTTTTTCTTGTCTTGCCTTCTGATGCTTTGAAAATAAGTTAATCCCCTCTTCTTTGTGGTATCCCCTAAGGCATAGCTGGCTGGGGAATTCTGGAAGCTGAAGTCCACCAGTCTTAAAAGAGCTGACTTTGCAGACCCCTGCCCTAAGGTATTGGAATACTACTATTATGTCAACTGTAGTCCTTTTTTTCACTAGACGAGGGAAACCCAATTTCTGTAATCATTCTTCATATAGGCCTCTATCCCCCTAATCTTTGTTGCTCTTCTCTGCACTCTTTCCAGAATTTTCAATTCAGTGAAAAAAGAAATATTTGAGAACACAAAGGGAAATAACTTACTAAACCATATTATTATATAAGCACTCAGGGAGTCTAATAATATTAGGCTTTCCAGGCATTTCTCTTTGTTTTATCTCATATTCTTACCAATCCCTTTATTTTAGACGATTTATCATTTAATTGAATGAGAAATTCCATGCATTTTCCATTTGCCTTTCTCCTAATATATATATATATATATGCATGTGCTTGTTGCTGACACCTGCATTTTTGCAAGAAGCCTATATAAGTCAGTGGATTTTTGCATTTTATTTTTTTACAAGCACATATATTTTTACAACATTTCTCCTTAGCAACTACCATCACAGAATGCAAAGAAATGCAAATTAAGATATTTTGGATGGTGTTTTATTTCAAAAGTGTGAAATGGGGAATGTTGGGTTACACATATGTAGAACAAACAGTTTTTTTTCCACATCAGAAGTGCTTTGCCATATGTGAAGACTTAATTCTGTTCTTGTGCCTGGGCCATCTGACATAGACTCCAATAATATTAGTATTTCTGCAAGCATAGCAGCAGAGAAACAAGTGCGAAAGTGTGATGGGAAGGAAATACAATTTGCAGATGCTGAAAATAGCAGCCCATTCACCCTCCCCATCCTTTTATTACACCAGAAAGCCTTAATATCCTAAAGCCTCATACAGTCTTCAGAGATGTTTTTGGAATTGAATCAATGAGAAGGACGTGAACAGAAAATTATAACCATTTAGAGGAACATTAGAAGAGAGGAAATTGGATTTACTTGGCATAGTGTTCCCTTGTCAAAGGAATGCACAGAGAACAAATGAGTCCTGAGCCTGCCGAGCATTCCAACTTTGGCTTTTAAAATCAGTTTATCAAAAAGAAGTAAGAATACATTTTAAATATATGGTCTTTGGGTTTGGGTATTAGTCATTTAGCATAAAAGAAGTAATTTTTTTAGATGGATTACCACAAGAGGGTTCAAAATCAATATATACTTGAGCAGAAATATGTATGTATATGTTGATAAATCAGGGATATTAAAGCAGAATATTCCATTCAAGGGGAATGTGGGTACAGATAGAGTTTCAAATTAAAGTTTCATGTTATGGCTCTCAGATTGGACAACTGGGGAAACTAACCAGATAATCAAGATACACATTCTGGGATTTCTTCCTTCTTTCATTTTCTTAACTAATAGGTTTCATGCCCTGGAATTGTTTAGAAAGCCCTGCACTAAATCATCTCCAACAGGTGCCTCTCCAGAATGATCTCCTATTTTTGGAAGGCTGTTCTCCTGCTTACCAGCTCTTAACATCAGCGAATTTCACCTAATGATCAGCTTGAATATATGTTGAGTTCAAAACATTTGTTTGCAACAGTCTAGATCAGGGGTCCCTAAACTTGGCAACTTTAAGACTTGTAGTCTTCAACTCCCAGAATTCTCCAATCAGCTATGCTGGCTGGAGAATTCTGGGAGTTGAAGTCCACAAGTCTTAAAGTTACCAAGTTTGAAGACCTCTGGTCTAGATCTACCATATTTGGGCTGCAAAAGTCCACATATCCAACAGATGGCAGAAGAGACACACAAAACTCTTAACTCCTTGTCCTATCTAATAGCCATTCAGACTTTTGCAGCCCAGATTTAGTGACCTAATGACAATTATTTTATAGTCCTGAATCTAATGAATGATAATCAAACTGCTTTTAATCAATGAATGACCCAGTAATGTGCTGGCTTGTGCTATGTGAAATCCAAAGCATTTCTTTCAAAAGAATTTTGAAGAGTACACACTCCTCATAAAGGCACGCTGACCAGCCTCCTGCCCATTTGAAACTTAATGGCGTCTAGCAAATACCTGCTAAATATCTTGATCTTTGAGATATCAGAAAAAAATGAAAATGGTAGTAAAGACAAATGGTGACTAAAGATTAAGATCACCTCTATCCAATTCCAGCAGAGTGATTTATAATTTTGACTAGCAATATTTCACATGCCTTAATTCGCCAAGATAACTGGGTACTTGATTCCCACTTGTAATGTTCTTTTTCATGCTTTCAATATGGTTTTGTTTCGCTTTTATGAAACTATAATCAACCTTGTCATTCCTACACTCGTGAATTATTACTCTGATGACTTGTATTAGAATTTCTCTACTGAATCTCTGCAAGTAGCATTTTATGTTTAATATAAAACATAGTTAAGTATTGGTAACATTAAGCAGTATGTGTGAGTAATATTTAGCCGCTAAAAGCACTATCACATGTGACAATGGTGCTTATAAGTTTCTGAAGTGCTAAAATTATGGTGTGAGAAGTGGCTATTGTAACTAGTGTGTGTGAGGATATTATTGAACAGCGTATTACTTCCCTACACAGCAACTGTGCTCATAAATGTAAAGAGTGAAGAGGCACAATTTAAGTTGACATTACTTAGTAGTGTGTACATTTATTAGCAGCACTTACATCATAAAGTCTTTTTATTCTGAGCAACTTAAATGCACTAGTGATGCCCTGGTCACTATTACAGAGACATTGAAAGCACAGAAAAGCTCTTTAATATCGGTACTAGTCAACTCATTTTAGCTGTTCCTTATTCTGTTTGTATAAAAACTGCTGTTTTTATTTCCCAAAGTTCCATAACATAGAGCAACCTACCATCCAATATGAATAGTATAATTTAATTGAGTAATTGGTTAAAATGTCAATTTTGCTTACAAATAGAAGGTACCCAGGCAGCATCTATCTTGACTGGCTAGATTCTAAGCAGCAGCACTGAGAATTCGTTAGAATCACGTGCCTAATCCATCATGGCTATTTTATACAACAAAGGTGGCAAATTCTTTGCACAGCTTATTCCTTTGCATTTTAAGTATTAAATTGACTATGGGCCTCACAGTTTATGGACTGTTATTTTAGTATATAGTTAGGCCATGTGTAATTGACAGATTGGATTTTAACATAGATTTTATCTGTTATCATTTTATTCTGGAATTTTTAATTGGATATTCCCCGAGTGTTTTTATTTGTTCTGATCTGTGGTCTACGACTGTAATAAATTGAAAGTACCTTGAGTATATTTTTTTACCTTGAATATGATAACCATTGCAGTATGTCATTTGTGGCTGAGTACCTGCACTGAGTTGGATAAGTGATAATGATAACCTAAACAAGTGATGGCAAACCTTTTTAGGCTCGCGTGCCATAAGGGGGGGGGAGCACAGGGGGGTCGTGCATGGGCGTGCCACACCCATAATAAAATGCGCGGCCCCCCAGTGTGCATGCGCACACTACAGAAGCTCCCCATTTTTTACATACTCTTTTCACCCTCCACAGGCCCCATAGGAGCCTGGGGAGGGCAAAAAGAGCCCCCCTGCCCCCTGGAAGCCCTCCAGAGGTTTCAACAACCTTCAGGAGGCTTCCCTGAAGCCTCCGGACCACTCAAAATGATGCTGCAAGCAAATCGGAGGTCACTTCCGGTTTTGGCGGCACATCATTTTGAGTGCTCTGGAGGCTTCAGGGAAGTTCATGAAGCCTCCAGAGGGCCTCTGTGGGGGGGAGGCTCTTTTCGCCCTCCCCAGGCTCCTATAAAGCCTTTGGAGCCTGGGGAGGGTGAAAAAAGCATGCAAAAAAGGGCGAATTCAGCTGGCAAGCGCGCGCATGTGCACTGGTCAGCTGACAGGGCATAGCCTCACGTGCCCTGACAAATGGCTCCGTGTGCCGTCTGTGGCACGCGTGCCATAGGTTCACCATCACTAACCTAAACACTGAAGAGGTGCTACTGAAGAAGAAATATAATATACAAGCTTAGAACCTTTTATATTACTGTCAGAAATAATGAAATATCTGGCTAATTTTTCAAATGGCATAATTATTAAGTTCTGTAAATTATAGCAAAGTTTTATATTAAAACAGATACCTCATTGATTATTTATTTCTACAGATTCTCAGTAAAAAAATCTTTTCATTCTAGCCATGGAGAAAACTACGTATTTTCACAAGAAACCTGTATTTAAATATTTATGTCTCAGCAGTGTTTCCTTCATATGCCTCCTTTGGATCTTTTAGCACTGCACCAATGTAACCTAATATATAACTTTTTAAAAGTAAGAACAGTGTATTTTCTGTATTATGCAGTTACACTATTTTGCATGGGTAATTAAACACAGTCTTGATACAAATTAAAAAAAGGGATATGACTGCATTGAGACTTAAAGGTTAATGGTTTGTTCTTTTCATTTGTTTTCATTTATTTAAAATGAAGGTGTTTTACTTGGGTCAAAAAAAAATGCTCCCATGTTGAGAATGTTACACATTTTCTTCTTCAACCAATCTTAAAATCTCCCTAAAATGGAAATTCTTTGCAGGTGAAATGGAAAGTCTGCAAATCAGCTTTTCTGATGTTGGCAAGTACAACTATAATAAGAAATCTTAGAGAATATTAAAACAGGTGGTTGGATGTTTAGGTTCAGTTGCATTTCATTTTCCATGGGCTGTAAAGTCTTGGCACTGTAGGTCATTCTTTTTGAATTTATCTGAGTTGAGTTGCTCATGCTTCCACTCTGTCATATTTAGGAGATTTGGGAATAACGAATAACTCATTTGCCATTTCTCCATTTATGAATTACTAGAAAACCCTGTAACTCATTGGGACATTTTTCGAGAGAAAGAAGCAGTCTGATATGACCAGAATCAACTTTAAATATTAGGTTGATCACATTTTTCAAGATGGCGGCATGCTTAGGCGCTGCGACTTTGAGCTCCTGGTGTCACAGTAGAGTTAGGCAAAAACTAGTCTATACCCGCAGGGAGTTATTAAGTTATTATTAAAGATTGGATCTTCTAGTCGACTCGATATTACCAGCGATTTCCAGCAGTCTCATAATATACCGAGTGACATGGTAAGACTGCCAGGCTCTCTATGGATCGTTGTTTGGCCTAGGAGGCAATGAAGAGAGCCGAAGCAGAAGTGGGGATGCAGAGCAGGTTTGCTAGTTCGATTACAGAAGCAGTCTCACAGACCAGCATTACCAAGCATTTTCCTAACCAACTCTAGATCCTTTGTCCACAAAACTGATGAACTAGAGCAGCGAATAAGCTCATTCGTGACTGCTGTGTAATAATCATCACAGAGACCTGGTTTCATCCACTTGTACCGGATGCGTCTGTGGCGCTAACTAACCGCACCACACAACGCTTTGACAGAAACAACAACTCTGGTAAAAGCAAAGGTGGAGGACTGTGTATTTACACACATAATAACTGGTGCACTAACAGTAGAGTTGCTTATACACACTGTTCTGCAGACGTAGAATTCTCAACTGTCATTTGTCGGCTATTTTATTTACCTAGAGAGATTTCTGTTATAGTTATCACTGCTGTCTATATTCCACCTGATGCAAATGTTAGCACAACGCTAAAACCAATTTCATTGCAATTTTATTACAATAACAATAAAGATGATGATGATGATGATGATGATTATTATTATAATTTATCCTATTGCTGGATGGTCCTATGATCATCTAAGAATAGCATGTATCATAAATAGGAAAATAATTGTAGTGGCAAACAAACTTCAATAATAAGTCAATATTTACCTAAACAGACAAACAGAATGATCACAGGTGGGCAAAGAGGAGTGGGAGTGGGAGTGACATCCAACTTCCTGCTGATTTCCCTATGGACTTTGCTGGTGGGAAACTGGCAAGGAGCTTCAGAAATCGATACTGAATGTGGGAATGCTTCAATGGCCACAACAATGCGAATAATATGGGTCTGAACATTGTGTAAATTTCAATTCCACAGGAGTAATAGGTGCCCGGTCTATTACACATTTTTTTAAGTTAGCAGGTTTTAGATATGTTGGTTAAAATATTGTTGTATTATAATGTAATAAGGAGTATTACAGTTGAAGGAATCATGGTGGTGCAGTGATTAGAACAGGGGTGGGCAAACTTTGCAACTTTAAGTTTGAAGGACTTCAGCTCCCAGAATTCTCCAGCCAGCTTTGCTGGCTGGAGAATTCTGGGAGCTGAAGTCCTTCAGACTTAAAGTTGCAAAGTTTGCCCACCCCTGGATTAGAAGGTAGTATTGCAGGCTGACTCTGCCACCTGCCAGGAGTTCAGTGCTGACCTGCTCAAGCTTGAGTCATCCTTCCGTCCTTCCAAGGTCACTAAAATGAGGACTCAGATTATTGGGGACAATATGCTGATTTTTCTAAACCGCTTAGAGAAGGCATATAAGTGCTACTGCTATAATACAGTAATGACAAACCTTGTGGGGACCGAGTGCCCAAACTGCAACCCAAAATCCACTTATTTATCACAAAATGCCAACACGGCAATTTAACCTGAGTAATAAGGTTTTACTACCAGTGGTGGGATTCAAATAATTTAGCAACTGGTTCTGCTTAATGATTGGGAGGGGGCATAGCTAGGGGTTCCATGTTACTGAGTGGGCATGGCCCACTCTACATCACTCATGTGGGTGGGGGAGGGAATCCACCCCAACTCCCCCCAGAGTTGGGGAGGCAATCCAGGGGTCTCCAGTGGGGGAGGGAGGGGGCAGGAGGAAAGAAAGATCCAACGTGTGTGTGTGTGTGTGTGTGTGTAAGAGAGAGTGAGAGAAAGCACACCAGCAGCAGCCCTGATTTAACTCTCCGAGATTGGATAGGATCTCTCTCTCTCTCTCTCTCTCTCTCTCTCTCTCTCTCTCTCTCTCTCTCTCTCTCTCTCTCACACACACACACACACACACACACACACACACACACACACGGAGGAGAGAGAGGGTTAGATTGGATCTCGATCTCTCCCTCCCTCTCTCTCCCTCCCGCCCTCCCTGCATGCTGCGGACACCTCTCACTCACCCCTTTGCCTGGCTTCCCTCCTCCATGGTCTCCTTGGTGCTTGCTCACATTCTCAGTCCCTAGTCTAGCTGGATGCAGGCCACAGCACAGCTCACATTGCCCTTTCCAAGCCCACTGTTAGTGAATCTGGGCACTGGTGAGTGCTGGCTTTTTGCCCTCACCAGTCAGGGGGGAAATAGATGGTCAGGGGCAAAATAGAAGGGGGCCTGGGGGGGAAGCCTGTGTGCTAACTATGTGCTAACACTACTGTTCCCTTCTTCTCATGGGATCGCCCAGCAGCAGGAATGGAGAGGGAGAAGCATTGGGGGGAACACTAGCATTGAGGGGAGAGTGCCACACAGAAACGGGAGCACACAGGAATGCCGCCCCATTCTCTCTTTTTGTTTCCACTGCTGGATGATCCTGTGTGAAGAAGGGGGCTAGCAGAGAGGGGAGAGTGTGAGATTGTTGCTTCTGGGACGAGGGGACCTGGGAAGCACCTGGGTCTGACTCATCCAACTTGTCTTCCTCTCGTAGCCAGCTTTCCCAGTCTAGCTTGATGCAGGCTTCCTCCCAGGTCTCCATCCATTTTCTCCCTGACAGCCAACAAAGCTAGGCAAAAAGCCAGCCCTCGCCAGTGCCTAGCTTCACTGTCAGCAGGTTTGGAAAGAGTAATGTGAGCTGCACTGCTGCCTGCATCAAGTTAGACTGGGGAGGGAGAGAGCGCAAGTGAGCCAGTGGTGCTTCCCTCCAACCTTTGCCCAAAGCCCAATGCTGCACCAGGAGGCTGAATTTGGAATTTCTTCCCCCCTCCAACCCGCATGTACCTTGGCAATGAGACTGTTTCTCTCTGCCCCCTTTTCCTATTGTGCCTGCTGGATCAATACAGGACGATGAACCTAGCTTTGCTGCCCACACAATCAATTCCAATCCTCAAGATCTTTTTCTTTCACAAGAAGTTGGAATTGATTGAGTGAAACACAATTGGAGCTGGGCTGGGACAACTGCATGCCTGCCGACAGAGAGGGCATGCCATAGGTTCACCATCATGGCTATAATGGGTTTCTGACCTGGAATCTGACAGTGTTGCTCAGCTGAGCATATGCTTTAGAATGATCAGCCTCAGAAAACAGGGAGCCAGAATTCAGTGGAAGATGATCAGCCATAGGCATCTCTTGTTTAGCTAAAGCAGTAGGGTGACAAGACATAACCCCCAAGCCTCAAGTCTAGGCGAATCCAGAGACAAGCAGAGAAATGTTCCTCAATGAGGTTTCTCATTAAGCAAAGGGTGAGCCATGTGTAATTGCAGCTAGCTGGCTCCAGAGATTTAGATAGCTCTTTTACTTCCAGTCTTTGTTGGCGGTTAACTGTTTGAGTTTGCAGTTCTTTCACCTTGTTTCTGCTTCTTATTTGTAACTCTTGACCATTGGACCAGCTGTCTACTCAATTGACATTCTTTGACTCTTGGAATGTATTTGGATTGCACTTAGATTGTATTTGGCTCTCTTGAATCGAGATCTCTTGCAAGACATTTGATTCACTTTGTTGTCTGCTGTTATCTGCCTAAAATTGTAGTAAATCTGTCAGCTTTGAATGCCATATTTCTGTGTCCATATCAACAACCTTGAAACAGAACATAATGCATTGTTGGGGCTAACTTGAAGAGACAAACAAACAGATAAACACCATGAGAGTTTTAGCATTATGTAGTTTAGATTTTGTTGAATTACTCATTTATTCCAAATGTTCTGTACTTAATTTCTTTCTAAGGTGTATATAGTTCTGAGTTGTCCCCATGTTATGTTTGCCTTGAATTTGTTTAAAAAAAATAGCCTATAACTCATAATCTATTATGTTTAGCATTTGAAAGGCCATTTAAGTCGTCAAGTCCAACTTTGGATGCCACATACTGAAAGCATATTCTGAAAAAGAATATCCAGTCTTGACTGTCCAACCCAATACTACTGAAAAAGAAAAAAAAGAAATCCAAGAAGAAACCAGCATAGCCCGAACATGCAAAGGTGAAGTCGGAAAAGCAAAGCTCAAAATGAACAAATATTTGCAACAAAAGTCAAAGATAATTTTGAAAAAGTTTCTTTCAACATATAAATAACAAGAAAAAAGTCAAGGAAACAGTCGGTCCTCTAAAGAGAGAAGATAGCAAGGAAGTAACAGGCAGCAGAGAGAAAGCAGAGGTGCTTAACTCATTCTTTGTACCAGTCTTCATACAAAAAGAAATTATAGCCCAACCTACCAAAACATAACTGTAAAAGACTAGAAATAAAAATTTAAAAAGCAATAAAATGGTAAAAGAACCCTTGTCTGATCTTGATGAATATAAATCACCAGAGCTTTATGGACTATCCCAGAGTTCTGAAGGACATGGCAGAAGTTATCTCCGAACCATTATACCATCTTTTTCAAAAAATCCTGGAGCACTGGGGAACTACCAGAGAAATGGAAAAGAGCTGATGTGATTCCCATCTTCAAAAAAAAAAAAGGGTGGGGTGGGGTGGGGTGGGGTGAACCAGACCTAGGAAACCGCAGACCAAACAGCCTAACATCAATACCTGGGAAGATATTGGAAAAAATAATCAAAAAACAGATCTGCGAAGATCTAGGAACCAGTGGTAGGTTTTCGTTTTTTACTACTGGTTTGTTTGTGTACTCATGTGCTTGTGCACTTGTGCACGTGTGCGCATGCATGCCACTTCTGTGCATGCACAGAAGCATCCGGGTGGGTAGTCGGAGCCTCCCGTCACCACTACTACTGGTTTGCTCAATCTGGGCCGAACCGGGAGCAACCCACCTCTGCTAGGAAGAAATAAAGTTATACCTAGAAGCCAAAATGGGTTTGTTAAAAGCAGATCATTCCAAACTAATCTTGTCTCATTCTTTCACAAAGTGACTAAATTAATAGACCCGCAAAATGCTGTGGACATAATATATTTAGACTTCAGTAAGGCATTTGACAAAATAGTCCACAACTTACCTGTTGGTAAGCTAGAAAAACTGGGGTAGATAGTATCACTACCTGATGGATTTGTAACTTGCTGACAAACTATACTCAATGAATAGTTCTTAATGGTAGTACATCTAAATGAGGGAAGTTAGCAGTAGGGAACCACAAGATTCTTAGGCCCAGAACTCAAATGCCTTAGATGAGGGAATAGAAGGGAAACTCATTAAATTTGCAGATGACACTAAACTGGGAGGAATAGACAAGCTCAGGATCCAAAAAGATCTTGACAGACTTGAACAATGGGTCCTATCCTATAACATGAAACTTAATGTGGTCAAAAAAATTATATCTAGGCAGGACAAACCAAAGATATAAATTCAGATTAGGTGAAATCTAGCTCAAAAACAGTAACTGTGAGTGGGACCTTGGAGCCTTACTGGATGGTCACTTAAACATGAGCCAGAAGTGTGTGGCAGCAGCCAAAAAAGCTAATACAATCCTTGGTTGTATAAACAGAGGCATAGAATCACAATCACATGAATCTTAATACTGCTTAATAAAGCCTTAGTAAGACCACACATGGAATACTGCATCCAGTTATGGTCTCCACATTACCAAAAAAGATGTTGAGATTTTGGGGAAAGTGCAAAAAAAAGCAACGAAGGTGATTAAATGCCTGGAGATTATAATATATGAAGAACGGCTGCAGGAATTGGGTATGGCCAGTCTAGAGAAAAGGACTAGGGGTTGACATGATAGCAGTATTCCAGTATTTGAGGGGCTACCACAAAGAACTTATTTTCCAAAGCACCAGAAGGCAAGACAAGAAGCAATGCATGCAAACTAATCAAGGAGAGAAGCAATCTGCAATTAAGGTCAAACTTCCTAACATGAGAACAATTAACCAGTGGAACAGCTTACATTCAGAAGTTGTAGGTGCTTTATCATTGGGGTTTTTTTTTTAAAAAAAAAAGAAGAAGAGAAAAGACTATCTGTATGAAATGATATAGGGTCTCCTGCTTGAGCAGGGATTTGGACTAGAAGACCTTCAGGGTCCCTTCCAGCTCTATATTGATTGACTGGTTGACTGAATCCATCATTAAAGGAGAACTTACCACCACTCTAAGTAGTTGATTCCACTATTCTACTAGTATTTTTTTTCTTAAAAGTTCAAATAGAATCTGTGTTTCTATTAATTCAATTCAATGTATGTTTTCTCTTATATCTTAAATATTCCTAATTATCTCACTCACTCACTCTTTCACTCCCCCCCCCTCTCCCTTCCCTCCCTCTGGAATGTGAAAAACCAGCCCTATGGCCAAACCAGAAGTTTGGGAACAGACTTCCAGTTTGGTGGTATGGCTGTTTTTCGCCCTCCGGAGCCTTCAGGGACCTTCAGGAGGCTTCCCTAAAGTCTCCAAAGGGCAAAAACTGGCCTTATGCACAAACTGGAAGTCACTTCTGGTTTGTTTGTAGGACTGTTTTTTGCCCTCCAGAGCTTTCAGGGAAACCCCCTGAAGGCCCCTGAAGGCTCTGGAGGGCAATAAACGGATCTACAGACAAACCGGAAGTCACATTTCCCGAACCTCCAGGCTCCCCATAGGTCCATTTTTCACCCACTGGAGCCTTCAGGGGCCTTCAGGAGGCATCTCTGAAGGCTCCGGAGGGCGAAAACTACCCCTGCGAGCAAACTGGAAATGACTTCCAGTTTGTCCATTTTTGACCCTCTGCAACCTTCAGGGAAGCGCCTGAGGCCTCTGGAGGGAATCGGGGGGGGGGGCGGCTATTGTCGCCCTCCCCAGGCTCCTAGGAAGCCTCTGGAGCCTGGGGAATGTGAAAAAATGCACCAAAAGTATGTGTGTGGGGTGGGTGGGTTGCTGGGTGCGCGTGCATGCGCGTGGGAGGGAAGAGGTCATGTGCATAGCATTGTGGGTGTGGCTCACCTGTGCACAACTCCCTTGCACTCCCCCTGCTTTTGACATGGGAGCCAAAAAAGGTTCACCATCTCTGGGCTAGTCACTGTTTCTCAGATCAAGTCATGTTACAGGGTTGTATGTCAAAAAAAAATAGGAGGAGAAAGAAGTATTCAGTATATTCACAGACTTGAGTTATTTATAAAAATAATAAAGGTGGGATAAAAAATGTAAATTAAGTGTAATAAATAAAAAAATATTAAATAATTGAGAACAATTGAATCAATATTTAAGGCAATATCCCAGTGGCATGGTTTATGCATTATGCTAAATTTAAATTGTTTGGTTCTCATTTGAAATTAGCTATTTGGCTTGTTTGAACTGCTATTTTTACTTTATTTATAAATCTTGGTGAAAGCAAACATTTTAATGGAATTTATTAATCCAGATAATATACTATATATAATTATACTAGCCTGAGATAATGCCTTAAGGTTACAGAAAAATATTGATATATATTAAATGAACATAGATTTGTGTGATTTTTGCTTGAAAAATATGTCAATTCAATCCACATTAAGGTGAATTCACATAATTAATTAACTTTGCCGAATAGGCCAAATGCTTTATAGATCAGTTTCTTTTATGCCATATTTCAACATTATTATTATTTTTGTTTCATGCACCTTTGATTAATTACAGAGACTTTATGGTTTTTAAATCTGAGATAGCTGAAAGTCAGGCTAGATCCATATTGGAATTGTCTGCCCCATCAAGCATCCAGAGGATGACATATCAGCAATCACTTAGCTTTATTAGAGAAGGCAGAGCAAGAAGCATTGTTTAGACAAGGAAAGCCAGAGAAACAATTTAGAACACAGAAAGAAAAAAAAATAAGAAAGATGATTGGCTCAGGGTAGCAATCTGTCTATATAATCTGCCTAATGAGGGAGACAAGAGCTAAACTATTCGGAATTTATGTGAATAAATGATTCATGAAAAAAGTATGTCATTTTAACGTTGAATGGAACTGAGAGCTAGATAAAATCAGTGAAAAGAAGGCAAACAAAACCTGGTTTCTCCTTTTCTCTGATTTTTGACAATTCAGAAAACACAGTCCATTCAGATTACTCCAAACTTAATTGACATCAGATAAAAGACTTCATTCTGCTGTATGACAGTCAAGCTTTGGTTACATCTAATAACAGAGCTAATACACATTATTCATTTTTTTAAAAAACATGCTTTAAAAAGTTATCTTTATTAGTCTGTTCCATCTAAAACTAGGTAAGCTATAGTAAATGTGGAAAAAATGAAATGAGGCAACTTCTTTTGAAAAGGGAATACAGTAAAAGAATGCTACAATTCTGAATCTATTGATTTCTAATTCTGCAGGGTTTCTGCTTAAGTAGACAAGGAAGCTCCCCAATGCAGACAATTACGCTGTAGTTGTGAACACCAGTGATTGTAACTATAATCAGCCCATCGGGGAATGATTCAAGTACTACTTTTTTGGGATGATACAATCCAAATTGCCCCTGAGTTGGCTTATCACACCTAGGATTTTCTATCAAATTTTTAGACTTTGTTATTTATATTTTATAGCTTAACCAAAGTAAGCAAGAAAGGGTGTGTCAAATAGAGGGTATCTTTTTTTAAAATAGATTTCTGGAAGAGAAGGGAGATGGTGAGCCAGAAAGTAGCATGAAAATTATTTTAGACATGCCTATATATATTGATTTGCAGTTTTTCTTCTGTTTCATTTTGTGCTGTGAGAGCTCACAATTGCCCCTGAGAACATTCTTTCATCCATATCATATATACCATACCATATCAATGTTCATAAAAGAAATAAGGGGATACACATCAAAAATTGTCTATACAATATCACTGTCTACCTGTCAGACACGGTAAGAATCCTCCAGATACAATTTAATCCTGGTGAGAATAGCAACAGGGAGATAATAATCAATTAGTAAATTAAGTGACAGCTAATAGCCCTAGTTACTCAATGTGTGTGACATCAATACTCTGCAAGTTGCATTGGCTTCTGGTTTGCTCCTGGGTGCAATTCAAGATACTGGTTCTCACTCTTAAAGCTTGGGGGTGGGTTATTTTAAGACCATCTCTCCCCAATTACCTATTTACCAGCAAGAGGGATACATTTCTTAGTACCATTAGTGAAGGAGTGTTGTGTGCTATCTATTTAATTTAATATCTTTTCAGTAAAGAGCATATCACTGTATAGAAATATGGTGGAATGTGCATTTGTAGCAGGAGAATGAAGATTAAGCCAAATCAGAGTTTCCCAGAAAGAGGCCCAGATTAAGAGTCTACACAGTCCCAAGATGAAGGTGTTGGGGAAGGAGGTTCAAAGTAACCACATTCTAGAATCTTCTCTTGGGATATAACAAGTAGCTTGGAAAGTTATGGCTTTAGTTTGTCAAGATTCTGTTAGGTATAAGTAAATAAAGGATGGGCTCAATGGGATAACACTGTCTCACCTCTGAATTTGAGCATGACAAGCAAATAGTCTACAAAACAGAGTAAATATAACCATGCTGACAATTGTACTGTGTAGGTTTTTAAGTTACACCCACTTGCATAAGCACTGACTGGTTAAGAGCATATTTAATGTATTTTTCCTGCCTACCATTGAAAGAAATGCATCATCTTTTTTATTTTTATATTTTCCTTGCGTGCGTTATCTAATTTTGAAAGTACCCCCATTACCGAAGAATGTAGTGTTTTGATAGGACATAAATTGTTCTGTTTTATGGTTTGCCCTGTAAGTACTACATGTTTCTCTACATGGATTAGAGTGCTGCAGAAAGCTTCTTTAATAGCCACTATATGGACAGAAACTGACCAAATGTCAGTTTTGATTTAGCCTAGCCTGGTTTTTCAAATATGCCTTTGTGCCCTCAAAATAAGTGAAAAATTGCTCATTAAATCTGCAAAAAAATTCTTAGGCTGACCCACTTTTTGACCTATCCAGAGTTCAAATGTGTAGTGTTGACAATGTCAATTAGGGGTGTATTTCAAAGGAAACTCTGTGGAATTTAGCCGGGTAGCATCCATTAGGATGAAATCTCCACGCAGTCAGATGTGATCTTATGAGCACAGGCTCTGGCAGAAAGAGAGAAGGAGTGAGCTGGCTCTTAAAAGAATCTCTACATATATTCAAGGATTTTCCTTTGTGGAATTTCTATCTAAAATTCATGTTTCTAAAATATAGATTCTGTTCAGATTTTTAAACAGCTAATTCTGGCTCCTCTTATATTTACTTGATGCTTTCTTCAAAGCTGTGCAAAGCTGGGGCAAGAATAGATTTCAAAATTATTTTAAAAAAATATTTATAGACAACCTTTTAGCACAGGGGTTGCAAAGTTGCAAAGGTTGGAGACTCCTGTTTTAGCAAACAAAGGCAGTTTAGTAGCATATGGAAATCAAAGTTAAAACATTTCCCAATCCATAAACCAGTTTATGGTTTACTTTAAATAATTAATAAATAATAATAATAGCTAGGGTATCAGGAAGGAGCTTTAGGCAAAACCAAAGGCTTGAATACAACCAGGCTTTTTTCTTTCCGTTTTCTGAAAACCAAAGCAAAGTAGGAAAATCTATTCTTGGAAAAAGATTTCCTGTCTTGGTTTTCACCATTTCAGATGCCTACTTTCAAAATTACTATGTCAAATGTGACCTGACCAAAAAGTAAGCATTTATAAAATACCTTGCTCACTCTCTTACAGTTATGCCTATAGAGAAATAAAATCTACCCATGTGCTAGATCGTATACAGAAAGACGATAGCTAAACTGAAAGCTGGAATGGCAATTCATTTACTAAATGCACATTCTATGCATAAACTGCACACCATAGTGAATCCGGATGCAATTCTACTTGGAGATGTTGAGTTGGATGCCCTTGTTTAAATGTTTTTTTTTATTACCTGGTTTTCAACACCCGTTAACATTGCCTATGGAAAATGGAAGATCAAATTTTGATCATCAAAAATGAAGTATTATTGTGGAATCCTTAGTCACTAACTAAACTGAGAGAACACCAAGGCAGTGGCGTAGCGTGGGTTGTCAGCACCCGGGGCAAGGCAAGTAATTTGCGCCCCCTAACCCGTGGATTTTAGCACTCGAGTCTCTTCCACTAGATTAGTTAAAGCAGTGGTGGGCAAACTTATTAGTCAAGAGAGCCAAATATCAACAGTACCACGACTGAAATTTCTTTTGAGAGCCAAAAGGTGTGGCCTGTTCTATGGGAGTGGCTAAGCGGTCGTGTGACTGGGTGGGCGTGGCCAACTTGGAAAATGTGGTGAAACTCATTTAATGACGGTGCTGCTTAGCAACCAAAATTTTGGGCTCAATTGTGGTCATAAGTTCTTTCTTTCACTCCCTCCCACTTTGTTTTTCTTTCTATATTTCTTTCTCTCTTTTTTTGTCTCTCTCTCTCTCTGTATCTGTCTCTCTCTCCTCCCTCCACCCATCTGTCACTCTGCGTGTGTGTGTGTGTTTGTGTGCATATGTGCAGGCCCGGATCCAATAAGTGCGGGGCCCGATTGGATTTTTTTTGCGGGGCCCTCTATATATTAAATATTTAAATAAAATGCAAATTCAATATATATATAAATCAAATATCATGGATCATAAGATAGGTAAATTTCTACATACATTAAAAAATAAAAATATGCAAAATACAAAAACAATTACATTTTATTGAATATAAATTTACATCATTGAATATGAATATATGAATTTACATATTTCTAAGTTTTTGTTCTGTAAATTCTTCTAAAATCCAATTTCCTTGCTTCTTCACTTTCAATCGACATAATTGCTAAACTATTTAATCTATCCTGAGTCATTGTCGATCTCAGATAGTTTTTTATTAGTTTTAGCCTGGAAAAAGATCTCTCTCCAGAAGCAACTCTCACTGGAATTGTTAAATATATTCGGAGAGCAATAAACAAGTTTGGAAATGCCATTGCTCTGTCATTTTCCGATAAAAATTTGAACATTTTAAATGGATTTTCAAAAAATTCTGATGGAAGGATAGATTTTAAAGCTTCCATTTCTTCAACTAACATTTTTCCATCTATATCAGTTTCATTCACTATTGGTGCATCATTTTCTGTGAACCTAGAATCTGTTAGAGAAATTTCTAATTTAGCTGCATGTTTTTGAAGTGCTTCTTTTTCCATATTTTGAAATTTTCCCAGAAACCCAAATGTCATTATGATTTTTGAATTATTCAAAACAATCTTTTAGTGATTCTGTAGCTTTATCTAAAACAAAATTTAAAAAAGATATCTTGTATGCGTTTATCGGATCTACAATAGGTTCATCATCGCCTTCATAATTGAAATGTTTCTTTCTTTTCCGAAGCCTTTTATTTCGAAATTCTGTAGATATTTCCAAATCTTGTGCAAGAATTTTTGCTTGAACTAAAACTTGTTTGAATCCAGTATTTCTGTAGTCGCTTAACCATTTTAAAAGTTTTTCAAATGAAGAAAGTGCAATGGATACTTCTACAGATTTACTTTGAAGTTCCTTGCTTACATAATTGACTTGGAACAGTAAATCGTACCAAAAAACCAGTGATACTAAAAATTTATAGTCTTTCATTGCATTTCCAAGAGATTCTGCCTCGCTTTTAATTTGTTGATCTTCGGAAATTTCTGATATTTTGAAAAAAGCATCATAAAATTCACCTATTTGGTATCTCACTGCTTTTACGCTTTGAATCCGATCAAAATTTGGGAGCTGGGCAACTGTCTGCATGTATGAGGATTGCAGAGTCCCCTGCTCAACATTAGCGACCGACGGTTGTTGAACATGGGGATTTAATTCTCTCCTAGCCCACCTCACAGGGTTGTTAGAGGGAAAAAGAGGAAGGGCCTGCAAGTCTGTTTTAGTGCCTGGAGTTATTAAAGTGGAACACAAATACATCCGTAAAATAAAAATAGGTAAATCGATGTTCTTGTAGCCCCTGAGTGGTTTGTCTTTCTCTCCATTCTTTCTTCACTCTTCCTTCCTCTTGCTTTTCTTCTTCATCATCATCCTCTTCTTCCTTGTCCCTACTTTTTCTTCCTCTTCCTCTTGGTGGCTCTCCTTTTCTTCATTTTTCCTTCTTTCTTCTTACTCCTCCTCCTTCATTCTCTGCCTCCACCCCTCTTCTTCTTTCTTCTTGGCGCTCTCTGTCTGCATTCCTTCCTCCTCCGTTTTTTCCCTTCCACCTCTTCCTCTCCTCCTCCCTTCGTCTTCCTCTCTTGGCATTCTCTCCACATTCTTCCCTCTTTCCGCTTTTCCTTCCACTTCTTCCTCCTCCTCCTCCCTCTTCTTCTCCCCCCCTCCTCTCTCTCTCTTCCCCTCCCTCCTTCCTCTTCTCTCCGCACTTCCTCTCCACATTCTTCCCTCCTCCTCCTCCCCCTCTTCCAGAAAGCACCAGTTGGAAGGAAAGTCTGCCTTCCCAGCCCCTCCTCATTCCCTCCCACGTGGGGAAGGGAGCCCATCCAAATCGAGTGGGAAAGATTTGCGCTTTGAAACAGCGGAGAAACTTCCTTCTGCCTCCCCTTCCCCAATTTATCTCTTCTTTCCTCTCTTTCTTCTTCTTTCTCTTTCTCTCTCTCTCTCTCTCTTTGCCAACGGGCGCCCACCTCCTCTTCCCCCCCTCCCCGTGCCGCCTCCTCCTCCTCCTCCTCCTCCTCTTTTCCCTCCCTCCTTCCCCCCACTCTCCCATAGCTTTGGCGTGCTCGCTGCGTCGGGAAGGAAAGGAAAGGCGCTCCTTGCAACAATTTGGATTTTTTTGCGTTTTGCTTTTCATTGTCCCCCCCCCCCCAAAGCCAAAACTGTTGCAAAAGAAGCTCTGACAGCTCCGAGCCCAGCACCATCCGTCGAGCCGCGCCGGGGATCAAACGCGGGTTTTGAAGGGTTTAAATGTATTATTCATGCCGCCCAAGAGATGCCATCTAGGGGGCTTTTTGGATTGGGCAGGGGGCTGCCCGAGCGCGCCCCCCCAGATGTTGCGCCCGGTGCGCCCGGCACCCCCTGCACCCCCCACGCTACGCCTCTGCACCAAGGACTCTATAGTTCAACTCTCTTCTATTCAAAGTGTTACCATTGTCATTGTTAGACAACATTAGACTGTGAGTGTAATTAGCTTAAGAAAAGTCTCCCCCTCCAGCTAAATTGTACCATTCCCCCCCAAAAAATAAGACAGCTCTTGTTTTCTTTTGACCCCCAAAATAAACACTTTGCCTTATTTTTAGGGAGGTCATTATTTTTGAGGTACAGGAGGCAGCAAGCATGGTCACTTCATGGCTGCTGCCATGTTGCAATATTTTTGAGGAGGGCCTATTATTTGGGGGGGGGAGGGTTTATTTTAGCTTATGCTCTCAAAAGCCCAATTGGGCTTATTATCCGGGGAAGTCTTATTTTCAGAGAAACAGGGTAGTTATGGGAGATGTAATATTTAATAAGGAACACCTAAACAGTGCAATAGGTTGTTCAGAATAATAATAATAATAATAATAATAGTAATAATAGTAATAATAATAATAATAATAATAATAATAATAATAATAATAATAATAATAATAATAATAATAATAATAATAATAATAATTAATTTATAGGCCGCTTCCTCTCCCTGAAGGGACTCGGAGCGGTGCACAGGGGAATTAAAATATACAGACATAAATATACATAAATATAAATAAAATCAAGATTAAACAATTTATCCCTGCGCTAAAAACCCAAAATACTAAAAAAGCTGAACCCCTTAAAAACCTGAACTCCTTAAAAACCTAAACAGATGACTAACCTAGGCCGGCCAAGCAGAAAAAGTGCGTTTTTAATTTTTGACGGAAGGAGCAGAGATCGGTAGTTGTTCTAATTTCGGGGGGCAGGTCATTCCAGAGGGCCGGGCCCGCCACAGAGAAGGCCCTTCCCCTGGGCGTCGCCTGCTGGCATAGCCTAGTGGACGGCACCCGGAGAAGTCCCTCTCTGTGGGAGCGAATCGGCTGCAGGGATGTATGGGGCAGAATCCGATCCCGCAGATAGCTAGGTCCCGTGCCATGGAGCGCTTTAAAGATGATGACCAACACCTTGAAGCACACCCGAAAGACAACAGGCAGCCAATGCAGCTCGCGCAAGAGCGATGTTACATGGGCAAACCACGAGGTTCCCATAATTGCTCGCGCGGCTGCATTCTGGACAAGCTGAAGTCTTCGGGTGCACCTCAAGGGGAGCCCCATGTAGAGAGTGTTGCAGTAGTCCAGTCGGGATGTCACGAGGGCATGAGTGACTGTGCATAGGGCATTCCGATCCAATAGGGGACGCAACTGGCATACCAGGCAGACCTGGTAGAATGCCCTCCTGGCTACGGCTGTCACTTGATCTTCCATGGACAGCTGGGTATCCAGGAGGACGCCCAAGTTGCATGCCCCATCCACAGGGCTTAGGTGTTCGCCCCCTATGGCCAGTGATGGAGTCAACTGGTTGTACCAGAATGCCGGAAACCACAGCCACTCGGTCTTGGACGGGTTGAGTCTGAGTCTGTTACTTCCCACCCAGGCCGGCACGGCTTCCAGGCACTGGCACATCACCTCTACAGCATCATTGGGGTGGTTTGGGGTAGACATATACAGCTGTGTATCATCAGCGTAGAGATGGTACTCTACCCCAAAACCACGGATGATCTTGCCCAGCGGCTTCATATATGTGTTGAATAGGAGAGGCGAGAGGACCGACCCCTGAGGCACCCCACGAGTGAGGGGTCTCGAGGTCGACCTCTGCTCTCCTGCCAACACAAATTGCGATCGACCCGAGAGGTAGGAGGAGAACCACCGTAATACGGTGCCCCTCACCCCCAACCCCTCCAGCCGATGCAATAGGATACCATGGTCGATGGTATCAAAAGCCGCTGAGAGATCTAATAGGACCAGGATGGAGGAACAACCGCCATCTCTGGTCCTCCAGAGATCATCCACCAACGCGACCAATGCCATCTCGGTGCTGTGCCCGGGCCGGAAGCTGGACTGGCGCGGGTCCAGATAATCAATTTCCTCCAGATGACGGGGGAACTGTTGTGCCACCACACTCTCTACAACCTTCGTCAGAAAGTGAAGGTTGGAGACCGGATGGTAATTAACCAACAATGCTGGGTCCAAAGAGGGCTTCTTCAGGAGGGGTCTCACCATCGCCTCTTTAAGGGAGGCAGAATAAGAAACATGCATTCCAAATTAAAGCCCTTTATAACCTCTGCATACAGAAAAGTTGTAAAAGAATTCTTCACATCTTTTCTGTTTCAAGACAAAAATTCTAGAGTGACCATGTTTTTTAGTTCCAGTGACAGTATTTCAAATACACATGGTATCTTATTCTCATACTACTTCAAAGTACCAATCAAAGAAACTTAGGAAACATAATTTATTTTCATTTTGCGCTGGTTAGATCCAATATATTTATTTGACATGAATTGTACACTTTGGTTGTGACTGGTCACACCTAATGACTAATTCATTTACTGGAACATGTTCATTGATTGTTCTGAAGCTGGTAGGGCTAGAATCAAAGCGCCTGAGACCACATAGGATCTTTATCAATACATACTTTATTTATTTATTTATTTATTTATTTATTTATTTATTTATTTATTTATTTATTTATTTATTTATTTATTTATTTATTTATTTATTTATTTATTTATTTATTTATTTATTTATTTATTTATTTATTTATTTATTTAATTAATTAATTTATATACCGCCCTTCTCCCTCTCGGGATTCAGGGCAGTAAACAGCCACAGTAAAAAGAGGAAATACAAAAGTTAAAATAACATATTAATAAATATTAAATAATTTGGCCCATTATTATAAAACCCAATACTAAAACCCAATTAAAAAGGCTATGACAGGCCAGCTGCATGAAATAGATGTGTCTTCAGGGCCCGACGGAAGAGACGTAGGTCTGAGATTGTACGTAATTCATGGGGTAGGTCATTCCAGAGGGCAGGAGCTGCCACAGAGAAGGTTCTCCCCCTGGGGGTCACCAGCTGACATTGTCTGGCCGACGGCACCCTGAGAAGGCCTTCTCTGTGGGAGCGGACTGGTCGGTGGGAGGTATTTGGCAGCAGGAGGCGGTCTTGCAGATAACCAGATCCCTTGCCATGGAGTGCTTTAAAGGTGGTCACTAGTATCTTGAAGTGCATCCGGAAAGCCACAGGAAGCCAGTGCAGCTCACGCAGGAGAGGTGTCGCATGGGAGCGTCTAGATGCTCCCCAAATCCCCCGCGCGGCCGCATTCTGAACTAACTGGAGCCTCCGGGTGCATCTCAAGGGAAGCCCCATGTAGAGAGCGTTACAGTAGTCCAGGAGGGAGGGTTTAGGGTCCTCTATATCAAAGGCCAAGAAATGAATGGCAAAGAGCATTCTCCAAAAGGGAGAAAGAGAGAGGGGGAGGGAGTGGGAGAGAGAGAGAAAGAGAGCATTATAAATCATGAATTTGATTATTTGAATATGCAAGTTTGATCTTCATTTTTAGAGCTTCTTGTATTTGCAATAAAAGCATTATCTGAATCTTGACTTTCATTTTTCTCTATTAGCTTATTAATTCTGGTTAAATTTCTAAAGAGAGAATTCCTGCCATGTCATAGGGAAGTTTGGATGTCTACTTTTTTCTCTGCCCAACGTCTAACCATGGTATGAGATCCATTTGGTTCTCAATTTGTATGGTGAATACTGTTTATATGTAAACAATTTTCCTTCAGACTTCCCACCTGGAAAGTTGGAGGTGAGATACAGCAGGGTAATGAACTATGTGGGCCATCCCATTCCTATCTAGTATGTCTCTATACGTTCAGGTGAATATCTCAAACCTCTGCATTGTATGCCACTTTACAAAAACTTAGATCCTGCTACTTTCAGAATAGGACAAAAGGAAGAAAATATATTGCCCATGAAATGATGTTAGTCATCATGAGGAATGCCTGTGAACATATTACATTCTGGCTGTTCTTTAATTGGGCTGCTCTAGTCATAAAATCATAGGTAAAACTACTAATGGGAGAACTTGTAAATGTTGTTACAAAATTATAATTTCACAAAATATGTTGAATTATGGCACATTTTAACAGATTAACAGATCCAGTGGGAATTATGCATTTGTTAGTAATAATTTTAAAATATAACAATTAATTGTTTAGTTGAATGTATAAGATATTGCTGGAAAGTTTCAATTGGAGAAGGTGGGGGGGGGGGAGGTCAAGGCAAGATCCTGCATGGGATATACCATCAACAGATAGTTGAAGATATGACTCCTAAACTAGGAAAGGTTCCAACAGATTCCAGGAACGAGTTCAGAATTCTCTGTGCAGGTAAGATCCTGTGATCTATAAGTGTAAGTGTCATTGCTATTGTTCTCTGTGTGTGTGTATATGTGTGAAGAGCAACAGAGAGAGGGAGGGAGGGAGGGATATATATATTGATTGATTACAGGTGCCAACCAGTACACCTGATAGTCATGCTTGTTTTCACAGTGATTTTTAAAAAAATATACATGATTTAGGGTTATTCATGAGTCATGTTCAATTTATTCCGGAATACTTGGTAGTATAGAGGTGTCCAGTCTTAATAGCAGCCTTTTTAGTTGCTAAGAATATCCAAGGCTCCCTAAACATTTACTGAAATATTCATGTGACTATTATGTTTTTATATAAAACATCTACTGAATCTATCTATGTACTGGGAGGTCTTTTCATTTGGAACCTGTTCTATGATTGTCTTTATTACTCTCAGCTGGAATCCCACGCAAATCACTCCTGTAATTCAGAAATGGTAGGCATAACCCACTGAAACATTTTAACAGATCCTATCACTGCTGCTACTTTATGAGTTACACTGAATAATCATTCACCTTATTGTTCAGTTTGTCTTAAAAGTTCAAGACATACACACACACACAAATGGTACAAGAGAAATTCAGTGGTACTTTACATGTCATATGTGAAACTGCTTTCAATCATATGCACTGAATTTTCCAAAATTGCATTATGGCAGCTAAATTGCACTCTCTCCATATTATTCATGGCATCAGAAAGATTTCTTTTAAACATGAAAAAATTATTGAAGGAGGGAAGAAAACACAACCAAAAATAGTAATAAAATACAAAATAGGCTCTGTTCTCTATATCACAAAATGAAAATTGATCTGTCAAAAGCCTCAAATAGGATTTGCTTAAATGTCACTCCCGCTTGCATTTGCTGCACTGTTTTTAAAGAGTACCTGAATGTTCATTTAGTTTTCTTTAGTGTTAACAAATTTCCTAACAACTTTGTAGTGTGAAGCTTAGTTGCTGAAGTGTGAATTAGATGCTATGGGTGTTCAGAATATATCATATTATAAAGCATTAGAACTTGCTTTTTGAAGTTCTGTTTTAAATAAGTCTATTTAGCATACTTAAAATTCAGTTTTTCCCCTAATATTTTAGTGTTATCCACCTAAATTTTTAAAAAACGTTCTGCAACTAGGTATTGGAAAATGCTGAACTAGTTACTTCTTCATCCTTGAACAATTCCTTTAAAGAGTCCTGGAGCATGACTATCATTTTGCCATTCCATAGCTGAAGAAGCTAATGGAAAGATGGATGACTTTGGTTCTTATAATTTACTGTAAGGGAAAATGGCATCAAGAAGAGTGCAACAGAGAAACAGAAAGCTTGGCAGAAATAGGTTGGGTCCCTCTCAGGAGAGGAAACACAAGGAAAAGAGAAAGTTTCCTTCTCTTCCTTGAATGTCAGGCAGTTGTTATAAAGACCAAAGACAGCATGGCCAAAAAATGGACACCCCATCATTCGGTTGTGCCCAGAACTGGAGTTAAAGTAGCAAAAAAGCCAACAGAAAGGCTGAGAGACAGATCACCTATTGTGGAGGCTAGTGCCTAGTCAATGAGCCATGCTCACAGAGAATACTGGAAATGTCTACAACTTAACAGATGTGGCTAGCCATAAAACGGAAAATTGTGCTAGACAGCCACATCAACTAAGTTGGTAAAAGGGATATGGCACTTCAACATAGACAATGCTATATTAAAGATAGATGGAAAGCTAATAAAATAAAGGGAGATAGAAAACAGATCATACGTTGAGAATGAAAGATAGCATGAATTAATAGACTAAGGAGATAGACTAGGCATTACTTAAATCTCATCCCAAAGAACTTTCAACACTGGCAGTCTCCCCCAGTGTGTGCAGCTGGGCTTTTCAGATAGGAATAATAGTTATTGATTGTATATTGACACAACAGCAGAAATCATCTGTTCCCATAATTGGAAAGTATTCTCTTCCATGACATTTTGAAAAGCCATTTTTAAATGGTGAATGAATACAGTCACTAAGTTAATATTAGAAATTGATGGATCTGTCTTTTTTGCTTTCTATATTCTTTGGAATTTGGCAAGTAAGGTTCATTACATCCTGTTTTATTGCTTTGCATTAAGTAATAATCTGCTGCATATCCACCTAATGCTAGGTACTACTTTCTATGGAGTTTTGTATGCTTATGGAGTTATAAGCTTACAGAAAAGCTACACTTTTCCTCCTGGTTATTCCAATATTAAATAGGCTACCATTATCTCACAAACTGCTAACAATAATAAGAATCACTTCCCCCCTTCCATTTTTCGATAGCAAATACAATGCAGGATTCTCAATTTAAAGGCCTGTCAGTAATGAGCCTTACGAAAACCATTTTAAAGCAAACACTTGGTTTTTCACAGTTGTAAAACATGTGTGGAACACCTGTCTCATCAGAAAAACTGAAAGGGAACAAAATATGTTTAAATTATGTAATGCTAAAAAAAATCTTTATAATGCCCTGGCCTGAAAGAAAAACAAATTATTCAGTACTAGCTGAAGTAAAACCAGAAGCTCTAACAGCGAGACTACAGCTTTGATACAGTGGTGAGTTCCAGATCCCGTCACAACCGGTACACTGCGAGGGGAACCAGGCATCCACCTCGGGCATGCGTGCTGTACGCACATGCGCACCCACTACCCTGCGATGCTCCAGTTGTTTGGTTGGCGGTTGCGTAGTTGTGCTGTATGCTGCATGTGTCTGTGCAAATGCCCCAATAATCTGATACTTGGGGAAATTCAGGGTGTTTGATAAAGTGGTTAATAGAAGACAAGATATCTAGATGGTGACATAAGCATAAGCACTTTATCTCAAAGAAGCACCTGCTGACATCCTGGAATTGGGTCACAAAGAGTTTGAAATTATGATTGAACAAGAGCCACCATACTTGTTCAAAATACTGAAAAATTAGTCCTTGCTGCCATTTTCTGGTCATCCAAATTTAGTATCCCAGATCTTGATTGGCTGTGGAACATGTTTAAAACATTTGTCCACTGGAGCTTGTGTTCACAACCCAAGTGTTGATCCACAGATTTCTGGGAACTGGGCCGCACAAGCATGTGGCGAGCAAGCACATGAAGCTTCACTTGTGCATGTGCAGTTTGCATGTGTGAATCCATTTCCCGTCACCGTTGATGCCACCATTGTCTGTGGGGCCAGAAAGGTTGGGGAATGCAGCTGTGGAGGATATTTCAGAACATCCTAGATTACAGGATCTAGACCACGGGTGAGCAAACTTTGCAACTTTAAGTCTGAAGGACTTCAGCTCCCAGACTTCTCCAGCCAGCAAAGCTGAAGTCCTTCAGACTTAAAGTTGCAAAGTTTGCCCACCCCTGATCTAGACCAACATTGGCATTAAGAACATATCTGTAAGTGAGGCGGAGGATTTTATTAAAAAACATTCTCTCCAGTTGGGAGATGAAGACAGGGGGAACAGAGGGAGCGACGGCCGCGCCCGGGGACAGGGAAGAGGAGTCAATTGCAAAAAGACTTAGATCACAAAAATGATTTTATTTGAAATACTATTGTAATTGTTGATACAAGATAAAATGGCAAAAAAATAAGATGATTGAATATATAGACTATACAATGTAATCTTCTTATATGTTTATCCTTTACTTTTAAAATTGTAAATTTATGAAGTTTTGGGAGGGCCACCACCAACGGCAGGGAAGCTACCAAAATGTTACCTTTACCCTATACCCTTTCCCTTGTAAAATTTTTGAAAACCAATAAAATACTTTAAAAAAAAAAGAACATATCAGTTTATATGTATTTTCATATATAGTGTTTTTAAAGCAAGTTATTCTATTATACATGTTTTACTATGTAGTGCTCGCTTCATATATTTTGGGTGAGAAAATATATTTCAGAATTCAAAAAAGCAGAAAAAATATTTTCTGTTGCAAGACTTAAATTACCTGATATTAAAATGCAAACCACATGACTTTTCTTTCAATTCATTGTACCTATAGCTCATCCCCATTCCACATACTGCTATTACTTATTGGATAATGTATTCAATTACCCTGTTTTACTATAAATTTATAGCAACCCTATAGCTGAAAAATAGATTAATTCAGCGAACTAGGATAATATTTCAACAAACAATCTTTTCCCATTAAAATACAAATGTTCATTAAATAATGTGCTACACTGTTATTGCTCAGCATATAGTAAGCACACATTATGCTAAAAAAACATTGGTTTTCTATTGTGTAATAGGAAACTACACATTTAGCTAGGTTTACTTAAACTTTGCTTTCTCAAGGACACCAGTTTTCTGACTGTTGCAATAGAGAGTCATATAGTTACTGCAGAGCTGCAGCTACTATGAGTCAAAGTGAACATATTTGGATAGGCTACCAGTGCAAAAGGCATGGAAAATAGAAATAGGATTATGAGTGAACATGACATAGTGGTATAGCATATCCTCCCATACCACCTCATTCAGTCGTAGGGTATAATGTCCTTGACAAGTGTATAAAGTCACTAAATTGGTATATCACTAAATTGGGTGGTTGCACTACACTGGATGCTCTACTCCAGGGTTGGTGAACCTTTTTGGTACCGAGTGCCGAAATGGGAGAGAGCACACATGCACAGGGGAGCACCAGAAACTAGAAGAACAACTCCCCAGCGCACACATGTGGGAGTGCCAAAAAAATGGAAGAGCAGTTCCCCAGCATGCATGTGCACGCTGGATACCTGATCTTCCAGTTTCTGCCACGCATGTGCGTGCAAAGACCAGCTGGCCAGTGTGCATATGCATGCCAGCAATGGATGACGGCTGACATGCTCGGAGAGATAGTGTCAGAATCTGCTTCGCTTGCTTGCCATAGAAACGGCGAGCGTGGGGGCATGGTATTCGGGAAGGGAATCGCATGGCACTGGAGAAGTTATGTAGAAGGGAGTTTTGTTCTCAACATCATCTGCGCATGCTGATGGCCGATGTTTGGACTTGGTCAAGGCCAACCGTATCGCATACCAACCTGATGAGGCCTTTTGAAGATGCACCCCACATGACACCTTAGGGAGTTGCATATTGGACACTGGGGTGGTTTCCTCCTCCCCACTACACCAAGCCTCAGGTGCCTCCTGATGCCTAGCTGGGCTCTCTGCTCTCTCACTCTCGGCCTCCTCCTCTAGAGCAGACTCATAGGACTCCTCACTAGAGGAATCCATCAGCAGCTCATCCCGAGCCGGCTGGGCCACAACAGTCAGCCAAATGTTCAGACTCAGTTTGGAATTTTTGTTTACTTATGGAGTCATTTCCAAGGACCTGGGATAGGCAAATGTGTATGTTTCATGGTGTTACAGTTATAAGAGCAGGATATAAGCTGTTCAGATTAAAGTCCATCTTTTGCAATTGACTGATGGCAAATGTGTTAATGACAATGATGTTCAAGTGGTGCTGTAGATCAGGGGTCTCCAACCTTTGCAACTTTAAGTCTGAAGGACTTCAGCTGATTTTTATTGAGGCCTGTACACCGCCCTGAGTCCCGCTGGGAGAAGGTGCGGTATAAAAATTCAAAAATAAATAAATAAATAAATAAATAAAAATAAGATATTAAACAAGAAAATTAACTGCTATTTATTTGATCCAAGAAGCAAATAGGATATATTCCCCAGGCACTGATTGTGCATCTGGGTTGGTTCTCTTATAGAAAGAGCTGCAATGACTTATTGTTCATTCTTTACTTAGCAGTTTTTACTATCAGAAACACCTACACCCACACCTACTTCTCTCTAGATAATTCTTGCAGCCGTTGTGTTAATTATTTGAGGAAAGTATTTCATTCTAGGACAAATACTTTTTTGTATTCATTTATTTCCAAGCTTATGTTTCAACACTAGGGCCTTGGTGGTGGCTTGAACTACATCCTAAGCAATATCTGTAAAATTAGCAAGGCAATACGGGTTTTTTGTCATAACAGTGAAAGTCTAGGAAAGCAATTTGGTATAAACTGTACTTCAGGAAATTCTACTACTTGATCAGATGAGTGCACTAAGCTTAACACAGTTTGCCTGAAGGCTTCTAAATTGATTGAACAATATGGTTTAGCTTGTATTGTCCAAATCCTGAAGATACTTCATAAATCTCTTTTTTTCTCTAGCAGCTGCCATTTACCCAAACATTTTCTTTAACTGAGTACTATGGGGGGGAAATCAGGCTTCTGTATCTTCTGGAGCCTTTCTGGGAATCAGTTTTACTTTACCATCCTTCATGAGTGCTTATTCAAAAGATTTTGGTGAAAAACATAAAGGCTTAGCAATAAATTGCCCACTTTCCGTTTTAAGTCTCTTTTCAAAGAATTTCAACAGAGACACATTTTTCAGAGGCTATGCTCACTTTCCTTATTTCATGTTGTTCTCCCTTGCTGTGCTTTCCAATTTTCTTTTTAATTATTTTCTTAATTGTAAGGTAAAATTCACTAGCCTGTAATTGAAGTCACCTAAAGCATTCTAGAAGAAGAATGTTCACATCCCCATATACATAGATAATATAAATTCAGTCCAAGAAATTAAAGGGGCAACAACTGATGAAGAAATTCACACTGAGCTCATTAAGGAGATATTTGTCCTTATACCCAGAGGGAAAATGAGTGACAATAAATGCGTTTAAGTAGGTCACAGCTTTTTATCTTTTAAGTTTTCATGAGACTTATTAACCAATCAACTTAGCTTGATTCTACTTAAGTAAGTGCATATGCCAATTTTTGTCAACAGGGTGCTAATTTAAGTATTAAGTGCCTTCTATAGTTGCAACCAAAACAGTCTCCATGTGGTGGGAAATTGTAGCTGAATTCACATACCATGTTAGGTTAAAATGGTAACTGGTGAGTGTGTGGCTCCATATGCATGAGTAAAAAAGCCATGTGACTTTATATAATTCAGTGAAGTATGAAAGCTCTATGAAAACTCTGGCAACTGGGTTAATTCAGTAAACCAAACTACCATAGATTTGTGAAATATACTTAATCCTGCTCAGGCATTAGTTGATTTTTCACCATGCCATTATAAAATGGAATTATCTATTGGTAAATTTGCCAAGCTTTATATGTTCACATTGAATTTTCCTCATGCATTCCTTTTTCCATGTTAAATATTAGTTTAAATTTCCTGACTGGCTGCAAGAGAATTTGCAAAGATTTATGATAACTTAAACAGAGAAGAGTCTTCCAACTTTCTTATTTTATGATCTGATGCTAAAGCAAATATTTTGCTTTTAAAAATCCCCAAAGTTATTGCTTCTTAAATTAGAATTGCCAGGAGAGTTTGATTATGCTATATTGATTTCTCTCTGGTACAAGGGTCTAGAGGGTCTTGAAGTCAGTAATAATTTTACTCTCATTAGACTGCAGCAGTATAATTCAAATGATTTTAGTAGTTATCTTCAGTTTTGCTTATGAGCACTGGTTAAAAAGAGCTGTTAGGATTTAATTAAATCAATAGAATATCATTGCTATCTTCCCAGTTGATACTTTACAGCACTGCCTGTCTCTAGACAGAGCACACATTTTATACAAGCTCAGAAGTTATTAATGAGAGTTTCATATTTATTTCCTTGAATCAAACTGTTCCATTAATCAGGAGAGCTGATAATGTAGAGCTGTCTATTTTCCTGAATAATGAAACAACTTATCTGAAGGAATAAATGTGAAATCCGCTTAATGTCATATGTTGACTTTTTGCACTTTTTCTTTTAACCAAATTGAGATGGACAGCCTCAGATGTAGGCAATTAGCAGCAGGAGTTCAACTATACAAACACACAATTACTAATGGATTCATAGTGTTATGTGCAAAATTATTAAATAGGACGCCCTCATTAAAAGGTAGCAAAATCTGACCCTTCCTTGCTCTGCTTCAAAAATAAAATGAAAGGGGTGCAAAACAATCCTAAGCTTGTTTACTCAGTACATTCAACAGGGAGGGTAAAGCACATTTCAAAGTTCTACAGTTTAATTGTAATGCTAGCCTGATGGACCAAGAGCCAAACCATAAGTTACCACCAGTGCACAATTCTTGAATACAGGATTGTTTTTCACAGATCGCCAATACAAGAGCCCCAATCTAGACAAAGGCAAGTGCATATCAGTAGGCATATCAGCTCTGCCAGCTCTAGCAATTAAGCATCTTTTCTGCCAGTACCTTTTGTGGAGATTGGAGAGCTAAATGGAACAAACACAATACAGTTCATCCTAGGTTTTCTGATAAATTACATCTGGGCGTAGATAGGTTTGATTTTCTTTTGACAGAAGCCTTTTTATTCATTTGGTCAAAGCCAAAGTAGAAGCCAACACACTTTTCAGTGTATTTACAGAGAGGGATTGTCTTCTATATACGAAAAGGTAATTTTCCTGAACCTTGTTGTTCCCAAAGATTAGTTGACAATTCTTGAGGATTTTTGAATTTGAGGAGGATGCTAGTGGAATAGATTAGAAACCAAAATTATATCAAAAGCTAAAAACATTATATGAGATAGACAGCCATATAAGTGCTGTAAATAAACTGTACTGCAACTTGAATGAAAAATGCCTTAATACAATATCAGTTGGTAGACACCAAAACAATTATACTGTCTTTTCCAGATTATCTTGTTTTGGGGAGATAAACATGATAGCTCTGATCATTAAATAAATTGCATCTTCCTTAAGAATTGCATCTTCCTTAAATTGCATTCTAGTTACCCAGGCTTCCAGGCCAGTCTCAGTTTTTTAGTGTGTTCATGCAGACTTACTTTGTCTTGGCATGACTTTGATTCCGATTAATTCATCCCTAACCTATTAGTACATCATAGCACCTCTGCTATGCTTTCCCCTTTCCTTTTATTGCTTGAAGTTACTTCCTCCTTAAAAGTTTCTTTATCATGTAAATCTAACTATATAATTTTGTTGGAACAAAAATAGCTTTAAACAATAGTATTTCCAAATTTCTAAAGCATTTAGAAATACTTATTTACTGTTTGGGTCATAGTGAATAATGTCACATTCATAATTATTACATATAATATTGGTTTCAAAAATGAAAACAAACCCCATAGAGCAAAAAACCAGACACAGATAAAGCTAAATCCAGAACTTTGCAGTTCAGGTATAGAATACTTGAAAACTGTAATAAATTCAGAAAGCTAAAATATTGTGTTTCTTTAACTAACCCTCTTGTCTCTTCAATTTATCAGGTTCTATTGCGATAATGAACAGATCTCTTTCTTTGATTACTTTAGAAATTTTTTTTTCTCAAACTTCAATTAGCTGGAATTCCCCATCATCATTCTCTTCAAACTGACCTCAGCCTACTGGATGTTAACTTGATTAACAGTCAATTTACAAAAATTCTATAGTACTCAGCATACACAAACTATTTACTTGTTATTTTTCAGATTATGTGTGCTTTATGTAGTTCCTGACTACAAGAACCCTGTGCATGAGATTTTCTTATGACTTCATATTTGGTCAGAATTTTGGATTTACCTGTACAGTATGTTTTTAGGACTCTAGATCAGAGGTCTCCAACCTTTGCAACTTTAAGTGTGAAGGACTTCAGCTCCCAGAATTCTCCAGCCAGCTTTGGTAAATCCAAAATTCTGGGAGCTGAAGTCCTTCAGACTTAAAGTTGCAAAGGTTGGAGATCCCTGCTCTAGATCAGGGGTCCCCAACCTTTTTGGCAACAGGGACTGGTTTCATGTAAAAAAAATTCCACGGACTGGTGGGAGCCTCCAGTGGGTGAGTCAAGTCACGTGGGCCGTGCGCGTGTTTGGCGGTCATGTGGAACCTGAGGCGGGAACCCGTGTCTCATGGGAACACGACCCAGGGAGGGCGCCTTGCGTGCAACTGGCCGGGAAAGCTGCCAGGGGTCCCAGGCGAAGGATCCTCAGCTGGGGCAGGGAAAGATGGGCTGCATCATGGGCAGGAGAGCCTGGCAGCCCCTTCCCCCCACACAGGGTTGGGTGGTGCCCCGAACCCCTCCAATGCAGGCCATTGCCCCGTCCTGCCCCTGGGGAGTGCCCCGGCCAGCCGCCAGGATAGCGGAGTGTTTGCTACACTTTCCTAAGAATTGTGCTACTCTCTCCGCCACTCACTCCAGCCCAGTTACTATCAAGCCATGGACCGGCACCGGTCCGTGGCCCGGGGGTTGGGGACCCCTGCTCTAGATTACTTAGGAATTACTGAAATATATCTGTGTTCCTCTGAAAAATCCAATAATGTCTTCCAGGATTTGTTTAGAGCTTGTCTTCTTCTCTCTCCACCCCCCCTTTCCAAATTTATATTTAACATTTCTATAATCCTTGCTTTGGGCTCAGTAAATAATTATCATAAAACTTGAACAATAATCAAGGGACAAGTGTTTAAATATGAACCAATCAATGATGTTGTTTTTTCACTAACTCAGAGTTATCTTGTTTTACTCTCTACCCAATTTTTCAGTGCAAGATGAGATAGAGTAATGCATTGGACAGGAGGTGCCTTCTAACACATATTCTATGATTCTATGTAAGTTAAACCATCTCATCAAAGTAAATTGTATTAAGCTTTTCAAAAGAAGACAGATAGCTGCTTTATAACAGTCAAACGGGATCCAATGTAGCTTTATGCTGTCTGTTAGCTAGAGGTTGCTCTTGAATATTTTAAGTTTCCTCCTACCTCTCCCTTGAGATGTCATTGACTGAATGTTTTGGAATAGCATAGAAGACAGTAAGAAGCAGGAGAGAAATAAAAGAGAAGTAAAAAAAAAAATGAGTATGAGGAATGCCTTCTGCTATTCTGTAGTTTAGATTCCTAGAATTACCTTCCCTGACTGAAGGTCAACAGGAATCAGTGGGAAGTCTAGAATGGGCCAGCTTCACTGTGATTGAAATGTGCAGCTTCTAAAGACTATTTTTAAGGGTAAGGAAATGATTTATTTTATGTTTCAAAATTGTGTACTGCTCTAAGGCTATACAAATGTTTCCCTAAACATTTTATAGCAGAAAAGATAGTACTGAACCCAATTCTTTTTTTTAAAAAAAATACTGTATTACTGCAAATTATTTTTTCTAATTGCTGTCTTAATTCTATAATTGTCTCACAATGCATTTAATTTGCATTTTTGCTGCCTTTTATACAGGTTACTTAAAACTGTCTGTTGTGTCAAAAGGTTTTTCTATTCTTTATAATATACAAGCCAAAAGGGAACACAACCAGCAATCAACATCCAGATTAGCATAGATTAACACCAAGATTAACATCAGACCAACAATCAAGAAGAAAACAATACCCCAATTATGGAATTGCAAAACAAGCTAATATAAACAGTCCAATAAAAGAATCACAAAGGCCATTCACACCAACAGAACAAGCCACTAGAATATAAATTGAAACTCCAATCCTTACTAGCATTGATGATGCTTCCTAGTTTGGCTAATGAAAGGTCTACAGAAAAATAATCAAGCTCAGAGAACAACAAGGACCCCTGAAAGCATGACTGTACTGGGAACAGAGTCCATTGAAGAGGGATGTCTTCACTTCTAATAAATTGACCATAATTCTTGGAATCACAACAATGTTATTTTTGAATTCATTGATGTTTATCTTTGCTACAATGAGATTCTTGTGGGGTTCCTCCATGATCATCTGACTTTTACTGCAAAGACCTTGGAAGATGCAAATTCCTCATTAAAATGATGGGAAATCCTATTTTCAAGTACAGCCCTTTCATCTTCTGTTTCTTTTATATTCCTTCCTTCTTGCCACATCCTGATGTTTGGAGTCGCCTTTTGACCATCATGTCCCCCCTTTCCGTATGCCATAATTATGCTGATGATAATTTAATTAATTTAATTTACCACAATACTATAGGCCAGGGATTCCCAAACTTAGCAACTTTAAGACTTGTGGACTTCAACTCCCAGAATTCTCCAGCCAGCATAGCTGGCTGGAGAATTCTGAGAGTTGAAGTCCACAAGTCTTAAAGTTGCCAAGTTTGGGAACCCCTGCTATAGGCTGTCATTCTCACCTCAGAACAATTTAGAATCTTATGACTTCCTGAGGGCTAGGGTGTAGATTGGTCTATCTCCACTGGGTAACAGCAGGACTGATCTAGCAATGAAGCAGCCACAATTTTGCCAAATTTCAATCCCATGGAAGTCATGGGTCTCAGATTTGGATGCATTCTGTAAATTAGCCCATTTGATTCAGAAAGTGTTGCTCTATGATGCTTAGTTTCAACCAGTTAAAGACTATGGGAATGAGAGTTTTAGTAGCATATAATATTGAAGACATTGAAAGATAAAAAATTTATATTGGAATATAATGGAATTATTGTTATAGCTTCCTGTTCTGACCCCCCTTAAGGAGACTAATGACTAGACTGACTGCTTCTTGGCTGCTCGCCCGAACTGACCTTGAACAGACCTGAAGCTTCTGAAAAAAGACTACACACTGCGACTTGACACAAGGAAATCTGACTCTACAAACTATTTGTTGTTCTCTGCAAACATTTCCTTAACAGAGGCTTGCTTTTAAACCCTCTTGGGAGGGGCCAGTCATTAGGCAGCTGGGACTAATTAGATTAGATTTTAGATTTTATTCCATTTCTATACCGCTCCTATCTCCCCAATGGGACTCAGGGCGGTTCCTCCTCCGGGTTCGCCTCTCCTGTAACTGATGCTGCCGTCTTTCAATCCTTCTTAACCTGACATCAGGGACAAACTGGCCTTGATCCTCCCCACTACTCCAAGACCCAGGTGCTTCCTGATGACTAGCCGGGCTCTCTGCTCTCTCAATCACGTCCTCCTCCTCCAGAGCAGACTCATAGGATTCCTCACTAGAGGAGTCCATCAGCAGCTCATCCAGAGCCGGCTGGGCCACAACAGCTTTCTTACCCTTTTAAGGAGCATGTTCTTCTAATGGTAGAAAATAGTGTTTATTCATCAGCAATTCAATTATTTCTTGGTTATGCATTTTTATATACCATTAGATAGTGTTGCAACAATGTTTTGTGATTTTTCCCCCCCCACTAAAACAAGGAAAGGTGTAATCTTCATCCCTTTTCATTTTTTAAAAAAATCCTATTTTCATGCTACTCATACCAGTTTTATTTCCCAAATTAGTTTTGCTTAAAATGTGAAACAAGGGGTGCCAAGATTGAAAGGATCAACAATCCCTTTTCTGGGTCAGTTCCTCTGCTTTTTCACTCCCTTTTTAAATTGCTTTTCCCTTCAGATATCTTGCTTAATTCCTTCAGCTTCCCACTTAGCTACTGTATCTCATATTAACTTATTTGTGCTTACAAGACATATTGTTATCTTCTTCTTCATCATAATAACCTTCATCATCATCCTTCACTTTTACCATTCAGTAAATAATTTCTTTATGATCAGTAGAATTTATTTTAGGTTTTGTGTTTTGTAATCTGAGGTAATATTTTTGCCATATTTCAGGACAAAAACCTGGTTTCTTATGACATGACATGGAGGAAATTTTAAACATATCCAATGAAGCACAGTGATTATAGTGGAACAATGTTGTCTTCAGTGTTTATATGTGTGGAAAAGTGGAGTCTACTTTAAGAAAAATTTAAAAATACAATTTATTAGTCCATTCATAGTTGCTGCCACAAGCTATTGTACTAGGAGGTTTTATGCTTTCATTGTTTTAGTAGTGTCTTTACTGGCTGTGTATCCCCTAAAGCAGTGCCTGATTGACTGGGATAATTCAGATTATCATGATATGCCACTCCAGCTGCTACAGTGCCTTGTTTCACAGTACATGCAAGTTAGACAGCTTTACTAAAGGAAAAGTGCTTCTAAATACAGTGGTTACTTTTTTCACAATTGAATTTCATTTTATTAGATAGTGCCCAATGTTCAAGTTTGTCTAGATCCTTCTGTATCTTAAGCCTATCTTCTGGAGTGTTGGCTATTCCTGCCAGCTTGGTGTCGTCTGCAAATTTGATGAGTTCCCCATTTATCCCCTCATCCAAATCGTTGATGAAGATGTTAAAGAGTACTGGGCCTAAAACAGAGCCTTGGGGGACTCCACTGCATACTTCCTTCCATGTAGATGCAGTTCCATTGAGGACTACACGTTGAGTGCGGTTGGTCAGCCAGTTGCGAATCCATTTGCTGGTGGTGCTGTCTAACCCACAATTTTCTACTTTATCTAATAGTAGGTTATGGTCTACTTTATCAAATGCCTTACTGAAGTCCAGGTAAATTATATCAACAGCATTCCTCTGGTCCACTGATTTTGTCACTTTGTCAAAGAATGCAATTAGATTCGTCTGGCATGATCTGTTTTTGACAAACCCATGTTGGCTTTTGGCTATTACTGTGTTTGCTTCTAGGTGTTCACTTATTTGTTGTTTAATTATCTTTTCCAGAATCTTTCCTGGTATTGAGGTCAGGCTGATGGGTCTATAGTTTCCTGGATCTGTTTTTTTTTCCTTTTTTGAAGATGGGAACCACATCAGCTCTTTTCCAGTCTTCTGGCAGTTCCCCGGTGCTCCAGGATCTCTGGAAGATATAGTTCAGTGGTTCTGAGATCTCGTCTGCCAGTTCCTTCAGAACCCTGGGGTGTAATCCATCCGGTCCTGGTGATTTGAACTCGTCCAGGGCAGACAGGTGCTCACTTACCATTTTCTTCCCTATTTCAACTTGTGTTCCTAATCTGATTTTTGTGGTGCTGTTTTTGATTGGTTGGACTGTTTTATCCCTTTGTGTAAAGACAGATGCAAAAAAAAGAGTTAAATAGTTCTGCTTTCTCCCTGTTGCTTATCATCTTCTTGCCATTTTCTCCCAATTGTTTCCTTAACTTTTTTCTTATTTTTAACATGTTGGAAGAAGCTTTTTTTGTTATTTTTTACTTTTTTGGCAAGCCTTTCTTCATTGCGAGCCTTAGCTTTCCTCACTTCATCTTTACAGGCTCGGGCTATTTGCTGATATTTTGCCTTAGTTATGTCCCCCTTTTTCCACTTTTTATATTTATTCTTTTTGTCTTTCAATTTGTCAGAGAGTTCTTTATGCAGCCATGCTGGTTTCTTTTGGGAACTGTTATTTTTCTTCTTCATTGGTATTGTGCTGGACTTTTATAATCTCATTTTTCAAAATTTCCCAAACAGTACCATTTTCTAAATATTGTAGCATAAATGTACACGTAGAACTGGGTTCAGCAATAACACACAAACTCTGCATACAAAATACTTCCGGTTCAATCCCTAGCATCTCAGGGTAGGGTAGACAATGCTAGTGTGAAATGTAAGTGCCGTTGCCTCTTTGCTCCCTCCACATTGAAAGAAGTGTGAACAGCGGCACCATCTGGGAACACTGGAGAGAAAGAGGAAAAGACTGTGTTGGGGCATTTACAACTTCTGGAGACAAGCTGTTCCACTGATTAATTGTTCTAACTGTCAGGAAATTTCTCCTCAGTTCTAAGTTGCTTCTCTCCTTGAGTAGTTTCCACCCATTGCTTCTTGTCCTATCCTCAGGTGCTTTGGAGAATAGTTTGACTCCCTCTTCTTTGTGGCAACCCCTGAGATATTGTAACACTGCTATCATGTCTCCCCTAGTCCTTCTTTTTATTAAACTAGGCATACCCAGTTCCTGCAACCATTCTTCATATGTTTTAGTCTCCAGTCCCCAAATCATCTTTGTTGCTCTTCTCTGCACTCTTTCTATAGTCTCCAAAAAGAGTGCAGAGAAGAGCAACAAAGATGATTAAGGGACTGGAGACTAAAACATGTGAAGAAAAAGAGGTACATGAGTATGTATCCCTCTTTCTGGACTCTCCACCATCATGCCTGCTTTTGTTCATCAGAAGAGGTTGGACTGCCAATTTGGGGACAGTGGGAATGATAGTGGTGGCAATATTTCCATCAGTAAGGAACTTTGGTTTTATAAGGAAGCAAAAGAGTACTCCCAGGGCTGAGATGACCTCAGGGTGTGTAACCTCTGTCACTGAGAAGAAAAAGCTGCCAGTATTTCCACTCCAGGGTATACCATTCTCATTGCTCCATTGGGACTTGTGAATAAAGAAGGAGAATCCTCCAGGCTGACGCTTTGGACGAGGCTGTGAAATGAAAGCCAGGAACGGACATATATCTTGCTGCTTGGGAACAATATATGAGGAGCTGTGATTTAAAAGTTCACAAACTTTATTGAAGCATTGCTTTTCAGCATTCAGATTAATCTTCCAAGCCCTTTCAAGACATAAGATACATATGAAACTGTGGCATGGAGCAAATTACCATGGAACAGAAAGCAAATACTGGCCTCTCCAAAGATGTAGAGAATCTGGTGAAGTTATTTTCTCACTCCCCTGAGTAAGGTTTAAAAAAAAAAACCAGATGTTTTTGAGCCTAAGCAATCCAGAGAAGTCATAGTAGCATTCAAAGGAAAACACTTAACTGGTTGAGTGAATGCTGATCTGGCAGCAGCAATTTTAGGTTGGTTCTCCTGCTCTTTCTCCAGCAGCCTGGATAGGTTGTAGGCATGCAGCAGCTCCTTATTGTGTAGTATCTACCCCCCTTTCTTCCCTTCTGACTTTCTAGACTGAAAAACACCAGATCTCTTTTCTGCCTCAGCTATAACTTTGCAGAATCGTTCTGAAAGTGAGGTGGGTAATACCTAAATTTAACAAAATGAACTTGTCTCAGAACCAGAAAGTATGAAAAGATGGAGCTTATTTATACAAGTCTGATATAAACAGAGTAGCAGTCGTAATTTTCTCCTTCTATCTCTACACCTGCTCCTTCACTAAGGTAGCTTTTTTGCTCACAAAACAGTGAGCCTGCAAACACATTCTTTGTTCATAGGGCTTACTCACAAGGGGGCTCGGGTTTCTCCCTTCACCAAAGAGCAGAAGTCAGAAGGAAAACCACTGGAGAACTTAAGCAGTCATCAGCATTCTAACTTGCATCCTATATCTATCCGCAATGCATCTGCTAGTAAAACTGGAGTAAACATTTGTCTTTCACAATATAAATGGAAGCACCTAAGACAGTTTTGTCAGAATTGCCAAAGCGGATAAAAAGAATTGGCCATTCCTTAATCTATATAAATAAAATGTAACAAGAGTTTATTCAAAACCACTAATCTCCGAAAGTACTGCACTGATAACTTCCAAATTTTCACACAATGTTCCTTTAGAGTACAGCACCAATGATATATATATATAGATTGTGTAGATGTTACACCTGTGCCAGGTACATGCAACGGAAATGTAAAAAAATGTAAAAAAGGTAGGTAGATGGATACAGAGAGAGAGCAGTGGGCCACAGGTATTATGTCATCCTTTATGACATAAGATACTCTGTCCATAAGATTCAAGGAGAAATACAGTAGGTAGG
Organism: Rhabdophis nuchalis; assembly: GCA_039707465.1. Classification (NCBI taxonomy): domain Eukaryota; kingdom Metazoa; phylum Chordata; class Lepidosauria; order Squamata; family Natricidae; genus Rhabdophis; species Rhabdophis nuchalis. Next base: position 76,028,601 of record CM077648.1, read on the forward strand.
TAGGTAGGCAGATAGGTAGAGGGACAGAGAGGGAAAAGGAGAAATATAGTAGGTAGGAGGTAGGTAGGTAGAGGGATAGAGAGAGGGGAAAATACAGTAGGTAGGTAGGATGGGGGTTATACAGTGGTTGTGTGTACATGTTTGTGTGTGCAGGTGTAGATCTACACACAGATTGGTTGGCCATTTAACCAGACTGGACCACAGCAACACGTGGCCAGGAATGGCTAGTATTCAATATAATGGAAAGGTCAATCTCATGATTTAACAGGTGGCTTTTCTACAATGAAGCATGGAAGGAGCCAAACTCTCAACGGGCATAAATGGATACTGATCAGAAACTTATAGTCAATTCATTTATACAAAAAAGCTCTATTTTTTTTTTTAAAGTAGTGTGGCTGAGTTATCTTAGGTCTCAGGTGCTGTGTCTCCTTATAGTACTAAAATTGACTGATTATTCATTTTTATTGTTGCATGTTTTCACCTGCTATATGCAGCTGGAGGGCAGTTCTTTTTCACTGCAGGAAAGGGGCAAGTAGCCTTAAACACTTGCAATAAATTTGAAATCTGGCCAGCTTTCTTCTAGCGATCCATATTAATAGCTTTGTACATTCGTTTTATTATTTTTCCCCAATGCGAAGGCTTTGTCTTCTTTTGTACATGACTGCTCCCAATATTAACAAACTATGCATTGTATTCGTTTTCTATTCTTCATTGTTGTAATTGCACTCCCTGATAAACTATTCTATGACATGTTATTTCATCCATTTTACATAAAGGAAATGAATAACTTTTGCCCAATAATGGAGCTGTCATATTTGTGATTTCAAGTAGACATATACATATATATGCACTTATTGCTTTTTTATGATTTTGACAGACCTTACTTTGTATATTGTTAGCTGTACACCAATTTTCTTACAAACATTTTCAATTTATAACAAACAATTATAATACTTAGAGAAAACAAAGTTTGTTTTCATATAAAAATAGAATCATTTTTATCAGCATGTTAAAGTAGTTTTAAAATGTAAAATAAATCTGGATAAGCATTTATACAGAATAAAGGGGGAAAAGGTCGTAAAGAAAGGGAAATGACAAAACTGGTGGAAACTAATGGAAACTAATCAAGGAGAGAAGCAACTTAGAACTAAGGAAAAATTTCATAACCGAACAATTAATCAGTGGAACAGAAGTTGCCTCCAGAAGTTGTGAATGCTCCAACACTGGAAGTTTTAAAGAAGATGTTGGATAACAATTTGTCAGAAGTGGTGTAGGGTTTCCTGCCTAGGCAGGGGGTTGGACTAGAAGACCTCCAAGGCCCCTCCCAACTCTGTTATTCTATTCTAAAAAACATCAAAAACCTTCACCATAAATATAACACACTCTTAACAAAATGGTAAATAAGTATCAAAGTCTAGGGCCATGATGGTGAACTGATGGCATGTGTGCCACAGGTGGCATATGGAGCCATGTGATCCGTTGCCCTAGTTCAGCTCCAGTGCACATGTGCATGCTAGTCAGCTGATTTTCATCTGGCCCACCCATGCTGCCCCTGCCCTCCCGGGAGTTTCAACATGGCCCATTTTGGATGGCAGGTAGGGTACAGGGCTCATGTGGAGGCTTTTGGAGGGTGTTTGAAGCCCCCGGATGGCCTGGGGGGGAGGTGGAAAGGCTGTTTTCTCCCTCCCCAGGCTCCAGGAAAGCCTCTGGAGCCTGGGGAGGGCAAAAAATGGATCCACCAGAAGTCAGGAAATGGCCTATTTCCAGCCTCCAGAGGACCTCAGCGGGAGGGCTGTTTTCACCCTCCCCAGGCTCCAAAAAAGCTGTGCATGCATGTGCAGGGCAGCACAGAAAGTGGGGTCACACCTGCATGCACAGGGAGCATGGTGCAGGGGTGGCATTAAATTATGGATGTGGGCTTTTGACATCTGAGGGGAAAAAAGGTTCATCATCACTGGTCTAGGGCAGGGGTCTCCAACCTTTGCAACTTTAAGTCTGAAGGACTTTAGCTCCCAGACTTCTGCAGCCAGCAAAGCAAAGCTGGCTGGAGAAGTCTGGGAGCTGACTTAAAGTTGCAAAGGTTGGAGAACCCTGGTCTAGGGAATCATTTCTATGTTGGTAAAATGGTGATATTTGCCTGAAAATAGTTTATTCATGCTTGATAAAGGAGATACAGATCAAGTGATTTACAATGGGGGGGGGAGGGATATATATATGAATATTTGAACCTTGAGTATGCCAAGGAAGAATGAAAGAATTCTACTTCAAAAGTGATACGCTGCAGTGGTAGTCTGTGTTGAGCCATTTGTAATAACTGTGTTGCCAGAGGAGGGTTTTGAAGTCTAAGGCTGTCAAAAAAACCCACATCATCTTTCATTCAAAAAAGGCTATGAATTATATTGAATTATCAGAAAGAAAAGTGACCAAACAAAGCCAATACATAGTACTTTTGTTAAAACTGTCCAAAATGTCAAAACATGAACCGTTCTTTACTGCTTGCACAAATATTCTTCAGGCTAGATTTTGAGCAAGCAAATAAAGTTAGCAAGAAGAGAGAGAGAGAATTTCAGACTGACAGACAGACAGACACACAGAGTAAATTCTGGCAAAAACAATAAAGATCCACTTCAAATGTTTGTAAATCTTAAAAGAAGTTCAGAAGGTTTTCTATACATGTTATATATACCGCTCTCAGTTCAACAAAGTCTACAAGGACTATCAATGTATTTATATTTTAAAAAAAATCATCTAAGTAATCAGATGATGTCTTCTCAAAACAGCTAATTTAAGTTCATCTAATTTAGCATACTAATAATAAGCACAAAGCAGTGCCATTAGTAAAGCTGCATGGATAATATTGAATTCATGCCTTTTTTGCTGGCATGTATATATATAGTATTTCTTTATATAAATGATTCATATGGCTACCCATCTGTCATCCGTAACTCTGAACAACACACTGTTGAGGCACAACTTTAACTAAAGTTATTCCCCAAAGAGAGCACAATGATCAATTCTGCCTGCAAGATTGACACAAATATATTTTGAGTCCAAATATTATATCAGCATCCAGATACTGTATAGTATTACACTATTTTACTATTATAAGATCCAGAAGATGCTACTAATGCATTATTGATATGACCCAAAGGTACATACATATGGCCAAGATGGCTATTTTGGAAAAAGAAGAAGGTGGGAACTTTTGATATTATCCCCTTAGGTTGGTTAGATCCAATTTTTTATTTTTGTGGTTCCCTTTTTATATCATCCATTTCCCTCCCTCCCTCCCTTGTTCTTGATTGTCATCAAAGACAACTATTTTCATAAATATCACAAGTCTTTATTATAAGAAACGTGTTTAATTTCTAGAAGAATGTTGTCTTTTGTCATGTTTATCTCGCAACATATCGAGATCTTCCTTATTGACACTGCATATTTATATATTTCTCACAAGAGTGTGGTACAGAATCTTACTGACATTTACCTAGTAGCTCTTTTTGTTCTGCTGATCTGTTTGCCAAACTTATTACTTACTTGGTTCTTGTCCATGCACAGTAATCCCACGGTCATTGAACCAGGTTTTGGTGCTTTTGGCAGTGTGGGCAGGTGCCAAGTCCTGCTGGAAAATGAAGTCAGCATCCTCATAAAGCTCGTCTGCGGAAGGAAGCATGAAGTGCTCCAAAATCTCCTGGTAGACGGCTGTGTTGACCCTGGACTTAATGAAGCACAGTGGACCAACACCAGCAGATGACATGGCTCTCCAAATCAACACAGATGGTGGAAACTTCACACTGGATTTCAAGCATCTTGCAGTTTGTGCCTCTCCATTCTTCCTCCATACTCTGGGTCCTTGGTTTCCAAATGAAATGCAAAAGTTGCTCTCATCAGAAAAGAGGACTTTGGACCACTGAGCAACAGGACTTTGAATCACTGTGCTTCATTAAGACCAGGGTCAACACAGCTGTCTACCAGGAGATTTTGGAGCACCTCATGCTTCCTTCCGCAGATGAGCTTTATGGGAATGCTGACTTCATTTTCCAGCTGCCCACACTGCCAAAAGCACCAAAACCTGCTTCAATGACCATGGGATAACTGTGCTTGATTGGCCAACAAACTCGCCTGACCTGAACCCCATAGAGAATCTATGGGACATTGCCAAGAGAAGATGAGAGACATGAGACCGAACAATGCAGAAGAGCTGAAGGCCGCTATTGAAGCATCCTGGTCTTCCATAACACCTCAGCAGTGCCACAGGCTGATAGCTTCCATGCCAGGCCGCATTGAGGCAATAATTGCTGCAAAAGGGGCCCAAACCAAGTACTGAGTACATATGCATGCTTATACTTTTCAGAGGTCCAATACTGTTCTATGTACAATCCTTGTTTTTTTGATTGCATGTAATATTCTAATTTTTGGAGATTGTGGATTTGGGGTTTTCATGAGCTGTAAGCCACAATCATCACAATTACGACAAATCATGGCTTGAACTACCTTGCTTTGCATGTAATGAGTCTTATCTCATATATTAGTTTCACCTTTTAAGTTGCATTACTGAAATAAATGAACTTTTCCGCGATATTCTAATTTTTTGAGTTTCACCTGTATTTTCTTGCCATTTTTTCCTCCTCCTCTTCCTCCCCCTCCTCTTTTCTTCTTCCTCTCCTTCCCCCTCTCCTTCTTCCTCATCTTCTTCCTCCTCTTCTTTTTCTTCCTCTTCTTCCTCCTCCTCCTCTTCTCTTCCTCCTCCTCCCCACCTCCACCTTCCATTCCTTAGAGATAGTAATTTAACCTTTAAAGGAGGATTGTTTCAAAGAATCATGATGGAATTGTAGCAGTTCTGGTGTCATCACCTTGCACTTCACAGAAGTGGGTTATATTAAAGAAAAACCCTAAAAGGACCACTTTCAATTGGCTGAATCCATTTTCAGTAGATGGTATACATGTATCTAGCGACAAAGTGTAAAATAAACACCTGGAATTGTACATAGTATTTATTGGTAACAAGTGCAGAGGTGCAGAAGAAACAGATGTATGGGATCATAATGGCTACTAGTAGTTATCTAGCTGGCTGGCTGCATTTTGCAACAAGCATAGTTTTCAAGTAGTTTTCAAAGGCAGCCCAATGTAGAATACTTGTAAAATTAGATGAATTAGATCAGGGATCTCCAACTTTGCAACTTTAAGTCTGAAGGACTTCAGCTCCCAGACTTCTCCAGCCAGCAAAGCTCCTTCAGACTTAAAGTTGCAAAGGTTGGAGACCCCTGAATTAGTTGGATGGGAGTGGGGTTGGTGAGATTAGGATTTCCAACTGTGCTGACTGTGCATGCTGAACCACCACAAGGACTTTGTACTAACTTTGGGCCAGTAGCAGGATGTCTGTTCTGTATGAATGGAGAGGGAGGGATCCTTAGCCAGGAACGATGGGAATGTTTAGAGCTGATTTCATGTTCTGGACCGCCTTACTCAGAGCCTGTCCCTGATCAGCAAACTTACTGAGGGTGGGGCTTTAGTCTACTGTTGCTTAATGTCAGGTTGATTAATAATAAAGCCCCCCTTATATCTTATTATGGAGGAGCAGATGGATCTGGTATGTATTAACAAGACCTGGCAGGAGCCTGAAAGGAGAAGTTTCCTTTTCTGAAATTGTGACTTGGCTTAGGGTATGACATAGCTGAGACTTCAGATCAGGAAAGAGGGATTAACAGTTGTGATTTGCAACTACCTATTGGTTTCAGGGGCACTGCTCCCAAGTTACTGATTTTGAGGCCTTGTTCTTGAAAACAGGCTTGTGAAATCAGTTGAGATTGTTGCTATGATACCAGCTTCCCTGTTACAAAGCAATCTCCCTACCTGGACTTTGGATGATTAGCTGTGGAGTTCCCCAACTTTATGGTCTTGGAAGACTTGAATTTGCCACCCCTTGAGTTGGCCTCAGAAGCAACTCAGGAGTTCATGGTCACTCTTGTGGCTGTGAACTGATCCCAGGTTAATCATGACCCAACTCAAACAGGTGGCCACATATTGGACATGGTTTTCTTGTTGGACCAATGGCAAGATGATCTGAGGGAGGAGTTATCATTGTCCCTTTCACCATGGTCAGGGTTATGGTCCACCAGCAGTCTATGAAGCTGGAAGCTGAGTTGGAGAGTGAGGATGTTGGGGCAGAACATGGGCCAGTCCTGGAGTCTGGGGAAGGCTCGGATGAAGGCTCTGCATTAGAGACAGAGAGGGGACCAAGGCCATCTGGTAGTTATTTGCTGCGTCCAGAGCCTTCGGAGTCTGACATCAGTAAGGCAGAAGAACAGTGGAAGCTTGTTCCCAGTGTGCACATGCACAGAGTTGCCAGAAGGCAAGAACAATTAAGAAAACAAGCTTGGAGATGATTGGCCCCTCCCATAAGACATAAAAGAGGAGTGAATGGGACGTGAACCTTTGCAGGAAGCAATTAGTTCATCTGGTTGGTTCAAGCTTTGGAAAATTCTGTTTGACCCTGTGCTAAGTTTGGCCTTGTTCTGCATTTGGCAATTAGGTCTCTGACAGCATTTCCAAGGGAGATAAGGAACTAAGATTGCAGCTTTGTGCAGAGAACACTCAGATTAATCAACAAATAGCTCTGTTGGCAGCCCAGGTGGTTCAGCAGCAAGCTCACCGCTGCTCCACCTCTCTGGAGGAAATGCCCAGTGGATGTGCTGGATAACTTTGATGGCAATCAAGCCATGTTTCCTGCTTTTTTGGTACAATGCCAGCTGTTTATTGAAGGTATAGAGGTAAGGCTATGTAAAGACATGCGTAGTAAGATACCATGATCTCAGTAGCTGGCTACCTTGAATACCTACGAGATCACCTAATTAGCACAACCAGATATGGGAAGAAAGGTAAGGTTATGTACAGACATGCACATTAACTGCCATAATCTCAGTAGCCCTTTGTCTTTCAACCCATTATCTCACCCAGCAGAGACAGGCCGTCTTGGGGAGTTAGATTTAACCTTGCCTGGATAGCTTTCTGGATTCACAAAGGGGGGAGTAAAACAAGGAACAATACAGTTGTTATATCTGTGCTCTATTTTGCTTTGCTTGTTGAAACTGTATAAAAAGCCAAATAAACTCTGCGTAAGGCAGAGAGACATTTTGGACACAAACTGCTGTGATGATTTTCTGAAACCTACATCTGGTGCCGAAACCCAGGAACCAAAGAAACCTACAGTTTATCAGTCTGAGAGCTTTAGAATTTCCCACTGACCGGGATAAAGTGGGCTTTATGATTAGCCTTCTCTCCAACTCTGCGGCTCACTGGGCTACGCCCCTGCTAGTTCAGGCTAGTCCTTTGTTGGATGATTTTAGGGGATTTTATGACCACCTCAAACTGGTGTATGAGGACCCATTAAGACACAGATCTTGTCAGGAAACACCCTGAGGGGGTGTTCTAGGGGAGACCCTGCGTCAGCACGCACTAACACCGAGTCACGCCCAGTGGACTTAGATCCCAGACCCCCCTGGCACTTGATCCTGGCAGCACGAGTGTTCCTGTCCAGTAGTCCACAGGGGATTCTGGCACATGTTCTGGTGAAGCAATGGCTGTTACCTGGAATAGGGAGGTGACCAAAACCTTAGAAAGAGTCATGATAACTGTGGCATCTCTTGGCCCATCACTCTCAGCATTCTCTCTGGTTTGTGGAGAAGTTAGCAGAGCAGAAATGGATCAAGAGCACCACTGGAGGAAGACAAAGGATGAATCAAATTGAACAAGAGTTATAGCCGCTATTAAGGCCTACCTCATGGTGATACCAGTGATAAAAGATCAATATTTTTCCACTCAAATTGCATCTGCAGAGAGCTACCTGGCAGCCCTATTAGGTTTACTCAGCTCTCTTGGGTAAGAGGAGCTTGGAGGTCTACTCACTTGTTTAGTATGCTTTGTGTAATTTGCTGTATAAATATAGAGATAGATTATTATAGAGATAGATATGTATGAAACGTACAGTTATGTTTTCTGGAAACTGGGAGAACAAGACCACAGAGGCTTGCATCGTGTATCTGCTCCAATAGCTTTGATTAGAACAGTCATCCACAAATATATACCTCAAGAAGCAATTATAACACACTTCTGTGGTCACAGCCACCATCTGGACATGTTTTCTTCTTCAGGCAGTTTTTAAAACATTTGAATGTTTTCCTTTTTCAAAGATTTTTTTTTCTTTCTGAGCATACTTTTCAGGTCATCAGCTAACCAATAAGAGGGATATTCATAAATGATACATTTATGAAATAGACAATCCATATAAAATGAATGAAGGATTTCTGCACCAGCCTGAAAACTGAAGAAAAAGCTGCTGCAATTTGCTTTGTCTCTACTGACTCTATATAGGCATTGTTAAACTTGAGCTACGCCAGGCCCAGCTGCTTTCCAGCCTTGACCATGCATAGAGAACGTGTGCATGGAAAGATTATAGAAAAAACATTAATGATGCACTACTTTTCCCCAAACATTTTTCAGCTTCTGCAGATAAATTAATTTTATGTTTATATACTAATTTACTTTTTAAATAAATGTTTATTGTGTAGGCTATTTCACCTACCCTTAAGTTGAGATTTTATCCTGAATCAGCAATGAGATCTTGGGTTTTATAAATGGATACAAATGCAAGCAGTTAATATACAAAGCAAAGGGTGAGGGAAGTGTGATTCAAGTAATAAAAAATTGCTTCTACCCATTTTATTTCTTTCCATTTATATACAGTTTATTTCTTCAACCACTTGCTGTTTAATTGGGTTCTTATGATCATTGGTTTAGGTTGGTTGTGGCCCATTAATATTTACAAGATGAGATGAGATTTTCAGCTTATGTAAGCTATCTATTTTCTACAAGATAAAAAATGATAATAGCCCATTCTGAACAACAAATCTTTCTTGTCAGTATTATATCAAGTTTATTACTGCCTATTTATCTCTATTCTTATTTCATTGTTGCTTATTGTGAAAACCATGTCACTTACGCTCCATAGAAAAGATAGCATTTTCCTATATTATCTCAGAAGACTAGACTTTTCTTCCAATCATTTGAAAGAAAATATGGACTGCATGAATTTATAAATCTGTCTGAATTGTTAAGCTGTTAGCAGCAATACAGCAATGCTTCAAAGGAAACAGACTGTAATTAGATGAAAGAATTTGAAAGTCAAGGTAAAAGGAAACATTTATTAGTCTTGTTAAAGATTAAAAACCATGCTTTTTTGTTTTAATCATAGTAACCCATTTATGGAATTTCTTCCCAAGAAAGAAAATACTAATTAATACTTCATCCAAATCATTATTTACCCATGAAGTTAACAGACAGTGATTAAAATTTGTAGCAATATGATAAGTTAATTTTATTATTGATCAGGAGTGTCAAATCTGGCCCACGGGATGCTCAGATCTGGCCCACTCTGGGCCACTCTGGAAACAGTGAAGGACTAGTCCACAGTGCCTCTGCCAGTGAAAATGGATCTTGTGAGGGCTGTGTGTGGCCCTCCTGAGCTCTGTTTCTGCTGACAGAGGGCTGCAGGAGGCTGTCCCAGCCGAAACCGGAGCTCAGGATGATGTGTCCCTCAATGAAATAGAGTTTGACACCCCTGTTATGGATACTGTTGAGTCCTCAGCCCAGACAGCAAGTCTGGTAACCTTTGAGTCACCGCATTCCGGAACAGATCAGGCAGCTGTGTTAATTGACTGAGACGAGCTGTCTGGAATCTGTCTGGAAAGGAGTTACATGTTGCAATTGCTTGCTAGGAGTTTCCTGCCTGGTAACTCTATATAAGAGGTTGCCAGAGAAGAAACCCTGTCAGTTGAATTCTTGTGCTGTTGTAAGAGTGTGAATAAACGTTCCTGTTGTTTTGACCATGCCTGAGTCGGAATCCTTTGTCTGATCTAACAGATACTAGGAGAGCTCTAATTTTACAACAAAATCTCCAATCTCTCTCTCTCTCTCTCTCTCTCTCTCTCTCTCTCTCTCTCTCTCTCTCTCTCTCTCTCTCTCTCTCTCTCTCTCTCTCTCTCTCTCTCTCTCTCTCTCTCTCTCTCTCTCTCTCTTTCTCTCCTTTGTTTCCCACCTGTGTGAGCAATGGAGTGACTGCTGGTGCCAATTCTCTGTTGAAGGGAAAGTTGCAATCTGTGTATTGTTATTAGAGGTATCTGCAAGGTGCAAGAAAAATGGCCGGGTTTTGATTGTGGTCACTATTTTGCTTTTAAAACAAAACAATACAAAACATCCTGCAGCTGCCTCTTTGTCATTGTAAACAACCTGTCTGATTTCAGGCTCATGTTGAGTGACCATAGTCAATTACATTTCTTTCTTTAACAACATCTATCTAGAACAGGGGTCTCCAACCTTGGCAACTTTAAGTCTGAAGGACTTCAGCTCCCAGACTTCTCCAGCCAGTTGGCTGGAGAAGTCTGGGAGCTGAAGTCCTTCAGACTTAAAGTTGCCAAGGTTGGAGACCCCTGATCTAGAAGTCTTCAGACCTGACTAATTTAAAAATAAACATGCAGTTTCAATAACAAAACTGTATCAAGTAACTTCTGTTCAGGCTATTCATTCAAGGTATATAAGAACAAACTATTAAAGGAACTAAAAGATATGTAGCAAACACTTGAGTAGGATAATTCCTCTAAATCATTGAGGCAGAGCTAGACAAATGGGTTTCATTAATTCACTAATTCTAATACATTCGATATCTGTGTTTTTAAATTCATTTTATTCTTTTAAAATGCAAATTGTGTAGCTTTTATCAAAATAAGCCAAACACATTTATAATAGTTAAACTCAATGGGTGCTCATTCTAATATAAATAATAATAATAATAATAATAATAACTTTGCATTTATTAACCGCTCCCTCTCCCCACAGGGACCCAGGGCGGTGCACAGGAGAAACTAAAAACAATATAAACAATCGATACAAAATATATACTTTAATGCGGAGGCGGCGGTGAGAGGGCTTAGATGCGGAGGCGGCGGTGAGAGGGCCGCCATGAAGACCAGCGGAGACCAGTGGCACGTCAGAGGTGGAGATGGCTGTGAGAGAGCCAAAACGGAGGTTGGTGCCCTGGGGATGGTTGCTCAATTGAAAGCAACCACTAAGATCTTCCGACTATGGACATCTTTCTAAGATCTTTAACCCTCCCAAGGGAAAGAAGACTCTGAACGCTTTAGCTGAACTGAACTCCTACCGATGCACTTTAACCTATTAATGGAACTGATATTTTAACATCTATTTATCATTTTTAACATCATTTCATCATCTAAATGCGGCTAACGATGCACTTTTAAAACCTTCATGACCCATGCTTTTATGCTTTATGCTTTTATGTACCTGAACTGCTCTTTATGTCATGTATGATAGGCTAGACTTGTTACGACTGCGGGAGTCCCCGCTCTCGCAGGTTTGGCCCTCCGTTCTAACGAGGGCCCACCTTGATGAAGGATTCATTAATCTGGAGAGGTGGAAAAAGCGTAGGCTTAGGGGTTTTTTAATTTTTAAATTAATGACTATTTTAGGGGGTACCAGGGAGGAGGGAGGGTGTAGTCAGGTTGAGGCGGGTGAGGGAAGAGAGGGCCAGGCCAGCGGGCGACGGAGGGTAGCGGAAGGTTCCGTTAGGAGGGGGGAGATTCAAGTCGTTCCGACAGAGGGCATTTCCATCCAGAAGGTCGTGGGGAGAGGCAGGTCCGAGGGGAGACAAGTGTCATCCTCCCGGTTGGGGACACGAGGCCGTTGGCTACAGACGGTCAAGTGCCTCAACCCCTGCAGGCTAGGTGGCCAGGGTGTACAGAGCCAGGGCCTGCGGCTGATGTTCTGCAACGCCAGGTCCGTTGCCAACAAAGCCCCCCTCATTCACGACCTCGTGTCGGAGGGGGAGCCGGACCTGGTGGGAATTGCAGAGACCTGGTTGGGCCACGAGGGTGGACTCCCCCTCGTTGAAATGTGCCCGCCAGGTTACCACGCTTTTCATCAGCCTCGGGCCCTGGGTAGGGGTGGTGGGGTAGCGGTCATTGTAAAGGAAGGTCTTGAGCCGAGAGAGACCATTGTGCCACAGACTACCGGTTGTGAGTCCCTTTGTGTGAAGTGGGGCCTAGGGAGGCAGTTGGGCTTGCTGGTTGTATACCTGGCTCCCCGCTATGTAGCAGCAGCCCTGCCCGAGCTCCTCGAGGTGGCAGTGGAGACCCCCAGACTTTTAGTCATGGGGGACTTTAATCTGCCATCGTTGGGCGAATCATCCGAGGTAGCTCGGGAGTTCATGGCTTCCATGACGGCCATGGACCTGACCCAACTAATTCAAGGCCCCACTCACGAGGGTGGACATACACCGGATCTCATCTTTGTCTCAGGCCAATGGACGAGTGATCTGGGTATAGGGGATATAGTCATCACACCCTTGTCATGGACAGACCACTCACTTCTCCGGCTCGACTTTCCGACCGCTGCTCCCCTCCGCGGGGAGGCGGGACCTGAATTACCAATCTGGTTCCGCCCCAGGCGCCTGATGGACCCGGATGGGTTCCAAACGGCGCTTGGGCCAGTTCCTGTACCCCTGACCCGCGCCCCGATGGAGGACCTCGTGGCCGCATGGAATAGTGCGACCACGGGAGCCTTGGATCGGGTCGCGCCCTTGCGGCCTCTCTTGCGGCGGCGGAACACCCTGGCTCCTTGGTTTACCGAGGAGCTGGGGGTGATGAAACGCCGCAAGAGATGCCTAGAGAGTAGATGGAGGTCTTCTCGTTCTGAATCTGACCGGACACAGGTAAGAGCCCATTTACGGACTTACATTGTGGCGCTGAGAGTAGCCAAACGTCATCATTGCGCTACTCTCATAGCATCCGCAGAAAACCGCCCTGCCGCCCTGTTTAGGGTGACCCGCTCCCTCCTTCAACAGAGGGTGCGGGAAGCCCCGCTACAGGGTAGAGCAGAGGAATTTGTGACTTTTCTGCAGGAGAAAATCGCTCAGATACAGAACGAGTTAGCCCCCATTCATGGCCCAGTGGGATGCCACGAGAGAGATCTTGTTTGGGAGGAGTTTGACTCCGTTACTTCCGAGGATATGGACAGGTTACGTGGGCGACTGCGAGCCACCACATGTTTATTGGACCCGTGTCCCTCCTGGCTTGTACTGGCATCCTGGGAGGTGACACGAGGCTGGCTCCAGGAGGTGGTCAACGCTTCCTTGAGTGAGGGTGTCTTGCCTGCTTCCCTTAAAGAAGCGATGGTGAGGCCCCTCCTTAAGAAGCCCTCCTTGGATCCAGCTTCTTTGAACAACTACCGTCCCGTCTCCAACCTTCCCTTTTTGGCGAAGGTTGTCGAGAGTGTGGTGGCACAACAGTTTCCCCGTCACCTGGAGGAAGTAGACTATCTAGATCCGCGCCAGTCCGGCTTCCGGCCCGGGCATAGCACCGAGACGGCATTGGTCGCGTTGGTTGATGATCTCTGGAGGGCCAGAGATGGGGGTTGTTCCTCCATCCTGGTCCTATTAGACCTCTCGGCGGCTTTCGATACCATCGACCATGGTATCCTATTGCATCGGCTGGGGGGGTTGGGGGTGGGAGGCACCGTTTTACGGTGGTTCTCCTCCTACCTCTCTGGCCGATCGCAATTTGTGTTGACAGGGGGGCAGAGGTCGACCGCGAGACCCCTCACATGTGGGGTGCCTCAGGGGTCGGTCCTCTCGCCCCTCCTGTTCAACACATACATGAAGCCGCTGGGTGAGATCATCCGTGGTTTTGGGGTAGAATACCATCTGTACGCTGATGACACCCAGCTGTACATTTCTACCCCAAACCACCCCAACGATGCCGTAGCGGTGATGTGCCAGTGCCTGGAAGCTGTACGGATCTGGATGGGAAGTAACGGACTCAGGCTCAACCCGACCAAGACCGAGTGGCTGTGGTTTCCGGCTGCCCGATTCAACCAGCTTATTCCATCGCTGGCCATAGGGGGCGAACATCTTGCCCCTGTGGATGGGGCGCGCAATTTGGGTGTCCTCCTGGATGCCCGGCTGTCCATGGAAGATCAGGTGACAGCCGTGGCCAGGAGGGCGTTTTACCAGGTTCGCCTGGTTCGCCAATTGCGCCCCCTATTGGATCGGGACGCCCTTCGCACAGTCACTCATGCTCTCGTGACATCCCGACTGGACTATTGCAACTCTCTCTACATGGGGCTGCCCCTGAGGTGCACCCGGAGGCTTCAGCTAGTCCAGAATGCAGCCGCGCGGGCAATTATGGGGACCGCAAGGTCTACCCATGTAACACCGCTCCTGCGCGAGCTGCACTGGCTGCCTGTCGTCTTCCGGGTGCGCTTCAAGGTGCTAGTCATCATCTTCAAAGCGCTCCATGGCTCGGGACCTAGCTATCTGCAGGATCGGATCCTGCCTCATACGTCCTCACGGCCGATTCGCTCCCACAGAGAGGGGCTTCTCCGGGTGCCGTCCACTAGACTGTGTCAGCGGGCGACACCCAGGGGAAGGGCGCTCTCTGTGGCGGGCCCGGCCCTCTGGAACGACCTTCCCCCCGACATTAGGACAACTACGGACCTCCGCTCCTTCCGTCTTAAATTGAAAACTTACTTTTTCCGTCTGGCCGGCCTGGGATAGCCTCCTTGCCTTGGGATTTTATAGAATAGGTTTTAGTTTAATCGGGATTTTAGCACAGGGTTTATTTAATTGGTTTTTAAATTTTGTTGTTTATTTATTGTTGTTGTTATTTATTGTTTTTATGCTACCTGTGCACCGCCCCGAGTCCCCGTGGGGAGAGGGGGCGGTATAGAAATAATAAATTATTATTATTATTATTATTATATTAAAACACCATTAAACTATGTTATCCCGTGCTAAAAAATTAAAACCCATTAAAATACATTTAAAAATCTATAGACAGAGAGACTATCCAAGGCCGGCCAGTCGAAAGAAATGGGTCTTTAGTTTCATATGGAAGGAGCGGAGGTCCGTGGTCGTTCTAATATCGGGGGGAAGGTCGTTCCAGAGGGCCGGGCCCGCCACAGAGAGAGCCCTTCCCCTGGGCGTCGCCCGCTGACAAAGTCTAGTGGACGGCACCCGGAGAAGTCCCTCTCTGTGGGAGCGAATCGGTCGTGAGGATGTATGGGGCAGGATCCGATCCCGCAGATAGCTAGGTCCCGAGCCATGGAGCGCCTTAAAGATGATAGTTAGCACCTTGAAGCGCACCCGGAAGACGACAGGTAGCCAGTGCAGCTCGCGCAGGAGTGGTGTAACATGGGTGAACCTGGTGGTCCCCATAATTGCCCGCGCGGCTGCATTCTGAACTAACTGAAGCCTCCCGGTGCACCTCAAGGGAAGCCCCATGTAGAGAGAGTTACAATAGTCCAGTCGGGATGTCACGAGGGCATGAGTGACTGTGCGAAGGGCGTCCCGATCCAATAGGGGGCGCAATTGGCGAACCAGGCGAACCTGGTAAAACGCCCTCCTGGCCACGGCTGTCACTTGCTCTTCCATAGACAGCCGGGTATCCAGGAGGACACCCAAATTGCGCGCCCCATCCACCGGGGCAAGATGTTCGCCCCCTATAGCCAGCGTTGGAGAAAGCTGGTTGAATCGGGCAGCCGGAAACCACAGCCACTCGGTCTTGGTCGGGTTGAGCCTGAGTCCGTTACTTCCCATCCAGATCCGCACGGCTTCCAGGCACTGGCACATCACCGCTACGGCATCGTTGGGGTGGTTTGGGGTAGATATGTACAGCTGGGTGTCATCAGCGTACAGGTGGTAATCTACCCCAAAACCACGGATGATCTCACCCAGCGGCTTCATATATGCGTTAAACAGGAGAGGCGAGAGGACCGACCCCTGAGGCACCCCGCATGTGAGGGGTCTCGGGGTCGACCTCTGCTCTCCTGCCCGCACAAATTGCGATCGGCCAGAGAGGTAGGAGGAGAACCACCGTAAAACGGTGCCTCCCACCCCCAACCCCCCCAGCCGATGCAATAGGATACCATGGTCGATGGTATCGAAAGCCGCCGAGAGGTCTAATAGGACCAGGATGGAGGAACATCCCCCATCTCTGGCCCTCCAGAAATCATCTACCAACGCGACCAATGCCGTCTCGGTGCTATGCCCGGGCCGAAAGCCGGACTGGCGCGGATCTAGATACTCAATTTCCTCCAGGTGACGGGGAAACTGTTGTGCCACCACACTCTGAACAACCTTCGCCAAAAAGGGAAGGTTGGAGACTGGACGATAGTTGTTTAAAAGAGCTGGGTCCAAAGAGGGCTTCTTGAGGAGGGGCCTCACCATAGCCTCTTTTAGGGAAGCAGGCAAGGAACCCTCACTCAAGGATGCGTTGACAACCTCTTGGAGCCAGCCTCGTGTCACCTCCCAGGATGCCAGTACAAGCCAGGAGGGGCACGGGTCCAATAAACATGTGGTGGCTCGCAGTCGCCCACGTAACCTGTCCATATCTTCGGAAGTAACGGAGTCAAACTCCTCCCAAACAAGATCTCTCTCATGGCATCCCACTGGGCCATGAATGGGGGCTAGCTCACTCTGTATCTGAGCGGTTTTCTCCTGCAGAAAAGTCACAAATTCCTCTGCTCTACCCTGTAGTGGGGCTTCCCGCTCCCTCTGTTGGAGGAGGGAGCGGGTCACCCTAAACAGGGCGGCAGGGCGGTTTTCTGCGGATGCTATGAGAGTGGCACAATGATGACGTTTGGCCACTCTCAGCGCCACAATGTAAGTCCGTAAATGGGCTCTTACCTGTGTCCGGTCAGATTCAGAACGGCTAGACCTCCATCTTCCCTCTAGGCATCTCTTGCGGCGTTTCATCACCCGCAGCTCCTCAGTAAACCAAGGAGCCAGGGTGGTTCGCCGCCGCAAGAGAGGCCGCAAGGGCGCGACCCGATCCAAGGCTCCCACGGCCGCAATGTTCCATGCGGCCGTGAGGTCCTCGATCGGGGCGCGGGTCAGGGAAACAGGAAATGGCCCAAGCGCTGTCTGGAACCCATCCGGGTCCATCAGGCGCCTGGGGCGGTACCAGATTGGTGACTCTGGTTCCGCCTCCCCGCGGAGGGGAGCAGCGGTCGGAAAGTCGAGCCGGAGAAGTGAGTGGTCTGACCATGACAAGGGGGTGATGACTATGTCCCCTATACCCAGATCACTCTTCCATTGGTCTGAGACAAAGATGAGATCCGGCGTATGTCCACCCTCGTGAGTGGGGCCCTGAATTACTTGGGTCAGGTCCATGGCCGTCATGGAAGCCATGAACTCCCGAGCTGCCACGGATGATTCGCCCACCGATGGCAGATTAAAGTCCCCCATGACTAAAAGTCTGGGGGTCTCAACTGCCACCGTAGCGATCACCTCCAGGAGCTCGGGCAGGGCTGCTGCTACATAGCGGGGAGCCAGGTATACAACCAGCAAGCCCAACTGCCTCCCTAGGCCCCACTTCACAGAGAGGGACTCACAGCCGGTAGTCTGAGGCACAATGGTCTCTCTCGGCTCAAGGCCTTCCTTGATAATGACCGCTACCCCACCTCCCCTGCCTAGGGCCCGCGGCTGATGAAATGCGCGGTAGCCTGGTGGGCACATTTCAACGAGGGGAAGACCTCCCTCGTGGCCCAACCAGGTTTCCGCAATTCCTACCAGGTCCGGCTCCCCCTCTGACACAAGGTCACTAATGAGGGGGGCTTTGTTGACAACGGACCTGGCGTTGCAAAACATCAGCCGCAGACCCTGGCTCTGTATTCCCTGGCCACCTAGCCTGCGGGGGTTGTGGCACCCGACCGTTTGCAACCAACGGCTACGTGCCACCAATCGGGAGGATGAAGATTGTCTCCCCTCGGTCCTGCCCCTCCCCACGACCCTCTGAATTGGTATGCCCTCCTGTGGAACGACTCGGGAATCCCCCCTCCTTTCGGCGCCTTCCGCTTCCCTCCGTCGACTGCTATCCTGGCCCTTGCTATTGATTGTTACTTCCGTCTCCATCTGTCTATACCCACCCCCCTCCCTCGAACCCCCTAAAAAAGATAATTTAAACAATTTCCTAACTAAAAAACCCCTAAGGCCGCGCTTCGCCCACCTCTCCGGATTAATAAATCCCTCCTCGAGGCGGGCCCTCGTTAACGAGGAGGGCCAAACCTGCGAGAGCGGGGACTCTCGCAGAAGCATAAGGTCTGCCACAGAGTACATAGTCATAATTATAGTATATAAATATAAATATATAAATACATAGACACATATAAATACATAAATATATAAATATATAGATATAAAAATATAATACAACTATAAATACGAGATATAAAATGGGTCAAAGTTAATTATGGGGAGCATGTTGACAATTAGAATGGTACAAATAGATGTTAAAAGTAATAATTAAATAATTCACATGCACAGTGGGATATAGTCCGGCTTGATCTCAAAAATTCATTGCAGATGTTAAAAATGGTCAATCAGTCTATCAGTCCGGATGGGGGGGGGGGGTCAGGAATGTAATTTGGGGAATTGTTGGGGGTGGAGGGGGGAGGAGTGGGCAGTCTCTGGAGCCCAGATTTTTCTTTTTAAAGGGCTCTTCTGGTCTTGCATCCTCTCAAGAAAAGGCCCGGCCAAGGCATTCCTCCTACTCCTGGCCAGGCCCAGATAGCAGTTCTTCTAGGCCTCGGTCGTCCAAATCTTATAGGCCTCAGTCACACAGGAAGCATACGCCACGGCCATTAGTTCAGATCTTCCAGCCGTTCTCTCTGCTGCCCAAAAAGAATCTCACCTCCTCCTAGAGGCCTCGGGCCTCTAAAAATAACAGCAATTTAACCATCCAAAATAACAGCAACCACATTTCTGTTTAGGATAAAAAACTTCAGTTTTATTTTAAATGATTCTAAGGATTTTTTATCTATTGTCATTCCTACACAAAATGGTTGAAAATTAAATAAATGAACTTTGAACAGTTCAAACTAGCCATATCTTAATACACACTAGGGTCACAGATAACTTCTTATTAAATGTATCCTTCCATCCAAAAGCAATGTAGAAAAAATCTGTTTTATATTCTAAGTACATTTTGTTGGGGAAAAAAACAAAATGAATTAGAGGATAAACTCATTTGTGCATAAAGAAATCTTTGGGATATTTGTCATAAAGCCCAGCATAATGCTTCAGTAACCAGATTTGTTCTGCAAACAAAATTCCCAATTATTTTTTTTGCAATGAAATTACCCAAAAGATCTTCCAGTGTTTTGAATTGTTTTATATAATTAAGAAAAATAAGGTACTTTGTGACTCCTTATTCTAACATATTAATCTTATCCATAGTTTGCACACAGTGACATATCTATAGAGATATATATGAGATCATCAAAGAGGATATAAAGCAGCCCTATTGCTTGCTATCTAGATGCAAGGAGTTAATAACCGGAAAGCCTAAAGCGACAATTTTCTTCCAAGTTGACATGTGCATTCAATGTCTTAAATAATTTTCCCCCTCTTACTTTGTTCAGCAGGACTGCAGCAAAAAATGATAAGCAATGAAAACTAATTTTTAAGTCTATTTTGTTTGGGTAGGAGGAGGCATTGATACATTCCACTTTGAACATAATACTTTGAGGAGTCCTTGGTGCTCTCTGAGCCTGGTTGTTTTCTTGCAGACATTTCATTATCCAAACTAGGTAACATCATCAGTGCTAGTCAGAAAACGCCAAGGACCCATATTTCAACCTGAGCTACAAATATTATCCTTTATTGGTACCATATATTTACTTTGTCTTTTTCTATGTTAGGATGACTATGATATTGGTGCTATGCTGACTTTGAATTTTGAAAGACTGGCTCCTTGGAAAATTGCATTGTAGAACAGTAGAGATCTCTTCAGTAAAGACCCCAAGAGAAATTGAATGGGGTGAAATTAAGTGGAAACACACATCCAGCAAGATCTTCCAGCCATTGAATGCAGGTTCACCTCTTAGATATACTGCCAAAAAGCTTTGGCTACTGGGTACCAGAAGGGATAAGCAGGTGAGGCTGAAGAAATTCCCGGTAAGGGTCTACTGCTCTGCCTTCTTGCATTTCTCCAGAAGTGGTTGGCCAAAGGTGAGGAGGAGAGATAGGATGTGCTTGCCAGGAGATTTCATCCGAGAGGGCTGGATAAACATGAGCAAACAAGACACCCTGGTCATGAACATACTTGCCTGACCAATGGATTTCTACTGGCTTTTGCCCTTGAGGCAAAATATATGGAGCTTTGGCCGGTGATGTCAGAAGGGGTGAGCAGGCAGCTTTTCTGGAAAGTAGTTCTGGCCATCTACTCTCACTAGTGCCCACTGCTAAATCTATCAGTCAAGGGTTTGCTTGACATTTGCCCAGTGGTCTTCCTGTCCCAGATGCACTGGTCAGGCGCTTTGGCCATCCAGTGCTGGAGGCAAAATAAAATAAAATCAGCTGATATGAAACTAAAACAAAATAAGATGACCAAGGGATTTTTAAGTACAGTACTTAATAGCATAAAGAACCCTATTTAAGATAACATTTTATCACAGGAATATGATTATGATCATGTCTTTGATCTGCAGTATGAAAGATTTTGAACATAATTTAATAGAATGTCATACTAATTATTTTGCATCCAATCTCATTCTGCTATTGGCATCTCATATAAAAAGTCAATGTCCGACAATAAACCTCCCATGACTTTAACTGTATCTTGAGACTGCGTAGAACAGGGGTCTCCAACCTTTGCAACTTTAAGTCTGAAGGACTTTGCTGGCTGGAGAATTCTGGGAGCTGAAGTCCTTCAGACTTAAAGTTGCAAAGGTTGGAGACCCCTGGCGTAGAAGACAACGTAGGAAAAGCATGCACGGCATGACTTCTGAAACTTTCCAATTCCTTTATGAGTAATGGCTGTAGGATGTTATGTAGTTTCATCTCTGTCATAAAGTAACATATTGTTTCTGTCAATGTGAATCTCCTCTCTAGGAATTAATCAGCCAATGCATCTGTGTGTGCATCTGGCTGAATGTCTGTTTTTGTTAGGGTCTGATTAGAACTTATATAACTGAGTTGCCTTCTGCATGTTTGCTTCTGCCCACCTCGTGTTGACTTTGTTGGTCCACATGACTGGAAAGAAGGAGAGAGTGGAGCAGTTAATAGCATTTCAAGCTGCTACCCAGCAGCATGGCTGGCTGGGGAATTCTGGGAGTTGAAGTCCACCAGTCTTAAAAGAGCCGACTTTGCAGATCTCTGGTCTAGGCAATAGTCCTTCAAGGATTTAATTGCAGTAACAGACCTTATCAGTTCCCGTTTTGACCATTTTTAGATAGTTTTAATTTGGGGGATTTTATACAATTTTAGCACAGGGTATATTTAATATTTAATAGTTTTTTAAAATGTTGTACCTTTGTTATATTTGTTATGTTTTTTAAATTTCCTGTGCGCCGCCCTGGGTCCTTTTTGGAGAAGGTGCGGGGTATAAATCTGAATAAATAGAAATAGTTCCTTGTGATAATTGCAAGGCCATGAGCTCCCAGCCCAGGCTGGTAGTCCAGAAAGGCTGCAGATTAAGTTCTGGCAAGCAGTCTTTGTGGCATGAAACACAGCAAAATCTCCACAAATACAAACTGTTGTCTCCTACGACAACCACTCCCCTTTCCTTCTATTTATTCCCCAGCCAGGGAGGGGCCATTCAGCGCCCACTTGTGCTTTGCTTCCCAAGTCAACTCCTTGTCCTCTGTTGCTCACCTCTCCTAACTGCTCTACACATACATGCATCCGGAACAGGCCCCAGCTGTTCTTCCTCCTCATTCATATCAGCTTCTAAAGGCAGCTGCCTCTCTGGTGGCTGGGAAATGTCAGAGAGCCATGGCTCTATCTCTGCATCCAACACAGAGCATCTATCCAGATCCCAGAACTGGCCCAGGTTCCTCCCCAATCTCCTCATCGTCCGAATCTGGCACAAGCTCTGCTGGCAGCTGGCAGGCCCTAAGAGGAATCTGATTCAAATTGGGGTTGTTTTCTCTCTCTCCTGCATAGATCCCAGCTGGATCTGCCCATTTTTGAACTACCTTTTCTTTTGTCTTCTTCGCCCACCCCACATTTGATCATCTTCCATTCTGGTTTTAAAATTTGTTGATGGACAGACTTGCAGGAAGATAGATTCTCAATTGTACTTACATACTTTCTTCCCAATTTTAGGTTGGTTTGGGAAGAATAAAACTTGCATTCAAATGCAAAATTTGCCCTGGCTTTCTTTAGATTGAAAACAGAATGTTCCTGGTGTCTAAAAATGTTGGTATCAATTTAAGTTTGAGACATTATAAAGAATATCACACTTCCAAAATTATTATTGCTTTAAGGATATCATCATGCTAATAATACTATTGTTGTTATAAAATTTAAGCTCCTTAGTCCAATATTCTGATTACTCTCCTCCAACTACTGCGTTCAAATAGCAGCAATAATCAAATGAAATAATTGTTAATAATGACTGTCCAACTTGTCAGTGTTTTCACCAAATTACTTGTTTTAGAAGGAATGCTTAGTTCCCTATATTCATTCTGCAGCTTTGTGCAAATTTATCATGTTAATTTGGTTCATTGAAACTCTATTCACTGACTAATGATACTGAGGAAATTGAAGATATGGCTTTAGCACCCAAAGTATAGAAATAATTGATGTAATTAATCCAGGCCTAGCATAGAACAGTTTTTAAATCAATAGGATTTCATGTCTTTCAATCTTTCTTCTGTAGGATTAAAACTTAAGAAAACATTATAGGGTCATTATTTTGTATAGCATTATTTTTTAATGAGACTTGCTGATTATGTGGTTCAATATTTCCTGCTTTGTGGCCTAACTAAATTTCATTGAAATAGCATTTCCTTTGAAGTAATATAACCTCTCTCTCTCCACCCCAGCTTAAAATTCTTGTATTTTTCAGGAGGAGCACCACATTTGGCCTTTGAATAGCATGTGAAGAGGCATATTGCGAAATGTAAGCAGAGATCCAACAAAGGACAGGAAAAATACATTGGATAGAGCTTGATTACTATTTGAATAACATTTAAGATTATTGTTCCCCACATACAGTATGTAAGAAATATTCCCTTTCTATTACATAAAATATTACAAATTGATTGCAACTGTTAGAAACTGATAGCTATACAATATTTGGGGAAGGAGATCACACAAAGCACTGACATGTCATCTATGCACTTCTGACTGCCACCCTTGCATACTGGATTTCAGTCAATGAAAAAGGATTGTTTTGTGAGGTATTGGTGTTATGGCCTCTAAACACCTCAGTAACATTTAGATATCAAAGTAGCCCTCCAGGCACTGCAGAGCTAAAGTTCATGGCATTCCTTACCATTGGAAATAACGAGCACAGAGGTTCTCCACCATTGCTCCAAAATCTAAAAGAAATATAAGCTTTCCACCTAAGTCCTTTAAAGGCACATACTATAAATATATGTAGGTCATTAGAGTTTAGCCATGACATGAAATAACAGAATGCAATCATAGCAATAAATGCTAACTTCATAGTACCACAATCTCAGAGATATCAAGTTTAATCTAAATTATGAAACATTGCTGGAATCTCCAGGAATAAGGACAGCATAACTTTCTTAGCTAATGTATGCCATTTTGCCACCATTCACCAATAAGGTGACTCTGAGTGGCTTACAAACAGCAGAAAGATAGATATTTGTTAGTTGTGAAGTCATGTCCGACCCATCACGACCCCATGGACAATGTTCCTCCAGGCTCCTGTCCTCTATCATCCTCTGCAGTCCATTTAAGCTCACGCCTACTGCTTCAGTGACTCCATTCAGCCACCTCATTCTCTGTTGTCCCATTCTTCTTTTGCCCTCAATCTTTCCCAGCATTAGGCTCTTCAAAATAAAAATAAAAACAATTAAAAAGTTAATAATTACATACAAAACTAGAACCAAGGAGAGTGATGGTATGGGTATGAGATTCTGGCTATCGGGGACGAGTCATTAGCCCCCGCGGAGAGGGCCTGCAACTTGGGCATCCTCCTGGATACTCGGCTGTCTTTAGACGATCATATGACAGCCGTGGCCAGGGGGGCTTTTTATCAGGTTCGCCTGATACGCCAGTTGCGCCCCTTTCTGGATCGTGACGCTCTATGCACGATCACTTAAGCCCTCGTTGTTTCCCGCCTGGACTATTGCAACGCTCTCTACATGGGGCTCCCCTTGAGGTGCACCCGGAGGCTCCAGCAAGTTCAGAATGCGGCCGTGCGGGGAATTCTGGGGGCCTCTAGATGCTCCCATGTAACACCTCTCCTGCGCGAGCTGCACTGGCTGCCTGTGGCCTTCCGGGTGCACTTCAAGGTGTTAGCAACAACCTTTAAAGTGCTCCATGGCAAGGGACCTAGGTATTTGCAAGACCGCCTCCTACCACATACCTCCTTCCGACCAGTCTGCTCCCACAGAGAAGGCCTCCTCAGGGTGCCGTTGGCCGGCCAATGCCAGCTGGTAACGCCTAGGGGGAGAGCCTTCTCTGTGGCAGCTCCCGCCCTCTGGAATGACCTACCCCCTGACCTACGTACAATCACGGACCTGCGCCTTTTTCGCCGAGCCCTGAAAACTCATCTATTTCGTGCGGCCGGCCTGGCGTAGTTTTAATTTGTTTTATTAGGGTTTTATAATGGTATTTTAGAGCAGGCCCACTGTTTAATTTGGTTTTAGAACTTTTAGCATGTTTATTGGATTATTGATGTTTTATTGTGGTTTTTTATTATTGCTTGTTCAATGCCCTGAGTCCCGCAAGGGAGATAGGGCGGTATATAAATGTAATTAAATAAATAAATAAATAAATAAATCTTCTTTCCCTGTGCAAGATTTTGCTTTCTCCAAGTGTGTGCGTGTGTGTGTGTGTGTGTAAACTAAGCCTAATCTTTCTTGATTTTCTCTTTCATGAAACAAAAGGATCCATAAATTGGGAGGGGTCGTTAGTAATTGATAACATTCAGTTATTGATATTTATTTAGAAAAATTGAAATTGGCAGCAGTGCATTTTTAATGTAGTAGAAATTTAATATTGCTTCTCAAGTAATATATAATTTATAACTGTAAATTAATAGAAAGTGAGTGAGGGAAAATTTTCAAGTATTATACAGTAAATAATGATCTATGCAATGTAGCCCTTCCTTAATAAAAGCTTTAGTGATTAAAAATGTCACATAAACTAGTAAATAGTACTCAAAATTTATTAAATATAATTGTTTTATATGGGTAAGACTACCTATATTATTTTAATTTGAGGTTCATTTGGTTCATTTGCTCTTATTAGCATTTTTTTTTTGCAGAATGTTAATCTAGGAATGCCATTCTTACTCATTTCTCTTTTTTAACTGAAAGGTTTATACTACTGCAATTCTACCATTCCAGAAGTCCATGTATAGTGCTACACTTGTTTCATTAGAGAATAAATAAGTAATTGTCATGTGAAAAAATAACACTGAAAATATGTTATTCAATATTCTTGAATAATAAGAGTAAGAATAAGAATAATCAGAATAATGTTTACACTTCTGCAGTATTGACTAATGTGCTCATGTCACACCACCTCTAAATGAATATGCATTTCATTTCAGAATACGGAAATAATGCCACAGGGAGAGCTCCATTTATGTCAAATGTCATTTTTGTCATTGTGAGCAATGCAGAGTCTTTGCATGCTATGCTGAAATAGCAAGAACTGATATATGAGTTTTGATTATCGGGAAAAAAAGAATGTAGTGAAGTCAAAGGTCAATAAACCAAGTCAAAGTCAGGCTCATAGCAAGCAGAAAGTATTGAGACTCCAAGCCTTATCTGGAATCTTTATGACCAGAGTATCAAACTCGCAGGATAAGTCATGTTCTGTAGCCCACATAAATCATCCGTGGGTTCTAAGGATTGGCATGGTGACAGCAGTCTAATGGCTTACCTGTCCTTGCCGCAGCAGATCTTTTGGAAACAGTAATACTGGTTACTCTAAGCCAAGCAGTGCTGCTCCCCAGGAAACTCTGCTTGTTATTTAAATTATTATTTTATTTTTTATTTTTCAAATTTATACCCCACTCTTCTCCTTGCAGAGACCCAGGGCGGCGCACAGGCAATATTAAAAAACCATATAAAATTACAAAAATACATTATTAAAAAACTATTAAATTATATTCCGTGCTAAAAAACCCTTCTAAAACTTTAAGAATTAAAATTTATACAAATAAAAGTCAGAAATGGGGGGTTATGCTAGGCTGGCTTGTTGGAATAAATACGTTTTGAGATGCTAATAAGTTCTGAGGTGACTCCAAGCTGTTCAGGCAGGGGCAATGGAGAGGGGAGGCGTGGCTAGAGAAAAGAAACTGAGGTGGGAGTGTCTGGTATTAGGGAGCAATGAGAAGGAATCAAAAGATTAAGTTTTAGCTATCCCACCATGAGGGTATTGAGTGGTAGGTTCTGGCTTCTTCTACTGCTGGTTTGCTCAGGGACGCACTTTGGGAGCGCGAACTTTAGAGGCGCGCATGCTTGATGTGCATGCGCAGTAGGTAAAAAAACCAAGGTGGCGGTGCCTGTGATGCTGCCGATAGAACCGGTTTGGGGGCATGGCCAGCCGGGTTACTACTTACTCAGCTGAACTGGGCCAAACCGGTAGGAACCCACCTGTGACGGTATTTCTACTAAAGCAAAAACATCAAGTATGAAAGGAACTGGGATCACTCCACTGGCAAAATAATGGAAAGTGGAATTTGAGGTGTCTTCCTAGACTATATGCCACAGTTATTTTGTTTTGTCAAACATAATAGGCAAACCAAAATAAATATAACATTACATATCACTTTAATAATAAAACCAAATATTGGTGTTTACGATAGTGGAAAAAAACCCACCTTCAATTAAATCGCAAAAGTTAAATAGAGGTAGTCCTTGACTTAGGATCACAATTGAGACCAAAATTTCTATTGCTAAGTGAACATTTGTTAGGTCAGTTTTGCCCCATTTTATGACTTTCTTGCCACAGTTATTAAATGAATTCCTGCAGTTGTTACGTTAGTAGCCCAGTTGTTAAGTGAATCTGGAATCCCCATTGACTCAGTTTGTCAGAAGGTTGTAAAAAGTGATCACATGTCCCCAGGTTACTACAACCATCTTATAAATATGAGCCAGTTGCCAAATGGCTGAATTTTGAACCTGTGACCGTGGGGTATAAAAATGGGCCAAAAATCAATTTCTCACTGCTGTTGTCACTTTGAACATTCACTAAATGAACTGTTGTTAAGTTGAGGACTACCTGTAGGTTTACACCACAAGGAGATCTATTTTGTTGTTATACATTAATCACATTGTCAGCCATATGCTTAAACTGTATTTGGCATTTTAATCCACCTAGTGAAGCCTTCCCCAGGGCCAAGGATAGGCAGATGTGGATGTTTGATAGCATTATAGATATTGTCGCAGGAGGAACCTTTTTCTAAGTAAAGCTGCCTTTTGCAATTGACTGATGGTGAATTTGTCAAACAAAATAGGCAAACAAAAATGCCAAATCCAGTCTAAAACAAACTGAAACAAACTGAAATATAATAGAGCCTACTCTTTTGTATGTGAAAAATGTACTTGAAATTTCTTCTTCGCTGCAATTTTTTTCAATATATGCTAAAATGTATCTAGTTCTAGGGAATATATTCAAATGTATTAGTCAGGGTTAACAAACTATCATTTTAACCAATAGAGCAAGCAAAACGACAATATATGATCCAGTGGAGCCTTGAGGATCCAACAATTTTTCTCCACATATTATCAACTGGGTGATAATGAAGAGATAATTATTCCCGTGATTCTAAGAGAACCATTAGGATAGCAATCTAAAGATAAATTTCTAATAAAGAAGCTCTATCTCCATCCTGAGACTATTTCTTCCAATTACCGCTGGAGAAGAACATTACATGGGACTTTATAAGGGGAAACAGATCAACCTCTGTTAGTGAGAATCTTGTTTCTTATTTGATTTACATTATTGGCTTTTAATCTCAGTAATATACTGGGATGTTGTATACTTTTTTGGTGCAACAGAACTGCTGATTGGAGTTGCGCATAAACCAAATAAATACATGTAACTTTTAGGAATTAGTAATAAAATTAACCATGCTGTTAATAATGCAAGTGAACAGTTGGATTATTATATAAACCTACTCCTGGTTAACACTGGAAACTTCTTCTCGTGGGACAGCTTGGAATCAGCGTACTTAACTCTCTGCAAATTGGTTACCCAAGTTGGTTATTACCTTGATAAGCAAGGGATTCCTCTCCTACCATATATTACCAATAGAGTAATAATGACTTAGCAAGATGGTGGCTACCGAAGTAGGCAGCAGTGCTTTCACAACAGAAATACAGTGCCAATGTTTTCCCATACTGAGTGTTGAAGACTTTATTCCTGATGGACATTAACTATCAAGAACCTGGTAGAAGGCAATTTTCATCTGGAGACTGTTCTGAAAAGGGTGAGCTAGGGAATTAAATCGTCAAGATTTGCATTTCTCTATAGAAACATATGTTGTATGGCAGCCAATCATACATTTAGATTTATTTTTTTTTGAAAAAGTTTTATTGGTTTTTACAATTTTCCAAAGGATAAGGTAGGGGTTACAGAAACATTTTGAGAACCTTTGCGTCAGAGTCCTTGGCCCTTCCCAGGCTACATAATAAAACATTGGTAAGAAAATTTATCAAAAAATACTACAAGATAAAGATAAGTGAATACATCATACATTTCCCATTCTACGCTGGCAGACTTGTACAAACATCCTGGTACAAAAAGGTTAAAAAAAAATAATAAAAAAAGAAAAAAAGCAAGCAAAGTCATTTTTTGGATCTAAGCCTCTTGGCAATTGTATCTTCTTTTTCTCCCTCCTGGCCCCCAGTGGGCGGGGCCGTGGCCCCCCCTGCTCCCCCTGGATCTTCCCCCAGGACAGAGGAAGTTTTTTAAGAAAGGCTTCCGCCTCGACAACTGTTTTAATCCTTACTCTTCCTCCTTCCCAGAACACCAGCATCCCTTCGGGCATCGCCCACTTGAACCAAATCCCGTGATCAAACAATTTTTTGGATAAGAAGGAATACCTCCTTCTCATCTCCATAATCTTTTTTGGGATCTGCTTCAAGATGACGACAACCTTTTGTTGGTAAATTAACGCCCCCCCTCTCTGCGCCTTCAAAATTTCCTCTCTGGTTGACCTTTTAACAAATTTAACATGTATCTCTCTGGGTACTTCATTTATCCTGGCATATGCGGAATTTATTCTGTAAACTAGGTCAATGTCCCCCCTGATCTCATCCTTAGGTTTATGTAAATAATCTGCTAAAATTGTACTCATGAGTTCAGGGAGACACTCACCCAGTTCCTCAGAAATATTCTGAAATCTTAAAAAATATGTCATCCTTTCCATATCAATCCTAGACACATGCCCATTTATTTCTACAACCTCATTAGTAACATTTTTAAGCTCTCCCTTTGCCCCAGCCAGCCCCCCTTCCAACTCTTCAGTCTTCTGTGTGTTCTCCCGCACTTGCTTCCGTGTTTCCAGAAGTTCCTTCTTAAAGTTACTATTTTCTTCTCTCTGAGCCTTGATCTCTTGCACCAAAGTTTGTAATACAGATTCCAGAGAAGACATTCTTTGTTCCAAACCTGCCAGTTCTGATTTTTGTGCCATGGTTAGCTGTTAAAGTCAGTGCCACTAAAATGGCGTTTTTTGGGTGGGGCCGCTGAGGCAAGTCAGGAGATGAAAGTTTCAGGTCAGGGTTGTAGAAAGTTCAAAAACCAGAAGAGAAACACTTTTCCAAATCAATAATTATAGTAGAAAAGGCACTCCAGACAAGGAATCAATTAATCCAAAAAATTCTTCATTAATGGCAAGAGGAAGTCCAAATCACAAGGAAATGCTGGTAATTTCCATAAATGAAATAGTCATTCAGGAACAAAGAGTAGCCATTTTCCACCGCCCAAACTGAGAGCCAGCCAGAGAAAGTTACAAAAGAAAAGTTGTTGCAAGCCAGTCGAACTTAGAAACATTGTAAAAAAGCAAGCCGCATACCACTTTCACTTGCTTTCATTAAGTTCCAGGCAATCCACATAGAAAGAATCAGGTTCCTCGCAACGAGGAGCCATTTCCGAGCGCCGCTTTAAATCCGAGGGGGGGTTTAACGAGCAAAACACCCCCCTCCAAGCTCTTTAGTCCAGCGCTGCCAGCAAAGACAAAATAAAAAAGAACACTCACTCTTCACCTCGCAGCCGAGCCTCGGGAGAGCCTTCCGACCCGAACGTCCAGCTCTCTCCACATTCACAAAGCTTTACCGTTCTCCATTGGCGAAGGAAGAGACGAGGCGTCTCCCCCCCACAGCCAGCCTTTCCTCACCTAGGTCGAAAACAAGGGTCGCTCCCCCACCGCCGCAGGGAAAAAAACGGCCCCAGCAAGCCAACCCTACGGGAGACCCCCAAGGAGGGGCGTCTCGCCCCCGTCGGGGGGCAGAAAAAAGGACAAAGCGGCGGACGAGTCCAGGACCCGTCCGTCGCCGCTGGAAGGCGGAAGCGGAAGTCCATTTAGATTTTTAAATGTCTAGGGAGGCATGACATTTAAATTGGAATGCCTATGGAATCTTTTCTGTATCTGGAATGCCATTTCTGTGTCAGAATTTTACAGATCTCTCTCTCTCTCCCCCTCCCTCCCTCCCTCCCTCCCTCTCTCTCGTCCCTCCCTTCCCCTCCATTTTATCTATCTGATTACAATTGTATACACATAGACATATATGCATACTTTCAGGAACCAACTGCTAGATCCACCAACTTGTTGACAGAGATGTGAGGCTCATAAGGCAAGATAAGCTCATAAGATGTTGTAATCTGCTCTATTGGTTACCATTCACATGGACATTATTCTCCATATTCATTTTGTCCTGGAAAACTGTTTGTTCACATAGTTGCATTTTTTTTTTGCACTACTTATCTACTCTTAAGAAATAAAAAGTAGGTAATTAAAGTGGCTATTCCATATTTCTATGATCACCAAAGAAAAAAAGAAAGAAAATCAAGTTTGGAAAGACACCAATTTTCTGTCAGTGACCTCAGAAACTAACTTCTTTTTTATGTAATTGAGCAAGGACTTTGTCATGTTTTATCATACTTAAGAGTTTTGAAGTATGCTAATAAGACATGTCTTGATTCATATTGAAGAATCAAAGACGTCATAATTAAATTCAGTAATGCCAGAAGTGGTAATTCTTGGAAGGAATTTAATCCTGCCCAATTTTTAGCCAGATTCAATGTTCATAATGCAACCCCCCCCCCAACCCATGAGTTTTTTTGCATGCTGTTAATGTATTATGTGAATTAGCTAAAGCAGTAGGAACAGTTTTTCAAAGTAGGATACAAAATGATAAGAGGTAATTAAAAAAAACCAAGAGAAAAGAACATTTATAATTTGCCTCATTTCCCCCTCCAAACCTGCAGGCTTGAAAAGCAGCTAATGTAAAAGCAGACTGATAGTGAAAGCATGGTACACATTTGATCATTGCAATAGTGAGAGACTTGTCCTAGTGAAATTGGAAGAAACTGTCATAGGAAAAGTAACAGGAACATCCCACCCACCCATCCTAGCTCACATAACTTGATCTGCTCAGCGTCCCGAGGGCAGGCCTGAATGTCCACTGGTGTTGGCAGGACCAACAGAGAAGTAAAAAGTTTGAGAGTCTAGGAAAGTAAATGAAACCCAAATCGACTTCGGCTTTGCTACCGTACCACTTCTAGCCTTGTTTAGCAATACACTTTTGGAGAAACAACTAAGAAGTTGGCCACTAACCAATAAAACAATTAGTGGTATAGGAAATGCTCAGCAATTCCTACCCATTCACAGATATGACTGTGTCTTTGCCCATTTAGTTCTTGTTGGTTGAGATTTAAAAGTAACCCAAGCCAATCCTGAACTGGCACTCTAAAATTAATGGTTTGGATGAGCAGGGTGGCAATGCTTTAAATAGCTCATTGAGAAGATTCAATTGTTAGAGTACCCCAAATCAAGATTTTAAAGATAAAATGAGAATTCTCTATCATTCTTTGGGAATTTATTTTTGGGGATGCCCCAATGGACATGCTTGCTTCAATCTTGACCAGCATAGCTCTTTATTGTAGTGTAATTTAAACTTCAACTCAGTGATTGTGCCTTGCTGGCAATATTCAGCAACAGTGATTTGAAGGGTTGCCCTGAGAGAACCTATCCACCTAGTAACAATATTGGCAAAATGCAGATAAATGCCAGCTGTTCTAACAGGCTGGCAGACTTTGGCTCTTAGCCACAATGGCATAGGGAGAAGTAG
The DNA here is from genome assembly GCA_039707465.1 of Rhabdophis nuchalis. Classification (NCBI taxonomy): domain Eukaryota; kingdom Metazoa; phylum Chordata; class Lepidosauria; order Squamata; family Natricidae; genus Rhabdophis; species Rhabdophis nuchalis. The sequence goes on from CM077648.1 coordinate 76,060,956, forward strand.
TTTATCAGAGTTGAAATAAGGTGCCCAGGTGGGGAACACTTGGCAGGCAACAACATTGGCAAGGTGGCATTTGAAGAGCAGGTGGCACTGTGGGCACAGGGAAAGGCAGTCAGGAGAAGCTGGCAGAAAGAAGTTGGAAAAGAAGAAAGTTGCACCAGTCTATCAGAGTTGAAATAATATGACCATGATGAAGAAGGATTGGCCAGACTGATATTTGTGGAGCAGAAATTATAATTATAATATGCACTCACTTACTGGATCACTGCAGCCAATAGCCTTCTGAGTCACAGTGGCACTGTATACACAAAGAAAGGCAGACTAGAGGAAGCTGATAGAAGGGGACTGGCAAGTGGCAATAACTATGATTTCTTGTTCTAAGCAGTAGCAATAGCAATAGCTCTTAGACTTATAGCTACTTCACAGTGCTTTACAGAGTTTACAGAGTCAGCATATTGAGCCCAACAATCTGGGCCCTCATTTTACTGACCTTGGAAGGAATGGAACGTTGAGTCAACCTTGAGCCGGTATGACTCAAACTGCCAAATAGCTGGCAGATGGCAGTCAGCAGAAGTAGCCTGTGTGCTGCATTCTAACCACTGCACTACCACGGCTTATAGTAAAGTAACTTTAGTCAAGCCATTCCGAAGAAAATGTGTTTGGCTTCAAAAGCAACATTCTTGACAAAATCTTATCCTAACTTTAGCAGATTTGTAGATATGAGAACCATTGCTCTAATCCTACTAAAACACAGTAAATTGTTCACATCAGCAATTAAGAGACATTCACAGTTCACACACTATATTCCCCTTCTTGTTTATCAGCAATAATATATATTTGGGACTGGCCAAGCATTTACTCAGTGATAAGAATTTTATCCTTTCTCCAGACAAACAAAGAATACTCTTTCTTTTCTATCTTTGACATTTAAAAAAACACATTGAGTCTCGTTTAATGAACACAATCAATCTGCAATTTAAACTGAGGTCCCAAAGCTCAAAACAGCGTACAGAAACGTAAGCAATTCAGATTCTAGGGAATAATGAAGTATTACAACATTGCTACCCTGTGGAATTCACTCTCTCTCGCCCTCCCGCTCTCTTTTGGCTGCCCAACACTCTGAATAATCAATGGATACAATCTCCATTCTTGTGATAGGTGCAATTGAGGCTTATATATTATATGCCTTCTTTGTTTGGATTCCAAATTCTAGTGAGGGATGCCTCAACTCTCCTTCAATCTGGGGTTGGTGGTGTTTGTAAATTGCTGCTGCAAAATAACCTTACTTGCCCTTGACAACTTCTGAGATTCAATCCTTCAATCCTTCAATCTGGGGTTGGTGGTGTTTGTAAATTGCTGCTGCAAAATAACCTTACTTGCCCTTGACAACTTCTGAGAGTGTGGTTTGAATAGTCTGCGTCTGTGGCCTTATAAAAGTGGTGCTACCATGTTTCCCTGAAATAAGACAGGGTCTTATTTTCTTTTGACCCTTGAAATAAGCGCTTGGCCTTATTTTCAGGGAGGTCTTATTAGTTTTGAGGTACAGGAGGCGGCGAGCATGGTCATCTCATGGCTGATGCTGTGTTGCAATATTTAAGGGGAGGCCTTATTTTCAGGGAGGGTTTACTTTAGCGTATGCACTCAAAAGCCCGATTGGGCTTATTATCCGGGGGAGGTCTTATTTTTGGGGAAACAGAGTAGTTTTCTTCTCTTTTGCCTATCACCAGTCCGGTACTTTTCATGTCATGCTGACTATTTCATCTTCCTATTGCTTCAGAGATCTTCAAAGCCCTCAGAGCAGTACTTACACAAATTCCATTTCAAATGAGGTCATTAATGTTAATATATACAAAACTTTCCCTGAAACATTGACTGCAGTTGTCTCCTAATTCCATCTTTCAGTCACCAAAGGTTAGTGCCTTTTCCATAAGGTAGCTCTCCATAAATCACTGGAAAGCTTCACAAAAATCATGTAGCTGAGGAAGACAGTGCGAGTGTTATAACGATGGTGGCCTCATGAAGTGAGGAACTGTGGAGGGCCTCACTCATATCAATCACTTCAATCAAAGCCACTCGTGGATTTCTAATTTAGCCACTTAAGCTTAGATACATGGAGTTTTACTAAATCATCAAATCCTTGAAAAGTTAGTGTAAGTGTCCCATCACTCCCTGCTTTCTCCACAGCTGTAAGCTGATAATCAATTGTGCTGTAATGTTGATCCATGCTTTAAAAATAAGTGGCCTAAAGTATTAGATGGGCATGAAGGCAACGGGTTACTTTGGACCTGTCACTCTGTCCCAGCCCTAGGAAGGACAAACAGTGGCAAACAATGCCCAAAAAATTTCCAAAAAACTGCAGAAACTGGTCCAGGGTGTAACTAGGAATCAACAGTGACTTGAATGCATTAAAAAAAATAGTGCTAGATGCTACAGTTCGTATACTTGTCCCTCAAAAGCATCTCAAAACAATCAGATCATGTGAGTTAGAAAACCAGCTGTAACAAATATTAATGTCATTGCTTGTTACCATGGAATCATGGAAAGCTTCTCCAGCCTTGGAAACTACTTCTCTATAATATGGTTTACAGTATGCTTCAGCTCACATGTGGTATGGGACCCATCTATCATTTTGGCATATAGAAGTGCCCATCGATGGCTTGTCTTCTGCATACCAATATTTTGCTCACCAAAATCCTGAGGGAAATATGACCTCCACTTCTGCTGCTCCAAATCTCAAGCATGAAATACAAGGATGTGCATAGCTTTACTAGCAGCAATATCCTGCTTAATCACTCCCTGCTTACAGTGAACAAGGAGACCAACGTTGTTTGACTAAAGATAGTGCAAGAGAACATAGTACACTCAGGAGCAATTATCTCCATTAGATGAGAAACACTTTTATCAGCTTATGCCAGCATCCCTCCTAACCTTTGTTAAGGGGATTTCTCACATTATGCCTTCCTCTTTATATATAAAGTACAAGGCTCAGGATGAATAGAAGAACATTGGTCCTTGTTGATGCAGAACTCAGAAGGGAATGGCTTGTTTGTTTTTTGTTTACTATGGAATGTATAAAGTACCCAACCCAATCCAAATCAAACATGAACTACAGTAGAATGGGCTACATTACCAACCAGAGCCAATACACAGGAGAAAAGGCAGGCCTATAAATGACTAATAGGGTTGGGCCAGCCAAAACTTAGGGGAGAAATTGCTATGATACCACCTCATTATGTTACCCTCTGCTCTCAATTGCTCTTTCTTTAGCATTGATATGATCTTCCCAATGAAAAGCTCTTCTTTCCTATAAACAGGCAAATAGCAGAAAATAGACCAATGGTTTTAAAAAAAAATTGTTGTAGGATATAAATGCAAAGGGAGAGAAATAAAAAGGAATGAATAAAGTAAATAGAAGGCAGAAGTAGTGTCACACGGAGGCATATAATATATTATGTGATAAACAAATAGGGTTTTAATAATAAATGGAAGAGATAGGAGAGCAGTGATAAAATGTCAGTATTAAATTCCACGCTTTAGGGTATATTGAATAGCTCAACATGCCTATTTCTGAGGCATCAATTGAAAGAATAATAAAACAAATAAATACAAATCTCTAGGAAAGAATTGAAATACTGGGAAATTTTATAACTATTTTATGGATACCTCCTTATCCTTACATGCTAACATTATTTTAAAATGTATTAAAAGGAAATACTATCCCAGATTACTGGAAACAATCTTGAATAGTTCTTCTTTTGACTATAATCCCCCTTCTTAGTAATTAAGAATCTCACTACCATTCTTACAAGGAAAATAAGATGTATATCTTCATATTTCATACCTTCATATTAATCTTGGCAGATAGCAAATCCTATTGGGAGAGCATTTAATTGCATATATTTTGCCAGAAAGATAAAATATCCCCTATTCTGATACCATTGGATGATGATACTAAAGGCTTTGATGTGCTGGTATGGAGCTATTGAAAGAATTAGTGACAGCTCATCAGATGTGGAAGAAATTTATCCATGTATTACATTAATTATATATCCATAATTAAAATTTATGGCTATATAAAAAGGGTGTACAATGCAAACAGAGCCACCAAGCAGGATATCATCTTTACTATTTAGGTTTGCAATTGAACCCTTGGTAAACAAAATTTGGTTGAATGATAATATCCAGGAAATTAAGCAGTATAAAATTATCTTATTTGCTGATAACATGCTTCCTAACTCCCCTTACTAAAACAGAAAAAAGTATGTGCCGTAAATTATGTTTTGTATGTAAATGATTATTGGTTCTCATTTGGGTCTTTAGATGTTTTCAAATCATCTGTTCAATAACAAAAAAAAATGCAGATCTTTATCATTGATGACTCAAAGAATTTGTATATACATAATATACTATTTATATATGCATGCAAAAATCCTTAAAGCTATCAATAAGACTTTAAGATTAAATAAATCTCTAATGATATTAACAGATTAAGAAAATAAATTTAATAATTCAGTTTAAATTATTCATTGTAATGAATACTCTCCCAAAACTCATATATCAATAATATAATTACATAATATAATATCAATATTTGAGAACATGATGTTTATGATCTTTATTATTGTAAGGATACACAACAGGCAATAATTGGTTTAAATATTTTGATGTAGCCTAAAAAGAATCTATTCAGTTATCCCCATTCCATCCTCATTACACTAATCAGTAAAAATAAAAAACACTATTCATTGTTCAATAATTCATTCAGTAATTCTAATGTATTTTCAGTTTTGCTGGAAAAGGTACCGGTAAGTACAATAAATACAACAAAAATTCAGCAGTTTACTTGGAAGTAAACTTATTATGCAGACTATCTTGGTTTAATTTCTTGCCCTGTTTTTAATGGATTATTATTACCTTTCATTCTAATATCATAGTATAAAAAGCATGCATTTTGATCAAAATAATTATTACTTAATATGACTGAGAAAGGGATTGATATAAATTCTTCTGCATCCTGAGCTGTTAGATAGCTTACTATAAGAGGATAATTTATTGATGGCAATTACATTAAATAGCATCAAATACAAGCCATTTGATGCAGAAAAGCAAATGCTTAAAAACCAAAGAAGAGTCATAAACACTCTCACAATGCACATGTATGAGAATTGTAAAGGATTATATAGAGAGAGATAAATTGATAGTGTAATGCTACTGTTACTTAATTATTTATTTATATTTATTGCGTTTAACTTTGTACTTGTTTTTAATTCCCCTGTGCCCCGCCTCGAGTCCCCTCGGGGAGAGAGAGCGGGTTAGAAATAAAATTATTATTATTATTATTACTTCCTGGAGAATTAAAATGACCAAATCTCTTGCAGGATGAGCAATCTCAGAAATGTAGTTCAGCATAATTCCTACAGCACAAACAACTTTATATAAGGACAATGGCAGATTTATTCATAAGGGTTCTCGGTCTTTACTTTCTCCCCCTGCCCCTTCTATTATGACAATGAAAGTTAAACAATTACTCTCTGGAAACAAATAGAAATTATTTTTGCTGGCTCATGGAAGTTTAAAGTTCTCACTTGGCTTCTTGCAAGTGATTGCCTTTCTAATTTTTTTTTGCTTTTACTATATTTACCGTTGAGAAATACATATATAAATATTTGCAAAGAGGGCTGTATTTTAATCCAAAATCTTAACATGCGAAAGCTTAAAATAAGAAGAGCCAAATACAATAGTGAGGGGCTTTCTTCGTATCACTTGGGCCTTAGTCAGCACTTGCTTAATAGCAACAATAGCACTTAGTCTTATATCCACTTCATAGTGCTTTACAGCCCTTTCTAAGTGGTTTACAGGGTCAGCATATTAACCCCAACAATCTGGGTTGTCATTTTAGTGACTGTGTGTGTGTGTGTGTGTGTGTTAGGTTTTGGAGCTGGTCTCTGGTGATGAGCCGAAAGACAGAAAAGGAAAGCAATTTGCTTCCTCCCTTAATTGGGGCTTACCAGGGTGTTGTGACACAAATATATATATATGTTACGTTTTTGAGCTGATCAATAAATAAGTCAGGGAGACTAGTATATATGTGTGTGTGTGTGTGTGTGTGTGTGATGTTTTTGAGCTGATCAATCAAAATTTATTGATCAGCTCAAAAACGTAACACACATATAAAAAAATCACACAACGGAACTCATGGCTTTCTGTCTAGATGGTCTCCTGTAAATTGGCTGATGTATCAGGGATACCGGATAGCTCAAGGCATAGAGAAGCCTGCCTCATATGCTGGAAAGCACCGGTTCAAATCCCAGTAGAAGGAATATGGCCAGCTGAAGAAGGCTAATAAGCCTGAAATGGATCCATCCTGGTCTCTTTATTTTCAGCCCTTAAAAATCTAACACATATCTAAAAAATGTCACACAGCAGTAATCTAATTGGTTCTCTGTCTGGATGATCTCTAGGTTGAGTCGAAGGGCAGAGAGGGATGACGTTAAGTCTCCTCCCCTTAAAGGGACCCTTGAACAGGAGCTGTGATAATATTCTCTCATTTAAGAGTCCTGTAAATTGGCTGATGTATCAGGGATACCGGATAGCTCAAGGCATAGAGAAGCCTGCCTCATATGCTGGAAAGCACCGGTTCAAATCCCAGTAGAAGGAGTATGGCCAGCTGAAGAAGGCTAATAAGCCTGAAATGGATCCATCCTGGTCTCTTTATTTTCAGCCCTTAAAAATCTAACACATATCTAAAAAATGTCACACAGCAGTAATCTAATTGGTTCTCTGTCTGGATGATCTCTAGGTTGAGTCGAAGGGCAGAGAGGGATGACGTTAAGTCTCCTCCCCTTAAAGGGACCCTTGAACAGGAGCTGTGATAATATTCTCTCATATATATATATATGCATGCTTGTGTCACAACAGTTAGGGATATATATATCCCTAACTGAGTCAATCTTGAGCCAAGTCAGGATCAAACCAATTGCAGTTGGCAGAGTTAGCCTGCAATACTGCTTCCCAACCTCTGCGCCATCACAGCTCAATATGCTTACGCCATCGCAATTGCTTTATATGTTGGAGCTTAAATAGTTATTAGTACATTTTTATTTGACTGTATTATATCCCTATTTTAACAGTAATTATGATCACCAGTAATTTCAGGGTACACTTCAAGGAGCTGTTACCTTTTAAAGCCTATCTTTAGGTTATCTTTATCATGTTATCTTTAAAAATGTACATGTCCCACAGTCCTGAGTTTCTGCAAGACTATCTCCTTTGTACTTTCAATAGTGTCTACCCATACATTAACGGAAAGCTCTCTCTCTAGAGGCTTGCTCAGAGAGAATTACCTGTAGGATTCCCCTATATGGAACAGCCTTCCCCTGGAGAGTTGAGGGGTGCTATCCTACTGGGTTTTTTTTCAGGAAGACTATTACAACTCCTGCAGGCCTTGGTTTTATGTTATGATATTGTATACCGCTCCGAGTCCCCTTGGGGAGAGGATGCGATATACAAAATATACAAAATAAATAAATAAATAATTTATATGTCTTTAAATATCTAAATCTATATTGATATCTTGAGCTATATTCTCTCTCTCTCTCTCCCTCCCTCCCTTTCTCTCTGTCTCTTCCTCTCTCTCTCTCTCTCATTTCCTCTCTCTCTCTCTCTCCCTCTCTCCCTCTCTCCCCCCTCTCTCCCTCTCTCTCTCTCTCTCTCTCTCTCTCTCTCTCTCTCTCTCTCTCTCTCTCTCCCTCTCTCTCCCCCTCTCTCTCTCCCTCTCTCTCTCACACACACAGTTTTGATTTTACTTTTGCTTACATTTATTTATTTATTTATTTATTTATTTATTTATTTATTTATTTATTTATTTATTTATTATTTACACTTATATACCGCCCTATCTCCCGAAAGGGACTCAGGGCGGTGCACAGAGGAATAAAAAGTAGTAAAACACAATGACAATATAATAAGTTAAAAATAGATTAAATACTAGATCTGTGCTAAAAACCTATGGTTAAAAGCAAGTAAAAATATTATGAAATTGTTATAAAATTGGGACTGTGTCGTTAAAACTTATGTTCCAATTTGCAAAAGTTGGATACATATGCTGCTTATTATCATTAGCAAATGTAATAGCTTACAAACTCAGTAAATTGATTAATTAATGACATTAAGCCCAAACATTGCAATTAAGGAATTGTGGCAGAATCAGAGTTAAGTCAAATTATTTGTATACAATATATCAGCCTAATATTTTACGCGCCATCCCCTACTCTATCTTTTCTTGGGCTGTGGCTTCAAAACTTTTTTAGACAATATGTTCACATTGTTAGAAAACATGAATGTACACTAGATTCATCAAGATGTTTTGGCTGAAAAACAGGCCCCAACAAAGTAAACGAGAAAAATGAACAATCATTCAGGCATCAGACTTTCCTCCCATCTCTCACTGTGTCTTTAAAAATACCCTTGATTGATAGAATGCAATGCAAACAGTTTCTAAGTCCTGTTTTTAAAAGAGTTACCATCATTATTTTCTTCAATCAAGAACAACTGAGCATCTTTTCTTCTTAAAGAAAAATTAGCTAAAAACAAATCCTTTGAGCTCTTGTGTTAAAACTTCATTCTAAGTAATTTTGAAAGGGAGTGCAAAGGCTGTAAATTTGAGCATAGTGCTTAAAACATAATAAAACGGTTAAAAATCAATAGTCAGTCATTGTTATTCCAAACTTGTTTCTGTAAATAGACAGTTGTTAAGCCCTTTTAAACAAAATTGTAATCCACAGTGATTGTCAGTTCATTGATGAAGGTTTATTTATATTTTCTTTTTCTAGACTTTTTTTAAGGTACAAGCAAAATTGAAGTATGTGGCTTGATTCTTTATGTTTGCAAAGTACAACATCAGATTTATACCATACAAGTGTGTTACTTTGAAAAACGCATATGAACATTTCTCAAACACCCATACAAAAACCCAACGTTCTAATTACAACATTGTATTGCACTGATTGTCAGTTTGTTTCCAGTGCGATGCAAGGTGTTGGTTGTTACACTTTAATCCAGGGGTCTCCAAACTTTGCAACTTTAAGTCTGAAGGACTTCAGCTCCCAGACTTCTCTAGCCAGCTTTGCTTTGACTTAAAGTTGCAAAGGTTGGAGACCCCTGCTTTAATCCACAGACTTTGCATACTCCAGGTTCTTTCCAATAAATAATACCATTTATTGGAACATAAGAAGTGTTCCTTCTCTGTCTTGCCATCTGGAATGAGGTTGTCCCTGAGATACAGATGATTTCCCACCTTACTGGTGTTTCAAAGGCCACTGAAGACCTTTTGAGTTATATGGATACAGGTAGTCCTCAAAGTATGACTATAATTGAGCCCATTTTTTTGTTGCTCAGTGAGACATTTGTTAAGTGAATTTTGCCTCATTTTATGACATTTCTTGCCATATTTGTGAAGTGAATGGCCACAATTGGTCCACTGCAGTTAAGTGAATCTGGCTTCCCCATTGACTTTGCTTGTCAGAAGATCACAAAAAGTTATCACATGATGCCAGGACACTGCAGCCATCATAAATGGGAATCAGTTGCCAAGAGTCTGAATTTTGATCACATGACCATGAAGATGCTACAACAGTCATAAGTGTGAAAATGGTCATAAGTCATTTTTTCAGTGCTGTTGTAACTTTGAACAGTCATTAAATGAACTGGACTACCTGTACATCTCTTGATCTTCAGTTTGGGCACCTTTTGTTCCTTTTTTTCTCTTTATGGATGTACCATTTTACTGTTATTTTTCTGCATTTTTATAAAAGCATTTTGGGAACTATTCATAGAACTATTCATAGGAGTCAGGCGATGTGCAAATTTAATTAATAAATAGTGTTGAAAACGGTATTTTAAATATCTATTTAAGGTTTATGCTCAAAGCCTACTCATACATAAACTTTAATGAAGTTTATTTCCAAGAAAAGATGGGTTGAATTTACATGGCAAGATATTATGTTAACAAAATCAAAGCTACCTGGTTTAGGCAATGAATATACTCAAATTGTAATTCTATATTCTATATGAAAGTGGCTTTCTTTCCTGACCAAAATATTTTCTCAAATTGAATTATATTCTGAATTGCACTTCTTTCTTCCTTGCTCCAGGAATTTACATTTCAATGATACAGTAATGCTGTGTGTATATATGCAATAGGGTGTGTATGTGTGTGTTTGCGCTCGCACGTGCACATATGTGGATTGAATGAAAAGTAATGCCACCAGTTCCATAACTAGTTTAAATAGAATTTTAACAACTGAAATATGAAAACGAACATTGAAAAGAGCTCTTTAGTTACCTGTATTTCATGTAGTGAATCAGCACCATTAACTGCACATTTCTACCATAATGGACAAGCTCTTAAAAGCCATCAGGAAAGAATCCCATAATTTGTACCTTTTGCCAGGTTCTGATAGTCCTTTCTACTTCATTTAACTCAAACAGATGCCCATGAAAGTGGAAAATGATACCCGCTGTGGATTATGCAGCATGTTGTATCCAACAAGATGGTAAGATCCAACCTTACAATGGTCTCTTGAGTAACACTATCCTATACCAACACAACTTCCTTTACATGCCTCTGAACTCTGCTTAATCATATATTTTTTCCAAATCTTTTCAGTATTGCAATATTGTGTTTTAAGTTAATAGTGATACAGGTCAAGGAACCCCATGTGACTAACACCATCTGCATTGTAAACAAACAAATGAACCTATTTGAAGCTGCACGGGGGATTTTGGGAGCATCTAGACGCTCCCATGTGACACCTCTCCTGTGTGAGCTGCACTGGCTCCCTGTGGCTTTCCGGGTGCGCTTCAAGATATTGGTGACCATCTTTAAAGCGCTCCATGGCAAGGGACCTGGCTACTTGCAAGACCGCCTCTTGCTACCAAATACCTCCCACCGACCAGTTCAGTTCGCTCCCACAGAGAAGGCCTCCTCAGGGTGCCATCGGTCAGGCAATGTCGGCTGGTGACCCGCAGGGGGAGAGCCTTCTCTGTGGCAGCCCCTGCCCTCTGGAATGACCTACCTCCTGAACTACGGATGATCATGGACCTACGCTTCTTCCGTCGGGACCTGAAGACTCATTTATTTCATGCTGCCAGCCTGTCATAGTTTTTAAATTGATTTTAGTAGGGGTTTTAATTTGGTAGGCCAATTTATTTTATTATATCTTAACATTTGATCTTAACTTTTATATTACTCATTTTTACTGTTGGCTGTACACCGTCCTGAGTCCCGAAAGGGAGATAGGGCGGTATATAAATGCAATAAATCTTAATCTTAATCTATAACCATGAGTTTATCTGATGAGCTTCAGGTTTTCAATTTTTTTTGCAGGTGCAGTTTTATAATAATATTTCATGGATTGATGCTTCATTTCTGTGTCATCATGATAAGCCAATTTTTTTGTCAGCTGTCATGATGCTCTGAAGAAATTCCTCACTTTCATTCTTGTAGCGTGAAGACAATTGCTGGCAAATTTCAATTTTCGAAGCTTTTATCTCTGCCATCAACATGCAAGGAGCCTGTCCTCCACCAAACCTGCTGATATTAAAGGACATCAATACTGCGACCCACATTTTTGCTTAAGCACACTGTCAAGTACTTACGGCAAGCTTCTATTTCATAAACAACAACATTGCAACCTTTTGTCACAGAAGCTTCCTGCCAATGGAAGTGAAAGAACAGGTGCTGAGGAATCCATCAGAGCCTCTAATGCCATCTGTTGGCAACACATTAATATTTCAGTTCCCTTTAAATGATCTTGCAAAGCCATCTTCAAGTCATACAAAAGCCCTTAACTACAAGTTTATTTTTTAATCTTTACTCCCACAATCCTGTCAAGATGACTGATGTCACTATTTAGTATTTCAAGAACCAAAATAAAGAAGAGGAGGCAGCAATGGGTAATTCTGTCTTGCTCTTTTCCTCACAGTATCTCACAAGGGCTTATTATATATCCATTAACAATTATTTGTGCTTATTGTGAAGTCTAATTCAATCTTACCAATTTTATAAAGTTCCCTCTAAAGTTCATATTTTCCAAAACTTTGAACAAGAAAGGCCAGTTCAAATTGTCAAAGGCCTTTTCTGCATCTAAGAAATCAAAAGCAAAACAGGAAACAAGAGCAGTAAATTGGTCTTTTGTGCATGAAACACCAAGGGAACTTAAAACAACAATACTATTTTGAAATATAAAAGAGAGGCACATACAAAACAAAACGCTAAGATGCTCATTAAAGAAAATTTTCAAAGTAAGTATTTTGTGAGCTTGATCATTAAAACAAATTGGCAGAAGCATATACCGTGAGCCTGAGATTTCCCCCTTTCCTTTAATCCTCTTCTGCATTTGGTTACACTGAATAGTTACAGCTTTTAATTAGTAGCCCTGTTTGCCAAATAGCATGGAGGTGGGAATGTATTAAATGCACGTCGTTTGCCTTGTCTGTGGCTCTATAGAAGTCGAAAGGCAGCAATGTACATATATCAGATTGAAAACAAGACTTATTTCTTTCTTCGCTCTTCTTCTATTCCTTTTGTTTTTTTACTAGGTTCACGTGACTTCTCTTCAATTTCTGTTTCAACCTGCGCATCTTTTCTTTTTGAAATTTAAGAACTTCCACATTTTTTTTAAAAAAAGATGAATTTGCAAATGAATCCTCCCTAATACAAATTTGGAAACAGATGCATTTAAAAAAACAACAACTGCTATATGGGAGAAAGAGGCAAATTAAAGGCTAACTTCATTCTAGTTGTGTATCAGTTCAACAAACGCAGACTATGAATAGATTAAATATTTCACACCTATATACAATTCTCATGACTACATATATGTAGAGTCACTGATATAAAGGTTAAGGCATCAGTCTAGAAACTGGGAGGCTAACAGTTCTAATCTCACCTTAGGTACACAGCTGGCTGAGTGACTTTGGACCAGTCACTTTTTCTCAGCCCTAAGAAGCAGGCAAAGTTAAATCACTTCTGAAAAACCTTGCCAAAACTGCAGAGATGCCCAGGCAGTGTCTGAGAACTGGACACAATTGAACAGAAGAAAAAAAACATAAATTCAATATAACTTCTATCTGAACAGACACACATTGAACTCTGCTAATAGTCATTTAGGTTTAGTTACCAAAAAAGGAGCTAAAAAGAATCCATACATCCTAATTGTGAAATAATAGTTGCCGTCTGCTTTGGACAGATGTAATTTCAGCTACGTTTTCTTGATGGATCACTTTTACAATTTCTCCATTTAAAAATGTTCTGATTAACCTCATCCCCCACATCAATGATAAACCAATCCAGATGGAACTCAGCTCCATTCAGTTCAATGCATCTTCTTTCTGTCTATTTTTTAAACCAGAAGTAGGCAGGTTGGAATAAAATAATAATGAGCATGTTTCTTTTTTCTTTAGCTGTATTGGCTTTAAATTGATTACCATAAGACCTTTTTCTCAGAAAGAAAAAAAGTGTGTTTTAATCAGTACTTCAGTGTCTCTTGCTCCTCCCTGTTCATTGCAAGCTGCTTTTGATTTTTTAAGATCTCAAGAGAAACGTGTACAAGCCTAATTTGGTCTTGGATTCAGTCATCCCTGCATAAAAATGCATGCTTTAGAATTTCTCAGTAGCAACTGAAAATAAGTAAAATTGTTGAGCTGATCTAGAGAGCTGCAGAACACTAATAACTAAGTTTTGTGTGAACTTTGCCAGCTTCTCAGTTTCCAGAGGGCTAATTCCACTGTGTCGTTTCCAAGAGACAGAGATTAATTGGACACTTTTATCCAGGCATTAGCGATTAGGAAAGCATTTCTCTCATCCATATCTTCCATCATGGGCTCTGTTCGCTCAATAAAAAGATGTGCCCCAAACCAATGTGTTCATTTTTCAATATAGTATTATGTGACAACAGGTTACTGCTTTTGTAAAGCTATTACTCTTACTGTCAACATGACTGCTCTGATGGGCTGTCTCATTAGAAAGGGATGCATTGGAAGTGAATAAAAAAACTAGTTTCAACAATAAATTGACCTCGAGCAAATATGTGTGATCTTTCTTGCATCAGAGACATATCAAACTAACAGTAAGGAAGATCCCAGTATGTAACTATGCTGCATGTTGTAAGGAATATACAGACAGAATTCAAAGAAACAGGCTCTGGGAATGTTTAAAGGATTACTGGTATCATGGTCAGCATATATCATTTCAATATAAATGCCAAAATAATGTTTTGAGAAATATAAAAATTAAAATTAAAAATTAAACAAGTAATTTAAAAAAAAATAATAGTTTTAACCTTGTAATTCCTACAAAAACAGGTGTTGAAAGGACAGTTCCTGTGATAATATATATGAGATAGAGGAATAATTCCATTATTCTGTTTTGGGCTATTGCTCTTAATTAGGTCTTGTTTATTTATATGCTGAAAAAATATGTTTTAAATATTACAGCCAAATAATGATTAATTTGTGTAAGAGTTGAAGCCTGATGGAGAGAGCCTTACGTTTGTTAAATTGTTGGTTGCTTTCCAGGCAGTAAAAGTTCCAGAAACAAATGCCCAAATCATGCATGGACAATTTGATTATTCTTCTGAGAAGAATTTGTGTTCTATACACAAATTCTTTGTATTATTAACTGGATGACTTTATATTACAAAATTATTGCTATCATATACTGCTTGAAAATTGAAAATGACAGCTAGACTGTAAAAAGGGGATTTTTAAATTTTATTTATTAAAGTTGGCTTTGAAACAGAGAATGTGTGGGGAAAAAGAGCCTAAAGTAGAGTTAGGATTAGAATTAGGAATCTCCTAGATCAGTGATGGCGAACCTATGGCACGCGTGCTACAGGTGGCACACGGAGCCATTTGTCAGGGCATGCGAGGCGATGCTCTGTCAGCTGGCTGGAGAATTCTGGGAATTGAAGTCCACAAGTCTTAAAGTTGCCAAGTTTGGGAACCTCTGCACTATATTGTTAAAATATTGGGGATAGGACCAGAAAGAAATTAATTTAAATACAGCTAAGTTGTATTCTTTTTGTCTGTCTATGTATACATTTTACAATAAAGGCATCATTCATTACTGTGAGCTCCAAACTTAATATCCCTCCACAATACTTTGTCAAAAACTCTTGTTTTCACCTCCCATGGCAATCCATCAGATAGGCAGTGATTTGCCAGTATGATAATAAGCTAGTCTATCAAAAGGAAGATCCCCATTGAGGAGGGTTGACAGAAAGTCTCTTCAGGGAGCTCATCATATGTGATGGGACACTCATCTGACCTGTCACTGAATGAGTAAACTCATTTTAAAGTAGGTGATCCCTGAACACTTTTAAGGCATTGCTATAGTCAATTTTTTATTATCATTATTATTTATTAAAAAAATCTATATGGCTGCCCAACTCATGGTGACTCCAAGTAGTTTATGGAATAAATATAAATATTTGTTTGTATAAATATAGCAATAGCAGCAGCACTTAGACTTATATACCGCTTTACAGTGCTTTACAACCCTCTCTAAGCAGTTTACAGAGTCAGCATATTGCCCCAAACAATCTGGGTCCTCATTTTACTGACCTCAGAAGGATGGAAGGTTGAATCAACCTTGAGACTGGTGAGATTTGAACTGCCAAATTTCAGGCAGAAGTAAACTGCAGTACTTCACTCTAACCACTGCGCAACCGCAGCAAGTTTTATATCCATATAAAACCCTAAATTCAAAACCCAATACCCCATTACCCCACTAGTAACAACAATTAGACAAACCATTTGATGTGCTCTGTATCATCCTAAGGTTTGCCCACTGGCCCCAACCCATGTAGGGTTTTAAATATGACATCCAGGACAGATCTTGAATTGGATTGGAAGCAGATTGGCAACCAAACAGGTGACATGTGTGCAAATCTAGACTTGCACAAAACATTGTGGCATGTCATATTTTGAATCAATTGAAACTTCTGGATATTTTTCAAGAGCTACCCCATGTAAAGCACATTATAATAGTCAAGACTGTAACTCAGGGGTCTCCAACCTTTGCAACTTTAAGTCTGAAGGATTTCAGCTCCCAGAATTCTCCAGCCAGCAAAAACATGAAGCAAAGTTGGCTGGAGAAGTCTGGGAGCTGAAGTCCTTCAGACTTAAAGTTGCAAAGGTTGGAGACCCCTGCTGTAACTGACACACAACCTGCAGTTGTACAAAATCCTTCTTGGCCACAGCTACCAACTGCTGCTCAAGCAGGAATTGCAAGTCCAGGACAATCTGCAGGTTTATCAGGTACACCTCATGCCATGCAACTCCATCCAAGAGCAAATATGACAGTTCTTTATGGGCCAAAAAAATCCCAAACCGAGGTCCATTCTGCTTCTCGAAACTACTTTCAGCCCACTGTTCCCCATCCAGTCCTGACATTATGTGGGGTGAGGTCACAGCATAGTTTGACTGAGTCTGAAACACACAGCTGAGTATCATCAGCATATTGATGAAATTTCACCCAATAGTGTCATAGATCTCACTCAGCAGTTTCATGTAGATCAGTGGCCCCAACCTTTTGGGCATTAGGAACCAGTTCTACAGGCAGAGGTTTTTCCACGGATCAGAGGGGGCATGGTTAATCTGCTGCCTGTATTCCCTGGATGGGGCTTCACTTCTTTGTACAGCCTGGTTTTTGGCATTCTGGGGCCTTTCCACAGATGGGGGTTGGGGACCCCTGATGTAGATTGTGAAATGATAATATCTGACAGGTTATTTACACTTAAACATATGACATGTTGATTCATTCAGTGTTTGCGTGTGTACCTTTGGGCACATGCTATTTTCAACCAGATGCTATTTATATATCACCTATCATTTTTTTTAATAACATGAAACATAATTTCTCTTTCATTTCCATTAGTGAAACATTGTAAACTGAAATAGTATTACTGAATACCATAATTAGAAAATTAAGCATTTGAATATCATCAAATGTTTACCTAAGGAATAGTGTAAAGGTGTGGAACAGTCTTTCATAGAAAAAAAAATCTCATCTCACAATTTTAGCAAGTTATTAAGGGGCACAGTCATTCTAAGGAATTAGGCATATTGAATTTAAGAAACAAAACAGATTTGTTGTGTTGGTGATGGCAATTGCGTGTTCCATTTTAGTTGTAAAACCCCAGATACTTAAAAAAAAAAAAATACTACAGTCCACTTAATCTGATGTTCAGTTAACAATACAGATACTTGTTTTTTTCCCCATCAGCACTAAAGATAGAAACTGAAAGAAAGAATATTTGATATTCAATTTTGTACTTATTCATCTTCCTAGGATTTTAAATTGTCAAGATTCTTTGCTGTTGGATAAAATTAGATTGTCAAGATTCTTTGCTGTTGAATAAAATTTATATCATCATGAACCATGAAACATGATTCCCACTCTTTACCTCTCGGGGAGAATATAGCAATTTACATGTAAAATGCCTGTTACAAATGTAATAACAACGAGACTGTCATCCATAAAAGTTTGCTGTACTGTTCTCTTTTGAATCTCCAAATCAAATAAAAGCCTATGATAGAATAGGAGGCAAGTATTTACTTTGAAACTCATGCAGAAAGTTTTATATCATTCAAGACTTTTCTGCACTGTACATTTTTTACAATATGGAAAACATGACTTCAAATTTCCTTGCACATCTTTGAAGCACACAATTTTTCTTAATTATAAACATTCTCAAAGTCAATTAGAGATCTACTGTCATATGCATGGAAAATAATTCCTTTTGATTTCTGAGAAGGCATAAAAGTAGTTGTATATGTCATCGTTTCCATTAATAAACAAAAAAAATCACTTTCTCATTTTTCCTCTTTTTTAATTAAAACATAGCTTAACAATGACAAAAATTGTTTCTATAATTTACACCAATTGCTTATTATCGACTTCCTTTCTGTACATCTTTTTCTCCAAGTGAAATACACTTTGTCAGTGTAGATTGTAATATTTCTTTTTCTTAAGTCCAGTAATACAATTTCATAAATGTTAAGAGTTTGATGTTAAGACATTTCCTTTTCTGGTGTTTCTTTGATCTGTAAGGCAGTTCCCACTGAATCAGATTTTTAGAACATTCAACATTCATTTGGATTCTGAAAGAAATCAGAGATTTGTCCCAAAGTGAGAAGAGCAGGTAAGGATGGGAATGACGTTTGTATGGCCCAGCCTTGATTTCTTCACAGATTATGATTTTATACCATTAAGCCACTGTCAACTCCTAGCATCCACATAGATAAATGTTCTTTATGATGATCTGTCCTTAACTTGGTCCTTCAGCTCCAGTTCAATGTTGCACTCATCATTTCTATAACTGAGTGCATCCATTTTTCAGTTGGCCATTCTCCTTTTTTCCCTAACAACTTTTCCAGCATTAGAGCCTTTGCCAGATGTTTGTACAATGTATCTGAAGTAAGATAACTTGAGGTTTGTTTTCTTGGTTGTCAGTGATATTTTCCAAAATCTTCTCCAACACCCAGGTTCAAAAGTGTCTGTTCTCTCAGCAGGCATTTCTTTTCCAGCAGCTCCATCCTAGCCCCTCTCTAATATTGTGTGAATGCTCCTTGAAGCACTCAGGGAATGGATATGTCATTTTGGATGCAGAAACATCTTATGTGATGGACACATATTACTGAATTCAATTCATTGTCAGTATTATGTCTAGAGCAGCTTCATAAAAAATGAACGAACACATGATGGTATAATAATTGCACTTAACATGTAAATTCATTTTTTAATCAAATAAACCTAATTTTACTTCAAAAATATACTCCATCCAAAGGTGATATACTGTGATATACTGTAACTAATAATTAGAAATTTGATTTATCATTTATTCATTTTATTTTCTTTGATTTAATAAACAATGTAATATTTTGTTCGCCACAGAAAAATGGGTTCAATCTTGCATTCACTCTATTTACAACTTTTTAAGAGATGAAAACACACAATATGCTACAAAGGGATTAGCTTAATAAAATAATTCTATTAATGTTATAAAGTACCTTTAGCTACATTATTGACATGCAATACTCATCAATCTTTTTTGAAAAATTACACGTTTCACACATGCAGATTTACATATGTGTATCACATGCCCATATTGCATTTTTTTAAAATCAGAAAATGTGATATGAGGGGCATGGAATCCAGCATAAAAATGTCAAAGCTGTCCCCACCCCAACAACCCATCCCAGTCTTTATTTAAAGGAAAGATTGTGATCTAGAAAAATGAATAGACTACTGCAACGCTCTCTACATGGGGCTCCCCTTGAGATGCACCCGAAGGCTGTAGTTGGTTCAGAATGCGGCCACGCGGGCAGTTTCGGGAGTCTCTAGATACTCCCACGTAACACCTCTCCTGCGCGGGCTGCACTGGCTGCCTGTGGCTTTTCGGGTGCGTTTCAAGGTGTTGATTATCATCTTCAAAGCGCTCCATGGCACAGGACCTAGTTATTTGCGGGATCGTATCCTGCCCCATACATCCCTTCGGCCGATTCGCTCACACAGAGAGGGACTTCTCCGGGTGCCGTCCACTAGGCTGTGCCAGCGGGCGGCGCCCAGGGGAAGGGCCTTCTCTGTCGGGGGCCCGATCCTCTGGAATGACCTTCCCCCTGACATTAGAACGACCACGGACCTCCGCTCCTTCCGCCAGAAACTCAAAACCCACTTGTTTCATCTAGCCGGCCTGGCCTAATTCCAGCTTTCCCACCTCAATTTGTATTTTTAAATTCTGTGATTTGGTTTTAAGGTTAAGTTTTTAATTTTTACAAATTTGTACAGGGGTTTATTTAATTCGATTTTAGTTATATGTATTATTGATTGTAATGGTTTTAATTTGTACCTGTACACCGCCCCGAGTCCCTTCGGGGAGAGGGGGCGGTCTAGAAGTCCAATAAATAATAATAAATAATAATAATAATAAAATATGGTATATAATATAGTAAATTACATATATTTTAACTTTCAAGGAGTGTTGCTTGTGTTCAGCACTGACTTAAAAGTTCAACACTATTTCTAATGCTGCCCCCAACGCATCACGGACAGTTTCAAAAAAGGAAAATGCATACTGTTTTTCACATGCTTTAGGTAACTTTTTAGGTCACATTCTTATCTGCCACCTTCAATTCTACATATAAAAACACTAGTAAAATTGAAAGGATTTGATTTGAGCTAAACTGCCCTGAGGCAAGCATCCCAACTTGCTTGTCAATAGAATTTGACTGACATGTTGACTGAATAAATCGTTCAGCATTGCAACTTCCTAGACTATGGATGACGGGGAAAAAACCCTACTCTTTGTATTATCCTATGTTTATACACTCTAAGGGCAATTAAAATCCCTTCACGGCATCCTCAAAATGCCTCCAAGTTTATATTAAATAAACTAAATGTAACAACAGAGCATTGGTCACTGCCAAAGTATTTTATTATTTATTATTTTATTATTTTTCCTCAATAAATAATAATAGTGCTCATTTGTCTAGTTCCCTTTGTCCACAATGTGGAAAAATTGGCCTTAAAATTCCAAGCATTTACATCATTTCCATACCGCTAAAAGCCCTTGGGAGAAATATATGAAGGGTGGAAATTGTCCAATTTATTTAAAGTACCTGTGGTGGAAGGTAGTTTGGATTCCCAGGAAATGGGGGGGGGGATGTATTCCAGAGGAACATGGTACAGCAAAATTTAGATAGTTTTGTCAGGAGGAAAGGGGGGTCAAGAGAGCTCCTTCCTAGAATTCTCAGAGTATACCTTCAATGATGTATGTAACATGCTTTAGATCAGGGGTCTCAAACTCAATTTACTTGGGGGCCGCTGGAGGCAGAGGCTGGGTGAGGCTGGGCCGTATAAGGGATTCCATTATATTGGATATTTTACTTTCATATCACTAATATTATACTTTCATATCACGGTGGGGGCCACAAGATACCATCCTGCGGGCCGCAATTGGCCTGCGGGCCACAAGAATGAGACCTCTGCTTTAGATTGACAAGATTTTTGTCTATAGGTGTGGAAGAATAAATACAACTGTTCAGAAGAATCTCAGTATGTCTTTTTGATTTCTTTGGACTCTGACAGTACCTGATCCATCACAGTACCTCAGAGTTTCCCACATGATATTCTTCTATTGAACCTTAATAACAGATTGTTATTAACAGATCAATACAACCGAATATATGAAATATTCATATATTTCATTTCATATTTCATTAAGACAGATACATCTATCAATTTCATTTACTTATTTGAATCCTGCCTTGACTATTTTTTTTACAAATAACTCAAGATGATGAACATATCCAACATACTGTCTTCCCTTTATTTTTCCCTCAACAAGAACCATGTGAGGTGAATTGGCGCTGAGAGAGAATAAGAGGCCAAAGTCACCCAGCTGGCTTTCACAGCTAAGGCAGGGCTTGAACTCACAGTCTCCTGCTTTCTTGCCTGGTGTCTTATTTTACTCATGTATAAATGTTTGTTCATCAGCTTGATTTTTGTTGTGATATTTGGGTGAGAAAATTTTCTATCGTATGTGACAAAACAGGACACTACCTCCCAGTTCAGGAAGCAATGGAATTGGACGATAGAGAGATATAGATGGAAGGAGGATAGAGTCAAATTTAAAAATATACTTCAGGCCAGAGCAGTTGTAGAATCAAGTGAACCTGATAAACTTGTTTATGACACAGAGAAGTTCATAAAATTCTAAATCATAATGTGTTTAATGCAGGGGTGGGCAAACTTTGCAACTTGCCCACCCCTGGTTTAATGGGTGCATCTCTCAGATGGGAGGGGAGAGAAGAAGAAGAAAGCCAAAACCTCCTGTATGAAAACTCCCATAAGACTTGTGGTGGAGCAATGGTTAGAACGCAATATTGCAGGCAAGCTGCCAGAAGTTTGATTCTCAAGGTGACTCTGCCTTCCATCCTTCTGAGGTCAGTAAAATGAGGATCCAGCTTGTGGAGGGAATATCCTGACTCTGTAAACCACTTAGAGAGGGCTGTAAAGTACTATGAAGTGGTATATAAGTTTAAGTGCTATTGTTATATATTTTCATGATTATATCCTTTTTTTCACTTTCTTTTCTATTTGATACCGTGCACCAGTGATGGGTTTCTATTTTTTTTAGAACCTACTCTGTAAGTGTGGCCTATTTTGTGGGCGTGGCTTGGCAGTCATGTGACAGGGTGGGAGTGGCCACCTTTTAAAATGTGGTGAAACTCATTTAACAATGCTTGCTTAGCAACCAAAATTTTGAACTCAATTATGGATAAATTCTTTCTTTCTTTCTTTCTTTCTTTCTTTCTTTCTTTCTTTCTTTCTTTCTTTCTTTCTTTCTTTCTTTCTTTCTTTCTTTCTTTCTTTCTTTCTTTCTTTCTTTCTTTCTTTCTTTCTTTCCTTTCCTTTCCGTTGGGTCACTGGCAGCGGTGGGCCAGATTTACTTCCAGGTACGCCGGTGGAACCCCCTCTCACCGGTTCTCTAAATTTCACCAACCGGCTGTCGCGAGTAGGTGCGAGCCTGCAGAAACCCACCACTGCCATGCACATTCTTCTGCAAATGTTTCTTAGCATTCCTAACTTTTTTTTTTTAATATTCCTTGAATCTTTTCTGTAAGTTTCATTATAACATTCTGAAAAATGTTGGTCTTGAATGCAGTTGCTCTCTCTCCTTCCAGACTGATGACTTGGAGATTTTCTTGGGCTTGCAACTATTGTATAAAGAACCAATCACAAATGTGTGTAAGAGTGCCTTTACACAAGTTCATTTTGTGCACCAATTTACCCTTTTCTCAATACCCTGATCATTGTATGATTGCACTACTGCAATGTGCTCTCCGTGGAGCTGCCCTTGAAAACTATCTGGAAGCTACAACTGATTCCAAATCTAGTTGTTTGAAGGTTTTCTAAATGTGAGTTTAGGTTTTGGTAAGACTTCCATGGAAAGTAATCAATAACAATGATATGCAGTAAGCTGTTTAGAATGTCTGTATATCTTACTGCTGATGCACAGAAGAGATGATATAGAGACCTCTTCATTTTAATTTTATTAGCGAAAACGTCCACTTCTTTCTTGTTCTTGCTGCCTCCTCCAATACTGATCAATAGCCAAGAAAGCCTGCTGGACATTGCTAGAAGAGGTATTCACGGATTAATGGATTGCTCAAATTGACTTGAACATTTTAACATGTCAACAAAAGTTAAACCTATCCAGATTGAATTGAGTGGGGGAAACAAAACATAGCCATCAGCAGTGATTTTCTTCCTTTTACATTCTTTCCTTATGCTCAATTCTAATTGTATATACATATCTACCATAAGCCTGATTATGTTTATAATCTTAGTTTACTGTCAATCAATAACATTAATACATAAATTATTGGTACAAATTTACAATATCGCAGGATCCAATCTGGGTCAGTCACCTGGACCAGAGGTTTAGTCTTCTGAGCTTTCAAACTCATGCTGAAGCCCATCCTCAGGAAATTTCTCTCTAGCAGAATGTGTGCTTTGGGCTAGTCCAGTGGTGGGCAAACTCATTAGTCAAAAGAGCCAAATATCAACAGTACCATGACTGAAATTTCTTTTGAGAGCCAAAAGGTGTGACCTGTTTTATGGGAGTAGCTCAACAGTCATGTGACCAGGTGGACGTGGCCAACTTGGAAAATGTGGTGAAACTCACTTAACAACAGTCTTGCTTAGCAACCAAAATGTTGGGCTCAATTGTGGTCATAAGTTCTTTCTTTCTTTCTTTCTTTCTTTCTTTCTTTCTTTCTTTCTTTCTTTCTTTCTTTCTTTCTTTCTTTCTTTCTTTCTCTCTCTCTCTCTCTCTCTCTCTTTCTTTCTTTCTTTCATTCTTTCTTTCTTTCTTCTTTCTTTCTCTCTCTCCCACTTTCTTTTTCTTTCTATTTTTCTTTCTTTCTCTGTTTTTCTTTCTCTCTCTCTCTCTCTCTCTGTGTATCTCTCTCCTCCCTCCACCCATCTGTCACTCTGTATGAGTGTGTGTGTCTGTCTCTCTCTCTCTGATCCCCCTCTCTCTGTGTCTTTGTTTGTCTCTCCCTTCCTCCCCCTCTGTCTCTATCTCTGTCTCTCTCTGTCTGTCTCTCTGTGTGTCTGTCAGTTTCTCCCTCCCTCTCTCCCTCCCCCCCCGGGGAAGCAGTGGAGGGGCTGGCATGTCGGCTGGGGAGGCTACGGCTGCCTCCTCCCACAGCGAGCGAGCAGGCAGGCGGGCGGGCAGGCGGGGGGAGCACCCGAGGCTATGACTACCTTAAGCGCTGCTGAGGCCATCCGGGCGCTGCACACCCACCTCCCTTCCAGCCTTGTGTGGCGGGAAGCCCCGGAAAGTGCCCCGCGGTGGTCATTGTCGGGAGCTGGTGGAGACGCGCCCGGCCATCCTGCCCGACGTGACTGCTGGGCAACCTCGGACGGCGGGAGCTGCGCGTCGCAGGACTCGGAGGCAGCAGCAGTCGCCTATGCAATAGACGGAGTCTGCCCGTGGCTGGGTGGAGGAAGAGCCACACTCGAGAGCCACTTGTGGCTCGCGAGCCGTGGTTTGCTGATTACTGGGCTAATCTATACATACATAGATCCTTACAACATCACTTATCTAGATATGAGTCTTTTCTCCTTTTGAAAAAAAAATGGGAAATATTCTAGAAGACACATCAAAGTCACAAGTGCCTCCTCTTTTAGATCAATGATAATGTGCAATAATTGTGGATACTATGAAGGATGATTTTTTTTTTCAGCATGGGATTTGGATGCTGCGATTTGGAAGTGTGAATCAGCTGATCAAGACACAAAAAGTTATCATACAGTATATGGCATAGATACAAGACTGGAAAGTAAAAGTTGCACTTTATCTTGCTTAAGGATGATAGAATTTTGCTGTCAAGAAACAATATAAGTCTACATGGAAGTCCTTAAGCAAATGTAAAACAACCCCCTTAGCTCTCAAAAAACCCCACCCCCTGTAGAATGTAATGTACAAGTACTAAAGTGAAGCAAAATCTAAGACATAAATTAATACTATAAGCCAAATGGGGTCGTGGGAGGCAGTTGGGCCTGCTGATTGTGTACGTGGCTCCCTGCTACATATCAGTAGCCCTACCCGAGCTTCTCAATGTGATAGCCGAGGTGGTGGTTGGCACCCCCGGACTGTTAGTCATGGGGGATTTCAACCTGCCATCAGTAGGTGAGACATCTGAGATGGCACGGGAGTTCATGGCCTCCATGACGGCCACGAACCTGACTCAGTTAATTCATGACCCCACCCACATTGGAGGACACACACTGGATCTAGCTTTTGTCTCTGGCCAGTGGTTGAGTGATCTTGGTTTAGGGGAAATAGCCATTGAACCCCTGTCATGGTCAGATCACTCTCTCCTCCGGCTTGACTTTCCAACCGTTGCACCCTACCGCGGGGAGGCGGAACCGGAATCAGTGAGATGGCGCCTGATGGACCCTGAGAGGTTCCAGATGGAGCTTGGGCTGATACCTGAGACACTGACCCACAACTCAACTGAGGACCTGGTGGCCGCCTGGAACAGTGCAGCCACGGGGGCCCTGGACCAGGTCCTGCCTTTGCCGCCTCTCACCCGGCGCCAAACCACCTTGGCTCCTTGGTTCTCCGAGGAGCTGAGGGTGATGAAGCGTTGGAAGAGATGCCTAGAGAGCGGTTGGAGGGCCTCCTGCTCTGAGTCTGACTGAACACTGATAAAATCTTATTTAAAGACCTACCTAGTGGCGATAAGAGCGGCGAAACACAATTATTTCTCAGTTCTTGTCACGTCTGCAGATAACTGACCAGCCACCCTGTTTAGGGTGACCCGCTCCCTGCTTCACTTGAGGGCGCGGGATGCTCCCCTACATGGTCGAGCGGAGGATTTTGGGCATTATCTGCATGATAAAATCGATCAGATTCGGGACAGATTGGCCTCTGACTGGACTAGTTCAGATGGGCTGACGGAGGCAGGTCCTGAGAGTGTTATCTGGGAGGAGTTCGACCCTGTGACTCCTGAGGACATGGACAGGATACTGGGGCGGCTGAACGCCACCACATGCTTATTGGACCCGTGTTCCTCCTGGCTGGTACTGGCCTCCCAGGAGGTTATACAAGGCTGGCTCCAGGGGGCGCCAGCTAATGACTCGCCCCCGATATCCAGAGATGGCACTAACTGGCTATATCGAGATGCCGGAAACCACAGCCACTCGGTCTTGGATGGGTTGAGTCGGAGCTTGTTCCTCCCCATCCAGAGCCGCATGGCTTCCAAACACCGGGACATCACTTCAACAGCATTGTTGGGGTGATTAGGGGTAGAGATGTACAGCTGAGTATCATCAGCGTACTGATGGTACTCTACCCCAAAACCACGGATGATCTCACCCAGCGGCTTCATATAGGTGTTAAACAGGAGGGGCGAGAGGACCAACCCCTGCGGCACCCCACAAGTGAGGGGCCTCGAGGACGATCTCTGCCCCCCTGTCAATACAGATTGCAACTGGTCGGAGAGGTAGGAAGAGAACCACCATAATACGGTGCCTCCCATCCCCAACCCCTCCAGCCGGTGCAATAAGATACCATGGTCGATTGTATCAAAAGCCGCTGAGAGATCTAACAGGACCAGGATAGAGGAACATCCCCTATCCTGAGCCCTCCAGAGATCATCTACCAACGTGACCAATGCCGTCTCCATGCTGTACCCGGGCCGGAAGCCGGACTGGCGCGGGTCTAGATAGACAGTTTCCTTCAGTGACTGTCTATCTAGACCCACGGACTGTTATTGTTTTGAGAAGTTAGAATCACTGGTCGGAAGAAGTATTTTAGTTACTACAAAGTAAAGACTATTTATTTTCTTACTATCACTGTTTTAGAGTTTGTGTGTGGTTAAAGCAACGTATCGCTTTACTGTCCAGTGTATTACACTATTCCGCATTTATTTCCTAACATTGGTTACGGGACCAGAGTTGCAACACTGGTTCTGAACCCAGAGTTGCTAACAAATGTGATGTGTGTTTTTTAAGAATATTCTTTTTCTCCTGAGTATTCTTCCTGTCATTTCTTCCACCACTAGGGCAAATACAGTCAAGTTACAAGAGACTTGTATAGTAGAGAAAAAGGGGTAGCTGAGATGAAATATTCAGAAGCCACTCCCTTCTTCAATGCATATTATTTCTTTCCCCCCAAAAAAAACCTATTTATAGAAATGGCTGCAGTTGTTTTCTAAATCTGAACTATCATTCCTTTTTCCTTTTTAAGGAGATGCTTCCCTTTCAATAGGCAGCTGAGACTAAATGGTGAGGTTGTGCTGTATGTGACCTGACTTGCTTTGAGATCCTTACACATAATGGTGGATACTGACTTATCAACTGAGCTGAAATAAAATTAAGCTTCCAATCTAATTTCTTTTTGCATAGATACTCAGGCAATGAAAAGAAGGGATGTTTTCATCACCTTGGTTTCTCACATATTTATACTTTATGGTATATAGGGATTCACATTTCTGTAAAACTAATTACTAGGATAGCAACTATGTGCTATCCTTCTCTATATTTTGTTAGATGGATGACACAAAAGTCCTCACATAACTCTTTCCAAGCAACTTTTTCCTTTAGCAAACTTCCTGCTACTATCAAACTCCTTCTATAGATTTCTCAATTCTGAAAGGGGGGTGAAACTCCATGTCTTGTTCAAATTGTCTTCAACCTAACACTTCTTACAGAGCTGCAGAGTGGCAGTTCTGCTTGTTAGACAACTCCAGGAATTATTGTCAAGTCATTGGCTATATTCCTAACTCATTATCTCTGATAGTCTTTCATGTGTCAGAATTAAAAAGCTGAGGTAGCTTGTAAGGCATTTGAGACAGGGGCTGGTGGTTGTCCCTAAAAATAACACCCGAAAAGAAAAGAACCCTTGACATTATTACAGATAGCTGAAAATTGTAACCTGTGCTTCCAACCTCAATCATTTACAGACACAATGGAATGCTATTATTAACTATAGGAAGCAAAGACCTACAAGAAAGTACTTAGCCATAAGAAGGCAATCTTGCAATCTCTCCTTTATCTAAAAAGACTGTGCTAACTAGAATTCAGTATCTGGCCTCTGCTCTCTATCATAGTGCTGTCCCCATGTCTTCAAGGACATATAGTCTGCTACAAATCCTCACCTGGAAGCATTCCAGATGACTGCTCCTCACAAGTAAATAGCAGGAACTGAGATTTTTGTGGTCAGCTCATGAGATGAGTGGCTGAGAGTCAAGAGATTTCATTCAAGCTCACAGCCATACTGTAGCTTATATGGGTGCAAGGTTTGCATAAGTCCCATTTTCTTAAACACTTTCTTAAACATGGATGCAATTAAATGATACCTAGAGGGATTTTTTAAGCTATGGGATATGAGAATTTCAGTTGATGCATCAATATTTTTCTGGATTAAAAAAAAGTTGGGGGAGTTAAAGATTTTTAAAAATTTGACAAAAAGCTTACATCCACGACTGGATGTAAGAAAGTTTAAAACAGATAAAGGGGATAATTATTTTGAAACGTTATTTTGGTGAAAGTGCTTTTTAACAAATTGGAATTAAAATAAACAAACCAGAACTTTGCAGAAACATAGGTCTACTATTAAATTATTACTAAAGTTTATTACTATTTATTATTAAAGAGTGCAGAAAATTGGTGGGTTTTGCAAAACAAAAGGTAAGGGTAATATGTGATGCTGATTGTAACTACAGAGTGCCATTTGAGACAAATATATTAGAGGCACAGCAAGATAAAATATATTAAAAAATAAACATTAGAGGGAGAGGAGCTTTTTTCTTTTTCCCTTGCAATTGAGACTTTCACTTTTGGATTACTATATTGCTATGGCAATCCCTAGAAAAGTAACAAAAACAGCAGAGAGAATGGTTAGAGCTGCCTGCAGAGATAGAAATTACACTAGATTTATTTCAGCAAATGTTTAGGAATTGGACAATAAATTAACCTAATCTAAATTAACAAAGAATGGATTAAAGACTTGCAAAGATAAAAGAGGAGATAAAGAAAAGAAGATGGTAAAACGTGAAACAAGTGTCACAAAGCAGACTTCATAAGGAGATTAGAAATATATTTAATTGAGATAGACTGTTGTGACATAATCTTGCATTTTCTTTCTTCTGTCTAATACCCCAGTGGGTCTGGTAGGAGTCAAGCTGGGTCTCTTCCTAACACTTTATTTTTCCTGTGTTAAAAGGAAACATGTTGAAACATCAGCCTCTAAATAGTTTATCCAAGACCATCCCCATGGCTACCTACAGCAGCTGAGTAGAGGTTACTAATAACTCCATATTAAGAATGAAGTTTGATCATTCCTCTAAAATTTCAAGTAATAGCTGATTTTTTAAAAAAATTACTGACCTACAGTTGTGAGAGTTGCAATCAGGTAGATTTATACCATAAAGGAACATTATTCTCTGCACATTCTCAATGTCTCCAAGTTAGAAACAGTGCATTTGGAAAGGCAAAATCTGAGAAAACTTCTACTCAAGTTCAGTTGACAGAATTTGCAGAATATTCTTTGTAATCATAGATGTGGGTGAAGCAGTCTTTCTTTCCATTCCATTTCCTTAAGAGATAAATCAGTTCTAAAGGAACAAATAGTCATGGAATAGTGATCTAAAGTATATGCCTATACTATTAGTTGTAGTCTAGCATATTTTACATTGCTGTATGGTTCTATGGTTCTGCTATATATTTTATGGTTATTGGTTGATGGATTATTAGCTGTTTTAGGCACTTTCTGAAAAGGAGAATATAAATCTTTGAAATAAATAATATTAGCTCATATAGCTTAAGAGTTGCCCTGCAATGGGGAAATAGGAGTAGACAGGACTGCACTGAAAATCCTGTCAAGCTTCCCAGCAATTATTAAATAAGGCATTGTATCAAAATAAACAATCACTTGGATTTTCACACCCCAATGCTTTCAAAGCAGTCTTTTAAATATTCTAAGCACTTGCATTCTTTAAAAATTAAGACTAGATTGCTTTTTTTCATTCTTATAAAATTTGCCAATTTTTTTTATTCAGCTCTTTTTAGATATGTGTTAGATATGGGCCTAAAAATAACAGGAGCTGCTCATCAATATAGTCCTGTAAAAAGGATGATGTAATCAGGGAAGCTGGTTAGCTCAAGGCATAGAGACGCCTGCCTCGAGTGCTGGAAAGCACCAGTTCAAATCCCTGTAGGGAAAGTATGGCCAGCTGACGAGGGCTAAGGAGCCCGAAATGGATCCATCCTGGTCTCTTAATTAATTATTAAATCATCCCTTTAAAATCTAACATATCTATATCTATATCTATATCTATATCTATATCTATATCTATATCTATATCTATATCTATATCTATATCTATATCTATATCTATATCTATATCTATATCTATCGATCGATCGATCGATCGATCGATCGATAGATAGATAGATAGATAGATAGATAGATAGATAGATAGATAGATAGATAGATAGATATATGCTGGCATAGCTGGCTTCGGGGATTTTCCCGTGTATAAGGCATAGAAAAGTTGTTGCAACATTTCGACAAAATCTCACTTATCATCAGGCAGGCTTGTGTCTGTGAGTGTGACTGCGGAGGCATCGCCCCTCTTTAAATCTTGGTGGGGGGGTGGAGTGCTGACTATTGTTGTGAGTGGGTTGATTTTTATTTTATTTTTATTTTATTAAATTTATACCCCGCCCTTCTCCTTGTTAGGACCCAGGGCGGCGCACAGGCATTATTTAAAAACACAAAATACAATAAATATCAATTAAAATGTATTAAATTAATAAACCCGTGCTAAAACCCAATATTTAAAACCCTTACCAAATTATAAATTTTTCTTTAAAAAGTCAGAAACGGGGGGCTATCCTAGGCCGGCTTGTTGAAATAAATACATCTTAAGACATTGGTGGAAGAGGCGGAGGTCCGAGATAGTACGAAGGTCGGGGGGTAGGTCGTTCCAGAGGGCCGGGCCCGCCACAGAGAAGGCCCTTCCCCTGGGTGTCGCCAACCGGCATTGCCCCGCCGACGGCACCCGAAGAAGACCCTCTCTGTGGGAGCGGATCGGACGAAGGGATGTATGGGGCAGGAGGCGGTCTCGTATATAGGCTGTGCAGTTGCATCGTGACTGGTAGATTGATGCTGATTGGTCTCATTTGTATGTTTCAGCATCAATCTACCAGTCACGATGCAACTGCACAGCCAATCAACCCACTCACAACAATAGTCAGCACTCCACCCCCCCCACCAAGATTTAAAGAGGGGCGATGCCTCCGCAGTCACACTCACAGACACAAGCCTGCCTGATGATGACAAGTGAGATCTTGTCGAAACGTTGCAACAACTTTTCTATGCCTTATACACGGGAAAATCCCCGAAGCCAGCTATGCCAGCATACCTACACCCGTGAAAATCTACGAAAACATATATATCTCTATCTCTATCTCTATCTATCTATCTATCTATCTATCTATCTATCTATCTATCTATCTATATATATATATATATATATATGTTAGATTTTTAAGGGCTGAAAATAAAGAGACCAGGATGGATCCATTTCAGGCTTATTAGCCTTCTTCAGCTGGCCATACTCCTTCTACTGGGATTTGAACCAGGGCTTTCCAGCATTTTAGGCAAGCTCTCTATGCCTTGAGCTATCTGGTATCCCTGATATGTCAGCCAATTTACAGGCCTTTTAAATGAAGAATAATTATCACAGCTCCTGTGAAGAGGTCCCTTTAAGGGGATATATAATTATTCTTCATTTAAAAGTCCTGTAAATTGGCTGATATATCAGGGATACCAGATAGCTCAAGGCATAGAGAGCTTGCCTCAAATGCTGGAAAGCCCTGGTTCAAATCCCAGTAGAAGGAGTATGGCCAGCTGAAGAAGGCTAATAAGCCTGAAATGGATCCATCCTGGTCTCTTTATTTTCAGCCCTTAAAAATCTAACACATATCTAAAAAATGTCACACAGCAGTAATCTAATTTGGTTCTCTGTCTGGATGATCTCTGGGTTGAGTCGAAGGGCAGAGAGGGATGACGTTAAGTCTTTTCCCCTTAAAGGGACCCTGAACAGGAGCTGTGATAATTATTCTTCATTTAAGAGTCCTGTAAATTGGCTGATGTATCAGGGATACCAGATAGCTCAAGGCATAGAGAGCTTGCCTCAAATGCTGGAAAGCCCTGGTTCAAATCCCAGTAGAAGGAGTATGGCCAGCTGAAGAAGGCTAATAAGCCTGAAATGGATCCATCCTGGTCTCTTTATTTTCAGCCCTTAAAAATCTAACACATATCTAAAAAATGTCACACAGCAGTAATCTAATTTGGTTCTCTGTCTGGATGATCTCTGGGTTGAGTCGAAGGGCAGAGAGGGATGACGTTAAGTCTCCTCCCCTTAAAGGGACCCTGAACAGGAGCTGTGATAATTATTCTTCATTTAAGAGTTCTGTAAATTGGCTGATATATCAGGGATACCAGATAGCTCAAGGCATAGAGAGCTTGCCTCAAATGCTGGAAAGCCCTGGTTCAAATCCCAGTAGAAGGAGTATGGCCAGCTGAAGAAGGCTAATAAGCCTGAAATGGATCCATCCTGGTCTCTTTATTTGCAGCCCTTAAAAATCTAACACACATCTAAAAAATGTCACACAGCAGTAATCTAATTTGGTTCTCTGTCTGGATGATCTCTGGGTTGAGTCGAAGGGCAGAGAGGGATGACGTTGAGTCTCCTCCCCTTAAAGGGACCCTGAACAGGAGCTGTGATAATTATTCTTCATTTAAGAGTTCTGTAAATTGGCTGATATATCAGGGATACCAGATAGCTCAAGGCATAGAGAGCTTGCCTCAAATGCTGGAAAGCCCTGGTTCAAATCCCAGTAGAAGGAGTATGGCCAGCTGAAGAAGGCTAATAAGCCTGAAATGGATCCATCCTGGTCTCTTTATTTGCAGCCCTTAAAAATCTAACACACATCTAAAAAATGTCACACAGCAGTAATCTAATTTGGTTCTCTGTCTGGATGATCTCTGGGTTGAGTCGAAGGGCAGAGAGGGATGACGTTAAGTCTCCTCCCCTTAAAGGGACCCTGAACAGGAGCTGTGTTAATTATTCTTCATATATATATATATATATATATATATATATATATATAGATAGATAGATAGATAGATAGATAGATAGATAGATAGATAGATAGATATAGATATAGATATAGATATAGATATAGATATAGATATAGATATAGATATAGATATAGATATAGATATAGATATAGATATAGATATAGATATAGATATAGATATAGATATAGATGATATAGATATAGATATAGATATATATGTTTTCGTAGATTTTCACGGGTGTAGGTATGCTGGTATTGCTGGCTTCAGGGATTTTCCCGTGTATAAGGCATAGAAATGTTATTGCAACGTTTCGACAAGATCTCACTTGTCATCATCAGGCAGGCTTCTGTTTGTGACTGTGACTGCGGAGGCATCGCCCCTCTTTAAATCTTGGTGTGGGGGGTGGAGTGCTGACTATTGTTGTGAGTGGGTTGATTGGCTGTGCAGCTGCATCATGATTGGTAGATTGATGCTGATTGGTCTCATTTGTATGTTTCTCCTTGTTTTGAATTTCAACGGCTTGGGTGGAGGGTGGGGCTCGTCTGCTGGTCAATGCTGGCTTCCAAATGTCTGGTAGGCGGGAGGTATCATCACGTTCGTTCATGCTGTTAGATTGTTTCTCTATTTCAATGGCTTCTCTGATTATTCTCCTGTTGAGCTGTTCTGCCTTGGAGATCATTTTAGTTCCTTGAAAGTCAATGTCATGTCCTGTAGTTTTGAAATGTTGATAGAGAGATGAGGTATTATGATGATTTTTTAATGCATTTTTATGTTCAGCAATACGTGCACTAATCCTTCTGTTGGTTTGTCCTATGTAAGTGGCAGGGCAGCTTTTACATGGAATTTTGTAGACTCCTTGGTTTTCTAGCTGGATCTTGTCTTTCGGGTTCCTTAGGATATTGGTTATTTTTTGGTTGGTGTTGAAGGCTGTCTTGATGTTGTGCTTGTGGAGAATTTTGCTGATATCAGACATCTGGAAGCCAGCATTGACCACCAGACGAGTCCCACCCTCCACCCAAGCCGTTGAAATTCAAAACAAGGAGAAACATACAAATGAGACCAATCAGCATCAATCTACCAGTCATGATGCAGCTGCACAGCCAATCAAACCACTCACAACAATAGTCAGCACTCCACCCCCCACACCAAGATTTAAAGAGGGGCGATGCCTCCGCAGTCACAGTCACAGACAGAAGCCTGCCTGATGATGACAAGTGAGATCTTGCCGAAACGTTGCAATAACATTTCTATGCCTTATACACGGGAAAATCCCCGAAGCCAGCAATACCAGCATATATATATATATATATATATATATATATATATATATATATATATATGTGTGTGTGTGTGTGTGTGTGTGTGTGTGTGTGTGTGTGTGTGTGTGTGTGTGTGACAACACCCTGTTAAGCCCCAATGAAGAGAGGAAGCACACTGCTTTCCTTTTCTGCCTTTCAGCTCATCACTAGAGACCATCTAGACAGAAAGCTATTAGTTCCGTTGTGTACTTTTTTATTTATTTTATTTTTATTTTATTAAATTTATACCCCGTCCTTCTCCTTGTTAGGTCCCAGGGCGGCGCACAGGCATTATATAAAACCATAAATACAATATACATCAATTAAAAATATATTAAATTAATTCACCCGTGCTAAAACCCGTTATTAAGACCATAACCAAATTATAATTTATATTTAAAAGTCAAACGCGGGGGGCTATCCTAGGCCGGCTTGTTGGAATAAGTACGTCTTAAGACGTTGGCGGAAGAGGCGGAGGTCCGAGGTAGTGCGAAGGTCGGGGGTAGGTCATTCCAGAGGGCCGGGCCCGCCACAAAGAAGGCTCTTCCCCTGGGTGTCGCCAGCCGGCATTGCCCGGCCGACGGCACCCGGAGTAGGCCCGCTCTGTGGGAGCGGACCGGACGAAGGGATGTATGGGGCAGGAGGCGGTCTCGTATATAGCTAGGCCCCGAGCCATGGAGCGATTTAAAGATGGTGGTCAACACCTTGAAGCGCACTCGAAAGGCCACAGGCAGCCAGTGCAGCTCGCGCAGGAGAGGTGTTACGTGGGCTTGCCTTGAGGCACCCATAACCACCCGCGCGGCCGCATTCTGCACTAACTGCAGCTTTCGAGTGCACCTCAAGGGGAGCCCCATGTAGAGAGCGTTACAGTAATCCAGCCGAGATGTCACGAGCGCTTGAGTGACTGTGCGAAGGGCCCCCCGGTCTAGTAAGGGGCGCAACTGGCGTATCAGGTGAACCTGATAGAACGCCCCCCCTGGCCACGGCCGCCACATGGTCCTCCATGGACAGCCGGGAATCCAGAAGGACGCCCAAGTTGCGCGCCCTCTCCACGGGGGCAAGATGTTCGCCCCTAATGGCCAGTGTTGGATTTATCTGGCTAAACCGGGGTGCCGGAAACCACAGCCACTCGGTCTTGGACGGGTTGAGTTTGAGTTTGTTACTACCCATCCAGATCCGTACGGCCTCCAGACACCGGGACAGGACCTCGACGGCATCGTTGGGGTGGTTTGGGGTGGATATGTACAGCTGAGTATCATCAGCGTACAGATGGTACTCCACCCCAAAACCACGGATGATCTCGCCCAGTGGCTTCATGTAGGTGTTGAACAGAAGTGGTGAGAGGACCGACCCCTGAGGAACCCCACATGTGAGGGGCCTCGGGGCCGACCTCTGCCCTCCTGCCAACACCCATTGCGACTGACCAGAGAGGTAGGATGAGAACCACCGTAAAACGGTGCCTCTCAGCCCCAACCCCCCCAATCGGTGCAATAAGATACCATGGTCGATGGTATCGAAAGCCGCTGAGAGGTCTAACAGGACCAGGATAGAGGAGCAACCTCTATCCCGAGCCCTCCAGAGATCATCCACCAACGCGACCAATGCCGTCTCGGTACTGTGACCGGGCCGGAAGCCGGACTGGCGCGGGTCTAGATAATCAACTTCCTCCAGATGTCGAGGGAACTGTTGAGCCACCACACTCTCAACAACCTTCACTAAAAAGTGAAGGTTGGAGACGGGACGATAGTTCTCTAATAAAGCCGGGTCCAGGGATGGCTTCTTGAGGAGGGGCCTCACCACTGCCTCTTTCAAGACGGTAGGCAAGAACCCCTCACTCAGAGATGAATTCACAATACCCTGGAGCCAGCCTCGTGTCACCTCCCAGGATGCCAGTACAAGCCAGGAGGGGCACGGGTCCAATAAACATGTGGTGGCTCTAAGGTTCCTCCGCAACCTGTCCATATCCTCGGTAGTAACAAAGTCGAACTCCTCCCAAGGTGTTATCTCAAGACCAGCACCGGGCATCTCGACCGGGCCACTAGTGGAGGGCAACTCGTTCCGAATCTGAGTGATTTTGTTTTATATGTGTGTTAGGTTTTTGAGCTGATACATAAATAAATCAGGGAGACTAGGATAGATCTATTTCGAGCTATTTAGCTCTCATCAGCTAGCCATACCCTTACTGGGATTCAAACCAGGGAAGTATTACATGTGAGGCAGTTGTAATTGCCTCTAGACCAACTGGTTCTATCCTGATCAGCGGAGACAGGAGGATAAGTATATGCTTGTGTCACAACACCCTGGTAAGCTCCAATTAAGGGAGGAAGCATACTGCTTTCCTTTTCTGCCTTTCAGCTCATCACCAGAGACCATCTAAACAGAAAGCTATTAGTTTCGTTGTGCACTTTTTTTTATATGTGTGTTAGGTTTTTGAGCTGATACATAAATAAATCAGGGAGACTAGGATAGATCTATTTCGAGCTATTTAGCTCTCATCAGCTAGCCATACCCTTACTGGGATTCAAACCAGGGAAGTATTACATGTGAGGCAGTTGTAATTGCCTCTAGACCAACTGGTTCTATCCTGATCAGCTGAGACAGGAGGATAAGTATATGCTTGTGTCACAACACCCTGGTAAGCTCCAATTAAGGGAGGAAGCATACTGCTTTCCTTTTCTGCCTTTCAGCTCATCACCAGAGACCATCTAGACAGAAAGCTATTAGTTTCGTTGTGCACTTTTTTTAATATGTGTGTTAGGTTTTTGAGCTGATAAATAAATAAAGCAGTTGTGACACAAGCATATACTTATCGTCCTGTCTCAGCTGATCAGGATAGAACCAGTTGGTCTAGAGGCAATTACAACTGCCTCACATGTAATACTTCCCTGGTTCGAATCCCAGTAAGGGTATGGCTAGCTGATGAGAGCTAAAAAGCTCGAAATAGATCTATCCTAGTCTCCCTGATTTATTTATTGATCAGCTCAAAAACCTAACATACACACACACACACACACACACACACACACACACACACACACACCTCTCCACATCTTGTGTCTAATCCACCAACGATGATAGTTTTTATAGGAATTTTCATAATATGCTATATGAAAATCTCTGCAGACAAAATTCTGAGGAGTGCAGCAATTAAGGGGTTGTTACGATTGGGAGGTTGTAACATGACAACAAGATTGCTGGCACTATTCTCCTAGCAATCATTGTAGCTCGAGAAAAGAGAGCAAAAACTGTAAAGCAAATAGCCAGTAACCAGAATAATGAACATAGAGAGGACCCTTTAAGGTTCTGCTGTGTGCAGAGGATGCCTTTTCACACACAGGTTTATAGAGTTTCTGTGTACGTTTATACATACATCTATATCCATTTCGATCACATCTGTCTATTCCTGTTTCTCTTCAATCTATCCATCCATCCATCCACACATCCACATCTCTCTCTACAGATGCCCACAAAGAGAAAGATTTCTTTTTGTTTCTGTCGTACCTTTATGGCTTTAAGAAATATTTCCAGGGCGGTTAGAAGACCTGCATTCTGAGCACATGTCTATAAACCTGAACCCTGAAGAGTTGTTTTTCAATTATTACAGAAGAGGAATATTGTCTTTAATATTTTCCATCTCAGTGTGACAGTAAGGTTAATTTCATTTAATAAAGCCCACTGTAGGAATTATTCTGAGAATGATTTCCAGGTATACTTTTTCTTAATAACACTCTCAAATGTTATACCTCGTTTTTCTCCTGTCTGATGGAGATATTCTTCTCTCAAATTTTCTAGTAAGATATAAAATATATACAGTATGAACATTTGATAAAAAGAATGTATGTTTGTATTCTGTATACTCCTATTCCTATTTAGGGGAGTTTTACTCCTTTAAATCAGGGGTCTCCAACCTTTGCAACTTTAAGTCTGAAGGAATTCTGGGAGCTGAAGTCCTTCAGACTTAAAGTTGCAAAGGTTGGAGACCCCTGCTCTAAATGATTACTAATTTAAAAGTCACATTCTCATATTCATTCATTTCCCTCCCATCATTTAGCTCATAACGTTTACATGCCTAAACAGTACAAAGAGGTATTAATAAACTGAATATGCATATGTTTATTAAGATGATAAGATAGATAATTAAGTGATGGATAGTCCACATTTTAGCATCATCCAGAAATTATTGGCTTCCTATGAAGCCTACCTGGGTATAATAAGAAATATAGTGAAAGCAGGAAAAAAAATGCTACAATTTATCTGAAAGAGATGACAGGCACCTTTCTGGAGCTGGTAATATGGAGAGAGGGTGAGAAAGAGAATGATGGCATGAAAAAGGAATAGAAAAAGAAAGTAAGTTGAAATAAAGTTGGATAGAAAAGATAGAGAAAGACTGAATGTGCGGTAAAGGAATAGGATTCATGGAACAGTCACTTAAGGAACACTTTTGGTGAACATTTATGAAGAAAGAAATATTTATTGTATTTCTTATTGTATTCTGTATTATTGTAAGGTACCAGACCTGGGAATGGGATGTGACAGTACAATTATATTTCTTCAAAGGAACCATCTGAATCATTGAAGAGCATTTGATAAATGAATAGTTATAGAGGGATGTTCCATTGCAAAGGGAATAATAACATAAGCATCTTTATGATATCAGATAATAATCAGTAAACCCATTTTAAACACCCATTATATAACAAATGAATGGTTTTAAAAAACTTATTAGCCATGAGAATTATATGCTTACTGCAAGTTTCCAACATATACTGAATAACATATTCTGACAATATTTTTGGAAAATATTGTTATGCATCAGCTTTTTCAGATCATATAATAATAATAATAATAATAATAAATTTAATTTGTAGACCGCTCCCTCTCCCCGAAGGGACTCGGGGCGGTGAACCAATCCTTTTTAATAAACAAAATGGGCAAAATAGTTATAGTTTATTTGATTTATATACCGCGCCCTTTCCCAGCTGTTTGAAAAACCTTGAAGACAAATGGGCTGAAGATGTGTTTGAAGCAGAGAAAGAGGTTCAAAACCTATCACTACTATATTTTTCGGAGTATAAGACGCACCGGAGTATAAGACGCACGAAGGTTTTGAAGAGGCAAATTACAAAAAAAAGTAGGTAGGTAGATAGAGGGATAGAGAGGGAGAGAAAGAAAGAAAGAGAAATACGGTAGATAGGTAGGTAGGTAGGTAGATAGGTAGGTAGAGAGAGAGAGAGTAGGTAGGTAGGTAGATAAAGGGATAGGAAGAGAGAGAAATACAGTAGGTAGGTAGGGAGAGAGAGAGTAGGTAGGTAGGTAGGTAGGAAGGTAGATAAAGGAATATATATAGAGGGAGAAATAGAGAGAGATAGAAAAATACAGTAGATAGGTAGGGGGAAAGAGTGCGTGTGTAGGTAGGTAGGTAAATGGTGGGAGGGAGGGAGAGATATACAGTATTTATGTAGGGAGAGACAGTGTAGATAGGAAGGTACAGGGATAGAGAGAGAGAGAGAAATACAGTGTGTCGGTAAGGAGAGAGACAGAGAGTGTGTGTAGATAGATAAAGGAATAGAGAGAGAGAGAAATAGAGAGAGATAAGAGAAATACAGTAGGTAGGGAGAGAA
This sequence comes from Rhabdophis nuchalis, assembly GCA_039707465.1. Classification (NCBI taxonomy): domain Eukaryota; kingdom Metazoa; phylum Chordata; class Lepidosauria; order Squamata; family Natricidae; genus Rhabdophis; species Rhabdophis nuchalis. Next base: position 76,101,105 of record CM077648.1, read on the forward strand.
AGTGTGTGTGGGTAGGTAGGTAGGTAGAAGGATAGAGAGAGAGAAATAGAGAGACAATACGGTAGGTAGGTAGAGAGAGAGAGAGAGAGAGAGAGTAGGTAGGTAGGTTGATGTTTCCAGGAGTATTTATCCATGTCCTGGAGAAGGAAATAACTGACAAACCTTAGAACTTTATTTCTGCTGGCACAGAAACAGTTAAAGAGCCTTCCGAAAGAGCTTTCTGAAAGTGTTTTTGCGCTCTGCAAACCTCCCCAAAACTGCTAGTTTCTCCGTGAAAATGGGGCAGTTTTTCTTCAAATAAAAAGCATGACTAGCCTTGGGGGGGGCTTGCAGAGTGTTCTTGAAAATGGGCCATTTTTGTATCAAATAAATTGCATGCATAGCCCCATGGAGGCTTATAGAGTGCTGCTGGGGGGGCAAAAAACAGCCAATTTTAGGCTAATTTCTGCCCTCCCCAGCCCCCAGGAGCTCTCTGGAAGCCTCCATAAGGCTACACACAGCCATTTTGGTGAAGGGGGTGCGGCTTCGGGAGGCAAAAAATGCTGTATTCGATGTATAAGACGCACCTAGATTTTCAGCCTCTTTTTAGAGGAAAAAAGGTGCGTCTTATGCTCCAAAAATACGGTATTTAGTAGATGAAAAACAGAGTATATGTCAGCCTTCAAGACACCAGTAGACAAGACTAGGAAACCAAAGTCATTACTTTTCTTATAAAATTATGGAAACATAGTCTTTCAGGTGTCTTCCTTCCCTCCCTTTTTTGTGAAAACTAAGCTGGGGTCTTGTTTGAAATGGTTTCTCTTTTTTTTTTTCAGTTTTACTCTAGACTGTTTTGTTTTAATCTGACCATTGTGTTGGTAGTAGCTCTTATTCTGTTCCTCAAGGTTATTCCTTCTTCGAGTGGTGAAATCTAATTTTTTTTTGCCACTGGCTTTGTGGGTGTGGCTTGGTGAGAATAGGCAGGAAAAATGCTTTGAAAAGTGAAAAAAAAAGCTTCCAGTGATCCACGTGATCATCGGAAGCTCCCCCCCCCTGCTTTGTAAAGCATTTTCCCCTGCCTATTCACCTGAACCGGCAAGAAAAAAAGGCTTTAAAAAGCAGCGGGAAAGCTTCCGACAATCATGCAGCTCAAGCTGAGCCGCGTGATCTTCAGAAGCTTTTTTTTTTTTACTACCTGTTTGCAGAACCAATTGTTAGGAGCAGACTCCTATAGTTGGGTAGACAATATAGTCATTGTAAGTTTAAGAATCCCACATAACACCTCTCCTGTGCGAGCTGCACTGGCTACCTGTGGCCTTTCGGGTGCGCTTCAACGTGCTGACGACCATCTTCAAAGCGCTCCATGGCTCGGGGCCTAGCTATATCTGCGACCGCCTCCTGCCCCATACATCCCTTCGACCGATCCGCTCCCACAGAGAGGGTCTTCTCAGGGTACCGTCGGCCGGGCAATGCCGGTTGGCGGTGCCCAGGGGAAGAGCCTTCTCTGTGGCGGGCCCTGCCCTCTGGAACGACCTTCCCCCCGATCTAGGAATTGCGGAGACCTGGTTGGGCCACGAGGGGGCTCTTCCCCTCGTTGAAATGTGCCCACCAGGTTACCGCGCTTTTCATCAGCCCCGGGCCCTAGGCAGGGGTGGTGGGGTGGCGGTCATAGTAAAGGAAGGTCTTGAGCCGAGAGAGACCATTGTGCCACAGACCACCGGTTGTGAGTCCCTCTACGTGAAGTGGGGCCTAGGGAGGCAGTTGGGCTTGCTGGTTGTATACCTGGCTCCCCGCTATGTAGCAGCAGCCCTGCCCGAGCTCCTGGAGGTGATCGCTACGGTGGCAGTTGAGACCCCCAGACTTTTAGTCATGGGGGACTTTAATCTGCCATCGGTGGGCGAATCATCCGTGGTAGCTCGGGAGTTCATGGCTTCCATGACGGCCATGGACCTGACCCAATTAATTCAAGGCCCCACCCACGAGGGTGGACATACACCGGATCTCATCTTTGTCTCTGGCCAATGGAAGAGTGATCTGGGTATAGGGGATATAGCCATCACGCCCTTGTCATGGTCAGACCACTCACTTCTCTGGCTCGACTTTCCGACCGCTACTCCCCTCCGCGGGGAGGCGGAACCTAAATCACCAATCTGGTTCCGCCCCAGGCGCCTGATGGACCCTGATGGGTTCCAGGCGGCGCTTGGGCCACTTCCTGTGCCCCTGACCCGTGCCCCGATGGAGGACCTCGTGGCCGCATGGAATACTGCGACCACGGGAGCCTTGGATCGGGTCGCGCCCTTGCGGCCTCTCTCACGGCGGTGAGCCACCCTGGCTCCTTGGTTTACCGAGGAGCTGAGGGTGATGAAACGCCACAAGAGATGCCTAGAGAGAAGATGGAGGTCTAGCCGATCTGAATCTGACCGGACACAGGTAAGAGCCCATTTACGGACTTACATTGTGGCGCTGAGAGTGGCCAAACGCCATCATTGTGCCACTCTCATAGCATCCGCAGATAACCGCCCTGCCGCCCTGTTTAGGGTGACCCGCTCCCTCCTTCAACAGAGGGTGCGGGAAGCCCCGCTACAGGGTAGAGCAGAGGAATTTGTGATTTATCTGCAGGAGAAAATCGCTCAGATACAGAACGAGCTAGCCCCCATTCATGGCCCAGTGGGTTGCCACGAGGCGGATCTTGTTTGGGAGGAGTTTGACTCCGTTACTTCCGAGGATATGGACAGGCTACGTGGGCGACTGCGAGCCACCACATGTTTATTGGACCCGTGTCCCTCCTGGCTTGTACTGGCATCCTGGGAGGTGACACGAGGCTGGCTCCAAGAGGTTGTCAACGCATCCTTAAGTGAGGGTTCCTTGCCTGCTTCCCTAAAAGAAGCTATGGTGAGGCCCCTCCTTAAGAAGCCCTCTTTGGATCCAGCTCTTCTGAACAACTATCGTCCAGTCTCCAACCTTCCCTTTCTGGCGAAGGTTGTTGAGAGTGTGGTGGCACAACAGTTTCCCCGTCACATGGAGGAAGTTGATTATCTAGATCCGCGCCAGTCCGGCTTTCGGCCCGGGCATAGCACCGAGACGGCATTGGTCGCGTTGGTTGATGATCTCTGGAGGGCCAGAGATGGGGGTTGTTCCTCCATCCTGGTCCTATTAGACCTCTCGGCGGCTTTCGATACCATCGACCATGGTATCCTATTGCATCGGCTGGGGGGGTTGGGGGGGGAGGCACCGTTTTACGGTGGTTCTCCTCCTACCTCTCTGGCTGATTGCAATTTGTGTTGGCAGGGGGGCAGAGGTCGACCGCGAGACCCCTCGCATGTGGGGTGCCTCAGGGGTCGATCCTCTCGCCCCTCCTGTTCAACACATACATGAAGCCGCTGGGTGAGATCATCCGTGGTTTTGGGGTAGAGTACCACCTGTACGCTGATGATACACAGCTGTACATTTCTACCCCAAACCACCCCAACGATGCCGTAGCGGTGATGTGCCAGTGCCTGGAAGCCGTACGGATCAGGATGGGAAGTAACGGACTCAGGCTCAACCCGACCAAGACCGAGTGGCTGTGGTTTCCGGCTGCCCGATTCAACCAGCTCATTCCATCGCTGGCCATAGGGGGCGAATATCTTGCCCCTGTGGATGGGGTGCGCAATTTGGGCGTCCTCCTGGATGCCCGGCTGTCCATGGAAGATCATGTGACAGCCGTGGCCAGGAGGGCGTTTTACCAGGTTCGCCTGGTTCGCCAATTGCGCCCCCTATTGGATCGGGACGTCCTTCGCACAGTCACTCATGCACTCGTGACATCCCGACTGGACTATTGTAACTCTCTCTACATGGGGCTCCCCTTGAGGTGCACCCGGAGGCTTCAGTTGGTCCAGAACGCAGCCGCGCGAGCAATAATGGGGACCTCTAGGTTCACCCACGTAACACCGCTCTTGCGCGAGCTGCACTGGCTACCTGTCATCTTCCGGGTGCGCTTCAAGGTGTTAGTTATCATCTTCAAAGCGCTCCATGGCTCGGGACCTAGTTACCTGCGGGATCGGATCCTGCCCCATACCTCCTCACGGCCGATTCGCTCCCACAGAGAGGGACTTCTCCGGGTGCCGTCCACTAGACTCTGTCAGCGGGCGACGCCCAGGGGAAGGGCCTTCTCTGTGGCGGGCCCAGCCCTCTGGAACGATCTTCCCCCCGATATTAGGACAACTACGGACCTCCGCTCCTTCCGTTTAAAATTAAAGACACATCTTTTTCGCCTGGCCGGCCTTGGGTAGTCTCTTTTAAGGTAAGGGGTTTTAGGGGCTGTTTTAATTTAGTTTATGGGTTTTTAGCGCAGGATCAATTTAATTTATTTTTAACCTTGTATTTTGTTGTGGTCTTATTTGTGTTTTTAATTTGCCTGTGCCCCGCCTCGAGTCCCTTTGGGGAGAGAGAGCGGGATATAAAATTAAATTATTATTATTATTATTATTATTACGCACCATCGTGGACCTCCGCTTTTTCCGCCAACGTCTTAAAACCTATTTATTCCAACAAGCCAGCCTAGCATAACCCCGTTTCTGACTTTTATAGGGATAATTTTTAAATTTTAGAGTTTTATTAATTTGAGCACAGGGAATATTTAATTAGTTTTTTAATAATTTTGGATTTTTGTATTTTGGTATGATTTTAATGATGCCTGTGCGCCGCCCTGGGTCCTTTTTTAGGAGAAGGGCGGGGTATAAATTTAATAAAATAAAATAAATAGAATGTTTGAGTGCAATTAGTAAGTACAATTATCTCTAACTATAAGAGAAAGCCAGGAGAGCGCATAGCGCTCTCTCTGCTGGACTTGCTGTTTGATAACTGTTTGCTTGTGAACTGTGATTACTGAAGAAGAAGACGGAAGATTGTGTAAGCTATTTGATATTGTTGAGACTTTGTTTTTGACTCAATTTAACATCACTGCTTGGTGAGCAGTAGCTTAGTTTAGTAGTTTTTACAACCTAAGTAAAAAGCTATTTTATTTTACTTAAACAGTGTCTGGTATTATAATTGTGTGTACATTAGCAACATCCTTCTAGCTGCATACTCCGCTGCACACCCTCTGCTGTCTCCCAACGGAGATACCACCTAACACCAATGACAATCATCCCTACCAGCTGAACCAGGAGGATTTCACCCCTGCCTTCTTCCCAATATAGTGGGATCAAAATCAGCTTCTTTCGGATGTACAAAAGTCAAGATGCATGTGACACTTATAGGAAGTTTCTTAGAAGACAACTTATGGGAATGCTAAAGCACCAGGTATGGGGTCCCTGATATTATACACATTTGAAACATCTGGAACGTGGGAAGGATCACAAAAACACTGCAATATAATGGCCAATCCAAGTATCTGTTCAGAGGTTCACTATGCAAGATAAATCCACTGAATCTCCAAATCAGAAAGCCAGCTTGATTAGCTGAATTCTTTATTATTGGATGCTTCTAGTTTTATTCATAAACTTCAGATGCCTCTGTGCATGGTATTTTCCCAACTGATTTCAAAATCCAAACTTAATTGACACAATGTAATAATTTATATTAAATGAATCAATTTTATCGAATGGACTCAGAATTCCAATTTGATTTGCAATCAAATCCATACTTCAAAGATATAAATTAATTCTATAACAAATGAAGTCCTTTCATAAAAAATAAATTAGAACACTGACTTTGTTTGTTCCTGATATTGCAAATTTCTACAGACTGCTTCTCCTTGGCGCCATTTCTATTGTAAACACTTAAAGCTACAGATGCCCCACAAAAAGAAATCTCCAACGGGGAAATCCCTCCCAGCTCAAACAACAGCAAGAGCTACTCCTCCCCCACAACAAGGGAAAATCACTACAATGTTACAAGGGGCAACGGGAGGAAAAAAGGAAACAACGCTGGATGACATAATGAAAGAAATACAAGAAATGCGGAAGGCTTTGATAAAAGATATAGGAGATTTAAGAACAGACCTGCAGGAGACACAAAAAACTACAGCGACCAATCAACAGGACATAGTTGAATTAAAGGAGAAAGTAGTTGAGATGACAGCAGAAATAAAGGAACTGAAAAAGGAATCAGTGGAATTTTCCACATATATGTCTAAGTTTGAATTTGAAAGAATGTCTTTCTTCCTTAGGTTTCAGAACATTCCTGAGAGGGAAGGGGAAGATTTGAGAGATTTGATGAGTGAAATTTTAGCAGACTATGTAAAAAAAAAGTAAAGAATACCTTTGGGGAGAAATAGATTTGATTTACAGAATTAACTCAGCATATGCTAGAATAAATGAAGTACCCAGAGAGATACACATTAAATTTTTAAGGAACTCCACACACGATGCAATACTAAGGGCCCAGCGAGAGGGCCCGTTGAAGTTTGAACAAAAAGACATTAATATACTAAAACAGATACCAAAAAGAGTTAGAGAATTGAGAAGGAAATATTTTTTCCTTTCTAGAAAATTATATGAAAATGGAATCTGGTTTAAGTGGTTAATGCCTGAGGGATTGTTGGTATTCTGGGAGGGAGGTAGAATTAAAATTAAAACAACAGGGGACACTGAGACCTTTCTTAAAAAACACTCCTCAATCCTGGGTGACAAAGAAGAAGGAACGGGAGGAGCCATGGCCCCGCCCACCGGGGCGAGGGAAAAGGAGGGTGCAATAGCAAAGAGACTTAGGTCTCAAAAATAAGTAAACTTTGAAATACTGTAATTCTTGAAACGAATGTGAATTCAGAACTAAAGATTGAATGTATGAACTTAAAATGAAAAATGTGATATATATGTATTTCCGACCATTTTCTACTTAACAAAATAATTGAACGAAGACCCACATGACTCCATCACCTCTGACATGGAAGCTCTACAATATAAAACTATCTTCCTAATTCTCACTTCTGTCATTCTGTAATCCATTTTCCCTAATATGTCAGACCACTTTATTTTATTTATTTATTTATTTATTTTATTTTATTCATTCAATTTATTTACCGCCCTTCTCCCTTTCGGGACTCAGGGTGGTGCACAGCCATAATAAAATAGGGAATACAAAAGCTAAAATAGTATGTTAAAATGAATTAAATGTAATTGGCCTGCGTTTAAAACCCCCGTACTAAAATCACTTTAAAACTATGACAGGCCGGCAGCACAAAATAAGTGTGTCTTCAGGGCCTGACGGAAGAGATGTAGGTCTGTGATCGTCTGTAGTTCAGGGGGTAGGTCATTCCAGAGGGTAGGAGCTGCCACAGAGAAGGCTCTCCCCCTGGGGGTCGCCAACCGACATTGTCTGGCCGACGGCACCCTGACGAGGTCCTCTCTGTGGGAACGAACTGGTCAGTGGGAGGTATTTGGCAGCAGGAGTTGGTCTTGCAAGTAACCAGGTCCCTTGCCATGGAGTGCTTTAAAGGTGGTCATGAATACCTTGAAGCGCACCCGGAAAGCCACAGGCAGCCAGTGCAGCTCATGCAGGAGAGGTGTCACATGGGACCATCTAGACGCTCCAAGAATCCCCCGCGCAGCCGCATTCTGAACTAACTGGAGCCTCCGGGTGCACCTCAAGGGAAGCCCCATGTACAGAGCGTTACAATAGTCCAGGCGGCAGGTGACGAGGGCTTGAGTGACCGTGCGTAAGGCGTTACGATCCAGAAAGGGGTGCAACTGGCGTATCAGGCAAACCTGATAGAAAGCCCCCCTGCCCATGTCTGTCAGGTGATCTTCTAAAGACAGCCGAGGGTCCAGGAGGATGCCCAGGTGGCGAGCCCTCTCTGTGGGGGTCAATGACTTGCCCCCAATAGCCAGAGATGGCATCAGCTGGCTATACCATGACGCCGGAAGCCACAGCCACTCGGTCTTGGATGGGTTGAGTCGGAGCCTGTTCCTCCCCATCCAGACTCGCACGGCCTCCAGACACCGGGACATCACTTCCACGGCATCGTTGGGGTGGTCCAGGGTAGAGATGTACAGCTGAGTATCATCAGCTTACTGATGGAACTCTAGCCCAAAACCACGGATGATCTCACCCAACGGCTTCACATAAATGTTGAACAGGAGGGGCGAGAGGACCAACCCCTGTGGGACCCCACAAGTGAGGCATCTTGACATCGACCTCTGCCCCCTGCCAACACAAACTGTGACCGGTCTGAGAGATAGGAGGAGAACCACCGTAAAACGATGCACCCCCCAACCGGTGCAGCATAATACCATGGTCGATGGTATCAAAAGCCGCTGAGAGATCTAACAGGACCAGGATAGATGAACAACCCCTATCCCAAGCCCTCCAGAGATCATCGACCAACGCGACTAATGCCGTCTCCGTGATTCTCTGTGGCGGGTTCAGCCTTCTGGAATGACCTCACCCCCCGACATCCGAAGCATCACGGGCCTGCGCCTCTTCCGCCAGGCACTTAAAACTTATTTCTTCCACCTGGCTGGCCTGACATAGATAGATTAACAAGTAATTTTAATTGAATTTTAATAATTTTAAATTATTTTAGCACAGAGTTTATTTAATATCTTTTTATATTGTTGTACTTGTTGTGGGTTTTATCTTTTCTGTGCACCGCCCTGAGTCCCATCTGGGAGAATAGGGCGGTATATAAATTTGAAATAAACTAAAATAAACTAAACTAAACTTCACCAAACACAGTTATCTTACAGTGATGCAAAACAAATACTTCCTCTTTCTTCAGTTTCTTCTTCAGTGGTAAACAGTAAGCACAGGAAAATGACAGGAATCAAATGGGATTGAAAAGGTAATGGACTGTGTTCCTGAGCTTCCTTTATGGTAGAGCTGAGAATCACAGCCAATCAGAATTCAACACATAGTTCTTAAAGCTACATGGACTCTTTAAGAACATAGGCTCATACAGTATATATTGTCAACCCAATATAAGGCTGAATATCCTAACAACATTGAAAATTAAAAGAGGGTATAATGTTTTCAGGACAGAAGATGAAACTGGAAAAATGAAGATTTGGGTGAAATAAGGTAAAGGTAAAGTTTCCCCTGATGCTAGTTGTTTCCGATTCCAGAGGGTGATGCTTATCTCTGTTTCAAAGCCGAAGAGCCAGCGCTGTCCAAAGATGTCTCCATGATCATATGACCAGCATAACTAAACACTGAAGGTGCACGAAACACTGTTACCTTCCCACCAAAGGTGGTTCCTATTTTTCAACTTGCATTTTTACATGCTTTTGAACTGCTAGGTTGGCAGAAGCTGGGACAAGTAATGGGGCCTCACTCCATTACATGGCACTAGGGACTTGAACCGCCAAACTGCTGACCTTTCTGATCGACAAGCTCAGTGTCTTAGCCACTGAGCCACTGCATACTTTTTTAAAAAGTAGTTTTTTTTTAAATCAAAAATTTCCAATATAGAGCTTGTTTTGCTTCAGAAATATTTTAAAATTACAATATGATTTCTGGCAATATGAAGTGTCAAATACAAGAGTGTACAATATATTGAGTCAGAGTTTTGGCCACTATAGCTCGGTGACTATATCTCAGTGGCTACATCTATTTTTCCTAGAGCCAATACATAATAATAATAATAATAATAATAATAATAATAATAATAATAATAATAATAATAATAATAATAATAATAATAATAATGATGATGATGATGATGATGATGATGATGATGATGATGACGACGACAACGATGACAACGACAACGACTGTTTGGTAAAGCAAAAGCTGGACTGAATTTATTAATTGAAAGCACAAAAGAATTTAGCTAAGACATTGGTATGCAGTTTGGAATTGACAAATGTGCAACAATGGTAACCAAAGCAGGCAAGGTCATAGAAGATGATGGAATAGGATTTGAGAATGAAGAAATGATAAAGGCAGTAAAACCAGAAGAAGGCTACAAGTACTTGGGGATTTTAGAGGCCTCTGACTTAATGCATAATAAAGTCAAGGAATTAACTTCAACCAAGTACATTCAACGAATCCGCAAGATATTAAAGTCCAAAAGCCATAAATACCTGGGCTATACCTGTGATTCGATACTCTGCAGGAATAAATGACTGGATCCAGATGGAGTTGGACAATTTGGATAGAAAAACAAGGAAGCTTATGTGAGTGAATCATGCTTTGCACCCTAAAAGTGATGTTGACCGATTATATCTACCAAGAGCAGAAGGTGGTTGAGGACTTCTACAAGTAAAGCAGACTCTGGAAGAAGAAAGACACAGCTTGAATGATTACATCCAGAACAGTGAAGAACCAATGATTAAGGAAGTAAATAAAGGAGGCCTTTTAAAGACAACTAAGTCAAAAGCTGAATATAAGAAAGAAGTAATTGAGAAACGAGCTGAAAATTAGAAAAGCGAAGCTATGCATAGCCAATACTTGAAAAGTATTGAAGGCAAAGCTGACCAAAACCTAACTTGGAGCTGGCTAAGATTGGGAGTACTGAAAAAAGAAACAGAAGGCTTTATTTTGGCAGCTCAAGAACAAGCTTTAGCCACAAACTGCATGAAGGCAAAAATTCAACATGTTACCACCAACAGCAAATGTCGCCTCTGTAATAAGAAAGATGAGACAGTCGACCACCTGATCAGTGGGTGCAGCAAAATTTCACAAACTGACTATCTACAATGCCATGACCGTGTTGCTAAGATCATTCACTGCAAATTGTGCCAGAAGTTTGGATTTGAGTACAGCAAAAATCACTGGGAACATCAGGTTGAGAAAATTTTAGAGAATGAGAAAGTCAAGATCTTGTGGGGCTTCAGAATTCAGACTGACAGGCACTTGTCCTACAACATACCTGATATAAGAATAACTGAAAAGAAAAAAGTATGGTTCGTTGACATTGCAATACCTGGTGATGCACAAATTGAAAATAAGCAGCAAGAAAAAATCACAAAATACCGGGACTTGCAAATTGAAGTTGAGCGACTGTGGAAGAGAAAGTCGTATGTTGTCCCGATTGTGATTGGAGCCCTTGGAGCAATACCTAGGGGGCTGCCTTGCTATATGGAGGTTCTAGGTTTGCTGGACTTGAGCATTCTGACTCTACAAAGGGCCACGCTGCTTGGAACAGCTTCTATCCTCCGACGTTTCCTGGACAGTTGGGACTCGAGCTGTTGAGCTACCAACCAGCCCCAAAGGCTGTGAATCTCACCAAAGATTAACCACAGAATAATAATAATAATGCTCTGAAGCATATGGAGTCTGAATTCAGGGTCATTTAGAATACCTTTCTCTTTACAGAAGGAAAGTTGATAGCTTTATCTCATCCTTTATTTTGTATCATGCACCATATATAGCATCATGGTAATCCTATTAAAACAAAAGGGATTCATTCAGCTTGTGGAATTTAAAGGGAAAAGTAACTTGTATAATGCAACACAGCAGTAATAAGAGGGAATAGGAGAAGGATTAGATTCAGTGATGTACTATACGGATATCTCAGCTCAGGTTAACTGTGTTCATCCTGCTAGCACTGTAACTATCATTGGTAACCACCAGATTTGGTATCAGGCAGTTTGTCTCAGACTGTGTGAGAACTTACTGTTAGCCTGGCTCACAAAAACACTCTAGTTAAATCTTCTAAAAATAAAGCTGAACTACCTTTATGGCTTAAATGTCATGTTAGATTTTTGTTATATTAAAATTATAACTTCCATAGCAACTGCTATTCCTTCAATCTACACTATTATCTATATTATAAAAAATTAAGTCAGACTTTCTAAAATAGCCCAGATCTGAACCTGACTATAATGTTTATTTGGTTATGAATTAGTGACCTGTTCTGGCCTAGGCTTCCTTAGAAAGCAAAATCAAAGTCTTGGTAGCAACCTCTTTTATTTACACGTGAATTCCTTTCATTCAGCATTGGCAAGGTTTATCAAACAGTCTTTCAAAGAAAATGCTTATCTACATGCACCTTATCCCATTAGGAGCGTTGCCAGATAATTAGTGTCCAAACACAGAGCAAAACAAAACTTAGCACAGAGTTTCTCACAAACAGAACTTTCCAGACAGATGAACGAATTGTTTCCTGCAAAAGCCCAGTCCCCGTTCATTCCTCTTTTGTTTCCTATGGGATGGGCCAATCACCTCCTAGGTGTGGTTTTACTCTTGAGTCGACCCTGCTTCCTTAGTTATTCTTGTCTTCTGGCAGCTCTGTGCATGGGCACACTGGGAATAGGCTCCAGCTGTTCCTCTGCCTCACTGTTGTCTAGCTCCATCTCTGCCTCCATCGCAAAGCTCTCATCTGAGCATTCCTCAGCACTCAGGACTGGCCCTGTTCCTCCCCAACCTTCTCACTATCCAACTCTGCTGCCAGCTCCGCAGGCTGGTGGCGGATCACAACACGACCTACATTAAAACAGAGTGTTTTTCAATATATGGTAATACTAAGTTAACTTGAAATTATCTTTGTTTCATACGATTTCAACTTGTTTGAAGATCTTTATCACCTTTATTGCTCCCTCTTCACCTTGTGCCTGATGGGAAATAGAATCAAGGAGCAGAGAGGTGAGAATGAATCCAGGACTGTAAGCCTCCAACAGAGCAGTAATGCAACTAAGAAAGTAAGAACTCACATGCTGCTGATTACTGGACAGTAAGACATCCAAATCACTAGGTTTTAGTGATCTAGATCAGGGTTCCCAAACTTGGCAACTTGAAGACTTGTGGACTTCAACTCTCAGAATTCTCCAGCCAGCTCTGCTGGCTGGAGAATTCTGGGAGTTGAAGTCCACAAGTCTTCAAGTTGCCAAGTTTGGGAACCCCTGATCTAGATCATCTGGCTACTATAATACATATAGTGTTTTTCAACCTTGGCAACTTTCAGGTATGTGAACTTCAATCCCAGAATTCCCTAGCCAGACATTTTGGGAGTTGGCCCACGCATCTGAAATCTGTCAAGATTGAGATGCATGCTGTGCTATATCTAATACCTTCCCTTTTTAATTTGATCATAAGAAGATAGGCTGGCAGAGAGAAGAGACTAGTAACGACATCAAATTTCGTCCCCAGAGAAATCAACTGGTATCAGTGTGCTCGTAATGTTTTGTAGCCAATGGTGTTTTTGAGTTACTCAAAAGTTACAGTTACAGCCATTTCTGTATCAAAAACTAAACAATATGCAACCAAGAAGATTGGATGAAGCTTTTGATAGATGTTTGTAAAATTACTGAAGCAAGTGAAGTCCTGGCGAGTTCAAAGGAGTAAGATCTGGCAACAAAAAAAGAAGAAAAATAAAACCCTAAAGAAGGGGTACATGAAAATAAATCAGATAGAGAAAAAGAGAGTGAGACATATATAAGGTGACCAGACGTCCCGCTTTTGGCGGGACAATCACGCTTTTCAAGAATTAGTCCCACGCCCCGCCGCCTCTGAAAAATGTCCCGCTTTTTGTCTGGAGAGGTGGCGGGAGGTGGCTGGGTGGCGGCCGCTCTGCACGCGCTCAGAGGTGGTTTGCGCCCAGGGCAGCAGTGCGGGCAGGAAGTGGCGGCCAGAGCAGGCTGGCGGGCAGGCAAGGGCCGGTGAGGGAGGAGCGAACGAGAACCCAGCAGGCAGAGGAGGAGGAAGAGAATGTGCATGGCGGGGGTGTGGCCATCAACTTTGCAGTGCGCCCACTCTGGCTGCCGCTTCCTGACCACGCTGCTAAGTGTATGCAGAGCAGCCACCGCCTGCCTGCCCCCCCAGCCAGCGAGGGAACCTCAGGTACGGCCAGTGAGGGAAGTGGTGACTGCAGGGCTGGGAAACACCGCTGAGCCCCCCCCCATCAATGGTGTCCCGCTTGACAAATTTTCAAATCTGGACACCTTAGACATACATGCATTTCTCTAGTCCAGTACTACCTACATAGAACAATAGGTTCTTGGACAAACATTTATGTCAACGTTTATATTTTCTCATTAAAAAGTTGACTGACCTGAATTTCCCTCCCCTTACTTGTGAATGGATCAAAGACTTCCTGACCGATCGTCCACAAACAGTAAGGGTTGGGTCCTTTACATCTTCCTGACTGAAGCTCAGCACAGGCTCCCCTCAGGGCTGTGTGCTCAGCCCCTACCTCTACTCACTGTATACATATGACTGCATATCCTCTGATCCATCCAACATCATAATAAAGTTTGCAGATGACACAACGGTGGTGGGTCTCATAACTGGAGGGGATGAATCAGCATACAGGGAAGAAGTCCAGAAGGTATCTGCATGGTGCTCAAGAAACAACTTATGTCTAAATACTAGCAAGACAAAGGAGATGGTGCTAAATTTCCAGAGGCACAGAGAGGAAAATGCCCCACTGTATATTGAGGGGGGTTGTGTGGAGAGGGTTTCCTCTTTTAAATTCTTAGGAGTGCTTATTAGCCAAGATCTCACCTGGAAAAACAACACGTCTCTCGTGATTGGAAAAGCTCAACAGAGACTTCATTTCCTTAGAGTCCTGCGGAAAAATCAGGTGGAACAACGGCTGATGACCTCTTTCTATCGGTCCATCATAGAAAGTGTTCTCATATATTGTATCACAGTGTGGTATGCTGGTTTAACAGTTGCAGAGAGGAAGGCACTACAGAGAGTGATCAATTCGGCACAAGAAACCATTGGTTGCCCTCTGACATCACTGTATGACATCGCCAGATCTCGCTGCTTTAGCAGAGCAAGGAAGATTCTCAAAGATGATTCACACCCTGGTTGGTATCTCTTTGCCCTTCTACCATCAGGCAGGAGATATCAAAGTATAGCCAGCCGAACGAACAGGTTTAAAGGTAGCTTCTATCCTTGGGCTGTGAGACTTTTAAATTCTATCGCAATCACTCCATGCACATGCTAGTTTTTTCTTTTTTCTTTTCTCTCTTTTTTGTTTCTGTTATAATTTTGCACCAGTGAAGTTAAAACCAATTTCATTTTATTATTATTATTATTATTATTATTATTATTATTATTATTATTATTATTATTATTATTATTATTATTATTATTATTATTATTATTATTATTATTATTATTATTATTATTATTATTACTATTATTATTATTATTATTATTATTATTATTATTATTATTATTATTATTATTATTATTATTATTATTATTATTATTATTATTATTATTATTATTATTATTATTATTATTATTACTATTATTATTATTATTTGTTGTTATGTAAATGCAAAGATGTTATGTAAATAATCAGCTGCAAATTTCTCTGTTACTGATTGTCACACTGAAATTCACAGGAAAGCAGTTTGAATGGAAATTAAGAAATCTGTGCTGTATTAAACACAGACAAGTTAAGAATTGGAAAATAAGGTATCAAGAATGTGTGATAGGTAGGAATTCGATATGTATTTGTATGATTAGTAATTATATACAAGAAAGGATCATCAGAGAGGTAATCTGACTGATTACACACACCTATGTAATGTATATAAAATGTAATTGTTGTAAGATCTAATCACTATATGGAAACATTTATAGGAAATTGTTTTTCTTAATAAATCTTCCTAAAGAGGTTGCAAGGATTATGTCAGAAAACCTTGCCTAAAATGTTGTGGTTTAGGCTGATGCCAAAAGGCCTGACAGATTTACATTTATATATTCAGTTCAGTTAAAATGGAGTCCTCCTATGGATAACTAATATTAACAGAGGGGAGTAGTGTATTCGTAGAGATGTTTTGCTCTCATTATCACAGCTGATGTGTTCTATATATTGTATTGATTTGAGGAAACCACAGTGGCAGCCCACTTGCTATGGAAAAAAAAGTAGGATTTTGCTTGTTTTCTGGTATCTGAAAAACCTCAGTTAACATTTTTGAGTGTATTAAAAAGTTGCTTCTATGTTCTACAAAGGAACAAAACTAAACAGGAACTGTTCAACCTTTAAAAAGAGCACGAACCTTTTTATAGTATTCAGAATCTTTAACAGATTAACAGAGTTGGAAGGGACCTTGCAGGTCATCTAGTCCAACCCCCTGCCCAAGCAGGAGACCCTACATGTACCTCTACCTAGGATTGAACTCACAACCGAGGCAAGAGCTCCATCTCTAGGCCACAGCAGCTTCCAGGCTCTTCAATATTTTAAAAAAGAAAGCAACCAGGACAGCTGGAAATATCTATCCTATGGGCAGAAGATGACTGCATTGTTGGGAAATGAAAGGTGCTCTAAGATTGTTTAAAACTAAATCCACCAGTCTCTAAACTAGAACGTTTTTACTCTAGTAGAATAACTTATAGAGATCATCTCATAGAGGTGAGCAAATATAGTTATCACCAACTCAGACTTCTTCCATTGAAACTGAAGAAGATAATAGTAGGAATGGAATATCCTGTCAATGTTGTCATCAAATTTAGCTTCTTACCAATTGCAAATTTGGATTGGCCCTCCTATTGAAAGGAAAATCAAGAATCTGGTAGCACCTTTTCTGACAAATCTCTATTAACAGATTTCCATGAGAAAATTTGCTTGAACCTTTGCATTTCTATTATTTATTCACATAGTTGCAGTACTTCCTAACAATAATAATAGCAACAAATTGCAGTAATTATGCTAGGCATGAGTAAGAGTCATTGTTCAACAACTTGCTAAGGACTCCTTACTTCACACACTGCTGTCCTGAGTTCCTATTTCCAGTATTTCAGTGAATGCAAGACTCCTACCATAGTAATGGCTTACAGCAGGGGTCCCCAACCTTTGCAACTTTAAGTCTGAAGGACTTCAGCTCCCAGAATTCTCCAGCCAGCTTTGCTGGAGAATTCTGGGAGCTGAAGTCCTTCAGACTTAAAGTTGCAAAGGTTGGAGACCCCTGGCTTACAGTACATTCCAGAACTTTTTGTTTTACTGTAGCTGTTGTGAGCCATTGCAAAATGGAAAATGCTCAGAATGTTGCCTCTTCTTTTCTTTTAAGCAAATGTACATATGTCCACCCAAGGCCATCACAAAATGATCTTGAAAACTGGAAATATTCCCTCTGCTTGATCATTCATTAAAATATTTGTTTATTACCAACTGCAAATCCTTATCTTCAAGTCATGTTGCTGATTCTGAATAATAACAAGTTATATGATAGAAAAGATGAATGAAGGGGTGGAAATAATTCAACAGGTAAACTGAATGTTTAGCCCAATTAGAAAATCTAAAGCAAGTATATACATTAATGTATGTTTCCTAAAGACAATATTACTAATTTTTTCAGCAAGTAAAAGTAGGGAATATAAAAAGATTTTTTTTTAGTGATAATTAATCATTTTGTTAAATCATCTTTCTTATTTTAATATTCACATTCTAGATTTAATTTACTTTTTCAGGTGTATGTAAAATTAAACTACAGTAATGTAACAACCACAATATACTGAGTCAACTGATAACACAAAGGCATGTCCTGGGCATATGAGATTATGTTATAATGTTATTTCTGGAGTTCAAATCCAATTTTGTTTTTAAAATATTAGCTTATATGGAATAGGTAGGAGATTAGGAAACATAAATACATAAACATAAAATAATTCACAATATGAAATTCAAGAATGGGGATAATATTTTTCCAGTCTTGACAAATTAATAACCTAATGGAGTATATATGCTGCTGAACATTTATTTCAAAAACATATCCATATCTCCCAATGCAGATGTCCTTGTGTGGAAAAAAAAACTTTCGCCCTATGGTTGGGAGGTGGGGGAGAGGTAATATTTTAATTGACGCATCCTTGGATTGAGAAGGCTCTTTGTTGTAGTGAAAGCTTTCAACAGTGTAACAAGAAGGGGAATAATTTTTATTTTCTTATTAAAGCCTGTAGTACTAGAGATAGTTCAGAAGAAGGAAATCAGCAAGAATTGTCTATCTTCCATTTCATGATCAGTTGCCTTTGCAGGATTAAACACAGTCAGAGAATATATAATCTATTCAAGATGGCGGTGTGCTTAGGCGCTGCGGCTTTGAGCTCCTGGTGTCACAGTAGAGTTAGGCAAAAACTAGTCTATACCCGCAGGGAGTTATTAAATTATTATTAAAGATTGGATCTTCTAGTCGACTCGATATTACCAGCGACTTCCAGCAATCTCATAATATACTGAGTGACATAGTAAAACTGCCAGGCTCTCCATGGATCGTTGTTTGGCCTAGGAGGCAGCGAAGAGAGCCAAAGCAGAAGCGGGGATGCAGAGCAGGTTTGCTAGTTCGATTATGGAAGCAGCCTCACAGACCAGCATTACCAAGCATTTCCTAACCAACTCTAGATCCTTTGTCTACAAAATGGATGAACTAGAGCTATGGATGGCAGTGAATAAGATCATTCGTGACTGCTGTGTGATGATCATCACAGAGACCTGGCTTCATCCACTTGTACCGGATGTGTCTGTGGAGCTAACTAATCGCACCACACACCGCTTTGACAGAAACAACAACTCTGGTAAAAGCAAAGGTGCAGGACTGTGTATTTACACACATAATAACTGGTGTACTAACAGTAGAGTTGCTATACACACTGTTCTGCAGACGTGGAATTCTCAACTGTCATTTGACATCCATTTTATTTACCTAGAGAGATTTCTGTTATAGTTATCACTGCTGTCTATATTCCACCTGATGCAAATGTTAGCACAACGCTCAAACCAATTTCATTGTAATTTTATTACAATGACAATAAAGATTATTATTATTATAATGCTAGTTAAAACCATTTCAAACAGATATTTAAATAATAATAATGTGAAAAGATAGAGATGAAAGAGTTTACTATGAAGATTTCTTCATTGATATTTACTCAATGTTTACTCATTTTCCAAACAAGGAACAAAGCCCCATATCATAATGCCCAGAATTATTTTAATATTTAATGTTTGTATTTTGACTGAAAATATATGTTTCTATGAAAAGTATACTCTTCCCTTGTAACTTGATAAGAACAAATGTGTGAAATTTGTGGGGTTGCTTTTTATCATCTAGTTATGTATATCTATGTGAGCATTAGCACTGATATATACAATCTCTTTTCTGAAAAGCAAACTTAATTATTGGAATAATTCAGATGGCTATCATTAAAAGAATAAGCGTATGCATTTAAGAAATAAATATATGTCATATATTTATAAATGTTATAATGTTGAATTGATTTTTTTCTTTGACAGATCATAAAGAAAGAATTTCTAACTAGCATTCTTATTGCCTAAAGATGGAAATTCTGACACACCTGGAATACATTAAATCAGGGGTCTCCAACCTTTGCAACTTTAAGTCTGAAGGACTTCAGCTCCCAGACTTCTCCAGCCAGCTTTGCTGGCTGGAGAATTCTGGGAGCTGAAGTCCTTCAGACTTAAAGTTGCAAAGGTTGGAGACCCCTGCATTAAATTATTGATGACTAAAGTAACACTTGGCATAACTCACATACAGTTTGGTTGAATGAATGTAGAGATTTGTTCTCTACTGAACGATTGCATCTATGTTAAGGACACTTTAAAAACCAATGCTTATTAATTTATTATTATTGTCTATGTGTGTATGGAAAAAGTAAATACATTTGTAAGACGCTATTAGAACAGGCAGTTTATTATGATAAGGCATTATTAGTAATTATCCAACCAACAGGTGTGCCATTTCATATTCCCTTTGAAAGAAATAAATGATAGATCCAAAGGAGAAGAAAGAAAGAAAAATCAATCTGAAAGATATTTAGAGTGCTTTTTCATAAGGGTGGCTATTGTAGCTGTATTTTTTTTTTACATTTTACCTGAGATGTGAATTGTTGTCTCCTTTTAGCTAGTATATAATGATCATTATACTTTGCGATGCCTTTGAAATAAATTTCATAATAACTTGTAAGGTTGATATATAGAGGTGCTAATAAGGCCCCGAAGGGAATGAACATTTGTAGTAATAAGTGTTAGGTTTCATTTTTCTTTTCCTTTGGTTATTGTGGGCATGTTGACTGCACTAGCTATAATGGACTCATTTTATGTGTATTTTTCAGGATTATACAGTCTTACTTTCTCACCAACTTTGATATCATTAGGAACTGTGCATTTATTAAATATCTTAACTAATGATTGGGCCTGTAATAGGACAGATGGAGTTTTCCATTTCATTTTCTCCCTTATTCAGATATTTTAAATGTCACATTTTCTATCTGTTTTAGAAATTACGTGTGGAGGGAGGGAGGGAGGAAGGAAAGAAAGAAAGAATTCTCAAGAATGTCTTAATGTAAACTTGTTCAATCGCAGAGACAACAGTTGGAAGAGGTCCTATAGAGCTCATTGCAATATCAAATTCATTGGATTAATTTTGGACAACCAGATAATATTCACTAAAAATACTCACTTGGAAAGCTGGATACAGAGTTCTTCATCATACAAATCACACAAGCCAAGGAAAAGGGGTGGGGTAAGAATGCACTCCTTTTTAAAATATGTTTTTCACTTTTTGCTACTTGGATTATCTGCACAAAGGACCAGTTTAACAATGAGATGAAATAATAGATACAGGTCATCCTAAATCTGTTTTCATTTGTTTGAAACCTATTTGTTTATCTATTTACCTATCTATAAAATTTGCTTTCCGCCTGACACTTGATGACTGAGGAATTCATAACTACTAAAATGAAAATTTTTATTTATAACAAGTTAAAAAAAAAAGACAGTGAGAAGAACAGGAATAAAGCAAATGGATTCCACTCTTTCTCGCCAAAGGCCAGGTGGAAGACACATGTCTTCAAGGTTGTTCTAAAGAACAGCAGATTTTTTTAAAAAAAATCTTAGAGAAAACTGTAAAAAATTCTAAAATAAAATAAAAATGTAAAACAAATGTTATTTGTATAAGAAAAGTTATACTATCTTTAAACTGAATTGAAATGGAAGCTCCTAAACTGCCTGAGGTCTTTGTTTGATGGCAGCTTTAGCAGGAGTGAATGTGATATTTTTCTTCCCATCTCTTTCTTTATAATTTCTGGAAAAGATCTATGAAATTAAAATGGAAATGCAATACATTCATAAAATTGTCTTTATTTGCTACTACTGCTAATACCTCTCTGAACACTAGAAAAGTATCTTTGCTAATCGTATACTATTTTCTCTATTGGACTGCAATTCCATATGGCCAACTTTGCCTCATTCATTCCCACATTCAGTCAGTCAACCACCTTTTCCAGACTGCAATAACATATGTTGAACACAATTATTTGTGCTGCTTTTTCCCGAGGCAATATGAGAGAATTCAACATATAAATACAGTCTGAGAACTGCTTAAAATTAATGTGTGTGTTTCATTTTAAAGGAAATGTTGTAAATATCAAGTTTCTCATGTACCTAACATAGTGAGAGCTGTCTGCAGGGTCATCATGCATGATGGCTTGTCCTTTTGGTGTGGAAGACTGCAGTCTATAGACACAATAAACACAATTGTTTATGGTGTGTGGTGTTAGTATCTGAAATTAGAATGAGTTAGTGTCTTATTAGTTGAGAAGAATGTAGAAGTGATGAGATGGTCATTTGAATTTTGAATTTTATTCGATTTGTAAACCGCACCAATCTCCGTCGAGACAGACTCTGGGCGGTGCACAGGAAATTAAGATCACAATAAATAGATAACAACAAATACAGTAAGTTAAAAAGAAATTAAATTGCTAACCTGTGCTAAAATTCCCATTAAAAACCTATCAACCATTTTCTAATTTAGCTGAAGCTCTATCGTATCTAGGTCTGAATTCTAAGCTAGTCCAGCTTGCTGGAAGAAGTATGTCTTGAGTGAGCGGCGGAAGAGGGGAAGGTCCGTGATGGTGCGAAGTTCAGGGGGCAGGTCGTTCCAGAGGGCGGGCCCTGCCACAGAGAAGGCCCTACTCCTGGGCGTCGCCAGCCGGCATTGACCAGCGGTCGGCACCTTGAGGAAGCCCTCCCTGTGGGAGCGAATCAGTCGGAGGGAGGTATGTGGCAGGAAGCGGTCCCGCAAATAACTAGGCTCCGAGCCATGGAGCGATTTAAAGATGGTCGTCAACACCTTGAAGCGCACTCGAAAGGCCACAGGCAGCCAGTGTAGCTCGCGCAGGAGAGGTGTTACATGGGAACTTCGAGATGTTATTGAAATCCCCCACGCGGCCGCATTCTGGACTAACTGGAGCCTCCGGCTGCACCTCAAGGGGAGCCCCATGTAGATAAGGGGAGCCCCATGCAGACTGTCATAATACAGTCATCCCATAGGATTGATGCTGAAGATGGTCCAGTGGTTCAAATCCTAGCACTGCATGGCAGGGTGAGTTCCCATCACTTATCTTAGCTTCTGTTCACCTAGTAGTTTACAAGTATGTTCTAACCAAGTAGATAAATAAGTACAACTTTGGTATTGGGGGGGGGCATGGTGTTTTGTGCAGGCAGTCAGATTCCTGCCTGCTCTGAACCTTCCTGGTTGTAACACCCATTAGCAAAGTAGCTCCAGAGAAGGGAGGGAGCCTTGGCTAACATTGCAAAAAGACTCACTTGTCTTTCTTGCACTTCTGTGGTTCCCCTTGGGAAATGCACGAACATGACCTACAACAGAGCTGGTAAATTGGTAGACAAATTACTACTCTGTAATAGCATTATGGTCTCCTGGGTAATGTAACAATGCCATATGCTAATCCTCCACCTCCTCCTCATCATCTACTGCAGGGGTCCCCAATCTTTGCAACTTTAAGTCTGAAGGACTTTAGCTCCCATAATTCTCCAGCCAGCAAAGCTGGCTGGAGAAGTCTGGGAGCTGAAGTGCTTCAGACTTAAAGTTGCAAAGGTTGGGGACCCCTGATCTACTGCATTCCAATTGTAAAGGTCCATATCATAGGCTGTCAGATAAATTCTGGGAGCTGAAGTCCACATATCTTAAAGTTGCCAAGAAGCAGCCAAACACAAGCCCACTGTGATTTATAATTAATTTTCTTTTTATTTCTTTGTAACACTTTGCATGGTATTTAACAAGTGGCCTTGCCCCATTTAGGGCTGTCTGCATTCTTTTAGCTAGAAACTCAGTGATTACTATAGTTGTTCATGCCAATAAAAACTACTTCATTACATCTAATTCCAAACACTGGTTCCTTATTTAAGTGGGCATTTCCCCCATAACAGTTCAAATGCAACAAAATGCAGCTTAGTAGATAAAATATTATACATTTAATTACTGAGAATGACACAAGCCCTAAGATGCTCAGGGGAAAAATATGTAAAGGCAGACATAAGCATTCCAATAGGATTAATTGCTGTGATAACTCTCATTTCTTCATTTTAAGGGCAACTGCTTCATGAAGCCCACACATAATATATTTCTATTGCTAAATATATACTTGAGACTTTAGAGGCTTGATAATAGTTGGGAGATAATTTGTTGTGTGTATGATAATGTAAAGCAAGCCACTTCCATGCAAGCTCATTTTCTGATAAACTGATTTAAATATTTTGTGCAGTTCTATATTACATTTAATATTAATTTAAACATTGCATTCATAACATCAAATATTTTGTCACTTCCAGATAACCTACTTCACAAAATGATGTAGCCAAAAATAAACTTTATACTAATAGAAATTTGAAAAACTCAAGTGACTGTATAATGGTACACTATGTTGATATTGTGGAAACACTGAAATTTATCCTCTAAGCAGAATCCATGGTATAAAATACTTCAGTACGTATAACTAAACAATCACTTTTTAAATAGTGGTCTCAATGAAAATCAGACTGTATTATTTATGGTTTATTTGATTTATATACCGCAACCTTTCCCAAAAGGGACTCGGGGCGGTGCACAGGCAATTTAAAAACATATATAAACAACAATATACAAAATATAAAACCAAATTAAATTAATATCCCTGTGCTAAAAATTTAAATACATTAAAACAATATCCCTAAAACCAATTTAAAACAATTTAACTGCAGACTGTGGGCTAGGTGATGCAAGTTAGGCCAGGCCGGCCTGTTGGAAAAAATAAGTTTTAAGGTTCTGGCGGAAGGAGCGGAGATCCGTGATCGTTCTCAGTTCGGGGGGTAAGTCGTTCCAGAGAGTTGGGCCCTCCACAGAGAAGGCCCTTCCCCTGGGCATCGCCCGCTGGCATTGCCTAGTGGACGGCACCTGGAGAAGTCCCTCTCTGTGGGAGCGAATCGGCCAAAGGGATGTATGGGGCAGGATGCGATCCCAAAGATAACTAGGTCCCGTGCCAATTTAAATACCAATAAAGGCACATTTTAAAAAAAATCACCAAATCTTAAATTTGTATATACAAAGTCATAGAGTTAAATATATAAAATAAATATAACATTCAGAGGTATATAAATATGCCAAAATATTGAGCATGGATATTCAGGATTGGTAAGTACAGAAAACCAATGGGTATTTCCAGCATAGGAAATAATGATTTAAAATAATATATACTTTTATACTTTTATTTACGGTCACAGACCAAAAATTTTAAATAATATGAAATCATGAATTTCTGAAAGTGTGAATTTTACTTATTGATGCATAAGAATTAAAGTTATGGAGCCAGGAAGTAGCCAACAGGCTAAAAAAAAAAGCCAATACTTATGAAGAAATAATCATACATCACAAATATTTTAGGTGTCATCAATTGTGAAATTAAAACCTAATAAAACAATCGATTGTACACATCGCAGACATCAAAAATTAAACAGTTAAAAATTAAGCCAAAATTTCAGGTGGCAGATTGCTACCTCACCCAGGTGATAGCAAAGCATCCATCTCCTTTGAAGTTATAACAAAATTACTGATATGGTGGCAGTGGTCTATAGTGATTCCATCTAAGCAGTTTTGCAATGAAGAGAGAATACGGTGAAGCATTGCCCTGTGAATCTTCTTCAGAGAGAAACCTGACATTATCTACCACAGCATCAAAATAGCTGACAGATACTTATTCTCCTATTCTTGTGAATGAAGTAAATAAGTATTACTGATAATTTAGCATTCAGGAAGCTGAAGAATCGGGAACAGCCATATAGAAGCTGTGTTTCTGTGTGTGCTGTGTGTGTGTCTTTGGCTTTTATATTTATAAATTAAATGATAGTGCATCTTTGCAAATCTGTTTATGTTTTTAAATAAAAACTAAAGGCTATCTTTTGGCTGGAGATGTTAGCTTAAGGTTCAGTGCTTCCAAATGAAATTGCATAAACAAATCAAACGTGTATACTACACAGGTAATCACACTAGATAATCACATAACACTGAAGCTATGCCCTGTGCACTTAATTATAAACTTTTGAGTTCTTTGTGTTAGACTGTTTAGACTGAAACATGGTAAAGAGATCAGCAAATTGAATTGCATTATGAAAAGTCCAAAGAAGTAGTAATAGTACTTTGAAACAATGGTTCACAGGCAAAACCCTTTGGCAATACATCTATATTTGTGCTATTGAAAATCAAGGTTAGATGAAGATAACCACAATTTTCTCATGACTAGTGAAAATGCACAGATTCTGTATCTACATAGAGAGGAGCACAGAGGGAAAAAAATATAGCTCAGGGTTGCACTGTAAAGTCCTTGATGCACTCTGAGCTTGGTTGTTTGCCTGTAGACATATCAGTGCCAAAGTAGTTAGCATCATCAGGGTTAGCTCTGTTTAGATATAGTAGCTTACTCTGCCAGTATTGGGAGTGTGGTTTTCTCCTTGGTTATAGATTACTTATGCTGCCTTTGCTTACTTTAAAGGTAATTCAAGGTGATGAACGTACACAACAATCCTGTGAGATCCTTGATTAGGATGTTGTTTTTCTGCTTGATTTTTGTCTAGTGTTAATCCCTGCTTATCTGGGAACAAACTCCACACTCACTAGCAGTAATGATGTTACCTAGTTGGTTTATGAATTGTCTTCAAGCAAACAACCAAGTTTAGAGAACATCAAGTTCTCCATAAAAGTCCGTTTAATACACTTGTATGTTTCAAATTTAAAAGGGGCAATTAAAATTAACAAAAGCTTTATAGTTATTGAAAGTTTCTCAAGAGATACAATATAATACAATAGCAGAGTTGGAAGGGACCTTGGAGGTCATCTAGTCCAACTCCCTGCCTAGGCAGGAAACCCTATATCATTTCAGACAAATGGCTATCCAGCATCTTCTTGAAGATGTAATATATTATCAATATAATTGATAAACCAAAATTTTAAATTAGTATTCCTACAAAAAAAGTACTGTGGACATTCCATGGTAATTTATCGCAACCAAATTCCAGAGCAGAGGAAATGAAATAGAACAGTTCTTCTAAATCCGATTTCTTGCTGAGATTTTGCTGTGCAACAGTTACTTTGTTTTTATAGGTTCTCTGTTTCACATACTATATTTTTGGTTCTAAATGCCAGAATAAAACTGTTATATACATGTGTTTTCATGAGCAGATACGTTTCAATAAGCCAAAGACAACTTAATCTATATATTTCTCCCATCAGGGTGTTCGTAGATTAAGATTTTACTTTTGACATAAACATGCGCTGCAGTTCATCAATAACAAGGTCAGAAGGGATAGTCTGATACATTGAGCAGTGATGCAAGTTAATTTTATGCCTTCTATCTGGCAGAGCAAATTGCCTTGCAACACTACTAGCATAAATTAATTGTGCCTACAATAGATTTAATTTACACTTTGCAATTTAAGGTCTGACCTTTATTTTTTTCCCTCCATTTTTCTGACCAATAAAGTCAGAAGGAAGGAAGATGCTTAAATTGAATTGCTGCTCTATGAGGAAGCTTAGATTTATTGTAAATTGCATTGTTTTCCATTTTTTCCCTTTATGCTTCATGTCAGGATTTGTGAGAAAATATGACTGGTGCAAGAGATGAAATAGTAAGGCAAAAGCTAGCCAATGGGATTACTATATATGCCTCTGATTAGATAGAAACATTGATCACACTTAATATAAACTCATTCAGATCCATGGGTCATGTTGTCACATGTATCTTAGATTCAACATATCTATTATAAGCATTAATAAATTTGGATCCAGCCCACTAAGTTAAAATTAAATCATACTTCCAAACTGCTGTATTTGACACAATTATTCTACTAAAATTCATGGCATTTTATTCTGTAGGAAAAGCAAGAGCAGTCATATCCTGTGTGGGCTTCATGAGATAGGACTGGTATGACCCAGCATGGTACATTTTATCTTCTTTGAAGAGCATGCTAATTTGGCTCTATCTCCCCAAATGCCTTTTAGAAGAAAAGACAACATTAACCCTTTGAATAATTAGTAGTTTGCCATTGAAAACAATTCACATATTTTATTTTAATGAGCAATTGTTTACATAATGGCATTGCTTTTATTTATTTATCCACTCATAAACACAGATTCTGTCTATCACATTGACAAATTCATTCACTTGGATTTTGTAACAGGTGTGGATGCTTATGAAATACGACATGATTTCTTTCTTCTTATGACTTCTATTGCTTTTGAACAAACTCTATCCTTGTCATATTCCCTGGGATCATTATTATCTATGAAATCATATTTAGCTTTCTTTAATAAGAAAGCTTATCTTGTCTATTTGCCATGCTCTAATGTTATACAATGCCATGAAATTTATGAGCCAATGTTCTCCTTAATGCTTTATTGACTAGTTTAATAAGCCTAATTATAGCAACATTTTATCTCCTTCTATAGTGCACAAATGTATATCTCTCATTTTGACAATTTCATCACCAATTACGTCAGGATTCAATTAAATGCCATCTTGAATTTGCGATGTTCAACCTAATTTTTTTTTTACCAGTCCTTATGAGTGCAACCTTATCCCAGCAGTGCATCACACATGCAGTGGTCTCAAAAATAGAATTTCTGCTGTCAGTACCATTTGTACAGCTAGTCATTCCACCTGCAATATTCTTTCATTTCACACTTTCGTTTCATGAACAAGAACACTATCCGAGTCCACCCAAGTGAGTTTTCTTGCTAAATCATCAACATCCATGGTGAGATGCTTGACATTATTTTGGCAGCATTGTTTTTCCATGCACAGTGTAGCGAGAAGATAGAATTTTCAATAAATTAGTTATATTCTTCCTGATCCATGCTCTTGGCAGGCAGCACACTTCACAAGTGGGTAGATTCAGTCTGTATGTACTGAATGTCTTCTATTAATTAATTCCCAACTACCACAATATGTTTCTTCTTTGTGCTTTGTAAAGCTGCATCCTCACTGGCCTTCAGAATATATCATCCGGTTCCCTGTACTTTTTTTTCCTCGCTCACCTTTCAATTGGAAGGAGATCTTTGCTTAAAGTTCAGTGTTGCAGATTTCCAGCAGTGCAGAAAGCATTCTACATTTACTTTTTCTCGTTGTCATTCCCATCCACTGGGTTTTCTCCTTTGTTTGAATTTCCTTTTTATGGATGGTTGCTTCTTCTCTCAGCCTCCTGTTGAGGAACCTCATTTCTTTGGCCTAATAAATCTCCATTCATTCACATGAGTTGAAGTGTGACCATTTATTGTCCCAGTCCATGTGCCCTCAAGCACCAGTACAAGCCTGCAGTACCTGATACTATCTATTAACTTGTTTTCAAGCAGGAATGTAAGTTTGCCACAAGCATCACAGTTCCTGACTGTACAGCAGTGATTATTCACGTCTGTTTTGAAACTAATAGAAAAGCTCCATTTGTTTCGTCCTTTTTCAGGATGTGTGTGTGTGTGTGTATTTGTAATTGGAATTGTTCTCACACTGATAACAATTTATAATTTCCATTACTTTTTATTATATTAATTTATATAATTTATAAATCCTATTATATGTATATATCTATTACATTGTAAGCAACCCAGAGTCCCTTTGGGCAGCCTGATGGGTGGCATATAAACGTAATAAATAATCATAAATAAATAAATAATCCTCCTTGTTAATCTCTTATGTTAGTCAAGTACACACTGTTGACTTACAAGTTTCTCTGCGAGGACATTCTGTGAATCCATTTCCTGGAAACTGTCGGCCGTATATGATTCCTAACCTGTCTAGTATCTCTTGGGCTTCTTCAGTAGGGAGCAATTATCTACACACCATGGGCAACTAGTAGGCCTCAGGAGAATCAGAAATTCTTGTTCATTTATTTCATATGGCATAACAAAATGCAGCATAGTGCATAAAATTGACAGAAATCCCTGTGATCTGCAGTTATCCAACCCTATTTCTATGCATACATCCTTCTGTATTGAATAATTTGTACACTGAATTTCTCATAATAATTTAAAACTTTTTCCAGAGCTATACAAAAGCCATATATTTTACAGTGGTTGTATTTCAAATGTTTAAGCTCAGATCATAATTACTTTGTAATTATACAAAGTCCGGTTGCAGAAGAGCAAATCTTTTTTTCCTGCAATTTCACATTCTTGAACCATCATTTTATCTGTCCCACTAAATATTAAAATTTAAAACCATACAAAATATATGTGATTCATATTATTCAGATCTGAAGTGCACTATGGCAATGAACACAATCAGCGGATGGCACCCTTGGATCTGAATACTAGTGATCTTCATTTCATTTATATCTTTCAATATGGTGGAATGCTGAACTTATTCAAGTCTCAGTACAATAATGTTCTGAAAAGAATGGGCAACACCACCAGCACACTTCATGCAATAAACAACATTATTCTGATCTATATGTTCTCTGTGGAGCAGCACAAGCATAAAGGGTATATTCAACATCTATGAAATATAACCCTATTAGAAAAGCCAACTGAATTACAGGGACCTTGAACCATAAAAGCTGCCAGCTATATTAGAATTATAGCCTCTTCTTTCTTAAATGAGACAGAGGGTAACATTGTATTGTTCCCTCAAAGAGACTAGCATGATTCGAGCACATTAAGGGCAGGGTTGTGCCTTGTAGGATAACTTAACAAGATTAAGTGGAACACATTTCTCCTTTTTATGTGTTAAAACTGTATAAGACCAGGCTTTAATCTCCTCCTTCTAACAAGCACAAACAAAGACATTCTCATAGGAAAATTCCTCTATGAAAGATAGGAATATTAACACATTGTGAATATGATTTCTCCATCATCTAGGTCAGGGGTTCCCAAAGTTGGCAACTTTAAGACTTGTGGACTTCAACTCCCAGAATTCTCCAGCCAGCAGAGCTCCACAAGTCCACAAGTCTTAAAGTTGCCAAGTTTGGGAACCCCGATCTAGGTCATGGTTGAGCATCAGCTGGACTTTCTTGTTTTTCTTTGAAGACATTTTGATTCTCATCCAATAAGCTTCTTCAGCTCTGACTGGATGGTGGGGAGTGGAATGTCTTTGCAGACAACTGGTCATTTGCATTCTTTTAGACAGCCACTGAGGCCACTTGGAGGTTTGTGTGTGTCCCCAGGGTCACCCCAAGTAGTGCTAATGAGTGTGGGGCCTTCTTGGAACTGCTGAAAGGACTATTTTGTGGAGCTGTGCCTTGCAGCTTAGGCAAAAGCCCTCTATTCATATGACTGAATCTTATCATATGACTGATATGGGAAGGGGAAACTTTGTGGGAAGGAGAAACTATCACATATGAAGCAATATCTAGAGTATAATTAGTTTCCTGGAAACTTTTATCACTGGGGGAAAAAAGCAGGAGGGAGGAATAACTTAATAAAACCAAGAATAACTCTATTTTAGTGCCTAGAAATTTTTTCTCATCTTGCTCTTTCATCACTTTGTTTTTTCACTGGATAATGAAAGTATGATTTTCATGGTTCACCACATTCATTGCAGTTGCTAATAAGCTTAAGCATTTATGCATTTTTATTACAATAGACATTTTAATTCTTTGTGTGACCAGCTGCATGTGCTGGACCTCTAACACACTGAACAGACCATGGTTGTCATAGCAGTTATGAAGTAATTACCACCTAGGATTACAACAAGATAATGCTTCAACCTTTAGGCAAAGAAACATGAAATTAATTACCTATTTGCAATGTGCAAGAAGACCTTTCATATTTTTCAATGGATAAGAAAAGATATTGAAAGGAAATGTTTCTGCCAGCCTCCATATTAGACCAAGAACATCTCTGATGTTCATATATTCACTGGTTGATAGGAATAATATAGCAATGTATCAATTCGCAATGTGTATTACTTGCTCAGAAGGCAGTAGAGGAACATTCAAGTTAATCAAGATTAAAGAAAGTGGTACAGAGGAAAATGTTAACATGGGGAAAATATGTAGTTGGCATTATCCCACATATAGTTTAGTGAAAAATGTAAGCTGTTTCTGAGGAGGATTTATATTTCTCACAATATTCTGACTAGAGTATACATTATACAGATGGAATAATTTCCTAGAGAATGTATATATTCCCTTTTTGGACCTCTAATAATTTTGGCTATTAATCAAGAAACATTGTTAAAATCTATTGTATAATTTAGACAGTAGATAACATGACACAGCCCTCTATGAATACTCGCTTACTGATTACCCCGAGTCCCTTTTTGGGTGAGTGGCGCGGTATAGAAGTCCAATAAAATGAAACAATACAGACAATATCTGAATTTATCTCTGGCAGGTCAAATAAAAAGGAATAAATCAATCTTGCCTAGCTAAGTAACAACTTTAGCCTCACTTGGCCTGCAACTACCAACACCCTTGGTGTTAAAGAAACATAATCTTAAGTCTTCTCACAATAGACAGACTTAAAATTAAGATGGAGAATGTTCAGATTGCTTTCCGTGATATGTGATGGTTTGTGCTGTTTAACAATAATAATATTTTTTTTAAAAAAACTACCCCCAAGTGTGATAAGGGAATATATAGTCGTGCAAGAACAGTAGCCATAAATTAATTTCCTTCAGATTGCCAGTGAATTGGTTTCTTTCTTCC
The DNA here is from genome assembly GCA_039707465.1 of Rhabdophis nuchalis. Classification (NCBI taxonomy): domain Eukaryota; kingdom Metazoa; phylum Chordata; class Lepidosauria; order Squamata; family Natricidae; genus Rhabdophis; species Rhabdophis nuchalis. The sequence continues at coordinate 76,132,885 of CM077648.1, forward strand.
ACAACCTTTTTAGAAATAAATTTATAATATGTCTTACTGAATTGCTCTCCAATCTCACATGTGGGCCTGGAAAAAAAGCTGTCATATTTGTTGCCTTCTGCTTTAGTGCAACTTCTTTTCTTTTCTTTTCCAAACAGTGAATCAAGATGCTGCCCAAAGAAGAGTACTTTGCAAATTTATTTCTGAATATATTGCACAGAAAACAAGACCAAAATCCAAGTAGTATGTAAAGAAGGAAAGGTGGGGAGAAAAGTACTTTTATTCAGTGAAATTTTGGTCTAATTGTCAGAGAGAAGAAAACTAGCCAATTGGCTGATTCTGAAAAAGGCTAAAAGAGCTGGTCAGGGCTGTTAATTAGTTTGATGGGAAACCTCCAGGGACCACTGAGGCAGTATGCTTTTACAATTGCAGACTTCCACAATTTATCTGAATGCAAGCTCCATTCCCCACGGCAGATGGTAGCACCTGGAATTAGAAGCTAAGTAGGGTCAACGTTGGTTAGCTCTTGGATGATGCAATTCTTAAAGATTTCAGGATTGTACACTGGGCTGAAAGCAATAAAATGGGGTAATTTTCTTCCACCAAGAAAATGACATGTATACAGTTACCAGGAGTGAAGTGCAACTTTATTTTAAGCGCCATTGGCCATACACGGGTGAAGGCATTGATCTGAAATGCAGATGCTTGAAAACATGTGTATGATGGAGTAACATCCCCAATATCTCTGGATCCTAACTAACTCATCTTTTAGTCTCCTTACCTTTTGTACACTCAGCTGAGAACGCTGAAGGATAGATTCACATTAATTAAGTATGAATAGAACTTCCTCTTCTGTTTATGATTATGCTTTAATAGGTCTCTCAGGCTGAGCCTTTGGGTGTACTGATAAAACATTTCATCCCTGCCACTTTTGGATATGGCTGCACCTCTAGTTGTCATAGATCTTTCTATTTTGTATGTGAGTCTACAAGAAAAGCTTTCTAATCATGCTACACATGATTTTAAGCCCTCAAGCAGTCACAGAGTAGTAGTGTAAGAACTGCATCCATGTCTACTAGGTAAATGTATATGGCTTAGATTTTATTCAATTTGTATCTCGCCCTTCTCCAAAAGGACCCATCGCACTTAAAAATACATTCTACTATATTTCAGAAATTATTATTCAATATCTGAAGCATAAAAGCAAGCTTGACTGAGCTACCTGAATCATTTTATGGTATTAAAATCTGGACCCTGGAATAACCTCTGTCATTCATGACATTAATTGCTTAAATAGCATCTTGAAAGAGACATCTTTCCCAACTTCCAAGCAATGACAATCCACATGGCAGATCAAGTATAGTCACCACAAAACATCTGTTATGGACACAGCCCCATAACACTGAGAGTAGCCTGGCTTTCCTTGTTTCCCTGGCCTGACTGTGACACAAGGATGATTCAGTGTGTCTGTAATTTGCAAAGGCACTACAGTCCCTAATGGAAAGTTAACAGCTGGATGTACCAGGAATGGATTCAATGACTTTCACAAATGAATGATTTAGATGCATCACAGGCATATGGTTTGATTTCCCCCACCCCTATGTGTCTTATGAAATGCAGATGAAGTTTCCATTATTGTTTGTTATATAAATTTGCATACAGAGAGGGGAAAAACACCCTATTTTGCATTTGTTTACAGAAATGGTTTCTTCAGCACTTAAATGTCACATATTTAGAATAGGGCAACTGATTAATTACTAACTACACAAACATTTGCTATTGAGACATTTAATACAAAAAAACACATACATCTTAAATTTGCTGGAGGAGTTGGATACAACAAGCAATGAATTTTCATGTTTAAAATCTATGGGCTTACTGGGGCAAATTATATTATTGCTTTTTTGCTAAACCGCCTTGAGGCTCAGTTGATCACTCACAGTCGAAACAAGATAGTTTTCTTTCTCGGTCAAATATTTCTTGCAAATATTATCAGCAAAAAACACTGAATAAGGTATCATTTATGAAACTATCCAGATAGAAGGCAAGAACTTACGCCCACAATTGAACCCAAAATGTATGTTGCTAAGTGATAAAGTTGTTTTGCCCCATTTTATGACCTTTCTTGCCACAGTTGTTAAGTGACTCATTGCAGTTGTTAGTAACATGGTTGTTAGTTAATGGGGAAGCCAAGTTCACTTTTGATATTCAGAAGATCACAAAAGGTGATCACAGGATTCCCGGATACTGCTGCTGACATAAACATGAACCAGTTGCCATGTGTCTAAATTTTGATCATATGACCGTGGGGATCAGTGGTGGGTTTCAAATTTTTTTAGAACCTACTCTGTAGGTTTGGCCTATTTTGTGGGTGTGGCTTGGCAGTCATGTGACAGGGTGGGAGTAGCCACCTTTTAAAATGTGGTGAAACTCATTTAACAACACTCTTGCTTAGCAACCAAAATTTTGGACTCAATTGTGATGATAAATTCTTTCTTTCTTTCTTTCTCTTTCTTTCTTCCTTCCTTCCTTCCTTCCTTCCTTCCTTCCTTCCTTCCTTCCTTCCTTTCCTTTTCTTTCCTTTCCTTTCCTTCCCGTTGGGTCACTGGCAGCAGCGGGCCAGATTTACTTCCAGGTACGCCGGTGGAACCCCCTCTCACCGGTTCTCTAAATTTCACCAACCGGCTCTCGCGAGTAGGTGTGAGCCTGCAGAAACCCACCACTGGTGGGGATGCTGTGACTGTTGTAAGTATGAAAAACAGTCATAAGTGGCTTTCTTTAGTACTGTTGTAACTTTGAACAGTGACTAAAGCAACTGTTGTAAATCAAGGACTACCTGTATTGAGCTTACTGCATAATAGGAATTTTTACAGACTTTCAAACATATCTGCAAGATCTCTAACACTCACTCACCATCAATCTCTCTCTCACACAGGCTCTGTAAAGTTTGATAGTGATGCAGCTAAATAATTTTAGAGTGTCCTTCTTCAAGTATCCCACAGATATGTTGGAATCATGACAGCCAGGATTTCCTATTACCGGAGCCAATTGAGAATTCTGGCAAACACATCAGAAGGGTACCAAATTCTACTGCATGCCAGGGACCATGTTTCCTGTTTTAAGCCATCAGTTTGATATTTTTATCTCCTCTCATCTTCAGCCGTGACATGAGGTATGTCGCTGAATTTTCTATTCCTTCTTTTTTCCTTAACTCCCTGTTTACAAGGGAGCATACCTGGTGTGTTAGAGAAAACAAACAAAAGAAGGTGGCCAGTTTGGATCAGTTTTATCATTAATTTTACAGCATGGGACCATCAGGATGAGAACAATCTGGAGTTGCCTTCTGTTTGTTTGGTGCCAAATAAACAGTTTATTTGCAGAAAAAAGGATTGTTTTCAAATTTAAAGTAAATATCTAATAACATTGATGATGTCTGCCTGGATGACCTTTGATTGCTATCAAATATAGGACATAAATCAATGGAAGCAATAAATGTTTTTTTAAAAAAATTAGGTAGACTACTGTGATAATCAGCATCAAACCTGGTGGACCCTGGGCCAATTTCAGCCCAGTTTTTGGCACCAGATCTTTTTAATTTTGTTTCCAACTTTTGCTGTTTTCTGCATAAACCAACTAGGTATAAAATGGCTAAAACTGTGATAATACATTATACTTAATTGAAAATCTAAATAAACTTTGTTTTTGTAGAATTGTAAACACCCTAGCTCAGTGATGGCGAACCTATGGCATGGGTGCCACAGGTGGCACGCGGAACCATTTCGTAGGGCATGCGAGGCGTTGCCCTGTCAGCACTAGTGCGCATGTGTGCACTGGCCAGCTGATTTAGCTCTTCTTTTTTTTATATATTGAAAAAGTTTTATTGAGTTTACATTTTTTGTGGGGTAGGGTAAGGGTTACATAGAAATTTTGAGAGTGGTCACGTCAAAGTCGTCGGCTCCTCCGGAACCTCAAATTACATTATTAAAAAGAAAAAAAAAGAAACATTTCACATAACACTACAAGCTGGGAGCAAGTACATATTCCTAAATTTTTCAGTTATATACTGTCAGTCAATTGCAAAAATCCAGATTACAAATATCATACAATATTACTCAAAAGAAAAACAAGGGCAAAGTTATTTTTTAGATCTAAGTCTCTTGGCAATTGTATCTTCCCCCTTCTCCCCCGGGCCCCCAGCGGGCGGGGCCATGGCTCCCCCTGCCCCCCCTGGATCTTCTCCCAGGACAGAGGAATGTTTTTTAAGAAAGGCTTCCGCCTCAACAACTGTTTTAATCTTTACTCTACCTCCTTCCCAGAACACCAGCATCCCTTCGGGTATCACCCACTTGAACCAGATAGCTCTTCTTTTGAGGCCGTTTTTCCAGTGCTCCGGAGGCTTCAGGGAAGCTCCTGAAGCCTCTGGAGGTGGGGAGGGGAGGCTGTTTTCACCCTCCCCAGGCTCCTAGAAAGCCTCTAGAGTTTGGGGAGGGTGAAAAAAGTGTGCCAAAAGCAGGGGGTCACACACGTAGCATTACCCCCCTGGCTCCCCCCGCTTTTGGCACACGAGCCAAAAAAGGTTAGCCATCACTGCCCTAGCTAATTCCAGCTTTAATCTGAAAACAATTAGACAAATATTTTGCTATAGAAATTGTTCCATTGTTTCATATAGGATTAGAATGGAAAACAGGAATGTTTTCCATATAAGTAGTGAAAGGGAATAGTAATAAGGATACAAACTTGTCAAACCTTACAGTAGTAATCAATGCTTGCTAATGTGTTGCATTTGCAGTTGGAAGGGCCTTTCATGACAATATAATACTAAACATTCTTAGTGAGGAAATATGGTCCCTTGCACGCAGTAGAACTTATATAGTAAACATTTATTTATTGAACGTACTTATCACCTTCCCCAATCTCAAAGGATTCTGGAACATATATACAGAAAACAAAAGCTTAATAGCTAACTACATTCAAACCAGTATCAAAAAGAAAAATTTACCACACAAACATGAAACCCAAAGCAGATTGCAACACAATCTCTGAAAATTGCAGCAATGTGAGGGTTCAACATCCTTTTGGAGCAAAGGACTTCCATTAGGTGGGCTATTAATAAGGTCTGCCATTCCACTCAGGCTTTACATCTCTCACAAGTGGAGGGAACTTTCTATAGGTCCTCCTCTCAGACTGGGCCTGACAGTCACCACGTGAGTGGGTGACTTCAGAGTTCTGCTGCTTTGTCAGTACCAACACATTTTTTCAGGTTTAACCCTGAAAAATTCAGAGAGGAAGAAATTCAACTCTGGGATGATCCTAGTGGCCCTACCCTTATCATCTAAGTCAGGGGTCTCCAACCTTTGCAACTTTAAGTCTGAAGGACTTCAGCTCCCAGAATTCTCCAGCCAGCAAAGCTGGCTGGAGAAGTCTGGGAGCTGAAGTCCTTCAGACTTAAAGTTGCAAAGGTTGGAGACCCCTGATCTAAGTCCAGTTCTTTCCAAATGTGGAATGAAGGCAAGGAAGCAAGTGGGTTAGCTAATTTACCTACGGGCACAAGACAGTTCCCAAAGGATTCACAAAAATTTATCATTTTCATCAGAAAGGTAAAGGTTGTGTTTCAGTGCTGCGACAAAGCAAAACCTTCACATTTTTGTGGCACACATCACCACACACTTGAGAAAGGTATGAAGTAACACTGCAGGCATTGTATTGCAGCACTACTGAATTCAGCTTGCCACCTTGCCCCAAGCCCCTGCAGATAGTGGTATAGGTAATCCCCAACATACAACCATTCATTTAATAGCTGTTAAAAGTTATAACAGCACTGAAAAAAAGTGACGTATTACTGGTTTTCACACTTACAACCATTGCAACATCCTCTTGGGCCCGAGTTCAAAATTTGAGTACTTATCTACTGGCATATATTTATGACAGTTGAAATGTGAACACTATTTATAACCTTCCCAGGTGGCATCTGACAAGCAAAGTCAATGGAGGAAGTCAGATTGCTTAACAACCAAATGATTCATTTACCAACTGCAATGATTCGTTTAACAGCGATGACAAAAAGTTCATTAAATGGGGCACAAGTCACTTAACAACTGTCTTGCTTAGCAGTGGAAATGTTAGGCTCAATTGTGGTCATAAGTCAAGAACTAATGGAATAGAAAAGCATTTTCTCACACATGTCTGATCAGGAATTATTTCCTTCCCATTGGCTAAAATGAGATATTTAAAAAAAAAAAAAAAAAGGCTAGCAGGGGATGAGGCACAAATTTCTACCCTCTTGCATTTACAGAGGATAGAAGGTTAGGTTGGATTCTTTTGCTGACACATCACATCTCTTTCAGAACCACCACCTTTCACAAAAAGTTTGGAGGCTCCTTATCACACTCTTCGGGTGGTTAGCAGTCCAGTTTATTTCACAGCATTTCAGACCAAAACGCATCTTCCACAGGCTGAGGATTTTTGCTTCAAGAATCGACCGCAATTCTTATTTATTTGGCTGCCCAATTCCTAATCCAGTGCAGAAATAACTGTGAAGAGGCAGTCCTGCAAATAATCTTGCCTTGAACAGCTTGCCTCCAGAAGTTGTGAATTCCCCAACCCTGGAAGTCTTTAAGAAGATGTTAGATAGCCATTTGTCTGAAATGGTATAAGGTTCCTGCCCACGCAGGGGGTTGGACTAGAAGACCTACAAGGTCCCTTCCAACTCTGCTATTGTATTGTATTGTATTGTATCTAGCCCTGTCCTATACAGGTAGTCCTCAACTTACAAAAATTCATTTAGTGACTGTTCGAAGTTACAACAGCACTGAAGAAAGTGCATTTTTCACACTTATGACCATTGCAGCTTGATCAAAATTCCGATGCTTGGCAACTAATTCAGCTGTGTAAGCCTGATTTTCACAGTTACGACCTTTTCAGCATCCCCATGCTCATGTGATCAAAATTCAAATGCTTGGCAACTCGTTTGTATTTATGACCGTTGCAGTGTCCCTGGGTCATGTGATCCCCTTTTGCAACCTTTTGACAAGCAAAGTCAATAGGGAAATCAGATTCACTTAACAAATGCAATGAGTCACTTAGCAACTGTGGCAAGAAAAGTCATAAAATAAGGCAAAATCACAACAAATGTTTTACTTAGCAACATAAATTTTGGGCTCAATTGTGGTCCTAATGCAAGGACTACCTGTATAGGGCTTTATAGGTAATAACCAGGACTGTACCTTGAATTGTATCTGGAGGCCTACTATGAATTAGTGGTGTCACATGCATTCACTTTAATGTTTTGGACCATTTCCATCTTCTGGATGGAAGGTTTAATTTAATTTAATTTTATTTTATTAGACTTATAAACCACAATCTTTGGGTGCACCTCAAGGGGAGCCCCATGTAGAGAGCGTTACAGTAGTCCAGCCGGGACGTCACAAATGTTTGAGTGACTGTGCAAAGGGCGTTTCAAGGGAAGCCCCGTGTAGAATGAATTGTAGAATTCCAATTAAGAGGCAACCAAGGCATTTGACACAATGAGTAGAGCTGCATTTTCCAGATGATGTTGTACACACATTATGCTTACCACATGCTTCAAGCAGGAATCATTTGCCCAGGAGCATTGAAAAACTGGGCAGATGCTATGAGTGGAGGAGCCCAAGCCCACCCAGAACCAATTAAAGCACTTCAGTTCATACAGAACTCAAGACTCAGAGTCACTCAGTCTCGCTAGGTTACATTGTAGATATCAATATATCAAATATCTGTTTAGAATATTTTTTTTCTGTGCTAATAAAATACACTTCTTATCTTCCACAAGCAGCATTTTAGGCACCTTTTCTGCCATTTCATCTCCTAGGACCTAGACCATTTTCAAAAACCAGAAAGGTCTGTCAAAAGCAAGCGTCTGCACAGGCGCAATCCAATCCAAAACCCTTATGGCCACTAATTCCAAGCAGTAATTAAGGCCTCAATTGAACATGAGCCAGGAATCAGGATTATCCCCAAGCTTCCTCTGAAATCTTACAGGGTCTACCTGCAGAAGAGTGATCAAACTTTCTCTTCCTATTTGCAGTGAGTGGACAGTCACAGAGAACCACAAGTCTAGCAGAAAGTGATATATCCAGTACAACAGGGGTCTTCAACCTTTGCAACTTTAAGTCTGAAGGACTTCAGCACCCAGAATTCTCCAGCCAGCAAAGCTGGCTGGAGAAGTCTGGGAGCTGAAGTTCTTCAGACTTAAAGTTGCAAAGGTTGGAGACCCCTGCAGTACAAGGCACTAAGAATATCATTCTCCAATTCCAGACCATGTCACTTCTTCCTCAAGAATATAATAATTTTAAATTAAACAATTAAATTAGTTGTTTAATTATCCACACTATTAGACTCTGGCGGCTTAAAAACTAGAAATAGTATGTGCCTGGGTCCATATGCATTCGGTCTTTTATGATCCAGGACATGAATTCCAAGGCACTTCAGACTTCATATTCAAGGGCGTCAAGCTGAAGTCCCCCAAGACCTTAAATCTGAGGAACTCCACTGTCAACTTGATTACAACATCCATCAACTCATACATGGAAGCAGCTAAGCAGCATGGTAGAGTGCAGCAATCTCATCTGATTCCAGAGGTCAAACGAGCAAACAATCTCTCGCATACGATTATCTGCAGAGCAGTGGCCATGAAAGTCATAAGTATCTGTTTGGTGATACTGTATACCAGGGATGCCAAACTTGTGGCCCGTGGGCCAGACGCATCACACGCTGGCCACACCCACCCCCATTTTCGAGAAAGTTGTGATATGTCAGATGATGACAACATGACAATGTGAGTTTGACACCCCTGCTGAACCTAGCTGGCGATGTTTTCAAGAGAGCAACCTTTCCCTCCTGTATTCCACCAGGTCTTGATAATAACATACCAATTTACCAACTCATCAAGAGTTAAATTATAAAAGAGGAAGCATTATTGCTAACCTAATTTTAAATAGCAGCATCTGGAAACCAGGGCCACCTAAGGTTCAATGACTCCAGAATCTGGAGACCAGTAGCATAGGATTTGTATTAAATATCAAGGGCACATTTCCAGAGAGTGGAGCATTTCCTGGTTGTTTAATCCAGGGAAAGCTGAAAGCTATTACTTCCCTACCACTTTTTAGTCATAGGTTTCAGGGCAAGCTGTTTGGTTCTCCCTATAGTTTGATTATAACTGTTCTATCGGCAACATTTCTCCGAAGGTAGCCACCAGCTATCTAGCATCAACAATCTTCCTCATCCCAATTCAGAGATACAATGCCCTAGTGGCTCTGGTTTTTCTTTGAGCTACCTGCCTTGAGACGCCTGTTATGCTTGTTTGTCTGTTTGTTCTCCCTCTCCCCCACTCTGTCCCCTTCACTGTCCTGTTGCAAGGTTTGTTTTTAAATTTCTCTGTAGTCATTAATCTTGCTGTCCGAGATTCTCTCCACTGCATTCTCTTTAACTCCTATGCCTTTGCTGCTTTTATCTTCCTTCCTCCTCCAGTCCAGCTCTCCCCATCTGTTCTTACTAATTACTGGCCAGACTGATTTATGATGTCTCTCTAATAATTAACTCTTCCATCTACCGCTGCCTAGATTGAATCAGTAGCCTCCCCTTAGTGCGCTGGGAGGGTTGTTGGAAGATTCTGGATTCTCTCATATTTCTCTAACATCTCAATTTTAACAGAATAACAGAGTTGGAAGGGACCTTGGACTATTCCAACCCCTTGTACAAACAGGAGAACCTATGTCATTCTGGACAGATGATTTTTCAAATCTCTTCTTAAAAATCTCCAGTGATGGAGCATGCATAACTTCTGAAGGCAAGCCAGCCCATTGGTTAATTATTCTCGGTGTCAGAAAATTTCTCCTTAGTTGTAGGTTGCTTCTCCCTTTGATTAGTTTCCATCCACTGCTTCTTGTCCTGACTTCTGGTGTTTTAGTAAATAGTTTATCCCCTCTTCTTTGTGGCACGCTTCAAATGTTGGAACACTGCTATCGTGTCACTCCTGGTTCTTCTTTTCACTAAAATAGACAACATACCCAAATTCTGCAACCATTCTTCCAACCATATGTTTTAGCCTCCAGCTCCCTGATCATCCATGTTGCTTCTCTTGGCACTCTTTCCAGTATCTCGACATCTGTTTTATATATGTGACCCTTGATTTTTCAGGCTTCCTCTTGTTTGTTTTATCTACTTTGTAATTCCTTTGGTATGTTCTTTTGAATAAACCAGGAAGTAATTTGTATTCATGCTTTTTTCAACAAATGAAAAGACATGCATAAACACATACATTTATAAAAACTCTGATGTTTAAATCTTTAAAAAGACCATTCTAACATTGCAACTGGGCTGCAAACATGTGGACAACTAGATTGCAACAAAGAGGTACAAGAAACTCCCTAAGTTGTGGTCATCTAGATTTTTGCAGCCCAGATAAATAGTTTTATAAACATTCACCTTTGAGATTTATTTTCCTTCCCTGTTAGCGTTGTTTTATTACTTTAGATCAGGGGTTCCCAAACTTGACAACTTTAAGACTTGTGGACTTCAACTCCCAGAATTCTCCAGCCAGCATAGCCACAAGTCCATAAGTCTTAAAGTTGCCAAGTTTGGGAACCCCTGCTTTAGATCATCATTTGCAAAACAGTCAAAAGAATATTATATATCATGTCTTCAATTACTGAAGTTCAGTTCATCAGTACATAAACTGAAAATAGGAACACTCTCCTCTGCTAAAATTGCTGCTTGTATGATGTGGCACATGAAGCTGTAAGAATAAATCGATACGCACAACTCATTTGTGAATGAATACCATGGGTTTGCTTTAAAAATGAGCCTATTTCCATAGGAAAATAGTCTCGATCTATCTTTACACAAGGGAACTGCCTGACTTAGAAACGTTTTCTAGGGTAATGAGCCCATTTTCAGGTTTATAATATAGCATACAGAACCTCTATTGATCAGGGTGTAGAAGCAAATGAAGAGGCAAACAGAATAGGTTTAAAGCAATTATACTGACTTTGACGTGGAAAGAATGGATGTGCTGATGTCACAGTTTCTTGGGATACTTGTAGGTTGAACATTGGGGTAAAAGACTTGATCTCTCAAATATAAAATGTAATAACCTTTTTCCGCTACAGTTTATATTTCTTATAATTTTAGAAATTACATTTATTACATTTTTATCATTTTTCAGTTCACCACATACACATACACACACGATGCTACAAAAATGACAATGGAGGAAAATTTTAAATAAAGTAAGATACAAAAAATTAATTAACTAAACAACGCTAATGTGCAACTCTAGATCTGAATATCTCTTGTCAAAAAATAAATTCTAGTGAGTTCAGTTAGGCTTTCTCCCAATTAAGTGGTTATTAGTTTGCAGCCTTAATGAATACAAAAGGTGACCTAATTAAATAAGGAGCAAGGAGGAAACCTTATCAATTAGTTATTATAAGAGTCTGGTTAAATAAATAAATGTTTATCTCCTTTGCCAAATATTTTCAGATTCAGATTTCTTTGAAAGAGAAGGTAATTTGGGAGAGATTATAATTAATATAATAGCCATGTCCATTGTGACTAAATTTAGAAATAAGACTGTGTGTATCTCATGGCAACAGCATTATTTTAGCTGCTTGGGATAAATATATAAAGTAAATATATAAAAATATTTTAAAATCACTTTTCATTTGAAAGCAGGCTGGTTTATATGGTCCATAAAGATTGTGGAGTTTAATAAAGCCTTTTGACTCCGCATTTCCTTCACCTTTTCTGCCAAAATGCCTCTGTTCCATCCATACATGCAGTGGGCATTCTTTCAGGTTTTGTCAAGGTAGGGCAAAGCATATTCTCCTTTTTTTGAACCCTGGGTGCCTATTGGATCCCTTTCCCGGTTTTTATTGTGTAAGTTTCTGTGCAACCACATTGGAACACAGCTGCAAAGTTTCAAAAGAATCCTACGTATTTTGTTTCCATGGACCAGTTCTTTCAATTCTTTGTTCCTTGGACTTTTGTTTCTGTGGAATCACAATGAAACAAAGGAATCAGGGAACAACCTGCTGGCTTTGCTGTACTCTATTATCAGAGCATTATTGGCACAATGAGGTTACAATGGGGTTACAAAAACAAAACAAAGGATCTGTGTTAGTGTTACATGAGATAACAATGGAAAAGAGCACAAAAGCAGCCATGTATGCAAACATCTAAAAAAGCAGCAAAGGAAAGAAAAAAAGGCCAGGGAGCAATGAAAAAGGAACAATCCTTAAAAGGAAGTGCCAGCACAGATAGATGCTAACAAGGTTGCCATCCCTGTGTGGATGAGAAGAGCAAGAACCAAGCAAGAACCAAAGAATCAGGGAATCAGTACTTTAAAGATCTGTTTAAAGACGTTACGGCAATATATAAAAAAATAGACCTGAATTGAATTGGGATACAAATGAAGAATAAAAATGTAAGTATGCAAGAAAAATCATTGATGAAAAAGAAGGAATACCTAGCAGAATGTTGAAAATGGTTACGGCTGTAGGTGTAGAGGTTATGTAATACAACTATCGAAGTTATAAAATATGGAACTACAATTTCTTTAGTACATTACAAATATTATATCTGATATATTCATTGTATGAAATCTTATTCCATGAATATGGAATAAGGGAAAGATGTGTGATGTGTTTGTATTTATGGACAAGCATATTCATCATGATATTTACATCTCTCTACATGGGACTCCCCTTGAGGTGCACCCGAAAGTTACAGCTAGTTCAGAATGTGGCCGCGCGGGTGATTATGGGAACCTCAAGGTGTTCCCATATAACACCTGTCCTGCGCGAGCTGCATTGGCTGCCTGTGGCCTTCCGGGTGCGCTTCAAGGTGTTGATCACCATCTTTAAAGTGCTCCATGGCTCGGGGCTTAGTTATATGCGAGACCGTCTCCTGCCTCATACATCCCTTTGACCGATCTGCTCCCATAGAGAGGGTCTTCTCTGGGTGCCGTCGGCCGGGCAATGCCGGTAGGCGCTGCCCAGGGGAAGGGCCTTCTCTGTGGCAGGCCCAGCCCTTTGGAACGACCTACCTCCCGATCTCCGTACCACCTTGGACCTCCGTCTTTTCCGCTAGCGTTTAAAAATGCACCTGTTTCAGCAAGCCGGCTTAGGGTAATCCACCCGATAAACAACTGAGGGTTAGTTGCACAAATTTTTAATTAGAGGGTTTTTAAACAATATTTTTAGCGCAGGAGTATTAAGTTTAATAGGGTTTTAGGATGTTTTATATTTTGTATTGTATATTGTGTTTTTAAATTCCTGTGCACCGCCCTGGGTCCCATAGGAGATAGGTGCGGGATATAAATTTAATAAAATCTAAATCTAAATATTAGAAGTGTGTTGGTTGGGAACATATATGTGCATGCATTATTTTCTACAAGTGATGATATGATATAACAAGGCATATGAATTTAAAAATACATGTATCAAAGACTATGGTTGCTTGATAGAGAAAATGAGCAAACAATTATAATTTATGCATATATGATGAAAAACTAGAACACAAAGCTCTATTGCAGGGGTTCCCAAACTTGGCAACTTGAAGACTTGTGGACTTCAACTTCCAGAATTCTCCAGCCAGCTCTGCTGGCTGGAGAATTCTTGGAGATGAAGTCCACAAGTCTTCAAGTTGCCAAGTTTGGGAACCCCTGCTCTATTTGTATACAGGGGTGAATGGACTTGCATGTGCACCTGATACGCACTCCTCACACATGCACAGTTGCCCATAAATAGGTTTGCCCATGCGCAGAATATTATAAAATGGGGGGGGGGGGGGAAACATGCTGTGCCAACCAGGGAACTGGTTCAGAGGCGCGGCAGGCCTGGGCCGCAGCCGGTTCCGGTGACCCAGACTGGCAAACTACTACTGGTTTGGCCAAACTGGGCTCAACCGGTAGGCACCCACTTCTGATTTGTATATCCTGGTAACATCTATTAAAGGAAAAGTGGTAAACAGTACTGGTACAAAAGCAGTGAGTAATATGTAGTTTGTTGTGAGAAACAAGTCAAGAAATGATAGACTGAGATTCAATGAATGTGAACGGAATACAAAAGTGAGAGACTAGTAGAAAAGTAATATGTTGAACTGGTTTGGATATACAGAATTAATGAATAGAAACTGAACTGCAAAACAAATATTAGAAGGAATGAATTAAGAGGAAGGGTAAGAAGAGGAAAGTCATTGTTGACTGGAAAGTCATTGTTGGAGGGATTGATGAGTTATTCAATAGCAGTGACAAGATAGTTTAAAAGAACAAAAGGCATTGTATGGATTAATGGTATGTGTTCATGATAGAAACAAGGAGAGAAAGGCATGTGTACTGTATTGGTATAAACAAGTCATAACTATGTTTTCTGTCCCTCCCTTCCTTTATCTCAGAGGTGTCAAACTTAAGGCCCATGGGCCAGATCCAACCCATGGGGTACTTAGATCTGGCCTGCGGGGACATCCTGGAAACAGTTAGAAACCAGCCTGCAGTGCCTCTGCCAGGAAAAATGGGCTCCCGAGCTCTGTTTTCGGTTGCAACAGCTTCCTGCAACCCTCTGCCAGTGAAAAGGGAGGCGCCACTGACATGAGCGACATCGAGCTGGCCACACCCACTCTGGCCACACCCACCCTGGCCCTCTGAGGTCAAACATAACCCTGATGCGGCTCTCAATGAAGTTGAGTTTGACACCCTTGGTTTATCTTATTCCATGCTTTTATTCCCTTTTGCTTTTTATTTATTTATTTTCTGTTGGGGTTTTTTCATAACACTGCTTATTCTGAAAGGGAATGTTATAAGATAGTGATGGTAAACCTTTTTGGAACTGAGTGCCAAAAAAGGGGTGTGTGCATGCTTGGCCTGCGTGCACCAGAAAATGAACTTCCAATTTCCGGCATGCGCATGCGCACCAGCCAGATAATCTTCTGATAATTAATGCACATGCACATGCACACATGACAATCAGCTAGCCAGTACACATGCTCATGCCAGAAAATGGAAGACCAGCTCTTCCAGTTTCCAGCACTGCCGTAAGCATGAAGGCCAACTGATTGCCATGCACACATGCGTGCCAGAAACCTGCAAGAGGAATGGGCGACATCGCACATGCCAGGAAACATGGCTCCATGTGCCACTTCAGGCACACATGTTGTAGGTTCGCCATCACGGTTATAAGAGGTATATATGGGCAGGAGAAGGCGGTATATAAGAATGCAAGAAATATATTCAAAATATTAAGATTATCGATACAATATTTTTTTTAAAAATAAAATGGTACTTTTGACATGATGTTTGTAGCCACAAAGAAAACAAAATGCCAGTATTGTGATTCTGTGAGTTGTTAAACCATTTTAAACACAATAAATCAGCTAGCTTATTTATTGCTTTATGTAGTATATACTTTATATTTTAGTAATTCCATTGAGGGCCTATTGCTATCACCTCATAGCTAGTCTATAAGAAAACTGGAGTTCTGATGGTAATATAACTATAATTTTGCCTTTGTTCTGAATCCATTAGACATCTTCATTGCCTACTAATTGAGAAAATGATTGTATCTGCTTCAATTTTTAAAATATAGTTCTTAGTATTTGATTTCTACATTCTGAGCTTTGATAAATAAATGACTTTCATAATGAAGTATAGAACTGTTAATATATAACAATTAGTACAGAAACAAATGAGTTTTTCCTCTTTCTAAGCATTTATCGCTTGATAGATCAGCCATAGGGAAAAAAAATAGATTTATGATAATGCTTAGTTAGGCCATGATAAAAGAACCTTGAAAATTAATTTCCTCACAAAAACATTATATTATACAAACAAATAATTTAAATGCAAATTCAGCTGCAGATACTTTATATACCTTATCAACTTTATGTAGATAAAACTAACAAGGTTTCTTTTTTTTAACCATAGCAGTGAATTACTGAATGATACAAACAGTGTTTTAGGCTATAATCCCACACTTTATGGCTGAGAAAATTCCAACTTAATATGTTTAAATTTACTTCTAAAAAGGCCATTTTAATGTAGCACACAGCCAATATCGGGACATATCCAGAAAATGGGTTTAGCTTCCTCCCTTCCAGAGGGACTGTGTACTGTGAGAAAGCCGTACAATATGCCAGCATGATTTTCTCTGTTCCAACAGTTGATCTCTACTCTGCTCCAGCCAACAGCTGGCGAGTCCTGAGTACTTTAAAATTGGGCAAAACAATTTGTGCATTTCCTGGAAGTGGGGAAAAAAACCATCTACCAATTGTTCTTTCTAATGTGAGGTATAACTGGGGCTGTTGGACAAACTGAGGTTGTCATGGGTTTACCATCTGTTAAGACCTAGTTCATGCCAGGGGGTGAGAAGAGGATGAGTCAGAAAAAAATAATCAAGTTTCTCTGTTTTTATCAGGAACTTCTCACTCATTCCATAAATTAGCCACTGCAACCACCCATCCACCTTCTTCCCTTACTTTCTCACTCAGTTTCTCTCCCTTGTTTTATTCTAATGCATTCTCTCTTCTCTATTTTAAAATAAAATTTATAGGGAATTACTGTCCATTATTTATTGTGTTCCAAAAGGACTCCTCTGCCTCTCCCTCCAGCCTCTGTATACAAGTCGCTGGATCTGGTCCTGTGGCTGTACTTGGTAGAAGAGGGTAATCTAATGTCGATAAACGCACTGCTTTTCCTTTCCTTTCTTTCCTTTCTTTATGCATTTTATATAACACAATTGCTTATTAAATCAGAATATAACACAAGGTAACAAAAATTGAAATACCAGAAACTCCACTCCCTCTTCATGACAAGTCATGAATGAAAAGAGGCAATTTGATTAGTTGGGGAAATACAGTGAAGATTTTGATTTGATTTTGATTTTATTAAATTTATAAACCGTGCCACTCTCCCCAAAGGGACTCGGGGCGGTGCACAGGAAATTAAAATGGAAATATAAAAACATAGCAATAAATAAATACTAAAAATAAATTAAATACTAATAACCCTGTGCTAAAAATCCTAAAACTCTTACCCCTTAAAATCCAAATTTAAAACAATTTAGCCTTCAGTCGGCAAGCTTGATGGTATGGATTAGGCCAGGCTGGCAAGATGGAAGAAGTATGTCTTCAAGTTTTGGCGGAAGGAGCGGAGGTCCAGGATAGTTCTAAGTTCGGGGGGTAGGTCGTTCCAGAGGGTTGGGGCCGCCACAAAGAAGGCCCTTCCTATGGGCATCGCCCGCTGGCACTGCCTAGTGGACGGCACCCGGAGAAGTTCCTCTCTGTGGGAGCGGATCGGCCGAAGGGATGTGTGGGGTAGGATACGATCAGGGGTGGGTTTCTCAGGGCTCACAGCGGTTCCCGCGAGCCCTTTCGTCAAATTTTCAGAACCCCATCGATCCCTTTCTACCGTGGACCCGGAAGTTATTTGTTATTCAGCGTTTTTCCTACCCGCCTGCCCTTCCAGGAATACGAACTCTCTCACCTTAACTCTTTGGAGGGGATTAGTCTGGCTGACTTGGAGGGGCCCTGCCGGCTAGGCGCGGTGGAACAATGCGCTAGGCTGCGCGAACCCCCCCGCCCCCTGCCAGTCGCGCTAACAGGGAAAGTTTTGCCGCGACTGGGGGGGGGGGCGCAGCCTAGCGCGCTGTTCCTAGCCGGCAGCCTTTGAAGCCTTTGCTTCAAAAGCCTTTGCTCGCTCGCTCGCTTGCTCACCCATCGGACGCCAGGTTCCTTCGTCCGGTGGATGGGTGAAAGAGAGAGAGAGTAAATACAGCCAGCGGGTTCTCTGGCTCTCTGGTTCTCCCCTCCCTCCCTGTCTCTCTGTGTGTCTGTGCCTCTCTCTCTCTGTCTGTCTCCCCCCCCACAAACCTCCTCAGCTCCTGGAAGTAGCCTGACCGGCCAGCCCGGTGGCTGTATTTACTCTCTCTCTCTCTCTCTCTCTCACCCATCCACCGGACGAAGGAACCTGGCGTCCGATGGGTGAGCAAGCGAGCGAGCGAGCAAAGGCTTTTGAAGCAAAGGCTTCAAAGGCTGCCGGCTAGGAACAGCGCGCTAGGCTGCGCGAACCCCCCCCTGCCCCCTGCCAGTCGCGCTAACAGGGAAAGTTTTGCCACGACTGGTATGGGGGGGGGTCGCACAGCCTAGCGCACTGTTCCTAGCCGGCAGCCTTTGAAGCCTTTCGCCAGGTTCCTTCGTCCGGTGGATGGGTGAGAGAGGCTGAGGAGGCTTGGGTGGGTGGGGGGAGACAGACAGAGAGAGAGACACCCAGAGAGACAGGGAGGGAGGAGGGAACCAGAGAGTGACAGACACACACAGAGAAACAGAGAGTGGGAGGGAGGGAGAGAAAGATAGACAGACAGAGAGAAAGAGAGAAAAAGAAAGAGAGACAGAAAGGAAAGAAAGAGAAAAAAGAGAGAGAGAAAGAGAGAAAGAAAAGAGACAGAAAGAGAGAAAGAGAAAGAAAGAGAGAGAGAGAAAGAGAGAAAGAAAGACAGAAGGAAAGAAAGAAAAAGAAAGAGAGAGAGAGAGAGAGAGAGAGAACTTATGACCACAATTAAGCCCAAAAGTTTGGTTGCTAACCAAGACCATTGTTAAGTGAGTTTCACATTTTCCAAATTGGCCACTCCCACCCGGTCACATGGCTGGCAAGCCACTCCCACCCGGTCACATGGCCGGCAAGCCACTCCCACAAAGCAGGCCACACCCACAGAACCTGTTCCAAAAATTTTGAAACCCACCCCTGGATACGATCCTGCAGATAACTAGGCCCCGTGCCATGGAGCGCTTTGAAGATGGTAATCAACACCTTGAAGCGCACCCGAAAGGCCACAGACAGCCAGTGCAGCTCGCGCAGGAGCGGTGTTACGTGGGAATGCCTTGGGGTTCCCAAGATCCCCCGCGTGGCCACATTCTGAACTAGCTGTAGTCTTCGGGTGCACCTCAAGGGGAGCCCCATGTAGAGAGCATTACAGTAGTCTAGACGGGATGTCACGAGCGCATGAGTGACTGTGCAAAGGGCGTCCCGATCCAGTAGGTGACACAACTGGCGTACCAGGCGAACCTGGTAGAAAGCCCCCCTGGCCACGGCCCCACGATGATCTTCCATGGACAGCCGGGAGTCCAGGAGGTCCAAGATGCTTAAGCATATCTTGAAAATTAGGTG
This sequence comes from Rhabdophis nuchalis, assembly GCA_039707465.1. Taxonomy (NCBI): domain Eukaryota; kingdom Metazoa; phylum Chordata; class Lepidosauria; order Squamata; family Natricidae; genus Rhabdophis; species Rhabdophis nuchalis. The sequence continues at coordinate 76,152,056 of CM077648.1, forward strand.
ATTTCATAAAAAGTCCCCTCAACCAAGAAAATTCTAAATCTACCAACAGTTCCTACTAAGCATTGCTTATGGAATGCATCAAATGTAACCTCAAAAGTTCAAAAATTGTATCACTTTTGTCTAGCTGGGCAGCTCCCCTTTCTCTTAAAAAGTTCAATTTGATCTCTGTCATAGTTTCTTGCCATATTTCAGTCACCCTCATGTTGGAAAAAGAAGATGTATTCCTTTAATTATATAACTATCTGTGTCTCCCCCTCCTTTTCATTGGCATATTAAATTCTCTATAAAACTGCTCTATATGAAATTATATAGTCGTAATAATTTACATAGTACCTGGCTGAAAAGGAATCTGGGATCAAAAAGACCAGAAAAAGGCTAAAATTAGCATCATTCTGGTACTAGGACATACCAATTTAATTAATATTCCATCTGCCTTTTCTGCTATAATTTTGGTTTTGGTACTCATTTAGGACTTTGAAAAATCATTTATTTCAAAGGGAAAAATTCAAACACATTGGATTGGATTGAACCAAATTCAAAATGTGTTATTTAGAGTGGAACTTAATTGTTCCCTTCCTATTAGCCAGTTTTATTTATATTTATCTGACTGGCTATTTTTTTAATCTGCCTTGTTTTGATAGATAAATTAATTTATTTTATTTATTTATTTATTTATTTATTTATTTATTTTATTAAATTTATACCCCGCCCTTCTCCTTGTTAGGACCCAGGGCGGCACACAGGCATTATTTAAAAGACACAAAATACAATAAATATCACTTAAAATGTATTAAATTAACAGACCCGTGCTAAAACCCCAATATTAAAACCCATTACCAAATTATAAATTTTCTTAAAAAGTCAGAAACGGGGGGCTATCCTAGGCCGGCTTGTTGGAATAAATACGTCTTAAGACGTTGGCGGAAGAGGCGGAGGTCCGAGATAGTACGAAGGTCGGGGGGTAGGTCGTTCCAGAGGGCCGGGTCCGCCACAGAGAAGGCCCTTCCCCTGGGTGTCGCCAACCGGCATTGCCCCGCCGACGGCACCCGGAGAAGGCCCTCTCGGTGGGAGCGGATCGGACGAAGGGATGTATGGGGATGTATGGGGCATATATTTTAATAGTTTTTCTATGGTAGTATGCAAAGATGCACAATAACAAAACATTGACTAGAATAGTGTAAAGAGGTAACAGTTCTCCAGAAAACGGTACAAACAACACAGCTCTAGTAGAGCAGGGATCTCCAACTTTTGCAACTTTAAGTCTGAAGGACTTCAACTCCCAGACTTCTCCAGCCAGCAAAGTTGGCTGGAGAATTCTCGGAGCTGAAGTCCTTCAGACTTAAAGTTGCAAAGGTTGGAGACCCCTATAGTAGAGTAAGGAAAGCATTAAGGCCTGACTCTGTCAACTGATATGAGAATCTGAGAGTGGTGCACAACCTTCAATAGTAGTTGGTAGCTTGAGGGCATTCTGTCTTTTTAATTTGTTACTTTTTGAAAGGATTTTAGAGTTTTTAGGGTTTCCAAATCTGCTTCTGAGCTTTTGAACTTCTAACAACTCTTCACCAGGTAATATAGTTTTAAAATCCATTAAAAGGAGGGAAGGAGGGAGATAAAACTTCTAAGATTACCTCTAAATCTGATCACACTTTTGACCTGAATACAAAAGTAATCTCTGTGTATGGAAATTGGGTTTGAGCAGATAGGGATAGAGAAGACCTAAATTTTACTACAAATTCCTCCGACCGTGGATTTACATAAGAACATAAGAATAGCCTTGCTGGAACAGGCCACAGCCCATCCAGTCCAGCATTCTGTGTCACACAGTGGCTCCCCATTTGCTTCAGGGTCTTCCCAAGCAGATGTATTCAACTGCTTATGATTCCCTGCAAATGGCATTGAGAAATATCCTGCCTATCTCTCTAACCCGGAGGGTGTCCTTAGGTATCCATAATGATAGCCATTGATACCCTTGTTCTCCATGAACTCGTCTAATCCTTTCTTAAAGGTGTCGAGGCTGACAGCTGTCACCACTTCTTCTAGCAGGGAGTTCCATAGACCAGTGATCCTCTGGGTGAAAAAGTACTTCCTCTTATTTTTTTGAGGTCTAGCTATCAAAAGTTTCATGGAGTGCCCCCTAGTTCTAGTGTTGTGCGATAGGGAAAACAGTTTTTCCTTTTCTACTTTGTCCACACCGTGCATGATTTGATAGACTTCAATCAGGTCACCTCTCAGGCGCCGTCGTTCTAGAGTGAAGAGGCCCAGCCGTTGCAGCCTCAGATGGTAAGGAAGGTGTTCCAGCCCCCTGATCCTTCTGGTTGCCGTCCTCTGCACCTTTTCCATTTCTATAATATCCTTCTGAAGGTATGGTGATTTTGAGGATTTGAGGGCTTTGCATGTCAAACTGGATCATTAGGGCTTTAAACTGAATATGGTGGTTTTGTAAACAGAAACTAGGCTTCTAAGAAGGTCAGATAAGAAAGCTTGAAATGCAAGAATGAAGGAGTTACAGGATTTTTTAAATTTACCCAGTCAAAAATTAAGAAGGAATTATTTCATAAACTTTCAGTCTCCTTTCAGTGTATAATACTCAAAGTTCAGGAGTTGTACCTTTTATAATTGGGGTGTAAATTCAGGTGGAATAATATTCAAAATTTTATAATACAATAATTGAAGGACATAAATTGTCCCAAAGGAATAGAAAAAGAAGGGATTTGCACAGCATGTAAAAATATTTATTCTGTATACAATTCCCAGAGAATTCTTTGTACTGTTGAGTTAAAATAATTGTAAAAGAAATAAAAGCAATGCTGTTGTTATTATCTACTGATGATCTCCAATGAAAAAGATATGATGTTTTACAAAACATAATAATAATAAATAATAATAATAATTTATTAAATTTGTTGACCGCTCCCTCTCCCCGAAGGGACTCGGAGCGGTGCACAGGGCTAATAAAACAATAAATACATACATATAGTTAAAAACAAATTAAATATTTCCCTGCGCTAAAAATTCCAATTAAAAAACTAAAATCCCCATCTAAAATTTCTGGCAACCCCATCGAAGAGAGACTATCCTAGGCCGGCCAAGCAGAACAGATATGTTTTTAGTTTTAGACGGAAGGAGCGGAGGTCCGTGGTAGTTCTAATGTCGGGGGGAAGGTCGTTCCAGAGGGCTGGGCCCGCCACAGAGAGAGCCCTTCCCCTGGGCGTCGCCCGCTGACAAAGTCTAGTGGACGGCACCCGGAGAAGTCCCTCTCTGTGGGAGCGAATCGGCCGTGTGGATGTGTGCGGCAGGATCCGATCCTGCAAATAGCTATGGAGCGCTTTAAAGATGATAACTAGAACCTTGAAGTGCACCCGGAAGACGACAGGCAGCCAGTGCAGCTCGCGCAAGAGCGGTGTTACGTGGGTACACCTTGCGGTTCCCATAATTGCTCGTGCGGCTGCATTCTGGACTAGCTGAAGTCTCCGAGTGCACCTCAAGGGGAGCCCCATGTAGAGAGAGTTACAATAGTCCAGTCGGGATGTCACGAGAGCATGAGTGACTGTGCGAAGGGCATCCCGATCCAATAGGGGGCGCAACTGGCGAACCAGGCAAACCTGGTAAAACGCCCTCCTGGCCACAGCTGTCACTTGATCTTCCATGGACAGCCGGGCATCCAGGAGGACATTTTTCAATGTTAAGTTTTCATATTAATTCACTAGCATTCAGTAATATTAACAGCAAAGTCTTTGAGAAATTCTCCTAAGATTGTATGAGAAAATTTGAAAGATGTAGGAAGTACAAAATAATTGGAAGATGACCCATTTCCCCCCTGTATTTAGAAAAGGAGAATGCATGATGCAAGTACCTAGCCACCATAAGTAGTAACCTACAACCACAATGAACCTGGAATTATGTAATCATTAAATCTCTGCGGTCATTAAATCACTGTGGATATTAAGTGGGTCATGACATGACTGGACCTGACTTTAGGATATTTGTTGGAGCTGTCAATGAATGTGACAGTCATTAAACAATTGCCATAGTCATTAAGTGAATCCATTACACATAATGGATTGGGGGGGTGGGTTTGCAATAAATCAGAAATAAATACCAGAAACTGGCAATAAACATCAAAAATCACTGTCGTGTTTGAAGGTACTCTGTAAACAGTTGTAAAGGTAAACTGATTGCCAAGCATTCAAAATGTGATCAGGTGAGTGCAGGGATATGTGTGGCCAACATAACAATCAGGTTGTAATACCTTTTGGGTAAGCCATCATTACAATATGATATCAATGACAGAAGACTGTAGAGAAAAGAGTTCTGGAAAGGACATGGTGAGCTAGATGTCCCTAAAAGAGCAGGCATGGCATTAAAGTGGGGATCAGTGACCAGAAGGTGGACAGTGACTGAGAAATTTCTCAAGAGAAAGGAGAGATCATAGTATGTATCTCTCCTTACATGTAGACTTTAGGGACCAAGGTTTTTGTGGTTGACTCATAAGCTGAGGGGCTGGGAATCAATTTCCTCAAGATAAGAGCAATTTAATGGCAAAGCTAATTGCTGAGTGAGATGGTTAACTCCTCTGAATGTGTTCAAACACAGCCTGGAGAGTCATCTTTTATATGGGCACAAAAACTCAGCTGCATTCGGGCTTGATGACTTAAACGGTGCATTCCAAATATATATATTTACAGTTTTCAAAAATAGCAACAGCTCTTTGACATATATCATTTCATAGTGCTTTACAGCAGGGGTCATCAACCTTTTGGACCTTGGGGACCACTAAATTCATAATTTTAAATCCCATGGACCACTAATATGAATCCAGCATGCCATTCACCGAAGTGCCTGGACTCCCAGTGATGGGATGGGGGTCCAGGGCTGGAAGAAACACCCACATGATCCAGCAAGAGATGAAGCTTCATTCCCACTCTGGAATGTGGAGCACATCCCCATCCCCTGCCTTCCCTTCTCAGGCCAGGCGAGGAGTGGGAGAGAGGGCAAGGGACGAGGCCAAGCAGTGGTGGGTTCAGCCGACAGGAAGCCACAGCAGAGGGCCAAAAGAGCCGAGGATTGCCGACACCCATTGCTTCAGCCCTCCTTGCCGCAACAGCAATATTTCCTCATTCCAGCCAGCAAGAGCTGCACTACACCTTGCACATTGCAAGTTGCATGTACCTCCCTCTATGGCAGAGATTTTCAGCCCCACCACGAGCTGCCTGGCCAGTTCCATATTTCAGAGCTTGATTTCAGTCACAGGACTGGCCCATTGGTCATCCTGAAGGAGCTTCTCCACCCGTGTGCGCTGGGGACCATCAAAATTTTCTCACGGACCACCAGTTGATGATCTCTGCTTTACAGCAGGGGTCCCCAACCTTTGCAACTTTAAGTCTGAAGGACTTCAGCTCCCAGCAAAGCTGTCTGGAGAAGTCTGGGAGCTGAAGTCCTTCAGACTTAAAGTTGCAAAGGTTGGGGACCCCTGCTTTACAGCATTCTTTAAGCAGGTTACAGAGTCAGCATATTGCCCCCAATAATCTGGGTCCTCATTTTACTGACCTCAGAAAGATGGAAGTCTGAGTCAACTTTGAGTCAATCAGAATTGAGATTCTGGCAGGGGAATGCAGAATTAGCCTGCATTGCTGCATTGTAACCACTGTGCCACCATGGCTCATAACATCAAAAATCTTGGTGTTATGTTATGGGAGCATTCAAGACAAATTTCTTCTTCTCTCAAGCATTTTCTGAATATATATGTGCATTTACATACATACATACATACATACATACATACATACATACATACATACATACATCATTTCAAGAGAAGAGATGGCGCTTCTGTTTAAACAGCTAGGAATCGTTATAAGCAAGTCAGCATTTTTCAGGTTTAAACAATGCTGGAAAAAGCTCCTTTAAACACCTTGTAGATGAAAAAAATTTACACGCAAATATTCTGGACCATCTGTTCTGGCAATTTTGTTTACAAGTCTTTGGAAACAATACCAAATATTGTCAAATCGGACATTTAGAAACTGCATTTCACTTGCAGTAGATGAAAAACTAATTGATGTTTGCACTAAGAGTCTCTCAAGCATTCATTATTAGAATGTAAAATTAATCTGTTAAATCCAATTTCTCACCGTGCTTATTTGAAAATCAGAAATGTTTTTTTTTTAAATGGGGAAAGAAAAAAAAGGGAAGTAGACAGTGTTGATGAGCAGTATGGAATTTTTTACTGTGTAAAGACATTTAAATATGAATGACAATCTACACAATAAAAATCCCATGTTAATTATCTAATGCCTTATTTTGGATTGTGTTTGAAACAACTTTGACAAATGTAGCAAGTTTAGTTAAAATCTGTTCTTTAAAAAAAAACCCTATGGAATAACTAGAAAGGTTTTCTAATCAAAATATCCCTATTACTATTTTAAACAATTAAAATCTCTGTAGCATACAAAAGAACAACCACTACTTTTCTAAAGCAAAATCACATTTGCAAAGGTGTTAAAAGTTCACTTCTAAAATAGCAAGGATGTAGTTTGCTTGAATTTGCCTTAATAGCTTTTGCAGTCCCTGGGTGGAAAAAACGCAGATCATTTCCTTTAGTAGATTATTTGTTTTTCAAGTGAAGAGAGGGGTAGAAAGGATTCAGTTTCCTGACAAAGCAAAATAAATAAAGTAATTTCATTAACTATGTTAATTTAGATTTCCCTAGCCCAAGCTATATTTGTTATGTTTTCAATTACAATTAATTTATTTTTGAAGTTTTAATTAAATGCCTGAATGACATTTTTTTCCTAAAACAGAAAGATGAGGTTTTTATTATTACATGGATCTCCAAAACAAACAAACAAAAAAACTTGTCAAATGTTGGGTGGTGTATAGGAGATTCTTATCAACTTTGAACTGAATTATACTGAAACCGCGAGAAAGATTTAGATTTAGTTTTCCATTGAAGCTCTGCTGATATGATGTAATTGTACTCATTAAAGAAGCCCTTTGAGAAGGAGCCAAGTCTCACGGTTCTGATTTGCTTGCGTTCATTAGTCGGAGCCTTGACAATTCTCTTATGAAAGTATATATAATAAAACCTTTATAAACAATTTTTAAATTTTATTTTAATTTATTCAAATTTATTATAATAATAATAGTAATAATAATAATAATAATAATAATAATAATAATAATAATAATAATAATAATAATAATAATAATAATCATAATCATAATCATAATCATAATCTTTATTGTCATTGTAATAATAAAATTACAATGAAATTGGTTTGAGCGCCAGGTGGAATACAGAAAGCAGTGATAGCCACAATAGGAATCTCTCTCCAGGCAAATGAAAAGGCCGACAAATGACAGTTGAAATAAAATGGCCGACAAATGACAGTTGAAAAGGATCAATTGTACTTTGTCTTTTATTATCCATTTCTTCAAATCTGTTTGGCATTTTAGGAGTTGGTGGAAGAGGAGCACGTCTCTTTTTCTTTTTTGTTTCTTGTTGCAATGAACTTTGAGGAATCGCACTTGGCATTTTTTCTTCTCTCTCAGCTTTCCCAATAGAAAAGGATGGAATAACTGGTAGGGGTGGTGCTCTCCGCTTCTTCATTTCAATTCTTGCAGTTGCCCTTGTATATTCCCAAGAGATAATGATGGTGCCACCGTTACAGAACATAAACTTCGTGAAGAATCTGCGATCATTGTTTCATCAAGGCTTTGTTTATGATACAACCTAGGTTTTAAAAATTCTCCACTACCCAGATCTAGGCGTCATCTTGAGGATTTCTCTGCCTGAAACTTGTTTTTCTTACTTGTCCTAAAAAAATCCGAGTAATCCTTTCTTTCTTTAACTGATGTGTCACAACCAGTTGATATGTTTGTTTCTCAATAATTCACAGTAGGTTCAAAGCGAGTTTTTGATGGAAAAGTCTGCTGTGACACCAGGAGCTCAAAGCCGCTGCGCCTAAGCGCGCCGCCATCTTGGATGGAATATACCCCGCACCTTCTCCTAAAAAAGGACCCAGGTCTCATAGTCATTTTCCTAAATATATAATTTTCTTTTGAACAACTTTTGCTTGTAGAGAAAATTATAGTGCATGAAAATGCACACTATATGACTTTCCAAGTTATGAAGAAAGTATTCCTGCACTGTTACGTTAAGAACATGAGCAAGTGAACTGGAGAAATGAATAACAGACTTCTCAATATTCAGTATTGCAATCTTGCCAAGAGATGCATTAATCAAATAGAATGAGGTGTGACCATCCAGAATACTGTATGCAGAATGTGGGCATATCCTAAGAATAATTCAGATAAAGTGAGATCGGTGCAAAAAATAGTCACTGAAAAGATTAGGGGACTAAATACTAAGTCTCAATCAGAAAAAAAACCCAGGTAATATTGGGCATATATAGCTTTGGGAAAAGGTAATTGAATAATTAATGTTTCCTTGAAACTTTATTGTAATCTTATTTTTCTGGGAAGTGCATTCAGATATGATAGAAAAAGAGAATGGACTTGTTCAGAGTGAGAATGTACATTTTGATATTTGGAAGCAGACTAATATAAATCTCTTATCAATTACTCAATTTCCCCAGACAATATGTGTTCAATTTTACTGCTTCCTTTCCTCCTCTACAAAATTGAAGAGTTGGACAGAGCAATTGCTAATTTTTGTACTTACCAAAAGGCCAGTCCAGGGAGAACTCATTCTTTAGTCATCAGTGGTGACCTTATACATTATTGTGGTACAGTCTGGAATGAAATTTAATGTAACCAAATAAAATGTTTAAGTATAATACTTTCTTCAGTGTCATTGACAGTACTAAATAGTTGCATGTATGTCAAAGGGATAGTTCTATAGATAAGATAGTTCTATAGATAAAACATAATACCTTACTTTCATTTTTTCCAAGTAGACTTTTTGCAAACTTTTTTTTTTTTTTTTTGCTGGAGAAGTTTTAATAAAATAGTTACAACTTCTGTTGTGATATATTGGCTTGTTGAGGTTCATTTGGTATTGGAAGATTTGTGAGTTAAATTTTAAATGGATGATACTTGCATTAATCATATCCTGTACTGCAGGGGTCTCCAACCTTTGCAACTTTAAGTCTGAAGGACTTCAGCTCCCAGACTTCTCCAGCCAGCTTTGCTGGCTGGAGAAGTCTGGGAGCTGAAGTCCTTCAGACTTAAAGTTGCAAAGGTTGGAGACCCCTGCTTTACAGGGTGACTTAGTTTGGTTAAAAATGATCATGCCACCAGAGATTAATTTTTTACCTTTTATAAATGTAAGTAAGAGCAAACGTATTCAGTTTGAAAAACATTGTATAAATGGCTACACCATTGCAATACAGATCTTTTGTAAATCGATTGCCGTTCCAAAAGAGTTAAAATCCTAGTGGGCTCAGAGTAAGTTTAGAAGTTTAAGGAAGTGATGCAAATTGGGTTGAACCTATGGTAAATATTTCTAATATAATTGCAGAAAAAATATTTTACAAAGAGGAAGAAAGTAATTTCAGCCAACTAACAATGGTCTATTATAAGAGCCAAGTGAATTCAGGCTTTTTCTTTCTTAGATTTATAGATTCTTACATCTTTGTAACTCATAAAAATGCATTGGAATTATATATAAACTTCTATTTGAATGCAAAAAGCAAGTGTTTTCCTTTTCATGTCCACTTAGCTTGAGACAATAAATAGTGCTTGTTTATGAAAGCACTATTTCACCAGATAACAGGCTAAATGCTAATTTAGCAGAGGAAAAACTCTGCAAGTGGTAAGAAGAAAGGAAATGTTCTTCAGAAAAATTGCTAATGCCATCTTAGGGAAAAACCACAGACCGAATAGGTACCTAGGTGGAGGGTTTGATATCTGGATATTTATGTGCTGCAACAACACCCTCTCCAGTTTAATTGCTCAGATTCTTAAACTCAATAACATGACATCCTGAAATGATAAAACTGATTTGTGCAAACTCCCCCTATGATTAAAAATAATGATTTTGTTGGGTTCCAGCTTGGGCAATAAATAAGTATGCCTTGATTTTTCATCATCAGATTGCAATCTATGTATCAAATAAAACAGTGATCGAACAGTAAGATCTTTTAAAATAAAACTGATTCATTGGAAATAAGCACACACAGCCCCTAATTTTAAGCCAGGGGTTGGGTAGAAAAGATCAGCCTTTTCTACAGAATTCCCAAAATCTAGGTTTCATTTGAAGCATGGGCACTCTTACCAGTGTCAGGGGCAGAAAAGGTTATTTGCTTGTTCAAAAAAACTCTTACAAGGCTGAAACTCCCAAAACACTGGCAAACTGTATCTTTGCTGTGCTAACAATTAGAATCCTCTTCTCTCCCTTCCCCCCTCCCTTTTCCCTCATCAGAGATTCCTCCGCCTGGTCAGATTATCAGAGCTTTGCTTAGAAGCCTCTGACCATAATTATTTCTTTCCTTTAAAATAATTCATACATGACTTCAGCAGTGCTGGATAATTTTTGTCCACAGAGAGAATTTTTATTTATTTATTTATTTTTATTTTATTAAATTTATATCCCGCCCTTCTCCAAGAGGACCCAGGGTAGCGCACAGGAAATTAAAATACATACAAAAACACAATACAAAATTTAAAAACCTATTAGATCCCCATCCTGCACTAAAACCAATTAAAATCCCCAAATTAAAACTATCTATGGCTAGTCCCAGCGGAGGCTATGTTAGGCCGGCTTGATGGAAGAGGTGTGCTTTTAAACACTGGCGGAAGAGGCGGAGGTCGGTGATGGTATGAAGTTCTGGGGGTAGGTCGTTCCACAGGGCAGGGCCCGCCACAGAGAAGGCCCTTCCCCTGGGTGTCGCCAGTCGGCATTGTCCGGCCGATGGCACCCTGAGAAAGCCCTCTCTGTGGGAGCGTATCGATCTAAGGGATGTATGGGGCAGGAGACGGTCTCGCATATAACTAGGTCCCGAGCCACGGAGCGCTTTGAAGATGGTCATCAAAACCTTGAAGCGTACCCAAAAGACCACAGGAAGCCAGTGCAGCTCGCGCAGGATTGGTATTATATGGGAGTGCTTCGAAGCTCCCGTAATCACCCGCGCGGCTGCATTCTGAACTAACTGTAGCTTTTGAGTGCACCTCAAGGGAAGCCCCTCTCTATCCTACCTACCTACCTACCTACCTACGTACCTACCTGCCTACCGCATTCCCTCAAGGGCAGGAGGGAGGCCTGGAGGAGATTGACTGTGAGGGGGAGCTGTACAAGCACCAGGAGTTGCAGGGACAATGACGGCAGGAGAAGCCAGACGCTTCTGATCCTGGGGGTGGTGGGGTGGCGGAAAGAGAGTGGCTGCAGGGACGGTGCCTCACCCTCCTCAGACCTCTTCACCTCTCTCCTCTCCGCTGGCTTCTGATCTTGGGGGTGGTGGGTGGTGGAAGGAGAGTGGCTGCAGGGACGGTGCCTCGCCCTCCTCAGACCTCTTCGCCTCTCTCCTCCCCGCTGGCTTCTGTTCTGGGTGTGGGGTGGAAGGAGAGCAGCTGCAGGCTTACACAGCTAAGATTGGGCTGGGACAGGGAGGCGCATGTGTCATGCATTGCTTTCCACGTTACCCCTGGCAAAGCGCCTTCTCAAGGCCGGTCAGTCGCGCACACAGGGAGTATTTGCCGTTACGTGTGCATGCCGCAGCAGCCTAGTGGGAGGAGCTACAGGGAGGTTAAAACCTCACAAGTGGGTACATTTTACGTTTGTGTACCTTGCACATGACACACATCCGCTAGCCACAAAAAAGGTACGTATTATATCATTGGAAGTCCTTGGGAACATTGTGTCAAAATTTGATGTCGATCAGTCCAGTAGTTTCTGAGATTAGTGGCTTTGCACAAACTATTTTACATTTTACATATAGATATAGTCATTTAAAAGGTCATCCAGAACTACCCAGTACATAAAGATCTTTTAAGTATAACTATTTATTCCGGAATGAATAAGAACTTCAAAAAATGTCAAACATCCCCTCAGACAAATGATTTCTATTATATAGAATGAAAATATGCAAAAACATTTGTGAAGCCCGCAGTTGTGTAGCAGTCAATGGGAATCGATAATAAAGCGGAAACTTCCATTCATTTAGAAAATATAACTCAACAGACAAATTGCATTAAAAACCAGAAGGGCACTAAGAGACAAGACTGAAAATGTGAAAAAATGCTCATGAAGCTCAGAATGGGGAGTCAGTAGGAAATAGCAATGAAAGGGAAAGTGGCTACAACTGTGGAAACAGCAGTCAGTGGGGAGACACATTTAAATCAATAAGCTGTAATTCAGGGAACAGCAGTCCCCTGTGCCAGAATGGAAGTGTCGGCAGAAAGCAGTTTTCAGAGGAAATAGTGAATATACTGTATTACATGGTAAGTATGTTTTGCTATTAAGTGGAAAATGGAAACAGGGAACAACAGAGGGTACAAATACTTTTTGGAGAAGCAGAAAGGAGAGGTACATGTTTAAATTTATTTGTTTGATTGATTTATGTGCCACTTATCTTGTCTAGATATATTCCTGTATAGATAGATTGATAATCTATCTATTGGTGGACTGAAAAGTATAGGTCCGGGATCTGCAAAGTCGGCTCTTTTAAGACTGGTGGACTTCAACTCCCAGAATTCCCCAGCCAGCCAGGATAGACCCCTGGTATAGGTGGATGCTTTTGAATTCAATTCCTGCAGATTGCATAGTCAAATACAATCTCAATTCATTTCTAATAACAGCTTGTAGCATATTACCATAAACCAGCATTGCTAGCTGAGGAATTATGGGAATTTACGTCTATACATCTTAAAGTGACCAAGGTTGAGAAACACTGCCATAACCCATCCCTACAACCTTTTCAATCTAATTCATCATCTTTGTCTGCTGTCTTTTCCTTCTACTTCACTCAGTCTTTACCTAGCATAATAACATTCTCTATCATCTACTCATCAAATGCCCAAAGTATGTATCTGAATGATCACTTCAGCTTTTATTTGTTGCAAGATGAACTGCTTGATCATTCTTGCAATTCCTGGTACTCACAGTCACCATCCCTAAATCCATATTTTATAAGGATCGATTTTCTTTCACACACACACACACACACACACACACACACACACACACACACACACACACACACACACACACACACCATTCTTTGATGTTCTTTATAGTGCATTATCACTAGAAAAATAATTGCTTTAACTTTTCTGATCTCAGTTAATGAATGCAGGATCCAAACAAGCAAAGAAAAAAGAAAGCTGAGTAACTATGGCTATAAAAAATGAAAACTGAGTGATTCTTGCTATAAAATGCTGCAAGATTAGATCAATTGATCCACCTACCTAGCATTCTATATTTTAACATAGCCAACCAGATTCATTCACAGGACTCATAAAAATTGACAGGAAGGTGTAGCCCTTTTTTATTTTGCCCTCTAGCACTGTTTTTACAATATAAGTTAATGATTCATTTTATATATCTATATTAGGAAGTTTTAAAATTTCATGTCTAATATAGGCTAGGATGCCATTACTATAACTCATGTAAATGAATCATGCTTAAGAATTTCCACTGGCAGGAACTACAATTATTGAAATATATGACAGACTTGTTCCCACTACATACTTAATTGGTTAAATACAGAGAATTAATGTGTGGTGAGAATTACATATTAACAGAATCAGCTAAACCCATGGAATTAAATTAAGTCTCATAATTAGGAGAACTACCAGATGCCTTCTGATATTTTTTGCTACCATAGACTAACATAACTCTCCTCCTACAGTCCCTAGACTGAGCTAATCATACCCAAGGTTAAACTAATTCAAGTGACTGGATTTGTATGTCCATTCTCATATTTTAATATGAAAAACTGAATAAAAGTAATGACTGAAAATTGAACTGTTTTTATTGTAAAGCTCCTTATCAAGAGCAGCATAGAAACTCCTCCCTAAGTACTGTTTGAGTCCATTGGCCAAGCCATATCACTAGTTGGAAGAAGAGGTGGAAACTCTACTTACCTGAGAAAGTTGCATTGTTCTGCATTTGAAAAATATTAATTTTGACTTAATTACTATTGCAAACTATTAAGCCATCCCTAAGTAGATATAACTATAATATACATGTTGGAGGAATAAAGTCAAAGTATCAATCTGAACCACATCTCAAACCATACCACAAATACATGCAGATCTTTCTGGGTCTGAAGATAGTTTCAGAAGTTATCATGAGTGATACAATGGAAACAAGAGCAGTACGCCAGATACGTGGATGAATTGTGCATTTTCTCCTCTTAAAGAACCGTGTATCAATATCTCCATGTCAGATACAAAGAGATAGTGAATCATTTCTCATATTATTTTTCTTTGAACTATTCCAGTCATTGATATATTGAAGAAATGAAATCACTGCATGGCTTTGCAGAAATATCAGGAGAGAAACCTTTCATTTTTATTGCAAATAATACTCCAATAGCTTTAGGTTGTACCAGAAAGTGAAATGTTTAACAAATTAAAAGAAAGTAAAAAGGTGAGAATTTTATTGGTGGACAATATAGAAATTCATACTTTCTAATTACTAATTGCTAGTGTCACAGCTGTTTAACCACATGTTAATGACCATGATCCAAGGTATGCTAATTTTATCTCTTGCGATGTGCTGAGCTTTTCCCAATATATGCCAAATAGAGCCCTGAGCCTAGACTGAATTTCCAGCTAAGAAGACTGAAATGATCTTAACTTCGAATGGTAGATCTTATGCTGATTTTAATTTATTAAGAAAATAGCCGGCATGTGTCATTCAGGACAAGATTAGATGATTAGATAAGGTAACATATAATATATAGCATATATAGCATCAGAATCCTGTTTAGTTGTGGAGATGGAGTTACAAGATGGCAGTTAGAGCAAAGCAAGCCTGAATCATACACAAATGTCCTAAACCAGGGGTGCTAAACTAAAGCACTTGGTGCTTACGGCCTGATGTGGACTAGAGTACTGAAACTATTTAGAACCAATAAGAATTATATAATAGGATAGAGTTTATGACTTTTCATTTCTATCCACGTCCTATCTACGCAGTATCTCAGTCCCTCTGGAGCCCATTCCATCTATAATCCTTTTTCTAAAGCTATTGGAGGAGAGATGGAAAACAAGGATTTCCATCCAAGACCATCTCCATTAGGTTCTTGCTCCTGATGAATAACCTATTGGATTCTGTATGAATAACAGAATTGGAGCAGAGCTGGGAGGTCATCTAGGTCCAAACCCCTGCTCAGACAGGAAACCCTACACCATTTCAGACAAATGGTTGTCCAATCTCTTCCTAAAAATTTCCAGTGTTGGCGCATTCACAACTTCTGGAGGCAAATCGTTCCACTGATTAAGCTGTGAAACTCTCCAGCAAACCATTATGCAATATGTTGTTCTAAATATATCCTCAGTAGGATGTGTGGGAGGGAGTTGTGTCATTTGCTTGGTCTTTCAGAGTGAAGATGCCTCTATAATAATCAGCTGATAGTACATGCCAGGAAGAAGCCTCCAGAATATGATTCTTTTAGGACAGGGGTCTCCAACCTTTGCAACTTTAAGTCTGAAGGACTTTAGCTTCCAGAATTCTCCAGGCAGCAAAGCTGGCTGGAGAAGCCTGGGAGCTGAAGTCCTTCAGACTTAAAGTTGCAAAGGTTGGAGACCCCTGTACTAAACCACTTATATCTGATCCTAAAGCAGTTGAAGCTCTTCATTATTCTGCAACGAAATAGAAATAAACAAGATCTTAAATGTGCTGTTTGAAGCAACATCAGGATGCAGAAAAGAGGAAACACTCCTTTTCTTCCAATTATTGAGAAGGAGGGTTCCCCACCTGAAAACCAGATACTGGGAGGGAGGGGGACCTGCAGTGAGATTTAACTATTGCTCTGTGGCAGGAGTGGGGAACTATGGTCCCTTTATGACTTGTGGACTTCAACTCCCAGAATTCCTGAGTCAGTATCATTTTTAAATTTTCAAATCTGATTTTGTATTGTCTCCTTTTATCTCTTTGCTTCACCAGCTTGGATCAAATAATGCGCAAAGGCCTTTTTCCATGGGTAGCATACCCATCTTCTGGTTTTCACTAAGCCAGTTTTGTTCTATGTCTCAGAATCGTAATAAAACAGTCTTAATCCTACTAGGAATTCCATACAAAGAACGGTTGCAAGAACTGGGTATGTCTAGTTTAATGAAAAGAAGTACTAGGGGAGACATGATAGCAGCCTTCCAATATCTCAGGGGTTGCCACAAAGAAGAAGGAGTCAACCTATTCTCCAAGGCACCTGAGGGTAGGACAAGAAGCAATGGGTGGAAACTAATCAAGGAGAGAAGCAACTTAGAACTGAGGAGAAATTTCCTGACAGAAGAATTAATCAGTGGAACAGAAGTTGCCTCCAGAAGTTGTGAATGCCCCAACAATGCAAGTCTTTAAGAAGTTGTTGGATAGCCATTTGTCTGAAATGGTATAGGGCTTCCTTTCTGGGCAGGGAATTGGACTAGATGATGTCCATGGTCCCTTCCAACTCTGCTATTGTATTGTATAGTCATGCCTTTTTTAGTCCTTCAGAGCCTTCAGGGAAGTCCTGAAGCCTCCGGAGGACTAAAAAAGGCCACACGAGCAAATCGGAAGTCACTTCCGGTTTGCTCGTAACATCGTATTTAGTCCTTCGGAGGCTTCGGGGAAGCTCCTAAAGCCTCCAGAGGGCCTCCGGGGCGGTGGGGGGGTGCTGTTTTCACCCTCTCCAGGCTCCTATAAAGCCTCTGGAGGCTGGGGAGGGCAAAAAAAACATGTAAAAGATGGTGGGGGGAGTGTCATGCATGCATGCGCACCGGGGCTGCGCATTGCATTGTGGGTGTGGCATGCTGGCTCATGACCCCCCTACGTTTCGCCCCCTTATGGCACGCGAGCCTAAAAAGGTTCACCATCACCGCTCTAAATGCTATTGGTATTGCAATTGCTACTGTTTTGTAAAATCTTTTTAAAACAAAATATAGATAGTCCTTGACTTACAACCACAACTGTGCCCAAAATTTATATTGCTAAGTGAAATATTTGTTAAGTGAGCTTTGTTCCATTTTGTGACCTTCTTGCCACCGTTGTTAAGTGAAGCACTGAAATTATTAAGCTAGTAATAGGATTGTTAAGTGGATATGGCTTCCCTGTTGAATTTGCTTGTCAGAAGTTCACAAAAGGTGATCGCATGAGACCAAGACACTGCGACTGTCATAAATATGAGTCAGTTGTGAAGCATTTGAATTTTGGTCACTTGACTGCAACAGCTGTAAGTATAAAAATGGTCATGTCACTTTGTCAGCACTTCAAGTGGTCACCAGCGTCTTAAAACACATCTTTTCCAACAAGCTGGCCTAGCATAACCTACCGTTTTGACTGTTTTAGATAGATTTAATTTGGGGGACTTTATACGATTTTAGCACAGGACATGGATATAATAGCTTTTTAACATTTTATATTTTTGTTATATTTGTATTGCTTTTTAAACTTCCTGTGCGCTGCCCTGGGTCCTTTTTTGGAGAAGGTGTGGGGTATAAATTTGAATAAAATAAAAATAAATAAAATAAATAAATGAATATTTGTAAGTCAAGGATTGTTTGTATTTAAGCTTTAAAAAAGAATTAAAAATAAAAGTACAAACTAAAAATACAGATATATATAGGTTTTATACTTATCAATAGTCACTTTAGCAATGAAGTCACTACTATAATATGAATAATTCTAGCAGAGATATTATTGTAAGATATCACACAATCTCTGCCACAGTAACACATATTGCTGTTTCATTTGTTTAGTAGAAAATATTGCATTTTCCAAGAGATACAGATCACACATTTTAATACCCATTTCTTGACATCTGAAATGGCATTACTTTTCCAATTTTATAATATAATTCTTGTAGCCAGCCCCAAGGATTGATGCAACCAGAATTCCTGATTTAACAGTCCAACTCCAAAGCTTTGATATATAATTCAACTTTACATTAACATCTTTAACATTGAAAGTTTTCGCATTAATATGCTTATATGCAGTAATATGCCACCCCAAAAATATACTAAATGATCACATGACCATATCGTATAGGTTAGTGAGCCCTCAAGTCTTTTACCTCCAGCATTAAAAAATGTATTGTTCATCCTTTCAAATACATTTTTAAGGAATCTAATATACCTGAAACACAGTGAATCAACCTTAATCTCAAATCTATAAATACAATTTTTAATATGTTTTAAGGTTTTGAAGCCATTGATGGGATTTTATCAGAAATTCCTGTTATTGAGTTCATGTTTGAAATGTCCCAGAAATATCTATTTTAAAACTGTTCCTGAGCTTTTGATAGAGATATATTACAGGTTTTAATTCTGTTAAGGATCCCAATGGAATGTAGGCATAGTGATGGAAGCCACAGCAGACAATTGACATCACAGACTGAGACAAGACAAAAATCTTGTAGATGCTCAAACTTTCAAACTAAGATACAATTGCAATGCATTGATATCTATGCCCAGAGGTGGGTGGACTATGGAAGGAGGGAAGCCAGGGAAAGGGGCAAGCAAGGGCATTCACAGCATGCTTCAGCCCACTTGTTTTTTGGAGGGCTCTGATAGGTTCTCCTCTGGCTTCTCTGCCTCTCCTCCTACCCTGTTAGCCAGACTGCCAGCAGGAAGTGAGTGGGTGGGATTTATTGCATTCCAGGCATTTTCCACCCAAACAGCATGCTGCATTTGCAATGGGGAAGATGTTTGGGGAAGGCAGCGTGGGAATGGGGGTGGCGGCAGAGGAGCCACTTTCAAGCCACTGGTTTTTGTGGGGTGGAGAGTCTCCCCCCAGTTATGCAGGCAGAGGCACGCTTCCCATTTTGGTAGCTGCCAACCATACGGAAAATATTATTTAAAAAAAAATCTGTGGCTCGAGCCAGGCTGCCAGGCTAGTGGCAAAACTTCCATGCCCTGAATGGACCCGCCCACATCACCCATAAGTATGTATCTTCCCGCCGGCAACAGATGACAGGGTTTCCCTACCATGGGCAGTAGAGCTGCATCTCTCATTAGTGCTGAGATGCTGAGGAGAAGGCATTGCGTACTGGCCAAAAAGTCTTTCTGACAGCCTCACATGTAGTAGAGATGAGGATGTCAACTGTCTCTAGCCCCTAATTCTCCTTAAGCATTGCCAAATAAGGAACAGCACTGGCGGACTTTCTAAGATTAAAGCAGCGAGGGAGGAGAGAGAGGGAGGGAAAGAGGGTGGGAGAGAGATATCCAATCCAACTTCTGTGTGTGTGTGTGCGCGTGCGCGCATGAGAGAGAGAGAGAGAGAGAAACAGACAGACAGAGGCAGAGACAGAGAGAGATGGAGGGAGGGAGGGAGGGGCTGTCCAGTCTCTTCTTGAAAATCTCCACCCAGAACCTCTGTAGACAAGCAGTTCCACTGGTTCATTGTTCTTACTGTCAGGAAATTTTTCCTTAGTTTTAGGTTGCTTCTTTTTTTGTCCAGTTTCCATCCAGTGCTTCTTGTTTTGCCTTCTGCTGTTTTGGAAAATACATTGCCTCCCCCTTCTTTGTGGCAGCCCCTTAAAAGCCTGTTGCCTATCACACTCTTGTGAAAGCTTGTGAGCCATTTCCTCCTTTGGGTGGTCCATGAAAGTACATCTATATATGTAGATAATAAAGTCGAAAAAGGTGAACAACATTTTTATAGAACTATATTTGCATTGAGGCTGGGTCTGACAAGGAATGGCCAGGAGGGAAGGAGCCAGGTGAGGTAATGTGAGTGACATTGAGTTGGCCATGCCCATCCAGTCACATGACCACCAAGCCATGCCCACAAAACAAGCCACGCCCATAGAACCAGTAGTAACATTTTTGGAAACCCACCAATGTCTATGCCTATATTTCAGCATTTAAAAAATATTTACTTTACCTTAATGTTATACCCACTTTTATTTCTATAACTCCAGATGGAGTACATGCTTCCACTTTCTATTTACCTCATCAGAGCAGCTTTATGAGGTAATTTGGGTTGAGAGCAAGTCACTGGTCCAAAGTCACTCTGATGGCTGTCGTGCCTAAGGAACGGCTGCAATTCACAGTCTTCCAGTTTCTAGCCCAGAACTGCTTTGTCAAACTGATTTTCTGTCTAACGATCTTAAATATATGCAGATCAAAATATCAAGCACATGAATTCATGAACAATGGAATAAAGAGATAATAATCATTGCAATCTCATTTTCAGTGGGGAAAAATGAGTTCATGTATGTGAAAAAGAAGGAAAAATGATACTGTAAATTTCAGGGCAACTTTTTATGCTTTAAAAATTCTTCCCAAAATTAATTTTGAGAACCGTCTCAAAGCAAAAGATAGCAAAAAATATGGAGAGGTACTTTTCTTGGGGCGAAAGATATTGGATTAAAATGTTATTTCATGAAGCAAAATATTTTTTATATTAATACATTTATAAACACAGAATTATTCATGTAATAGAGTTGAGAAATACATTCGCAAGCTGAAAAAAATAAAATTAATTAAAATGCAATTCTTGGTATTTGAAATCCAAAATATGAATTGATTACACTATTTTTTTTTTGTTCTAGGAAAATGCATTTTATTTATAGAGTTATCAAGCTATGTCTGCTATTTTTCATCATTTTAATTTTCACAATTTAACTGCAGGCAGAGACTTAACTTCTTTGTAGTTGTTGTCTTTTGTATATTATTATGTGGTGGATTAAAAAAGAAAATATAATAAGTGTGCCATTCTATGACTTACATTCTTTTTAATTAAATAATAAATCTTTTCATTCCTTATTTAATTAACAATATCTATAATGAGGTTTTTTATTAGGACTATATGTTTTATTTAATCCATTAATTAGGTATCAATTGGCTAAAAGGCAGAAAAGCAATTATTCAAAACATCTGTACTTGCTGAATGCTTTTCCTCAAAACTGCTTACCCAGGCTGATTTTGAAAGGTCCAAGAGAATGTCTTTTGATCATACTTTCCCCACCACTAAATAATCATTATAAAGTGACTGTTTTGGAAACACATTTTGCAAAAGAAAAGAATTCTGAATGACCTGCAGAGTCTGCATTCATTTCATAATTCTGTTCAGCAAGTAATTATGGAAGATGCAGGGAAATATAACATTCTTGTACAGTGAAACTTTTTACAACATAATTGGAAATATGTTATACATACAATAATACAATAGCAGAGTTGGAAGGGACCTTGGAGGTCATCTAGTCCAACTCCCTGCCTAGGCAGGAAGCCCTATACCATTTCAGACAAATGGCTATCCAACAACTTCTTAAAGACTTGCAGTGTTGGGGCATTCACAACTTCTGGAGGCAACTTCAGTTCCACTGATTAATTGTTCTCACTGTCAGGAAATTTCTCCTTAGTTCTAAGTTGCTTCCCTCCTTGATTAGTTTCCACCCATTGCTTCTTGTTCTGCCCTCAGGCGCTTTGGAGAATAGTTTGATACCCTCTTCTTTGTGGCAACCCCTGAGATATTGGAACACTGCTGTCATGTCTCCCCTAGTCCTTCTAGACATACCCAGTTCCTGCAACCATTCTTCATATGTTTTAGTCCCCAGTCCCCTAATCATCTTTGTTGCTCTTCTCTGCACTCTTTCTAGAGTCTCCACATCTTTTCTACATCGTGGTGACCAAAACTGAATGCAATATTCCAAGAGTGGCCTTACCAAGGCATTATAAAGTGGTATTAACACTGCTCGTGATCTTGATTCTATGTACAATCTGTATATGGTTACCTATCTTGGCATTCAGCAACACTTGTACAGATTGATGTACTGTACCTGATTGATAATAGGCTAACAAGTAGCTTTCAGTCCAGAGTCCATCATTACTCCAGCAGTAACTTTTTAAATTGTTATTGGGAATTTATATGAATGTTCTCATAGATCCTGCTGGAAGCACACTGGAGATTTTTTTTTAAAAAAAATCCCAGGTGTCTGTCTAGGAGAAATGCTAGTAAGAATAGAATCCAACTGACTTCTGAAACTGTTTAAGCTAACTGTGGACCACTGCTTCTTGGCAATGTTTCCTGGACTAGGCTATATTCATGAAATAATACCACAAAGAAACAGTGCCAGAGGGCTCCAAATGGCAGTGAGTATGTGAGAAGAAAGGAAAAACAAAGAGCCCTGGCTTTCTTGTACAAAAATAATGAGCATTCCCAATTCTCATAATGAGACCAATGAATTTATGTATGACTATTTCACTAAAATTAAGCCATAAATCTGTTAAAATCTGCTTAACAAATGGGCGGTGGAAAGATCAGCATTAAATGAACTGCAGGTCTCAGGTTATGATGACCCTAATCTCTATAACCACAATACCATACTGACTAAAGCAGATCTAAATGTTAGCTAACTCAGGGGTCTCCAACCTTTGCAACTTGAAGTCTGAAGGACTTCAGCTCCCAGAAGTCTCCAGCCAGCAAAGCAAAGCTGGCTGGAGAAGTCTGAGAGCTGAAGGACTTCAGACTTAAAGTTGCAAAGGTTGGAGACCCCTGAGCTAACTCTCTCTTTGACAGAATAATAATATATCAGAACCGCATTTTTAAGCTCTAGTCCCTGCTGAGGCTCACTTTGTGGTTTTTTTTTTTTAAGTTGCCTTTATATATGGTGACATATATTCCAACATTAAAATAAGCTGTATGCCTTCCACCCTTCGGAAATGTTCCAAAGAATAAAATTAATTCAAAGAGAAATATTGATTTTAGCTTATTCCTAATAATGCAAGCTATTTTATTAGGTAGATTTATTTAAGTTCACAGCGTGTATAGATTTTCAGCTAGAATGGCACCCAGCAAGCACTGAGTCCTCTGCATATCTCTGACACTTGACAAATGAGGCTGGAACTCGGAGCAGAGCTGTAGAAGAAGCCCATTTCAAGAGACACCCTATTGATTGATCATTCAGCTTACTTGTGCTCAAGAGGGAGTTTCATGAGCTCGTCATTCTTGGAACAAAATTTGTCATATTTTAAACCAAAATTTATCATATTTTAAATCACTCCTGGAAAAGATAGTCCATTTATCTTCTATCACCATATTGATGTTAATACTGATTTTCTCTCAAACAATGTGATAATGCTTTTAAAAAGAATCATTGTATGCAGACGTTCATATCAGCTACCAAACATATAGAACCATTAAATACTCTAATACTAGAAGCCAATGATGAGCAGAGTATCCCCAACTAGAAACAAATTAGAGCAGTAAACAGCAATGTTAGGTGTATACTAATCAGACTTATGCAAACTAGTATTGATATGTTCTTTCCCAGTCTGTTATGTCTGTCCAACAAACTATTGAACAGCTCAATTTCTCTTGCTGCTAATATTCCCCACAGAATGCTTTTGGTTATTATTGCCCCTTGGATCAGTGGGCAAAATGCAGCATTGCAAATTGTTGCACGCAGCATAACTTTCAATCCATAGTTGGCAATGGGACGAATTAAGTTAGAATGCCATTCACAATTGCACAACACAGGTCTGAGCCCACCCTTTTAAAATGAGAGTGCAGCACACATAACATACTTTGAGGAAAAGAAAGTTTTGATCATCAAGTCACAGATACTATCTCGATCTAATTCCTGTCCATAGACTACCACCACTACCACCACCACACCATTTCTGTCAGCCTCCGCTTTCTTGCTTGCTTCGGCTGTCATTGTAACGGGGAGGGAGGGGCTATGGTATTTGGGAATGGGATTGTAATAGTGCAGGAGATGTTCTGGGGAGGTTAGCTGCTCTCGCTTTCTACTTCGCATTCCAGGAGCTGGTACCGGCAGTAGCCAAGGTCAATGGTCTTGCATACCATTCTGAAGATGCTTCTGAAGATGCAACCCTCATGACATCAAGGTTTTTTTTGCATTGGACAAGGGTTTGGGGGGTTGTGGGTGAAAGGGGATGGACACTTATTGATATGTATGTTTTTGCACGCAAATATCTCGGACCTTGCTTGAACTTGGCTGCATTCTTTTCGTAACCAGTAAAAGTGCCCTTAAATGTTAAAAAATGGATTTGAGTGATTTCTTTCTTGGTCATCGTTAGAGGCAGTTCTGACAATTTCTCTCACACAAATAGACTTTGGGGGATTTGGGCAGTGGCTGTTACCCACTGTAGCATTTGGAGAGGAAATACAAGAAATATAAAGCAGGCAGACCAAAGAGGTGTTTGCCAGGGAGGACTGAGGGTAAACTTAAAACAAAAACATGCTAGATTTTATTCTAGAAATTTGGTCCCTCTAAAAAAGCACTGGAGGTAATAATTTCTCCATCTAACAATCTTTTGGATAAATCAGTAACCTGAGAAATTATTCACCAATCATCCAGGATTTGGTGTCTTTAGAGGAAGACTGAGAAAATGTTAAAGCATGTACTTTTCAATTCATTGGGAATACAAGATTCATTAACTAGAGACAATTACACAAGATATCTATGGTTAGGATACAAGGGCAAAATTGGTCAAAGAGCCAACTTCAAAGCCCACAACAATTTCAACTGAGTTTTCTGAGACTTTAAAAAAAATATTTCAGGGGCTTAAGAAAGAGATTTATTTAAGAAAGGAAATAGAGTTCACCAGTAATTCCAGATTTAGATTTGCTTGCTATTTATAGTCCTGTACTGACATAAAGCAGATGCAATGATTTCCTCTGTCTTGTGTGATTTGGTCCATAGAAGTCAGATGTGGCAGATTAAGGAAGGGTGTCCCTAGTGCCTCCTAAATTAGGTGTAAGTAATGTTTTTGTAGGCAGAAACTACAGCTATGATTTGAACCTTTATTAGAGTAGATATAGTGTTGACTTGTATGTGGGGGTCTGGGAAGAGTTTAAAGCAGGGGTCTCCAACCTTTGCAACTTTAAGTCTGAAGGACTTCAGCTCCCAGAATTCTCCAGCCAGCAAAGCTGGCTGGAGGATTCTGGGAGCTAAAGTCCTTCAGACTTAAAGTTGCAAAGGTTGGAGACCCCTGCTTTAAAGTATAAAGTAAATATGTTAAACGTTGTGAAAATGATGCTATAAAAAAACCCTACTAATTCTTTTGCCAAATGTGAGAGGGTGCTCTTGATACTAGACAAATGGGCCATTCATAATCCATAATCAGCCATTCGACCACTCCTTCCTCAATAATGAGAGTTTGCAAAACAGGATTCAAGGATTACTACAAAAAGAATGAGATTATAGAATAAAGGGAATGGAATAATGAGAAAAGGAGTGAAGGCAAAAAACAGAGATGATTAAAGATAAAATCTATTGAAATCCCCTTGGCATGTTATGGAAGGAAAATAAGGAAGTCTTGAGATCAAACTGCATTTTTGTGTTAATTAACTAGTGATCTGCTGGTCCTCCTTTCTAAATTTGGTGGGATTGAATGGGACTTTGATCTGTTTCTTTATTCTATGCATTTACTCCAAAGGAATAGAATTATGAGCAAATTCTGCAGTAAAAAAACATGCATCATGATCCTTAGGCAGGCTGCTGAAAAAATTAGTAGCTTAAAAAAAAAGGAAGATAGTTAAGACATAAATAATAGGCATATTTCACTAAAAATCTGAAATGGAAAAAAGAATAGATGGATAGAAACTAAAGAAAGAACCAATATAGATCTATGGGAAACTGCATGACAGTGAGAACAATTAACCAGTGGAATGGCTTGCCTTCATCACTGGAGGCTTGTAAGAAAAGATTGAACAACCATGCATCTAAAATGGTTAGATACATGGGTTTCCTGCTTGAGCAGGGGGTTGGACTAGAACAGGGGTCTGCAAAGTCGGCTCTTTTAAGACTGGTGGACTTCAACTCCCAGAATTCCCCAGCCAGCATGGCTGGCTAAGGAATTCTGGGAGTTGAAGTCCACCAGTCTTAAAAGAGCCGACTTTGCAGACCCCTGGACTAGAAGACCTCCAAGGTCCCTTCCAACTCTGTTATTCTGAAGGTAAATGAGAAATAGGCAAAGAACTCCTGCAGAATGGAAGATTATTAAGGGAAGAATGTATAGAGTTTTAGGTCTCTGTTTGGCTAGAAAATTGCTGAGAGCTGTTACTGTCCCTGCAGTAACTTTGCTAAAGTATGGGACAAAGAAGGTTACACGTGCACCATCTGAAACCAATTGTATATCAACCCTGATTTGAAGTAAAGCCACTAATTGGTTGCTGACTTGTACTAGAGGTAGCCTTTTAAAAGAAGTCATACAACTGTGTTGATCTCTAGAGATTTAGTGTATACTAGCACAGCAGACAAAATATATCAATTAACTTGCCACTTCATTGATCTCTATTTCATGGTCAGACTGCAGCATTCTCAAGATGAATTTCAATAGGCTAAATGAAAAAAAAACTACAAAAGAGCTTAATCCTAATCAATGGGGGAGGGGAACTGTCTTCTAACTCGTTGGTTCTGTAAAAATGGTCCTTTTCCTTAAATTAACTGAAGATTTCTGCATGGTCAATAAGACTTTGTTTTTTAAAAGCCTAAGAATATTGAAAGAGTCATATATATCCATATTAACAATAACTATGTGCTTTAATGTGCTGTTCAGTTTTATTTATCAGGTGTATATACCTCTCTGTACTTCAATTGGCGCTCCTGGATTCCATGAGATATATAGCTGTTCTTTGCCTAATGGTAACCTATAGATAACGTAGTAAGGAGGGGATAACCATTAGAGGGGTCCACTAGGGAGGGTGGATCGGGGGTCGTCTCTGTTGAGGGCCGCCCCATTCGATTGGTCTTGGGAAGGGGCAGGGGCGGCGGGAGACAGGATGTCCATCATGGGTTGGGGGCTCATGGTCGCTGGTTACGAGCGGTCGCTTGCCCCAACCCCCTGTACTCCGCTCGTGGGCTAGGCGGTCAGGGACTACAGAGCCGGGGTCCCAGGCTGATGTTCTGCAACGCCAGGTCCGTGGTGAATAAATCCCCCCTCATAAATGACCTTGTGTCAGAGGGGGACCCGGACCTGGTGGGAATTACGGAGACCTGGTTGGGCCCCGAGGGGGGTTTACCCCTCGTGGAAATGTGCCCACCAGGCTACCGTGCATTTCATCAGCCCAGGGCCCTCGGCAAGGGTGGGGGGGTGGCGGTTATTGTTAAGGAAAGTCTGGAGCCGAAGGAGACCACTGTGCCTCAGACGACCGGCTGTGAGTCCCTCTTCGTGAAATGGGGCCTAGGGAGGCAGTTGGGCTTGCTAGTTGTATACCTGGCTCCCCGCTATGTAACAGCAGCCCTGCCCGAGCTACTCGAGGTGATCGCTGCGATGGTGGTTGAGACCCCCAGACTTGTAGTCATGGGGGACTTCAACCTGCCGTCGGCGGGCGAAACATCCGAGGTGGCTCGGGAGTTCATGGCTTCCATGACGGCCATGGACCTGACCCAAGTAGTTCAGGGCCCCACTCACGAAGGAGGACACACGCTGGATCTGATTTTTGTCTCTGGACACTGGATTAGTGATCTCGGAACAGGGGATTTAGTCATCTTGCCCTTGTCATGGACAGATCACTCTCTCCTTCGGATAGACTTTCCAACTGTCACACCCCACCGCGGGGAGGCGGAACCAGAGACACCGAGTTGGTTCCGCCCCAGGCGCCTGATGGACCCGGAAAGGTTCCAGAGGGAGCTTGGGCCAATACCTGTGTCCCTGCCCCGTGGCTCGACTGAGGATCTAGTGGCCGCATGGTATAGTGCGGCCACGGGGGCCTTGGACCGAGTTGCGCCCTTGCGGCCTCTCATGCGGCGCCGAGTCACCCAGGCTCCTTGGTTCACCGAGGAGCTTCGGGAGATGAAACGCCGCAAGAGACGCCTAGAGAGTAGGTGGAGATCTTCTCGATCCGAATCTGACCGAACACTAGTGAGAGACCATATTAGGACTTACTTAGTGGCGCTAAGAGTGGCCAAACGTGAGTATTGTGCCACTCTTATCGCGTCCGCGGAAAACCGCCCTGCCGCCCTGTTTGGGGTGACCCGCTCCCTCCTTCATCTGAGGCCGCGGGAAGCCCCTCTGCAGGGTCGAGCAGAGGAATTTGGAGTATTCCTGCAGGACAAAATCACTCAGATTCGGAACGAGTTGCCCTCCACTTGTGGTCCAGTCGAGGCGTCCAGCGCAGGTCTTGAGATTACACCTTGGGAGGAGTTTGACTTTGTTACTACCGAGGATATGGACAGGTTGCGGAGGAACCTTAGAGCCACCACATGTTTATTGGACCCGTGTCCCTCCTGGCTTGTACTGGCATCCTGGGAGGTGACACGAGGCTGGCTCCAGGGCATTGTGAATTCATCTCTGAGTGAGGGGTACTTGCCCACCGTTTTGAAAGAGGCGGTGGTGAAGCCCCTCCTCAAGAAACCATCCCTGGATCCAGCTTTATTAGAGAACTATCGTCCCGTCTCCAACCTTCACTTTTTAGTGAAGGTTGTTGAGAGTGTGGTGGCTCAACAGTTTCCCCGACATCTGGAGGAAGTTGATTATCTAGACCCGCGCCAGTCCGGCTTCCGGCCTGGTCACAGCACCGAAACGGCATTGGTCGCGTTGGTAGATGATCTCTGGAGGGCACGGGATAGAGGTTGTTCCTCTATCCTTGTCCTATTAGACCTCTCAGCGGCTTTTGATACCATCGACCATGGTATCTTATTGCACAGATTGGGGGGGTTGGGGCTGAGAGGCACCGTTCTACGGTGGTTCTCGTCTTACCTCTCTGGTCGGTCGCAATGGGTGTTGGCAGGAGGGCAGAGGTCGTCCCCGAGGCCACTCACATGTGGGGTCCCTCAGGGGTCAGTCCTCTCGCCACTCCTGTTTAACACCTACATGAAGCCGCTGGGCGAGATCATCCGTGGTTTTGGGGTGGAATACCATCTGTACGCTGATGACACTCAGTTGTACATATCCACCCCAAACCACCCCAACGATGCCGTCGAGGTGCTGTCCCGGTGTCTGGAGGCCGTACGGATCTGGATGGGTAGTAACAAACTCAAGCTCAACCCGTCCAAGACCGAGTGGCTGTGGTTTCCGGCACCCCGGTTCAGCCAGATAAGTCCAACACTGGCCATTGGGGGCGAACAACTGGCCCCCGTGGAGAGGGCGCGCAACTTGGGCGTCCTCCTGGATTCGCGGCTGTCCATGGAGGACCATGTGACGGCCGTGGCCAGGGGGGCGTTCTATCAGGTACGCCTGATACGCCAGTTGCGCCCCTTACTGGACCGGGGAGCCCTTCGCACAGTCACTCAAGCGCTTGTGACATCCCGGCTGGATTACTGTAACGCTCTCTACATGGGGCTCCCCTTGAGGTGCACTCGAAAGCTACAGTTAGTACAGAATGCGGCCGCGCGGGTGATTATGGGTGCCTCAAGGCAAACCCACGTAACACATCTCCTGCGCGAGCTGCACTGGCTGCCTGTGGCCTTTCGAGTGCGCTTCAAGGTGCTGACGACCATCTTTAAATCGCTCCATGGCTCGGGGCCTAGCTATATACGAGACCGTCTCCTGCCCCATACATCCCTTCGTCCGATCCGCTCCCACAGAGAGGGTCTTCTCCGGGTGCCGTCAGCGGGGCAATGCCGGCTGGCGACACCCAGGGGAAGGGCCTTCTCTGTGGCGGGCCCGGCCCTCTGGAACGACCTACCCCCCGACCTTCGCACTATCTCGGACCTCCGCCTCTTCCGCCAACGTCTTAAGACGTATCTATTCCAACAAGCCGGCCTAGGATAGCCCCTACTTCTGACTTTTAAATTTAAAATTAATTTGGTATGGTTTTAAAATGGGTTTTTAGCACGGGTCTAATAATTTAATATATTTTAATCGATTTTGTATTTTGTATTTTGTGGTTTTAATAATGCCTGTGCGCCGCCCTGGGTCCTAACAAGGAGAAGGGCGGGGTATAAATTTAATAAAATAAAATAAAATAAAATAAATAAACATATTGCAAATAATACAAAGTCACATTTATAGAACAGTATTTCTTATACTTGGTTCAATTTAAGAACTGGTAGTTCTACACTTATGACCACAATTGAGGTCAGAATTTCTGTTGCTAAGCAAGTTCATTATTAAATGAATTTTGCCCCATTTTAGACCTTTGTTGCCACAGTTGTTAAGTGAATCATTGCAGTTAGTAACAAGATTGTTAAGTGATTCTGGCTTTCCCATTTACTTAAATCAGTGGTGGGTTGCAGGTGGTACGCCCCGGTACAGGCGTACTGGAGCCTGCCCAGAGCACTGGATACCATTCCGGTATGGTGCTCTGGAGGGCCCACCCACCCTCCCTTGCTCCTTACCTGTGTTTTAAGCTTTTGGTGCTTCCGCGCAGGTTCATGGCGTGTACGGTGCCTTAGTAGCTGGAGCGTCGCGGAGGCTTGCGGAAGTGTCACAGGTAAATCCGATGCATGTGCACACCATGTGCATATGCACACGTGCCACACGCTTGCATGTGGGTGACGTCGGGGCCATTCCAACCATAACGGTTGGAATGGAATCCGGAAGCCACTACTGACTTAAATTGTCAGAAGGTCACCAAAGTTGATCACATGACACTAGGAAACTGCAACTATGACCTGGTTACCTGCAAGACCGCCTCCTGCTGCCAAATACCTCCCTCCGACCAGTTCGCTCCCACAGAGAGGGCCTCCTCAGGGTGCCGTCGGCTAAACAATGCTGGCTGGCGACCCCTAGGGGTAGAGCCTTCTCTGTGGCAGCTCCTGCCCTCTGGAATGACCTACCCCCTGGGCTAAGGACGATCTCGGACCTACATCTCTTCCGTCGGGCCCTGAAGACGCATTTATTCTGCGCTGCCGGCCTGTCATAGTTTTTAAAGGTAGTTTTTAAAGGGATTTTATAGTGATTTTGGTATGGGGTTTTAAAATGTAGGCCATTTATTTAATATCTTTTTAACATATTGTTTTAGATTTTGTACCGTTTATTTTATTGTGGCTGTACACCGCCCTGAGTCCCAAAAGGGAGAAGGGCGGTATATAAATCAAATAAACTATAACTATAACTATAAATATGAGTCAGTTACCAAGTGTCTGAATTTTGATCATGGGACGGGGATACTACAATGGTTGTAAGTGTGAAAAACAGTCCTAGAGTCCCTTTTTTCAGTGCTGTTGTAACTTTGAATGGTCACTAAGGAAACGATTGAAAGTCAAGAACCCTACTACTCTATCTCATTTTATTTCATTGTGGTTTTTCTGAATTTTTAATAATTCAATAGAATGATTTAAAGTTAAGCAAAATGAACCAGCCGAGAGGGATGGAAGAAATATTTTTTAACCTTTTCTTTGCTAAAGATCTGCCCACTTAAATCATTTTTCAAGGGCACAAGCTCTGGTTGTGTATGTCTCCTTGTGTTTTTGCAACTGCTTTGCATTTAAAAAACCCTGATGATAATGTCAATGGCCATGGGCATTTCTCTTGCAAGTAACTGTTCATGTAAGCAAATGTATTCATGTGAACCAGTTTAATGAGAAGTTGGCATATTTGCAGAAGGAGCTTCTCTGATCAGGGTATGCTTGAGAGGGAAAATGAAATCCCTATTCACAGAAGTGAAATAGGAGTCTGGAACTATCTTATTTCTCAGCTACAGCCAGGTAGAATGGCTGCTTTCAGAAAACAGTTAAGGGAGAGGAAAAATTAAGCAGCACTGCAGCTGAAGTTCATATTTCATCTGTAATGGTTCATAGCATGCCTTCAAGTTTCATAAAAGACTAGGATTTAGTCTTTTCGAAAGCCAAAAGGGAAAAATTTGAAGATAATGATAATGTTATGAGGTATAGCAATATCAGAGTAGCAATATGGATTTCACACAATTTTTAAAAAAAGTTCAGGAATAATAGGCAGTTACAGAATAAATACAAGCCAGACTTCACTATCTCAGGGTTCCATATGGAGTGTCATTATCAGCATCTACATGGTAAGTGCTTCTGTTGCTTGTATTGTTAGTGTTGCTAATTGCGAATTCATGTCCGACCCATGGACAACATTCCTCCAGGCCTTTGTGTCCTCTACCATCCTCTAAAGTCCATTTAAGCTCACACCTACTGCTTCAGTGACTCTATCCAGCCACCTCATTCTCTGTTGTCCCTTTCTTCTTTTGCCCTCCATCTTTCTCAGTATTAGGCTGTTCTCCAGTGAGTCCTTCCTTCTCATTATGTGGCCAAAGTATTTAAGTTTCACCTTCAGGATCTGGCCTTCTAAAGAGCAGTCAGGGTTGATCTCCTCTAGGACTGACCAGTTTGATCATCTTGCAGTCCAAGGGACTCACAGGAGTCTTCCCCAGTTGCTTGTATACCATGTGACAATGCAAAGTAAACAAAAGGAGTTATTGAAGTTGGTGGTGGCTTCTTTTCTGGAGGAGATTTTTGCTAATTCCAATTTTCTTGCCGTTGATGAGAAGTGTTCATCAGCTCTGCCATTCTTTGGAGGTCTCTCACTAGTGCTGAGAATCCAAAATAAGAAAGGGATCTTGAACTCCTAGTGGACAATCATTTAAATAGGAGCCAGCAGTGTGCTGCAGCTGCCAAAAAAGCTAACTCTGTCCGAGGCCAACTCTACTCACTTGTGTGGATGGTACTGTATGGGACAGGTATGGTTGGAGAGGGAATCCAAGGGTCTCTGGTGAGAGAGGGAGGAAAGAAAGACCCAATCTGTGTGTGTGTGTGTGAGAGAGAGAGAGAGAGAGAGGAGGGAAAGAGAGAGAGAGAGACTGT
This sequence comes from Rhabdophis nuchalis, assembly GCA_039707465.1. Lineage (NCBI taxonomy): Eukaryota > Metazoa > Chordata > Lepidosauria > Squamata > Natricidae > Rhabdophis > Rhabdophis nuchalis. The sequence continues at coordinate 76,184,836 of CM077648.1, forward strand.
GTCAAGCTAGACTGGGAAAACTGGCTGCAAGAGGAAGAGAATCTGGGTAATCTGTTTTTTGGGCAATTTTCGGGCAAATTTTGGCCAGAAAAATGATCTGAAAATGGTCTGAAAAACAGCCTGAAAATAGCCCAAAAAATGGCCCAGCTTTTGGGTGTTTTGGGGGCATTTTCAGGCCTTTTTCATGCTGATTTCCAGGCCAATTTTAGCCAGAAAAATGGTCTAAAATGGCCTGAAAATGGCCCCAAAATGACTTTCATTCTGAAGTTGTGGGTACTCCAACACTGGAGTTTTTAAGAAGAGATTGGACAACCATTTGCCTGAAATGGTGTAAGGTTTCCTGTTTCCGTAGGAGATTGGACTAGACGTTCTTCTAACTATGTTATTCTATTATTTTCTTAGTTATTAAACTACCCAGTGACGTGCAGTCAGGTGAGGCAAGTGAGGCACAGCCTCACATCTCATCATGAAAAGGTAAAAAAAGAGGAAAAGGAAAAAATAAATTTACCGTTCAACTAGTCAGGCGAGAGCTTGTGGTGAGGCTTTAAGCAGCCCAGCCTCTCAGGGGACAGCTGAAGTGAGGCTGAGCTAGCTGCTGATGACTCTGCTTAATGGTTTAAAAAAGTGCCCTCTACTATGAGGCAGGAGACCTGCGTGCCTCACTTAGTCTGATTTTTTAGGCGTTTTATCATCGCTATGTGTGGAACGTGTTTCTTGTGCTGAGCGATCATAAAGCGGCAAAAAATTCAGACGAGGTGAGGCACGCAGTTCTCCTGCCTCATAGTAGAGGATGCTCGTTCTTCCTGTGACTCAATGGCAGCAGGGTAAGTGACAGCCACAGAGTGCGACTCATTCCGGATTGCTGATAGTGGAGGTGCAGGCCTATCACCCCTTGCTCAGCAAAACAAGTGCGGGGAAGTCCTTTGCATCGGCTGGAAAAGGTCTTCACTCCCTCCCTCTTGCAGCATGCCCCGATGTGAAAAATGCCAAGATCAGTGCGCTTGGGACTGCTGTGACATCCAGGGAGGCCAAATCAAGCTGCGCGCCTCTCCCAGCCACTTTTGCGGCTTCCTAGAGAGCGGAGAACCTTTGCACTCTCCTCTCCCATTAGCCCCAAAGAAGCCTAAGCAAAGGAGGGCTGGGCAGAGGAAGAAGGAAGCCCTAGTGAGGGCTGCTGGATTCAGGGACCCACTGGGTTCAGGGACTTCTGCCTCTCATGCCGTGCTTTGCAACCACTGCAGCCCCACATAGACCACTTCAGGGTGCTGGGCAACCTGGTTCTGGGGATTCCCCCACCCCAAAAAAAGACCGACCATAGCGCTGGGAGCCGGGCTGTGCATGGAGGAACCAGCGGCCAGGCTGCCCTGAAGCAGCGCCAGCCAGCATGCCCCACAAGAAAAGCCCCAAGGGCAAGGGCGGCAGCACTACTTGAAGACTGCGCTTGCGCGAAGATGGCGGGCTAGCTCTGGAGCTCCGTGTGGGCTGCGGAGGCCGTTAGCATTTTTAAGTGCTCCCTGCCCTCGCTTGCGATCTTGGAGGGCATGGGATGATGAGGGACCCACCCGGCCATTCCAGGGTGAGGTTCGCAATATCGGGGGTAGAGCGGGCGGAGCGCCGGCGACTGGAACGCCCGGACGGTGAGAGCGCCGGAGCGGGAACTGCCGCAACGGAGGCCAGTGCAGAGGCCGCCGCCCGGACGTTTTAACAGGGGCGGAGAGAGGCCGGCTGCACTGAAGAGCTCCGGAAGCTGTTGGTGGCGAGCCGTGGGGCGAGACGGTGGTGAGAGTGCCGGGTGGCCAGCGGTAACGGTGAGAGATGTGTGGAGGAAAGACGGTGGAGGAGGCGAAGACGCTGGAACGGTGGAACGAAAGGGAGAGTGGAGAGAGAGAGCGGAGGGGAGAGGTGGCTGCTGAAAACCGAGCCGACGGCGGTGGGAGCGCCGGGAGGCGAGGGGTGAAGGCGGCGACAGAGGAGCTGGCTGGAGGAAGGTGGAAGGTGGCGGCTGTGAGAGAGCCGCGTGGTGGTCGAGAGTGGAGAAGGTTTGAGGCGGCTGCTGGAGGCCAGGCTGACGGCGGTGGGAGCGCCGAGAGGCTACTGACGAAGGCGGTAACGCGGGGGATGGCGGCGGTGGGAGCGCCGAAATGGACGTGGACGGCCGCTGACCAGTTGTAATATCATCTCCCCATGGTCACTCTCCTAAGTTTGGGAGAATTACGCCACCAAGGCCTTGGTAGGCCCGGAAGAACGGATTGTCTTAAAGAACGTGTGACAGTAATCAACTATGGACGCCCCAATGATCATCATTGCGAACTAACTGTAATTTAATCTTAACTTACCAACTTAATTTATTCTTGCACTTTACTTCATTTTCCAACTAAATGAATTGAACTGAATGAACTGTTTTAACTAATTGCTAACGATTTTTAACATCTGTATTTATTCCAAAACCCACCCGAATTCCATCTACATAATTTATTCGGACAGGATTAATTTTAGTCATCTATTTATAAATATATGTATACCAGAGCAAACCTACTATCTCTGCGAGAGTCCCCGCTCTCGCAGGTTTGGCCCTCTGATCTATCTAGGGCCCATCTTGATGATGGTATTGTTAATCCGAAGAGATGGGCGAAGCGCGGCCTTAGGGGATTTTTAGTTTTTAAGTTATTTAAATTATCTTTTTTAGGGGGTACGAGGGAGGGGGGCGGTTATGGACAGATGGAGACGGAAGTAGTGATCAATAGGAAGGGCCAGGACAGCAGTCGACGGAGGGAAGCGGAAGGTGCCGAAAGGAGGGGGGATACTCGAGTCGTTCCACAGGAGGGCATACCAATTCAGAGGGTCGTGGGGAGGGGCAGGACCGAGGGGAGACAACTTTCATCCTCCCGGTTGGTGGCTCGTAACCGTTGGCTGCAAACGGTCGGGTGCCACAACCCCCGCAGGCTAGGTGGTCAGGGAGTACAGAGCCAGGGTCTGCGGCTGATGTTTTGCAATGCCAGGTCCGTTGTCAACAAAGCCCCCCTCATTAGTGACCTTGTGTCAGAGGGGGAGCCGGACCTGGCTGGTATTGCGGAAACCTGGTTGGGCCACGAGGGAGGACTTCCCCTCGTTGAAATGTGCCCACCAGGCTACCGCGCTTTTCATCAGCCTCGGGCCCTAGGCAGGGGTGGTGGGGTAGCGGTCATTATCAAGGAAGGCCTTGAGCCGAGAGAGACTATTGTGCCTCAGACCACCGGCTGTGAGTCCCTCTGCGTGAAGTGGGGCCTAGGGAGGCAGTTGGGCTTGCTGGTTGTATACCTGGCTCCCCGCTATGTAGCAGCAGCCCTGCCCGAGCTCCTGGAGGTGATCGCTACGGTGGCAGTTGAGACCCCCAGACTTTTAGTCAAGGGGGACTTTAATCTGCCATCGTTGGGCGAATCATCCGAGGCAGCTCGGGAGTTCATGGCTTCCATGACGGCCATGGACCTGACCCAAGTAATTCAGGGCCCCACCCACGAGGGTGGACATACGCCGGATCTCATCTTTGTCTCGGGCCAATGGAAGAGTGATCTGGGTATAGGGGATATAGCCATCACACCCTTGTCATGGTCAGACCACTCACTTCTCCGGCTCGACTTTCCGACCGCTGCTCCCCTCCGCGGGGAGGCGGAACCAGAGTTACCAATCTGGTACCGCCCCAGGCGCTTGATGGACCCAGATGGGTTCCAGACAGCGCTTGGGCCATTTCCTGTACCCCTGACTCACGCCCCGATGGAGGACCTCACGGCCGCATGGAACAGTGCGGCCGTGGGAGCCTTGGATCGGGTCGCGCCCTTGCGGCCTCTCTTGCGGCGGCGAACCACCCTGGCTCCTTGGTTCACTGAGGAGCTGCGGGTGATGAAACGCCGCAAGAGATGCCTAGAGGGAAGATGGAGGTCTACCCGCTCTGAATCTGACCGGACACAGGTAAGAGCCCATTTACGGACTTACATTGTGGCGCTGAGAGTGGCCAAACGTCATCATTGTGCCACTCTCATAGCATCCGCAGAAAACCGCCCTGCCGCCTTGTTTGGGGTGACCCGCTCCCTCCTTCAACAGAGGGAGCGGGAAGCCCCGCTACAGGGTAGAGCAGAGGAATTTGTGACTTTTCTGCAGGAGAAAACCGCTCAGATACAGAGTGAGCTAGCCCCCATTCATGGCCCAGTGGGATGCCACTAGAGAGATCTTGTTTGGGAGGAGTTTGACTCCGTTGCTTCCGAAGATATGGACAGGCTACGTGGGCGACTGCGAGCCACCACATGTTTATTGGACCCGTGTCCCTCCTGGCTTGTACTGGCATCCTGGGAGGTGACACGAGGCTGGCTCCAAGAGGTTGTCAATGCATCCTTACGTGAGGGTTCCTTGCCCGCTTCCCTAAAAGAGGCTATGGTGAGGCCCCTCCTTAAGAAGCCCTCTTTGGACCCAGCTCTTTTAAACAACTATCGTCCAGTCTCCAACCTTCCCTTTTTGGTGAAGGTTGTTGAGAGTGTGGTGGCACAACAGTTTCCCCGTCACCTGGAGGAAATTGAGTATCTAGATCCGCGCCAGTCCGGCTTTCGGCCCGGGCATAGCACCGAGACGGCATTGGTCGCGTTGGTAGATGATCTCTGGAGGGCCAGAGATGGGGGATGTTCCTCCATCCTGGTCCTATTAGACCTCTCGGCGGCTTTCGATACCATCGACCATGGTATCCTATTGCATCGGCTGGGGGGGTTGGGGGTGGGAGGCACCGTTTTACGGTGGTTCTCCTCCTACCTCTCTGGCCGATCGCAATTTGTGTTGGCAGGAGAGCAGAGGTTGACCCCGAGACCCCTCACATGCGGGGTGCCTCAGGGGTCGGTCCTCTCACCTCTCCTGTTTAATGCATACATGAAGCCGCTGGGTGAGATCATCCGTGGTTTTGGGGTAGAGTACCATCTGTACGCTGACGATACTCAGCTGTACATATCTACCCCAAACCACCCCAACGATGCCGTAGCGGTGATGTGCCAGTGCCTGGAAGCCGTGCGGATCTGGATGGGAAGTAACGGACTCAGGCTCAACCCGACCAAGACCGAGTGGCTGTGGTTTCCGGCTGCCCGATTCAACCAGCTTTCTCCAACGCTGGCCATAGGGGGCGAACATCTTGCCCCTGTGGATGGGGCGCGCAATTTGGGTGTCCTCCTGGATACCCGGCTGTCTATGGAAGAGCAAGTGACAGCCGTGGCCAGGAGGGCGTTTTACCAGGTTCGCCTGGTTCGCCAATTGTGCCCCCTATTGGATCGGGACGCCCTTCACACAGTCACTCATGCCCTCGTGACATCCCGACTGGACTATTGTAACTCTCTCTACATGGGGCTTCCCTTGAGGTGCACCCGGAGGCTTCAGTTAGTTCAGAATGCAGCCGCGCGAGCAATTATGGGGACCACTAGGTTCACCCACGTTACACCGCTCTTGCGCGAGCTGCACTGGCTGCCTGTTGTCTTCTGGGTGCGCTTCAAGGTGTTAGTTATCATCTTTAAAGCGCTCCATGGCTCGGGACCTAGCTATCTGCGGGATCGGTTTCTGCCCCATACATCCTCACGGTCTATTCGCTCCCACAGAGAGGGACTTCTCCGGGTGCCATCCGCTAGACTTTGTCAGCGGGCGACGCCCAGGGGAAGGGCTCTCTCTGTGGCGGGCCCGGCCCTCTGGAACGACCTTCCCCCCGATATCAGAACGACCACGGACCTCCGCTCCTTCCGTATGAAACTGAAGACCCATCTTTTTCGACTGGCCGGCCTTGGATAGTCTCTCTGTCTATAGATTTCAAATGTATTTTTAAATGGGATTTTAGTCAATAATTTTAGCACGGGATAAATTGTTTAATTGTGTTTTAAGTTATGTATTTTTGTATTTATTGTTCTTATTGTTTTATTTTTCCCTGTGCACCGCCCCGGGTCCCTGTGGGGAGAGGGAGCGGTTAATAAATTCGATTATTATTATTATTATTACTACACCCTCCTCCCTGCCCGCTGCCCAACAATGTGGCCACTGCCAATGCTGCATTCTCCATCTGCTTTATGAAAGGAGATAGCCTACCCAAGGCAAATGAGCCTGCCCTGCAGCCTCCTTCATTCACACATTTGGGCGGGGGGGGGGGGCTTTCATGCCCCCCCCCCCCATTGCCTGAATGTGTGTGAATGAAGGAGGCTGCAGGGCAGGCTCATTTGCCTCGGCTATCTCTTTTTGTTCTCCATCTGCCTTTCGAAACGAGATAGCCTAGCTGAGGCAAATGAGTCTGCCCTGCAGCCTCCTTCATTCCTTCCTTCTCTCAGCACCCACCAAATCATTCCCAAAGCATTCTCATATCCCAGATTAGGAGATCCCAGGCGACTGCAGACAGAATGAAGAAGAGAAATAAATTCCCCCCTGTAATGTCTTGGATGTAACTCTAAGCTATTGTCCATGTGACTGGCGTGATTGGCCAGTGGGATGAGTGAATTCCAAAAGGAATCTGTTCATCCATTTAAATAGATAAGATTTATCCCGAAGCAGACATAGTTTTCTGTTGTGGCCCAGCCGGCTCCGGATGAGCTGCTGATGGATTCCTCTAGTGAGTAGTCCTATGAGTCGACTCTAGAGGAGGAAACCCAGTTTGTCCCGGATGTCAGGCTAAGGATTGAGAGGAGGCAATTAGCAGAACAACGCCATCGGAGATAATCAGTATCAGCTGCCTAATTGCCTGGCCCTTCCCAAGAGACTTTAAAAGAAATCCTCTGTGAAGAGTAGGTTTGCAGGAAACAACAGAGAAGCTACAGAGTCGGAGAATTGTGTCGTGTAATCTTTCAGTCTAGTTCAGGTTAGTTCAGGCAAGCTGCAAAGTAGCAGTCTGTCTAGTTAATTATCTTTTGAAGGGAGGGAGTCAGAACAGTTTTCATAGGATTAAAACAACCCCCTTAGTTAGTTGTATCAAGGAGACTTTTGACCATGGGGTTAATTAATCAGCTTTCTGTCCCAAGATGACATTGAAATTGCAGAGAAGCCAAGTAGAAATTAAGCCTCTGCAGCTGTTCTTTTCCACCTCCACCCCCAACTATATGAGCATATGACAAAATGAGCAAAACCAAATCTACCTTAGACTGGGAAAACAGAAGGGTTGTTTAGCACAGCAAACATCAGCATGGATAGCTGATGTTTATATATATATAAGATATGCTTTATTGCAGCTTACTATTCTCTACGTCAGGGGTCTCCAACCTTTGCAACTTTAAGTCTGAAGGACTTCAGCTCCCAGAATCCTCCAGCCAGCAAAGCTGGCTGGAGAATTCTGGGAGCTGAAGTCCTTCAGGCTTAAAGTTGCAAAGGTTGGAGACCCCTGAGCTAACTCTCTCTTTGATAGCTGAAGTCCTTCAGACTTAAAGTTGCAAAGGTTGGAGACCCCTGCTCTACGTGATGGTAAGTTGTGTGAGATATCACATTTTGGCAAAGCGCTCCCCCTGCTTCGCTGCCATCACTGTGGCCACACACACCCTGCATGCCTACCTGGTGCCCGGCCACCGGCCTGAGTGGTAGCAAGCGATGGCGGTGATCGTGAGACGTGGAGCTACAGACTCTCATTCCCGATTTCAGTGGTGAGCCTAAATATTATGTGTGTGAATTTCACTTAACCTGCGTTTTAAAAAAGTAATTTATTCATTTATTTAAAACTATTCATCTTTTTCATCATTTAAACAATGCCAAAATATGTTTTTAAATCGTAGGATAAAATACTAAATAATTATTATTAATTCATATTTATTTATACTCTGCCTATCTTATCAGAATACTCAAGGTGGTTTCTAATAACATCCCCTCACACACAAACGCAAAACAGCTTCAACTGGCACAGAGCAGACCATATATGTGTAGAGTAGAGTAGACCTAGGAGCATATAAGGGAACATGGAAGTAATCTAGTCCAACCCCTTCCCAAGGCAGGAGTCCTTCCTTCTCTTTGAGAGCTGTCAGTGGCAGACATGAGGGAAATGGTGTGTGTGTGTGTGTGTGTGTGTGAGAGAGAGAGAGAGAGAGAGAGAGACAGAGACAGAGAGAGACAGAGACAGAGAGAGAATGAAAGAATGAGAAAGAGAAAGAAAGTTGGAGAGAGAGAGAGAGATAAGAAAGAAAGAAGGAAGGAAGGAAGGAAGACAAAGAAAATAAGTTGGGGAGAGAGAAACACAGGAAGAAAGGAAGGAAGGAAGGAAAAGAAAGAAAGGAAAAGAAAGAAAGAAAGCAACAGAAAGAAAGAAAGAAAGAAAGAAAGAAAGAAAGAAAGAAAGAAAGAAAGAAAGAAAGAAGCTCAAAATTTTGGTTGCTAAGCAAGAGCGTTAAGTGAGTTTCACCACATTTTCATCCCCACCCGGTCACATGGCCAGTAAGCCACTCCCATCCGGTCACATGGCTGGTAAGCCACTCCCACCTGGTCACATGGCCATAAAGCCTCTCCCACCCAGTCACATGGCCAGCAAGCCACTCCCACAAAGCAGGCCACACCTACAGAAGAGGTTCTAAAAATAATTGAAACCCACCACTGTGTCAATGCCTTACTGAAGAAATGAACTCTTGGGCATACTGCCACTCAAGAATGAAGTCAGAACAAAGTTCAGGGAGAAGATGGTTAGAGAAAGCTGAATTGTTATTTCTTAATTAATAAGAATGCATTTGGCCAACCTTCTATTAGCTTGAAAAAACAGCAGTAAACCAATGATTTCAAGAAAGTATTTGTCAGAATACTACTAGTATATTTATTGCCTGAAGCTGAATGAACAAAGAACTGTTTTAGCCCACAAGCAAATTCTAAAGTTCTGTTGCCTTTGGAAATCCCACTTGTTTAGCAATAGCAGGGAAATAATTCTCTCTATTGCTCATCCAGGAACAAATATTTCCCATCTCAGGTTTATTGGTTTTGAGAAATTCTAGTCTCTTTTGGAAAATGTTACATCTTTGAACAACATGCTTCAATATTTTTTCTCCTATTTTTACAAAGAAGTATTATTTGTAGCTTTGTTAAAGTGATAAAGACTTACCAACATCTCAAAACGTATCTCAAAGGAGAGAATCAGATTTCAGAGCTGTCCTATTGAAACATCAAATATTTATTTTCATGTTCTCCTTCTCAATATTTTTAATGCTATTTACTGGGTGAGGGAATCTCCTTGTAAAAGTGTCAAGCAATTGAATCAGACTCAATTAAGTTGTACCTTAAAAAGATCTGAAGTAGCATATACTTAGAAAATCATATTGCTAGAGGTTAAGGTATGTTTTTATATCATTAATAGGAAAAATTCCTATGGGATATACATCTATATAGATTATTGAAATCCTACACTGAAACCTTAGACACATTTTAAGAAATAAATATGAACTACAAATAAATTAGTTAATTTGAGTTTGGCAATCAGATGCAAATGCTAATTCAGTCAATTCATCCAAAGCAGGTTTTTGCACTGTTGCCCATGTGGTTATCAATGATTTTTATTTATACATGATCTCTGAATGCAGCGCCAAAAAAACAAGCATATCACCCAGACCTTGTAAAATAAGCATTTTAGACTTTAGATACCACCAATTTGAGATAGAAACAACTAAAAAGCAGATTTAATTTAAAATCAATATTTTTATTTAAACTCTTGAACTCAAAACTTTATTTTAACAACATAATGCCATCACACATGACAAAATTTAATCAGAAACCGTGTGTGTATATGCACATGTAGGTGAAGGGTGATGAATATCAATACTTTTCTTCATTGTCTCTGTACCTTGCTGCTTCATTTAAATCTTTCTGGAGTTAAGATTTAATTTCAATTTAAATCTCCCCCTCCCCTTCAATTCTGGCAGCAATTACAGCTTTTTGACCTCTGTCTAGAGATATGCTAGACATACTAGACATAGGATAGTTCAGAAGAACTTCCAGTTTTATTATTAAAGTTGTGGTCAATTACTTATTAAAGAAGTTATAAGACTTTTTCCTAAGCCTGGCATCTCTGAATGTATTGAGAACACATTTCTCAAAAGTTTTCTTGGCTTTACTGCTGGGAATTCTCAGAGTTGCTTTTCCGAAATGCATTAGTTAAGGTTAGTTTAGAAAGGTTCATGCTCTATAGTATACTGAGATTTTGAGCACATCAGGTTGCACTTTAGCTTAGTTCTTGAGTCTTTAAATGAGTCATAACATTTAAAACAATATATATATATTTATATTAATACATTAGCCTTATCATTTGGAGTATAGTAAACACAATCAAAAGTGGCTCAGTGATAAGACACTGAGCTTGTCAAACAGAAAGATTGGCAGTTCAGCAGTTGAATCCCTACTGCCTCGTAATGGAGTGAGCTCCCATTACTTGTCCCAGCTTCTGCCAACCTAGCAGTTCCAAAGCATGTAAAAATGCAAGTAGAAAAATAAGGACCACATTGGTGGGAAGGTAACAGTGTTCCATGCACCTTCAGCATTTAGTCATGCTGGCCACATGACCACGGAGACAACTTCAGACAGCACTGGATCTTCGCCTTTGAAACGGAGATGAGCACTGCCCCCTACAGCTGGGAATGACTAGCACATATGTGCGAGGAGAACCTATACCTTTACCTTAAACACAATAAAAATGAATGTAATTCCGAGAATAATCTACAGTAAGGTTTGTGTGGAATTCCTATCTATCCATCCATTCGTGGAAAATGTTTTTTTTTAAATCAGTACATTGTTCCATAAATTCCATTTGTTTTTTGTTGTCCACTAGTAATACTTATAAGCAAAAAAGAGGAAATGCATCAACCAATCGTACATTATATATGTATAATAAATACATTTTTCACACAGACAACATGAAATTATGCTAACTTCAATCATCTTAGATTTCTGAAATACTTAAAGCTTATTGCACTGATTGTTTTACACAGAACAAAATACATAAATAATCCTGAGGTTGGATATGCCATGAGAACGTTTAATTCAAATATACTTTGTTTTCTGGGAAACAGAAAACAAAGTATATTTGTTTTCTACAGATATTCTGGGAAGACATCTCTACCTATATCAACTTGACTTTAAAACATGTTTTCATATTTTTGGAAGCCAATATTTGAATTAAAGACCCATCAAAAGGGAATTTATGTCTGAACAATGGAAAGAGATTCTCTGCATCATTCTTATTGATATAGAGGCTTCTTTTTAACAACCAGAAATATAAATTTATGACCCCAATTATTCAATGGACAGAAGACCTGATATTCCTTATAACTTGTGAATGAGTTGCTGACACATGTAGACTATACATGGTTGTTTATTATTTAAGAACACACATGCATGAGATATATTTGTATATATATATACAAATATATCTCAAATATATTTGAGATATATTTGCATATATACACCCCTCTCCGTGATTTCCACTGTACTCTTGTGGTCACTGACCAACAGTTTCTGTTTTTAATTTATTTGCAATGCCAATTAGTATATTTTCAATGTACTGAGTATGAGAGTGGGGGACTTACTAGTAACTAAAGAGAATATTTAGTAATTATGTAGAAGGAACCAAATAGCCTAGAATTCCTAAAAGACATTCAGGGAAGGAAAATATATTTATTTGCCTGATTATGTGTTATTGTCAAGATGAAACTGAGATGAAGTAGCTTGTTCTAGGAGTACCATATTTTTCAGAGTATAAGACGCACCGGAATATAAGACACACCAAGGTTTTGAAGAGGCAAATTTTAAAAAAGTTGGTAGGTAGATAGATAGATAGAGGGATAGAGAGGGAGAGAAAGAAAGAGAAATACAGTAGGTAGGTAAGTAGGTAGAGAGAGTAGGTAGGTAGGTAGATAAAGGGATATAGAGAGAGAAATAGAGAGAGAGAAATACAGTAGATAGGTAGGGAGAGAGAGAATAGGTAGGTAGATAAAGGAATAGAGAGAGAGAGAAATAGAGAGAGATAGAGAGATAGAGATACAGTAGTGAGGGAGGGAGAGAGAGGGTGTGTGTGTAGCAGTGGTGGGTTTCTGCAGGTTCGCACCTACTCGCGAGAACCGGATGGTGAAATTTAGAGAGCCGGTGAGAGGAGGTTCCACCAGAGGACCCGGAAGTAAGTCTGCCCCACCGCTGCCGGTGACCCAACAAGAAGGAAAGGAAAGGAAAGGAAAGGAAGGAAGGAAGAAAGGAAAGGACGAAAGAAAGAAAGAAAGAAAGAAAGAAAGAAAGAAAGAAAGAAAGAAAGAAAGAAAGAAAGAAAGAAAGAAAGAAAGAAAGAAAGAGAAAGAATTTATTATCACAATTGAGCCCAAAATTTTGGTTGCTAAGCAAGAGCGTTGTTAAATGAGTTTCACCACATTTTACAAGTTGGCCACCCCCACCCAGTCACATGACTGCCAAGCCATGCCCACAAAATAGGCCAGAGTAGGTTCTAAAAAATTTTGAAACTCACCACTGGTGTGTAGGTAGGTAGGTAGGTAGATAAAGTAATAGAGAGAGAGATAAATAGAGAGAGATAAATACAGTAGGTAAGTAGGGAGAGAGAGAGTGTATGTATGTATGTAGGTAGGTAGGTAGAAGGATGGAGAGATATATATAAAGAGAGAGAGAGAGAAATACAGTAGGGAGAGAGAGAGTGTGTGTGTAGGTAGGTAGGTAGGTAGGATAGAGAGAGAGAAATAGAGAGAGAGTGAGTGTGTGTAGGTAGGTTTATGTTTCCAAGTGTATTTATCCATGTTCTGGAGAAGGAAATCACTGACAAACCTTAAGACTTTGTTTCTGCTGGCACAGAAACAGTTAAAAACCCCTTTTGCACTCTGCAAACCTCTCCAAAATGGCCTGTTCCTCCATGAAAACGGGGCCGGTTTTTTTCAAATAAAAAGCATGACTAGACTTGGGGGCTTGCAGAGTGCTCCGGGGGGGGGGGCAAAAATAAGCAGAAAAACGGCCCATTTATCGCAAAAACGGGCCGTTTTTGTGTCAAACAAATTGCATGCATAGCCCTATGGAACATAAGAACATAAGAATAGCCTTGCTGGAACAGACCACAGCCCATCCAGTCCAGCATTCTGTCTCCCACAGTGGCTCACCATTTGCTTCAGGGTCTTCCCAAGCAGATGTCTTCACCTGCTTGTGATTCCCTGCAAATGGCATTGAGAGATATCCTGCCTATCTCTCCAACCCGGAGGGTGTCCTTAGGCATCCATAATGATAGCCATGGATACCCTTGTTCTCCATGAACTCGTCTAATCCTTTCTTAAAGGTGTCGAGGCTGACAGCTGTCACCACTTCTTCTGACAGGGAGTTCCATAGACCAGTGATCCTCTGGGTTAAAAAGTACTTCCTCTTACTTGTTTGAGGTCTAGCTATCAAAAGTTTCATGGAGTGCCCCTAGTTCTAGTGTTGTGCGATAGGGAAAACAGTTTTCCCTTTTCTACTTTGTCCACACCGTGCATGATTTTATAGACTTCAATCAGGTCACCTCTCAGGCGCCGTCGTTCTAGAGTGAAGAGGCCCAGTCATTGCAGCCTCAGATGGTAAGGAAGGTGTTCCAGCCCCCTAATCATTCTGGTTGCCCTCCTCTGCACCTTAAAGGCTTATAGAGTGCTGCTAGGGGCTGGGGAGCAAAAAAACCGTCCGATTTAGGCTACTTTCTGCTCTCCCCAGGCCCCAGGAGCTCTCTGGAAACCTGTATAAAGCTAGGCACAGCCTTTTTGGTGAAGGGGGTGGGGTTTCAGGTGGCAAAAAAATGCTGTATTCGATGTATAAGATGCACCCAGATTTTCAGCCTCTTTTTAGAGGAAAAAAAGGTGCGTCTTATACTCTGAAAACTACGGTAGTTGCTACTCAAAATATTATACCATGAATTGAATTCTTTCTTCTTACTTCTCATTTAAGAAAATAATAGTAAAAGCCCTACAAAATATTGAGAGAAACTCAAAAGGAAGGGCTGTTTGGATTGTTGGTTTTTTTCCCCAATAGCATCTCATTTGTTAAAAATAACCTAACAATAACAGGCACATACATTTATGTGAACTAAATGCATTGTAGTAAGCAGAATATGTAAATAAATCAAGCAGGATATTTCAATTTATCCATTTGATTTATAATCTGTCGTGTTCTTAGAACTCAGAGTAGCTAATAACATTTTAAAATCCCAGATTAATAATGCAAAAGCTAATCAGGTTCTGCTAAGGTGACCTTGCATAAATACTACTTCAGAAAAATTGTTCTGATTCAGATTTTATAGGGTCTTTTTAAAAAGAGTTCCACAATCTTAAGACAAATGCCTGAAGGGTTTTAGTATCCGCAATTAATAGTTAGATTCTTTTCATATTAAAGCCCTTGATTATCACTAGTTCATGCACCTGATGAAAGATTATAACGTAGTTCATCTTGTCTTGCTTTATTTTGATTCTTAACAATAAATATTGATTTCTATTCAATATATTCACTCCCAGAATAGAAGCAATGTCCATACTGAATCTAAGGTACTGAATCAAGGAAGGATGACCACCAAACCCTCTGAAGAAATCTTTAAAAATTATGTTCTTCCCAATAAACTGAAACAAGTCCTTCATCAGGGTCATTGTTAGGATCTTGGAACCTGTAACTTCTTCAACACGAGGTTTTGTTAGTCTGTTAGCTTTTTCACTTATCCAACAAAGCATAGATATCCAAAAGTTGAGTTATTCATGTTAATTGTATAGACTTTATTTCAATATTAAACTTGGTAATATAATTAAAAGAGCTATTTAAAACCTAACAGGATGCATTATACTTTATAATTAATAACCAATAGCATATTTGTATGCTTATATTGGTTGTTATATTGAATAGTTTAGTAATGTCATTTCACTCTGTGATTAGGCAAAAAAGTTAGATAAAATCAATCACTTTCCTTTTCCTGTGACCAACAATCAGCTGCAGACTCTTCATCTGCCTCCTTCTTCCTCCTCCTTCCTCCTCCTCCTCCTCCATGACTCATTTGTGAGGATATTCCTATTTATTTAGACCAGAGGTTCCCAAACTTGGCAACTTTAAGACTTGTGGATTTCAACTCCCAGAATTCTCCAGCCAGCTCTGCTTGAAGTCCACAAGTCTTAAAGTTGCCAAGTTTGGGAACCTCTGATTTAGACCCTGTCCAAACCACCAATCATGCTGGGTAGTTATTTTAATAATTCCAGGCCTAATTTGCTTTGAGATAGAAATCTCTGTCTGTACTATAACAAGATTCAGTTTAAAACCCTGAATATTATTAATTTCAAGTCCTTCGATAGGTACAGAGAAATACGTGTAATAAAAATACAATACAAAGAAGTTTCTTGGATGAGAAATGAAATGTTTTTAAGGATACTTTTGCCTTTTGAAAAGTATCTTTGGGACAACCATGACCTGGATGATTGGAAATATCTATTGACATAAAGACTCTAGCCTACTATTTAATACTTCAGTTTATGTTTGCTTTTAATAATTATCTCTCATAATGCAATGCAGCAATGATACAAGTAGAGGCCGGTGGGCTCTGGGAACTGAAATTCATACATATGGAAGGCATAAAGACTTGGGGAAGCTGTGGTGCCAGTCAAATAAAGTCTCAGGCAAACAACTGCTTCTTGGTAAAGGTCTACATGTTTATAGGAATCATCTAGTTGGAAGTCAACATGTCGATCATTTGAGAGGTTTGGCAAGATGTTCATCAATTTTTGGAATGTGTCTCTGTCATGTAGACCAGGGGTCCCCAACCTTTGCAACTTTAAGTCTAAAGGACTTTAGCTCCCAAATTCTCCAGCCAGCTTTGCTGGCTGGAGAAGTCTGGGAGCTGAAGTCCTTCAGACTTAAAGTTGCAAAGGTTGGGGACCCCTGATGTAGACCCTATTTAACTATATAATGGCATTTAGCCTTTCTGTAAGATGAGAGGTAGAACTAAGAAGGCTTTAGATGGAGGCACCATGCTGTTAGATTTCTAGCAGCTGTTTGGAATAGAAATGGAAGAAATGGTTTGTTGGACTGTGTGAAATTGCAGAGCACTGCAGTATGTCTGTAGGATGGAGGACAGAAGGATTTAAAGCCTGTAAAGATACCAACTCTGCTATTGTATTGTAAGATGATTCAAAGATGCATACAGCTATTCAGAAATCCAGGAGCTGAAGCTCCCAAAGCGTAGTTAGGAGCAGCCTGGGACAGCAAAAGAAATTTCTGTCTTTGTGAAGGAAACTGAAAGCTGATAGGTAATAGGGAGACAGCAAATAATGGAAAACCCACTTGGCTAACTAAAAGTAGTAGAATATTCCTATGCAAAATATAATGGAACAAATTGGAAACAAAATAATCCCCTTGTTAATAAATCATGGAAAACAATAGCAAAAAGAACAAGCAGAGATAAACAGTGTAAGAAATAGAGTAGAATACCTAAAAGTAACAGAAGAAGAAAATTAGAATCCCTAAATTAACAGAAGAACAATTTCTGAAAATAGGATATTTGTAATACAAACACAATAGTCCATGAAATACTGGAAATGCATGATAATAGTTTATTTTGTTAGCAGGTTCTCTCAGAGGCGTAGCGTGGGGGGTGCAGGGGGTGCCGGCCGCACCGGGCGCAACATCTGGGGGGGCGCGCTCCAGAGACCCGACTCGGAAGCTCTCCTCCGCGGGTCTCTGGAGTTGGCGGCGGCGCCGCCTGGGCGCTCCTGGGCCAGCGAGAGTCGGGGAGCGAACAGCGGCCAGTAGGGGCCAAACCCTCCCGGGCCATCCCCCGGCTGAGGCCAGCGCCGGCTCCTCGCACCCGCCAGCGCCACCCGAGGGGGCCAGGCGAGACTTAAAGGCGCAGGTCTTTCGAAGCAACGGCCGTGCGGAGACCCTGGAAGACTCCTCCGTTCCGAGCCAGCCAGAGGAGCGGCGACCTGGGCCCCGCGGCGGCCCGGGAAGACCCTCTTGCCCCGGCTTTCGGGCCGTCGCCCTCCGTAGAAAGGAGCGTCGGGTGTCCCAGGCCCGCACCACGCAAAGGGCGCCCGCTTCTCCCCAAGGCGAGGCAACGAGTGTCGGACCCGGATGGCCGAGCCCTTTGGGCAGCGGCTGCCCGCCGGATCCTCACGGGAGGTGCGTGGGCTCGCCGCTCGACACCACAAGAAGAGCTGCCTCCCCCGAGTGCTAAAATCCACGGTTTAGGGGGCGCAAATTACTTGCCTTGCCCCGGGTGCTGACAACCCACGCTACGCCACTGGGTTCTCTACAAGTTGATTTGTGCGTACTGCCCAGTTTGCTGCCATCACAAAATTCAAGCCTGTAACAAATGATGAATGCAACCAAACCAACTACATTTTTTGGGTTGACGCTCCTCTTTTTCTTTTTCTTCTCAGTGGTATCTCAGTGTCTTGGCATTCCATTTTTCATCTGTCTGTTTTCCTTTTTGAGAATGAGCTGCTTTTTTAAGGTTGTTCTGCAGACAGAGCCTAAGTAGGAAATCACTAAGCATAAATACAAACACCACATGCTCATGCACTCCAATGCTTGTTGCTCATTTTCCTATTCATTCAGATAAGAAATATGACGGATATCTCTATATTACTACCATCCTATTAAAACGATCAGATTTGGGGGAGGAATAATATATTTTCTTTTTTTTAAATGTCAAAATTTAATATACAAGAGATGTGAAATGAATCATAAGACAGTTGGTGTAACATGGGTGATAATGGTGCCAGCACCAAGCAGTAAAGTATACGAAATATACTCAAATATGAAAATATTTAATGCTAACTTGTCAAATACTATAGAACAGGGGTCTCCAACCGTTGCAACTTTAAGTCTGAAGGACTTCAGCTCCCAGAATTCTCCAGCCAGCAATGCTGGCTGGAGAATTCTGGGAGCTGAAGTCCTTCAGACTTAAAGTTGCAAAGGTTGGAGACCCCTGCTATAGAAGATGTTACCTTCAAATTACATAGTGTTCATAAAGCATTAAGGACTAATTCTGCTTCTTTCTGGTTAATTTATAAACATCTTACCTCTTTTCAAATGAATATAACTGAATCTGAATTAATCTCCTTTCAGGATGGTCTCTTTTCATTCTTCACTATCCTGCTAGATTGACAACTATCTGGAAGGTGCTCCCCACCAGTTGTCCAAGTCTTCTTTATTTGCCTCTCTTCCTTTTGTGTTGTTGCTTTCATTTGCTCACCCTGATCATAGAAACTTCAAAAGAGGAGAGGGAAATGCTTTATACTTTCTCTGTTGCCAGTTATGGAGGACAGAAGTCAGGCAAATGAACAGTGACAATATTGGTGTGAGGAAATAAATCAACCAGAGCCATATTTAGAGAAGTCTCAATAGATCATCATAGATGCTGTCATAGATACTGCCCACTCTTTAAATACAACTGGAGTGATCTAGTTTCAAGTCTACTTCTGTCGGAGAAGCCCACTGGATGACTTCGGGCCAATCACTATCTCTCAGATGAATGATCAAAGTGAAAGAAATCTATTTTTGCTGGCTACTGCTTCTCTAACGGAGACTTCTGACTGATTGAAGCAAAGGGACAAAATTGGCACACTTTGCCAATTTGAAGTGGGGCACAGCTTCACGCTTTTGCTTCAAAGTAGCACTTTGATTGAAGCTCTAACAAAGTGAATGACTCCTTCAAAGATCTGCACAGCTCTTTTAACTACGCCCAGCTCTATTTCATCTCATGATGGATTCCAAGGGTATGAGAACAAATTAAAGTTATTTGGCTTTAAGACACTACAAACTCTTTATTTCTATTTATATAATGTATATACAGTATGTGTCAGTGGAAAATCTCCAACCCCATTCTTACTGCAATATTCTATTGCATTTATTTTAGTGCATTCCTGTTTGACTCTTGTGGTACCCAAAATTCATAACACCCTATCATGGCACATTGGGAATGTTACGATTAATGGCCTTTGTGAACCTATCTTTCTATGTCTGTTAAATCTTTTTAAGAGTGCACCGAACTCTTGCTCAAGCTCACATGGAATAACAATCTGGTTTTTTTAAATCTCTCCTTTTATGCTATGCTGTTGTTTTTTACAGTTATCAAAATAAGGCTATCAGAGAACCCAGTCCATGTAGAATATACCAATGTACTGCAATGAACATAAATTGAACTTCTTTCTTTATTAAAAAATAATGTGATCTTGGGCAGAGTATATTCTGCTTTACTAAGGAAGATTTCTTTGATCAAACTAGCCCAAGAGTATGTGTGGTAAGCTACTCTAAATGTAAATGAAGTGGAAAACATGTTGGTAAGAAATAACCAGGGAGGAGCTGTTTCCTTCCTCACAGAGGGAATTGTAGGGGAGCTCAATTATGATTTATTATGCACACAATGTTAAAATTATGCTAGATACTTTATGGTCAGGTAGGAAGGCAATTGTCAGCAAATCATACTATCAAGGCAGGCAGAAAAAGTAATGTGATTTTATTGCTGCATTTGTCTATGAACTCATGAATATGCATAACACATCAAAGGAATATTTTCAAAATCTGAAACAGCTTAAATCCAGGGCAACATCAATATCCTCTTAGCTCATTGAGGTGTTCATAAAACCTACGGGTTTTGTTTATTTTATTCTTGGTTTTTTTCTTTTAAAAAGTACACACATTCACACAAAGACCATAACCTTTTTAAATTGATTTCCATTATGACAAAAGTGTGTCTATGACTGAGGCATCCATTTCTGTGAGTCATTTCATCACATGCACCTTAGACAAATTCATCTTAGAAGAAAGAAACAATCAGGAAAAAAGAAAGAAAAAACTGTACATATTTTGATAACACCATCATATCTAATCTCACTGATAAAAGCTTCTTGAATAGTTTAGCATTTCATATTTTTACTTTTTTTAAAATTAAAAATACACCCTTTCCGAAATGTATCCCTTTAGAGAGACGTTGAGGCCCCTGGGTGGTTTGTCTGTGTCCTCAGGGTCACCCGAGTAGTGCAAATGAGTGTGGAGCCTGAAAGGACTGTGTTGTGGAGCTGTGCTTTCTGGAGAATTGTTTTCTGCCCTGTGTCCCTTAACTGTTGAACAAAGACAACAGGCTGTTGAGGATGAGTCTGTGTTGTTTGCATCTTTGAAGTGCAAATAGTTCCTGTAGTCTGTAATTTTTCTGTAAACCTGTTCATATTTCCATTCTTGAAGAAATAGACATAGAAAAAGAACCCCCAGGTGGCCTCACTGACTCTCTAAAAAGAATGGAAATGACCAGCTGTCTGCGAGGAGTATAAATCCTTCCACTCCCTACTATCCAGTTAGAGCTGAAGAAGCTTCTTGGGTGAGAAGTGAAATGTCTTTAAAGAAAAACAAGAAAGTGTTTTGGAAAAGCATCTTTGGGACAACCACCATCATAGACAGAAGAACGTGGCATACATTCCATGCAATAGACGAGGGATCCCCAACCTTTGCAACTTTAAGTCTGAAGGACTTCAGCTCCCAGAATTCTCCAGCCAGCAAAGCTGGCTGGAGAAGTCTGGGAGCAGAAGTCCTTCAGACTTAAAGTTGCAAAGGTTGGGGACCCCTGCAGTAGACAACCATGTATCTTTGACTTGCCAAAAGTCAGACAAAAAGATGGTTTCCTTCTAAAATATAACATACACCCCCGCCCCCAAACACCTACATGTATCTTAAATGGGCAGAAGACTCCTATCCTGCTTTTATAGGAATATTTTGAATGTTATTTCAGTGTTTGTTTGTTTAGTTGTTTGAAACTGATCAGGTCAACAGTGAATATTTGCTGAGATTACTTTGTTTGAATTTGGAGGTGATACCTTCTTTGAATCACTGTCGACCTTCTGATTAGCAAATACTGAACAAATTTCTGTAATAGAGTTATTAGATCCTGTTTGCAAGCAACTGGACAATACTAGATGATTGAACAGTATTAAAAATTCTAGTGGTCACCACGTGTTTGCCATCCAGATCTACTAACCCTATTCTCTTGGGAGAGGTGGCGAGGAAAGCTGCGACTAGCAGGCCTGTTTCTTACAGTCAATATGTATTTGTTCCCACAGTTAATTTGTAAACTTAAACTTAAACATTCTAGCGTAGCTTTGTGCTTTGGAAAAGGCAGGAACTAATTTTGTAACAGGAATATATTAACAAAGTTAAAAGCCCTAGCCTATATATGAATTCTACTCTAATTAGAACAATTAGTCAAAGAGACAGTGCGAAAGAACTACTAGGGTGATTTAATGCTTACCGCCTTAAATTGTTTTCTGAGGTTATTCGTGTCACGTGATCACTACTGCAAAGTTTCCCTTAGCTTTGCAAAATACCACCCTTTGTACCATATTTCATACTATGTTATCAATCCATTTACAGTCCACTATATCAGCAAAGCTGGCTGGAGAATTCTGGGAGCTGAAGTCCTTCAGACTTAAAGTTGCAAAGGTTGGAGACCCCTGCACTATATAGTACATTGCAAAAAAATTAAATATGCTAATTCTTGGCTATTTCTTTGCATCCATTCCTATTCTTGAGATATACCTTCAAGCTTGCCTTGTAGTATAATAATAAAGACCTGTTACTGTTTCAATAGGCAAATGGGTAAAATACAGAAGCATCTACACAAATGTTACCAGAAATTGATACAAAATTAGTTTTAAACATGTCCATTTTTTCTTAACATAGGATGCAACCAAGTTATGATGTAAATGGGAAGGAAGGTGTTATGAGACATATAGTTAGTAAAATTCAACATCACAATATAAATGTGATCTTATTCACGCAGGGACCTCTTTATTGTGGATCTGAGAAAAATTGAATTATAAGATATGCCTAGATTATACTACCTGCATTATTTTTTTTTAAAAAAACCCGCTTTATTCTCAACAATTCCAGAAACAATATTAACTTTATATTGTGTTTGCTTTTCTGTAGAGCATTTTCTATCATTTTCACTATAGAGCTCTGTAGTCTCCTAAATCATCACAGGAGTTCATTTAGAAAAAGATGAATATGTAAAAAAATATTTAGTCTCCTGCCATGACAGTCTAAATGTCCTAGTGTTAATACAGGAAATAAACAACATATGTGTGTGTGTTTATACATACATACACATATAAACATACACAGACATACAGACACACAGACACACACACACACACACACACACATATATCAGTGATTTTTTAACTGTAATTTTTCTACGCAAGAATCTGCAAAGTAACTATGCTATATGGAATAATGTACTTATGAAGGCTACTGGGAACAAATTGTAAAAAAAAGCTCTATGATCAATACTTCAAGGGGTCTTATCTTATCAAGATCCCTCCATTTATATAATGGCGAGATTCTTGGACATATAAACCATGAGATAGGACTAGGCATATAGTATAGAATGGCTCTAAAGCAACTCACTTTTTTTTTTATTAAAGGTGCTATTTTGTGAAATAAATAAGTCCTGGGAAACAAAATAGCATTCAGAAGATGCTCAGGTAGGCTCTTCCTTGATTGAAATATGAAATATGAAACAGAAAACACAATTAAGATATTTAACTGTCATTGATCAATTCACAAATCCTGCCCACAGCCAGACAGGAAGCAATGGGGAAGGAGATGGGTTGGAATGCAAGGAAGGGGGTAATGGAATGCAAGGGCAACAGCTTGGCAGTAAGACATACCAGCTTTCCAAAGTCACCTGCTGTGAAAGTCCACCAGAGTCTGTTCCCCAATCTAAAGTGGCAATGGGAGGGCCATATATTTGTGTGCAAAAATGTTAGAATTGGCTTCAATGCTTTTGTATCCATGTCAGTTCAATAAATTGTACTCTTGGCAACAAAAAATGTCCCAGGAGTCTTTATTTGCTGTATGTACTGAGTGGGATGGTTGACAATAAACTGCTATCCTAGTCCTCCTGTGGAATCTATTTCCTGTTCTTGTCTACCCTGAAGGGTCAACATTCCACTGCCTAACATTTCAGAAATTTGTCACAAATCACTATAAATTAGAGAGGATAACCAGTGGCTCTTAAGCATCATACACACCAAACCTTACTTCTTTTTTGTACTCTGCAATTGCTGAATATTAACAGCACATTAGTCTCTCCAATTTTGAGGGAGTAATGATGATGAAAACTAAAAACAGGCATTGCATGTTCTAAACAAGGACCACACTCATCCACTGCCCCTTCTAAAACCCAAGAAAAAAGAGAACATTCCAAGTATCCACATATGCATACCCATCACTTGGGATCATTGTTCCACTCACAATCCTTATTTTTTAAATCAGGCACATATTATATTTAATCATCAAAATGTTTCTCACTCACCCCAAATGGAAACAACAATGAATTAGAGGGACTCATTAGAGGGACCATTAAGCTACTTCTGTACCTTAATATTACTTATGGTCTCACTTAGCCCTTCCAAAATCTCTTTTGCAGAAATTAAGTTCTGTTCCACAAAGAGTATGAAAAAGACTTGGGAATTGTTATGTTCTTCAAATGTTTTGGATAACAATTCCTATGAGTTTCAATCAACTAATGGTTGAGAAATTACAAGAATTGTAGAGATCAAAATATCATTAAATTGTTCATCCCTAGTGCAAAATCCTATGTATATTATGAAAGTTCTATCATAAAAGTGTCAACATAATGATTCAGAAAAGTTTAATCCAAATTTTCGCCTAACCATATGTTTAATCAGTCTCACAAGTGAGATGTCCCACACAAGATAGAAGCTACCTCAATCATAAACAAACTAGACAAATAAAAGGTAAAGCATATTATATATGTCCAAATTCAGTTCCTTAATTTCCAGTTATTAAGACAGAGATGATGAGTGGGGAGGTAAAGAGGTCAAATGCAGACATGTCTTATGACAATATCACTTGGGTTGGGGGTTGTTGTTTTTTTTGGCATAAGATGTCACAATACAATTACATAATTGCATCATTTGTATGATTTCATGACAAATGTATCATCATTTTAACATCATCATAGTTTGCTATGGATATTAGTGTCTACATCAATGAGAGATAGTGCCAGAGCCAATAATAGTTAACTAGATGAACAATTAATGTTAACTTGTGTAAGACATTTTTGCAAAATATTCAAAATGTACAAATATGAAACATCAACAAACTATCACCAAAAAAGTGAACATACAAAGTATGAAGAGTATTTGTATTCATTAGCCCATACTACTATGCTGTTAACAATAACCCAACATAAGTATTGCAAACAGGCAATCTGCAACTTAAGGCAGAGTAACTTTGTACAGCACAGTCATCCCTTTGGGCTAGGTCAGGGGTCTGCAAAGTTGGCTCTTTTAAGACTGGTGGACTTCAACTCCCAGAGTTCCCCAGCCAGCTCTGGCTGGGAACTCTGGGAGTTGAAGTCCACCAGTCTTAAAAGAGCCAACTTTGCAGACCCCTGGGCTAGGTGGACCTGCATTTGCTCAGCTGCCAATTACTTTCCATTCTCTTTCTATGTCTTAAAGAGATTGGGTCCCTACTTGCATAAGGCACTTAAATTAATCACGGGAGAAGGTAGAATGTAATATTAATAGGAACCCAGCCCCAGGTCTGTCTAGTAGCTTCCCAATCAACTATGTCATGGAAACATAGCTTCATATGGAAATAATATATTGAATAGGGGTTGGCATATCAAGCAGTCAGCTGTAAAAGCCATATGACATTTTAATTGAAATAAACTGTAAGTACAGGAAGCTGAGGATTCCTTTGGGCAAGGAGAAGGAGCGCTGCCCTCAAAAATAATACAATAACATGTGGCCAAACTGTCACAGTTCCATTGGCATTAATGCTTCCATTACTACAAAACACTATGTGATTGGTTAAGCAGTTTCCTAGTCCTGCTTTAGAAATTATTAGTATGCTACTATTCAAGTTTAGTTGGCTGGAATTTGGGGGCCCTCCTAATTTTAAGGAATCAAATCAATGTGAATTGGTCTGCCCTCCAGTATTTTTAATTTA
Organism: Rhabdophis nuchalis; assembly: GCA_039707465.1. Classification (NCBI taxonomy): domain Eukaryota; kingdom Metazoa; phylum Chordata; class Lepidosauria; order Squamata; family Natricidae; genus Rhabdophis; species Rhabdophis nuchalis. Next base: position 76,209,784 of record CM077648.1, read on the forward strand.
ATTGAATAGCATTTCAAATTGACATCTGTGATTTGAAATTTTCACTAATTTAATATTTTATGCTGAAAGTGTCCAGACTCTTAACACTGAATATCTTTTGCTCTGTAGGAAATAATGAAACTGAATACAGCCACATACAGTCTATGTATATAATCTCTCTTATGTATATATGTAAACTATAATCAGAATATTTACTCTAGATAAATAGATGGAGAAATATGAAGTTTGATTCGTTTTAGAAGGAAACGTTTGTAACACTTCAATACTTTCCTATCTACTTTATTGTAAGAGACATATTTAGTAAAAAAAAAAGTGTCACTGTCAACTAACACAACATGTATTGACAAGTAGTCACAGATACAGATGAAATAGTGCAGAGTAATTTTGTAGGTAGGACAAAGAATGATGGCTCTGCTGTTTTTCCCCTGACTTTTTATAAGTAGTTAAAGAGGACACACTTCCAAACAATCACAGAGAAAGGCACATTTTGAGCACCCTCGCCAAGAAACCTAAATGCTACTTTAGTGGAAATTAATTAGCATTTATTAATTTCAAATTATTTACTTCAGGTTTGTGTTCGACCGTAGATATAAATTTAAATTACAGTCAAATGAACTGTTGGTTAGGTATGGTGATTAAACCAGTAGTCATTCTAAGCTTTTGAATGATTTCAAATAAATGCGGGTAAACAAGTATGCTCTCTTCAGTGGTGGGTTTCAAAATTTTTAGAATCTATTCTATAGGTGTGGCCTGTTTTGGGGGAGTAGTGTGGCAGTCATGTGACCGGGTGAGAGTGGTTTAGCGGTTATGTGACTAGGTGGGTGTGGCATCTTGGAAAATGTGGTGAAACTCACTTAACAACACTCTTGCTTAGCAACTAAAATTTTGGGCTCAATTGTGATCATATGTTTGTTTCCTTCCTTCCTTCCCTTCTCTTTTACTTTCTCTCAGGCAAGATGTGTGTCTTGCTTCTCCCAGGCCCCACCCCACCCCACCCCAACTGCCACCCCCAAGTTCCATCCATAAAGGGGGCGAGGGGCAGGAAGCCCTGCCATGCCCGGCAAGGGGGGGAGAAGAGACGGAAAGAATCGCGTCTGCTTTTGCAGCCGTATTGAGGCTGCAAAAGCAGCAGGAGGCCTCACGTGGCTCATGCCCCCTTCAAGGACAGCCTTACCTCAATTGGTTGCCAAGAGCTTGGCCCCAATTGAGGCTCCCTGGGGTGGAGCCTGAAGCCCGGTGCTTGAGAGGGTCTTGGGGGGGGAAGCCCCTTTATGCAGCCCAGCCTCTCTTTCAAGTGGACAGGAAGCTCCCTCCTACCATGCAGCCGTCTGGTTGAGAATCAGGCAGTCATGGGAATTGCCTGCAATTCTTGTTACTGTGACAGGTTGCATGTTGCAAAGAATGGAGCAAGGCGGGGGTGGGTGGGGGTGGAGGATGAAGGACATCCATGCCCACCCCTCCCCCCTCCCCAGGGGAGCCACATCCCTTCACTAACCTGCTTTCCAGCTCTGTTCTCCTCTGCATGTTCAGGACAAGAAAATTAGTCTGTGTGACCATGGTAAAAATAATAATCAGAAATTCAGATCTTCCAATGCAAAAAAAAACTCTCACGAAGTTGGAAGTAGTCCCACAGACTACTTTTCTTGCCCTGTACATGGCAGTTGATAATGGAGCAGATAAGCAGGTTAGTGAAGGGATGTGGCTGCCTTGGGAGGAGGGGGTGAGGGACCTGTGTGTGTGAGAGAGTGGGGGAGATGGAGAGAACATTGCTTCCAGCCCTGGATAACTCTCTGAGGTGAACTCTCTCCTCTCTCTCTCTCTCTCTCTCACACACACACACCCATTCTTTCTTTGGGATCACAGCACAGACACCCCTCCCAGGACTGCAAGGCTGAAGGCTTTGGATTGAGCCTTTTGGGATGTGTTTCTGGTGCTACAATCCCAAGTACAGAATGATCAGCAGGAAAAGGGAGTGGATTTTCCTGTAGTCTGTCCTTTATCCCTTCTCTTTGACAGCTGCTTGGTTTCCAGTGGGGGTGGGGGGAAATCCATTCATTTTTGTCCCTCTGCATGGATCCACCTCCCAAGGGGAAACCAGGTGGCTGTCAAAGACAAGGGAATGTGCACCACATGGGCTTTTCTAACAGCTGAAGAAGGAACTGTAGGGGAGTTTGACTCTTAGAAAAGCCCATGTAGCGCATGCTCCCTTGTCTTTGACAGCTGCCTCGTTTCCATTGGGGGGGAAGAAATCCATGTTTTTCCTCCCTCTGCATACCCCCCATTGGAAATGAGGTGGCTGTCAAAGACAAAGGAGTGCGCGCCACATGGGATTTTCTAACAGCTGAATTCCCCTCCTGTTCCTTCTTTGGCTGTTAGAAAAGCCCACGTGGGGCGCACTCCCTTGTCTTTGACAGATGCCTCATTTCCAATGGAAGGGAGGGTGCAGAGAGAGGAAAAACATGGATTTCAGGCAGCTGTCAAAGACAAGGGAGCACACGTCACGTGGGCTTCTCCCAATCCTCCCTCTGGCAAAGGAAATGAGTGGGCAAGTCTGGTGCAGACAGGCAGGGTGAGCAAGCAAGCGGTGACTGGATGGGTGGGGGGAGCGAACAAGGGGGCAGGGCAGGAGAGAGAGCATTCTGGTATGCAGCCTCTGGAAGAATGGGTAAGGGAAGACATGCTAAATTTCAGGAACGGGTATGGGTGTACCGGTGTGTACCAGTTGAAACCCACCCTTGACTGTCTGTTAACCAATGTGCGTGATCCACAGCTAGCTGATCTGAATATTTGGTTTTTTGGTTCACTGTCAATGTACAATTGGAAAAGAAAGATCCAGAGGGATAAAACACACTCCTTCCAATGGAAATCTAACAGCATTGCCTGAACAGTCCATATATAATCCACTTGCCCTGTTATGATATGAAATTCATGCACACATCAAGTGAACCTGTGTATTACTTTGAATGTTTGTTCATACCATAAACCAATATTTGTAAGAAAGTATAAGAACTGATGGAACAACTTTGATATTTCTTGTCTCTTGCATTTCTTAACCTTTAACGTGGGAAGTATTAAAGGCCACTGTTTAAGGGTAACTGGAGGAATCAATGCGTGAAAATCAAGAAGACCCTATTCCAAATGATCTTGTATTTCCGTTGTCCCATACCTAGCAACCTGGTGACTTTTATTTTTTCAAAGCCAAAAGTTCAGCTCTCCTGATAAGAAAGTGTTCTGTGCCTTGTGGAACTGAATCCGTTGAAATGCTGCACCAAGTTCAAAATGTCACGCCTGTGTGGAAAAAAGTGAGAAAATGCACTTTGACTTATGCCCACTGAATAAACTTTCTTAATCCCTTCCTTAACAGAGGACCTTTACTCAAGGAGTTCTTCTATAATGCCATGCTGAGAAGCTGTTGTTTGTGCGCACATAAAATAAATCAAGTATATTGCTGGCTACTCCGAAATGTGTGAATAACCATATATAAATTTACTAACAAAGCTGATATTATTGCTTTACAAAGAAAGTAAAAATATAACATTCAGTATTTCCAAACTTAAATGGACTCAGCTTCCCTTTTCTCTAAAGCCACAGGTCAGCAATTAATCTAGCAAGAGTTCAGAATTTAAGAGAGGTAGATTTTCAAATGCACAAGAATTTTTGGCTTCAAAAATGAATTTCTATTTTTTTTATTTAAAAAGTTCCACATTTAACTCTAAATATTAGTACATAAACCAAAAAGTATTTCATTTCTCTTATACATAAAAACTATTTGTGCAGTAAAGATAGACTTTTTGATAATATAAAATGTATCATTAGCTCACAAAAATGAGAAGAATATGATATTTATGTGAATACTGTAGGTCACAAAAGGTTAGATCCTGAAAAGAATTCAGAGGAGCATCTTTTCTTCCAAGCTTGTCTGTGAGGCAGGATGAAGCTTCTATTTCTTTGTGTATTTGTGTTTGTGTGTAAAAAGTGAAAAAGAAAGAAAAAGAACAAGTCTTCCGATAGTAGTTATAACAACATTCATATTTTATCATCTCTCTCTAAGGTTATAAATCATAATTTCCATAATCTACACTCTCTAATCATCAAATCCATAAATCACCAGTTCCATTTTTTAAAGGCAAAAGGTCCAAAAAATGTTGAAGAAACTTCTTCTTCCATATAAGGAAACTAATAAACTTTCAGGTCAACTTGCCCAATTACTTTTTTTCTAATTACAAAAGCTGGCTCCATATCTCTGTCAAATGCATATGTTTTAGTAAAAGGGATTCAAATTATAATATAGGAAACGATCATATGGAGAGTAACAACATCTGCTTTCTAGATCTTTGGATAATTTTCTCTCTTTGTAAGTATTCTGTACTCTAGGAAAAAACTAGGTTGGAGAAAACAAAGTGCATTGCTGTTTTCTGAATTATTTCATTCTTCTTCAATCCCCAAACAGTCTAGAAAAATGAATTAATATCTCTTATTCTGGTTTAAAATTTATAATACCCCTCTGACAGTGTTCATGTGTTTATGTTAAGTTTCTACTTTATCTCCTCCTTCTCCTCTCCTTTGACCTAAAAAACCTCATCAATACTGCATAATTTGATCAGCCATTCTTTGATGAAGATCCTATATGCTACCTCTCAGCGGTCTTACATGTTCCAGTCACATAAATTGTGTTCAGATTTGATTTTTTAAAAACAATATGATTAATGTTTCCTTTGATATTCAAAACAGCATACATTATATACAATATATACATGGGGTATACTAGATTAAACCCTCATCAGTCCAACTGTTGCCTTACAAAATCTTATACAAATATATGTATATTTAGTCTAAATATATGCTGAAAAAAATGTGTTACTTTCTTGTGAGCCAGAGACAGATTGCTAAATTAGTCCTATGACCCACATGTAAAAAAGTGTATAAACAGAATAAGCATATCATCTTATGTTATATAAATATATGAGCCACTCACTAGACATCACTGTTTTCAGATCAAGACCAATCTATACCACTGCTGGTTCAGTGGAAAAGAATTTTGCTTTTTCAAACTTTCAAATGTCAATTTTTCAGGCTCCCTTTTTTTTGTCATCTTTTGTTTACATCTCTATCTTAAGTGTTCTCAATCCTGATATTTAAAAGCATATTTTTAAATAAGCACAAATGGCAATTGTTACAACTCTGTTGAGATCTGGTTTGGACAAGCTTGGAAATTAGATTTCATCCCCAGCTAAAATAAATACTGTAGACTGTGTGATGCTTGAAAGATAAAAATTCACAACAGTCAAAAGAGATAGTTAAATGTGTCTCCTTTTGAAAAGAATTTGCATTTGGATTGGCAACTACTAGAAATCCTAGTGCTGTAGGCTATATTATGAAATTGGAAAAAGGCTTCTAACATGCATTGGGTCTAAAATGCAAGATCATTTTTGGTGCAATGTTTAAGACATCAGACCAAAACCAGGAAGACCATGAATTGTAGGCCCACCTTAAGCACAAAGCCAGATGGGATGACTTTGGGCCAATCATTTTCTTCTAGTCCTAGGAAAAAGACAATGCAAATCACTTCTGAAAAACCTAGCCAAGAGAATGGTAGAGACTTGTCCAGGTAGCTCCTAAATCAGATATAATTGAATGGAGAAGAAAAAGAAGCACACATGGAACATCCTACATCCTAGTTAATACATAGAAAACAATCTCAATTCAAATACTTACTGCAGGGGTCTCCAACCTTTGCAACTTTAAGTCTGAAGGACTTCAGCTCCCAGAATTCTCCAGCCAGCTTTGCTGGCTGGAGAATTCTGGGAGCTGAAGTCCTTCAGACTTAAAGTTGCAAAGGTTGGAGACCCCTGACTTAGTGTATATCCAGGAGGAATGGATTATAATGTTGTGATGTGTGTGATACTACTCATGTAGCATCACAAAAACTCCAGAACCATAAAGCCTACAAACTTCAAATTTGCCACATATGTTCCTCTTGGCTTCTAGGTGCTCACTAAGAAAGGATTTTTTGAACTGACCATCAGAGCATTAGTATTTCCTATATTATTATTACTATTATTAATATGCTCTGATGCTAAGGGGTTCTACTCCCCCTCCCCACCTCAAAGGAAATGTTCCAAATGCAAAACACAACCAGAGGAGTTTCCGTTTCAGTTTTACTTTCACAACATCAAGGAGCTTTATTACAGAACAGTTGAGCTAAGCCATGCCCAGGCTCCTTCCTGTCTCCTTCTTGCTCACACAGCAAATACCGTTTGAGTTTCCAAGCACCCCTCAACTCTCTCACACACTGATAGGATGCTAGGCAGATGAATACCAATGGATGCTGGTAGGCAGAGGCTGATTTTGTTTTCTCCTTACTTTCCTCCTAAGTTCTGATAAATCTGTTCCTTCTACTGTAACACCAGTTACAGGGAAAAGAGGCAAAAGACACAGAAAAAGATTTACAGATGCTATTAGGAAAACACAAGTAAGGGAAGCTGCACACAAGTACCGTCAAACTCGTCCCCAAGTAGCAGACAGACTGTAAAAACATATACATCTAATAACCCCTACGTTAATCAGTCACAAATAAGATCAATGCCTTGCACTAATATGTATTTGTCTGGTTTAAAATATGAACCTCCAGGAACAAGGTTGTTGATCTCGGACTCTGCTTATCCTGTGCCTGGTGTGATGCTCTAAAGTGGCAGGATGAGATTCCCAGGATGTGCTGCAGTGGCAGTAAAGCCCACCTCCCTCCCCTTCATCCCTACCCTGAACCCTTACACAGCCTTCTCACCTACCGGCATCCAATGGCAAAGCACTTCCTTTCTGCTGTCCAGAAGTACAACAGCTGCTTCCAAATGACATTTTTTGGAGCCAGAGAAGTCAAGGAGGGAAATTTTATGCCAACATTCAAAGTGCAGGGGCTGGTCTACCACAGGATAGAGAGTATCATGGCATGGCCTCAGCAGCAGCCTTCATTTCTCCAGATATATTTTGTTGGTAATAATGACAATGAGAGGGACATCCATGGTGGAATCTATCCAGGCATTAATCCACAACTGGTTAGCCAACTGCAGAAGTTGCTGCATGAACACAAGAAGTATATTTTGGAACTTAAAGCTGCTGTTGATTCCAATCCTAAGGGCCACAAGGATTTCCAAGTGGTGATTAACACCGATAGGAAGCCTTCTAGAGAGTATCATGATTGTTTCAATGCCCCACAACTACAGAAGTGACTGTTCTCATTGTCAGCCAGGATTTTGAGAAGAGAGATATCTTTCTCCACAGCAGAGACAACAGGTTGTTACGAATCAGTGAGACGCATCATGCCTCTGATGTTCTGCCATGGAGAAGATGGCTATTACATCAATATACCTCAGTGTGACCCAAACACCAAGCTTCTCTCAAGAAGACTGTGTCTACTGCTGCCTTTTGCAGCTACAGGATTATGGCATGATGGCAAAGAATGCTACCTACTGCTGTTCCAGTTCCATAGCAAAGCACAGTTATCCAACCGACTAGTGCTTATAATAAGAAAGACACATTTAATTAGAATTCTGTTCTTTCTTCATATGCTTAATTCTGTGTTTTAGAACAGGGTTTTTCAAACTGAGTTCTGTGGAACCCAATGGAGAAATTTAGAGCCTTCCCCTGCATATTCCCTCAAATACATCCAATTTTCTATCACTAGAGTTGTGTTTCTCAACTTTGGTAACTTGAAGATGTGTGGACTTCAACATATTGGCTTCAATAAGTTGCCAAGATTGAGACACCCTACACTACAGTTTTACCTTTTGGATCCCAAGGTTCAAAAAAACACAACAACCCCTAGCAAGTTCTGTGGCCTCAGAAAGTTTGAAAAACCTTGTTCTAGAAGTTAAAAGAAGAAAGGTTGCCTTTATCTCGTTTTTTTAAAAAAATAGCCATGCAAGAGGATCCCAAATTCCTATTCCCATAATGCTAAAGTTTGCAAGTTCTATAAATTATGTATCCAATGGAGTCAAGACTACAAAGCTGATGCAATAATAAAATGTTTTGATCCCTAAGGTTGAATAAAAACAGAAAGATATCTCCTCTCTTGTTTTTTTTATGAGTGGGTTTTTTTCCCTGTCACCATGCTGATTCCAAATGCATTTTCATCTTTCTCTTTCCTTTCTGAACACACCCCACCTTGAGGCTTTTTTTATGGCTCTGAGTTAATTCTCATCACAAGCTCATTTCTTTTCCTCCTCTCGCTATGGAACTTTCAAGGTCTGGGATTGTTAAAGCTATAATGTGGACATCAAGCAGACGAGGAAGAACTTTATATCTATTTCCATTATTTCTCCTTCGATTTACCTACCATCTCCAAGAAACTTATTTTTCTGCACCTTACAATTCACCTTTTTTCCTTAACTACTTTGACTTTTCCTGCCTTGCAGTAACTTCACTGCAGCTACTTACTTATTACATGTTTCATAGCCATGGAGCTCTGTCCTACAGATAAAAAAGAAATGAATAAAACTTGTAATATCAGCCAAGCTAAAACACTACTTCAAAAAAAAACAGTAATAAACATGCTACCATAAAAGTGACATTCAAAGCATTGATACACTCAGTGTTAGCTTTTTCTATTTAAAAAAAGTTCATTAATTATAGAGAGAAAAAGAGAAATCCAGGTGCAGCTGTTTGTAATTAATGGAAACTATATGACTGAACAGTTTTAAGGCTTTAACCCATAAGTAACAAATGCGTGCTTGAAAACATCACATTCTAAAAACAAAAATAATGTATCTAAGACTTAATTCACCCTCTAATCAATTGAAAAATAACTCCAATGAATAGAGAATAGAGTTGGAAGGACCTTGAAAGTCTTCTAGTCTAACACCCTGCTCAAACAGGAGACCCAACACTATTTCAGACACGTAATTGTAATTAGAATTGTAATTGTATTCGAATTTGTATACTGCCCTTTCTCCCTTACCGGACTCAGGGCGGTAAACAGGCAATGATAAAAAAACAATAATAAAAACATCAATATAAATACCTATGCTAAAAATGAAATAAATACTAAGCCTGCTCTAAAATGCACAATAAAACCCCCAATAAAACCAGATTAAAAGCTACACCAGGCCGGCTGTATGAAAAAGATGGGTCTTCAGGGCTCGGCGAAACAGGTGCAGGTCCATAGCTGTGCGGAGGTCGGGGGGCAGGTCATTCCAGAGGGCAGGAGCTGCCACAGAGAAGGCTCTGCCCCTAGGGGTCACCAGCCAACATTGACTGGCTGACGGCACCCTGAGGAGGCCCTCTGTGTGGGAGCGGACTGGTTGAAGGGAGGTATTTGGTAGGAGGCAGTCCTGCAAGTACCTAGGTCCCTTGTCATGGAGCGCTTTAAAGGTTGTTACTAGCACCTTGAAGCGCACCCGGAAAGTAACAGGCAGCCAGTGCAGCTCGCGCAGGAGAGGTGTTACATGGGAGCATCTGGAGGCTCCCAGAATCCCCTGCACAGCCGCATTCTGAACTAGCTGGAGCCTCCGGGTGCACCTCAAGGGAAGCCCCATGTAGAGAGTGTTACTGTAGTCCAGGTGGGAGATGACGAGGGCTTGAGTGACCGTGCGTAAAGCGTCACGGTCCAGAAAGGGGCGCAACTGGCGTATCAGACGAACCTGATAAAAAGCCCCCCTGGCCACGGCTGTCACATGATCGTCCAAGAAAGCCGATTATCCAGGAGGACGCCCAAGTTGCAGGCCCTCTCCACGGGGGCTAATGATACGCCCTCGATAGCCAGAGATGGAACCAACTGGCTATGTCGTGATGCCGGAAACCACTGCCACTCGGTCTTGGATGGGTTGAGTCGAAGCCTGTTTCTCCCCATCCAGACTCGCACAGCCTCCAGGCACCGGGACATCATTTGCTGTCCAGTCTCTTCTTACGAGTGATGAGCACCGATAACTTCTGGAGACAAGCTGTTCCACTAGTTAATTGTTCTAATTGTCAGGAAAATTTTCCTTGGTTCTAGCAACACTTCTCTCCTTGATTAGTTTCCACCCATTGCTTCTTGTCCTGCCTTTTTGTGCATTGGAAAATAAGTTTTCCTATGAATGACCAAATGGTCCAAATAATCTAATGAAACAAAGATCTGTGTTAAAATCTTTAAGGGCCAAACATTTTAATCCTAATATCTATACAGCCTCTAGGAAAATAACGGAATCTACAGAGGGTGTATCAGAAGCAATAAGGCAAAACTGTACTGTAACCATTCTGTTAATACAAGTGTTAGTGTTTGTATGTTGGATGCTCCTCAGATTTCCATTATAGGGGACAGAGAGCTTTTAAAATTTCCATCCTCAGAGGCATTGTGAAGACGTTATTTTGAGCACTACATTTCCCTGACAGTCTTGATTTTGAAAAGCACAAGAACCTGATTTTGAGTAAAGTATATTCACAACCCAGTTTATTTTTCTTTTCCATCTGCTTGGTCTCTTGGGTAAAGAATGGTGAAACCAAAACAATTACCAAAAGAATTTATGTTATTTTTTAAATTAAGTTTCAAGTTTATTACATTTATATACCTCCCTATCTCCCTGACGGGACTCAGGGCGGTGCACAGGAAATAATAAAAACAACAACAATAAATACAGTAGAAATATTAAAAATAGATTAAATTTGAAACCCGTGCTAAAATTATCATTAAGAACCCTACTAAAATCACATTTAAAACTATACCAGGCCGGCCGCATGAAATAAGTGTGTTTTTAATGCCCGACGGAAGAGGCGCAGGTCCGTGATAGTACGGAGGTCAGGGGGCAGGTCATTCCAGAGGGCGGGAGCTGCCACAGAGAAGGCTCTTCCCCTGGGAGTCGCCAGCCGGCATTGTCCGGCAGACAGTACCCTGAGGAGGCCCTCCCTGTGGGAGCGGACAGGTCGAAGGGAGGTATGTGGTAGGAGGTGGTCCCGCAAGTAACCAGGTCCCATGCCATAGAGCGCTTTAAAGATGGTTACTAACACCTTGAAGCGCACCCTGAAGGCCACAGGTAGCCAGTGCAGCTCGCGCAGGAGAGGTGTTACATGGGAATATCTTGAGACTCCCGAAATCCCCTGCGAGGCCACATTCTGAACTAGCTGGAGCCTCCGAGTGCACCTCAAGGGAAGCCCCATGTAGAGAGCGTTACAATAGTAATTAAATAATCTGCCTGATTTTTAACAATTTATTTACTAGTATTTTTACTAATTTTTTACTATATTATTAAAATGTACATAGTACCATATATATTTGATACAATGCTATTTGTACACTATTGATTAAAGATTAACACTTTAATGTTTGGATAGCTTAGATCATTGAACATAAATAAATATTGTATCACTATCAATTATAGTTTAAAATGTCGATGTTAATCAATGTAAAGTTATTGCATTCTCAATCGAGTATAACAAACCTCTTCAGACAATATCAAAGTATTTGTCATATAATAAAGATTTTTGCCTTAAGATGATTACTGAATAAATAAAATCACCTTTGTAATGTTACTTAATGTCATTTGTGCAGGTTGGGGGGAAAAGGGCGGGGGGGGGGGATTTAAAGCAAATTTGACAACAATTTAAATGCCAAAGAATAAAGAAAGGAAAAGAAGGGAGAAAACTCTTTCATTTCTAACTTCTGGTAAATTGCAACATTTATAAGCATAAGATTCCCTGTAAATGTTCATATTTGCCATGCTGCATTGTCTATATGGAAATCATTCTTGCTTAAACCTTCTGCTGTGAATATATACTCCTAATTTTGCCATAGCTGCACATTCTCCAAGTTTAAGTTTAAGTTCCCAATCAGATATTGTCAGGATGATATTTCCCTTCCAATTTTGAACCAAATATGCAAAAGGGGTTTTACAAAAGACAATTGAACTTTGTTTTTCCTTTAATATGTTTCTCTTCACATCCAAGAAGCTTCTTAAGTTCTGTCTATTATTTTATCCCCCTCCCCATTCTTCCCATTGTTATGCCCTGACTTTTTTTTTTAAATAAAATAATCTTTATTAATAAAAATATAAAATTAAACATTTAACAATTATAGGGTGGGGGATGATGGTGAGGACGAACAAGGGTAGGGAGGGAGGGGAAAAGGGGAAAGGTAAAAGTGGGGAGACAGACCAGGGATATATCTACTCCCCTAATTTAAGAAGTATATTTGTCCCAGTCTAACGTCTATTATTACTTGTATTCATATTTAGATGCTTACATATAAACTATAACATTGACTTACGTATAATATTATCTTGTAGCTCCTTGTGCCTATTTCACTATTATTCTATCTAGTTATTTTCTTTGATATCCGTCATTCTCTTGCTATACCATCTGTACCATTTCTCCAAGGATTGGGCATAAATTGAGGTTGACTTGTCTTTTAAGATATATGTTAATTTGTCGGCTTCTGCACAACTAACTTTTTTTGATATAATTAGGTTTTTGGTTGGTGGATTATTATTTTTCCACTGTTGTGCAATGGCCATCCTGGTCGCTGTTGTGATGTGTGTAAAGAGGTACCAATCTTGGATTTCTTGTGGTTTAATTCCCATTGTTATGCCCTGACCTTTTTTTTTTTTTTTAAACATACGGGGTATTTTTATTTGTTTGTTCATCTTGTCTTTGCCATTTCTGAGTAAGAGTATATATATGCAACCTAAACCAAATGGCATTAGTTTTTGTACATTTTAAATTCTTTTTTTCCAATGTCCCTCTTTCATTCTTGAGACCTGATCGTACCATTTCAGTGATTTGTAACTACACCAACCATGGTATAGTCCAGGGGTGGGCAAACTTTGCAACTTTAAGTCTGAAGGACTTCAGCTCCCAGACTTCTCCAGCCAGCTTTGGGAGCTGAAGTCCTTCAGACTTAAAGTTGCAAAGTTTGCCCACCCCTGGTATAGTCTAATGTCACTTTGTAAAGTTCTCTCTAAAATTCTGATTTGTGCCATTTGGAATTGATATTTTATCTTGGGTAATATATTTAGTTTTATAATAGCAATTGATTCTCACCAAGATAGCTCTACATTCCTCTGCCTTTCAAGGTCTTTTTTGATTTCTTGCCATAATTTAACATAGTTATTATGATGTACTTGATTGTTGCCTGTCAGATGGAAACCAATGTATTTCACTGAGTGAGCTATCTGACAGCCAGATTCTCCTGTGGAAGATTGATTTCTCTGTGCATTAAATATCTTGTGATTATTTTTGCTTTTAGAACATTGATTTTCTATCCAGAGAATTCTCCAAACCCTGAACTGTTTTCATTAACTGTTTTATTGTCTTTTGTGGTTCTGTGATGGTTAATACTACATTCCATTCCATAACATTCGAGGCTGTTTTTCTCTTCATGACTTTTGAGATGTGTTGTTTGTTTAATGTCTTGAAATTTTTCTCCCCTTTTATTTGTTTGCTTGTTTTTAATTAATTAATTAAATACATAAATTCGTTTGCCGCCCATCTTACCGCAAGGCAAATCATTGTAGTTCTAATGCAATGCTGAATAGTAAGGAAGAGCGCAAGGGTGGGATTTTACTGGTTCGGACTGCTTCGGGTGAACCGGTAGCTCCAATGATCAGCTGGGAGCAATCTGTTTCGCTCTGACGATCAAGTGGGACTTGCCCGCCCGCTCCTGTGCTTTACTGATCTATATCTTCTCAGCTGAGTTGCGCAGCAGAGCGGAGTGACATGCCTCACCTGTTTTCCTCCCCTGCAATAATGTGGAAGGTAATTTTTCTCAAAACTGCGTATGTGTGCACGAGCATAGCGAGCGCACTTGCGCGAAGCACATGATCGCTGAACTGGTTGTTAAAGCAGTAGGATCCCACCACTGGGAGAGGATGGATCTTTTTACCTTGTACCTTTACAAATTGAATATCTGCTGAAAATGCTTCAATAGCTATATTCTTTGCTTTTTTCTATTGGGATAAGTTCAAAACTCTTATCTGGAGTTCATTTTGTTCAATACAGCCAGCAGGAAATGGCACTGCAAGTTATCGTTCTCTGTATCTAAATAAATAGTGCAATTTTCTTCCTTCCCCCACCCACTTTTTGAGGGGGTTTATATATACTTTTCAATAATTACAAACTTTCTGTTGTCCCTGATCTTTTTCTTTGGAATAAAACCTATTTAGTCAATATATATAATATCTGAAACACATTTTTTCAAGCTATCAGCTTGTAAAATTTTCGCAGTCTACATTCAATAGGATGTACTGAAATTGGTCTACTTAACTATATTTGCCTCCATTGTTCCCTTCATTGTAAATCAAAACTATGTATGGCTCTTCCATTATTGCTTCTGTTTCTTTAATATCATTCATTATATTCTTTGCACTGTTGAGGAACGTACCCCTCTGGACCTGGTGCTTTTCCTAAATTGTATTGTTTTATTGCTTTTTTTAGGGATGCGGTGGCTCAGTGGCTAAGATGCTGAGCCTGTCGATCAGAAAGGTTGGCAGTTCAGCGGTTCAAATCCCTAGTGTCGTGTAATGGAGTGAGCTCCTGTTACTTGTCCCAGCTTCTGCCAATCTAGCAGTTTGAAAGCATGTAAGAATGCAAGTAGAAAAATAGAAACTACATTTGGTGGGAAGGTAACAGGGTTCTGTGTGTCTTCGCCATTTAGTCATGCTGGCCACATGACCACAGAGACGTCTTCGGACAGTGCTGGCTCTTCAGCTTTGAAATGGAGATGAGCATTGCCCCCTAGAGTCGGGAACGAGTACCACCTATGTGCGAGGGGAACCTTTACCTTTATTGCTTGGGCAATTATACAGTAGGTGTACTTAGTATTTACCTGTGTTGATCATTAAATTCTTAAATAACCAACTTTTCAATATAGTTAGTGTGATTGATTTTAGTCTCAGAAGACAATTTACCGGTCTTCAGAGGAGAACTGAAATTTATTTTAGTAAGATTGAAAATTTGGGTTTTGGTAGGACTTGATTCATTTCTGTCCAGATATTTATCCAGTCAGTCATAAAGGGCAAGTCTCCATTTTTATGGCATTTCACCCTTTTCAAAATTGCTTTTAATAATTTTATTTGCTAGACATTTGTGAACATTTAATGGATAATTAAAACTTCAACAGAAACTGCTAATTTAAAAATATTATTAGAAATAATCAAAATTTGACTCATAAAATGATTATCCATTCATAAAATGAATGGATAATCAGTATCATGTCTTATATTAACATTCATAGATGTGAATGCAGTTTTTTCAGCAATGCAATAGTTGATATTTTATTCATGTTTTATGCAGAAGGTATATCCTTCTAGGGCTGTGAGAAACCTCAAAGGGGTGATTGGATTCAATTAAGCTTAGATCGAAGCTCCCCATCAAAGTAGATTTGTGAATCAAAGTGGGTAGCTGCTTCGAAGCAGAAAATCAAATCAAATGATTATGGAGCACTTCATAACCTATCAAAGCAGTTACAGATTCAACAGCTCTTTTTCTTGGGGGCATTACAAACAAAAACACCTTCACCTCCATATAAGAGGAATGATTGCTGGGCACAAAGTTGTGTGTCGTGATCTCTGTCATTGATAGGAACAACTAGCCAATCAGATTCATCTTCTCGTTAAGCTTTCTGCCTAATGCAGCAGGGATAGGGTAGACAAGACCAGCATGGTTATTACTTTTCTTAGTTGTCAAGTCTTTATTTGTAGCTTTTTTACACTTCTTAGCTGGTCCTGCCAACTCCTCTAGAGTTTGAATAAGAGCTCAGAGCTTATTATCTCAAAAGGTAATTTTGGTTAAACCTTTTAAATTCTGTATGATTGGGACAGGTTTCATCCCCTGCAAATTGAGCGGTGTATCATGGTGTTGCTATTGTTGTTATTTACCATATTACTGTTGAACCTGCTACAATATACTGCCAGCTGCTCACAGAAAGATAACAAAGCACACAAATACAAACTAATTCAGTAATCTATATAAATAAAAATGTAAAATAGTTTGTGCAAAGTCACTAATCTCAGAAAGTACGGCATCGATCGACACCAAATTTTCATACAATGTTCCCAAGGATTTCCAATGCAATCATACATACATTTTGTGTGGCTGGCACACGTGTGTCATGTGCAAGCAGCACAAACGTAAAAGGTATGCACTTCTCAGGTTTTCATCTCCCTGTAGCTCCTCCCATCCAGCTGCTTCTTATGATGCGTCACACACAGGCCCCTCAAATTTCCAACAGTCATTTCCTCAGCAACCGAATAAACTTCCAATGTTCCCACACTGCATGAAGGCCTACAAGGCCCAAAACTAGGCATGGAGGGGGGGGAGGTTACACACTCCCAGGTGGCCCACCTTTGGTCCCAAGAGGCTGTATGTATGCCTACTAGGCCCAAAATTAGGCATGGGGGTGACACACTCCCAGTTGGCCCATTTTTGGTCCCAGGAGGCTGCATGGTAGGTAGGTAGGTAGGTAGGTAGGTAGGTAGGTAGGTAGGTAGGTAGGTGGATAGAGAGAGATAGGGAAAAATACAGTAGGTAGGTAGATAGGTAGAGGGATAGAGAGAGAGGGAAAATACAGTAGGTAGGTAGGGGGATAAAGATAGAGAGAGGGAAAAATACAGTAGGTAGGTAGGTAGAGGGATAGAGAGAGAGAGTGAAAATACAGTAGGTAGGTAGGTAGGTAGGTAGGGGGATAGAGAGGGAGGGAGAAATACAGTAGGTAGGTAGGTAGAGGGATAGAGAGAGAGAGGGAAAAATACAAGAGGTAAGTAGATAGGTAAGTAGGTAGGTGGAGAGAGGGGGAAATACAGTAGGTAGGTAGGTTGGGGGTTATACAGTTGTTGTGTGTATGTGTTTGTGTGTGCAGGTGTACATCTACACACAGATTGGTTGGCCATTTAACCAGACTGGGCAACAGCAACGCGTGGCCAGGTACAGCTAGTATAAACAATAAAAATACTTAGGTTTTTCCTGAAAGATGTGTTATGGTAAGTGGAATGTAAAACATTTGTGGCAGAAACTATTCTATAATGAAGGGATTGCAATACAAGATTGCTATCTCTATGTACCCACTCAATGTCTCAGACAAAGAGAACCTAAGGCATCTCTTCATAAGTTGAATGCACAGGATGATCAAATTATACTTCATGGAGGCAGTCTTGAATATGCCAGAGAGCCAAACCATGAAGACTTTTATTGTCTAAAACTAATAATTCAAAGCAAACTCAGAAATACTCTACATGCCTTGGCCAGAAACCTAGGTGTTGTGTGGTTGTAAAACTCTCATCTCCTAACTGGCAAACCATCACGCTTTGCACAAATTGTAATTTCTAAATGGTCTTCAAAGGCAGCCTCAGGTAAAATCTGTAAAACCAATTTAGAGATGATACAGCATGAGTTACTGTTCCCAGAATTTGAAAGTATTCCAAAGTATATTGAAAGTATGCCAGCCAGCTCTTTGTTTTGTATTTTGTGTCCTGTGACTTACTGTACTGAACCATTTTTGTTTTCAACAAGCCATAGTTGAAAGACAACCTAGTCCTGTTAAATATAAATCAAAATTTCTATGGAGGCAAAATACATTGTACAGTGAAAACAGCATGCCTATTTATCTGAATTTTGCCAGGGTTAATGTCCCATAAATGGCTGTTATTACTACTATTTTATCTGCTTGTGCCAACATACAATTCAGTTGCCGGCCTTTTGGTGTTTTCCCATTACAGATTGTAGTGATTTTTAACTGCATATCAAATATCAAAATAGGTTTAGTTGCCTTCCCTTTGAAACTCATAATGCAAACTTGAACCATATACTCCTTGACTCTTGAATCTTTAGTCAGAAATATATCACAGTTGACTTGCACAGGTATGTTTATTTCATGGAATTTCACTTATATGGCAACATGCTTCTGGATGTCCGGGCATGAGTCACTGCTGCCTTTTTCAAGTGGCACCAGGTCACTGGTACCCTCTGTGATTGGAAGATCCTACTGTAGCTTAAATCAAAGATCTACCACAGAGTTATTTGCCCAGTGGCACTCTATGGGGTGGAATGTTGGCCAAAGACAAAGAGACACAAAGAGGCTGTGGTTGTATGGACATGTGGTCAGAATTGATGGGCAATCTGTCATGAGGAAATCACTTGCACTCAGCCCAGATGGCCAGCAGCTCCAAGGATGGCTGAAAAAGTGATGGATGGACTGCCTGCATGAAGACATGCAAGCTATAGGTTTGCAGCTGATGCTGCAGATTGGGCGAAGTGGGGGGGTGAAACACAAAATCACAGACCCTGAAATATGAAAATGCTCTAATTTCCCCTTGTCATCACAGTCACCTGCAGCTCCCTTATTTTGTCCTCCTCTGAATTCCTTCTTGATATAATCTTCTTCCAATCAAGAAACAATCAAGAAATCAGAAGTAGGAAAGAAGAAAAAAATGTTAGGAAGCAGGAGATGGTATAGTTAAAGAAGATATATATTTGTCTTGAAACAGAGGCAACTAATTGCTCGGGGGAAATAACCTCTTTTATGGCTTGTATTTATGTTTTCCGTAGCCGTCATTGCAGACAAGATGCAGAATATAACTCAGCAGATATTCGAAGCAGCTCAGAAGAGTCGTGCTGGATTAACTAAAGTCTGTTGTGTCCAGCATTCTCTTCTTACAGACACTGCAGGACATAAGTAGGTCTTTTCAACAATAGCAGCAGTGGTGGGATTCAGCCACTTCACACCTATTGGGAAGAACCGGTTGTTAACTTTCTAAGCAGTTCAGAGAATCGGTTTTTGGAAGAAATCTCCTTTTGTTTTTTCCACTTTCCAGGGCTAATCCTGTAAGGAAGGCAGGAAGGAAACATTCTGGTCTTGTTTCTAGCCTCATCTTGATTGCCCTCCTTACAGAAACTGCCTCTCCATTAACCCTTATTACATTGTAACAGCTAAGATGAAGTGCCCATCGATGTGAGTGACATTGAGTTGGCCATGGCCACCCCATCACATGGCCACCAAGCCACACCTACCCAGCTAGTCATTAGGGCAGAGAACTGTTAAGTCCTCAGGCTTACGACCGTGCCAACAAGTCTGGTGAACTTTGAATTACCGCATTCCGGAACGGAGCCGGCAGCCACATCTGATTGGCTAAGACGCGGCTGGCCGGATTCTGTCTAGAGATCTGAAACAATGTTGCTGATGCCTTGCTGAAAGGTTTCCCGCCTGAAAGCTGTATATAAACTGCTGTCAGGCAGGGAAACCTTGCCAGTAATGATCCTTGTGTATTGGGACCATGGGTCCCTTCCCGTCCTGGTAGTGGCCAATTCCCTAGCTGCCTTGATCGGATTGGACTGGTTTCCAGCCTTGGGGCTGTCAGTCCAAGGAGTGAACAGCGTGCCCGCCAGTTCTCCGGTAGACGTCGTGCTTAAATAATTCAGCGACGTCTTTGATGGCAGCCTAGGAAAGTACAGGGGCACCCCAGTCTCCCTGAACCTAGACCCGCAGGTTGCTCCTGTCCGCTTGAAGGCCCGCAGGTTGCCGTTCGCGCTGAAGCCCAAGGTTGAAGCGGAATTAGAGCGATTAGTGGCGCAGGGTGTGCTCGAACCCGTCGATCAGGCGAAATGGGAGACCCCGATTGTGGTCCCCATCAAGCCCGACGGGTCCGTCCGGATCTGCACCGACTATAAATCGACGATCAACCTCGGGCTTCAGGCGAACCCATACCCGGTTCCGGTAGTACAGGACCTGCTCCACTCTTTGGGACAGGGACGCGTATTCTCGAAGCTGGATATGGCGCAGGCCTACCAACAGCTTCCGGTGGACGACGAGGCTGCGGAGGCGCAGACTATCGTCACCCACCGAGGGGCTTTTCGTTGTCGCTGCCTCCAATTCGGCATGTCCATGGCCCCGGGGATCTTCCAGAGCCTCATGAAGCGACTGCTCCATGGGCTCCCTGGCGTTGTACCATACTTTGACGATGTTCTGATTGCTGCTTCCAGCATATCAGAACTCGCCAAGACGTTGCGGAAGGTCCTCAGGATTTTCAGGGGCGCGGGTTTGAAATTGAAGCGCAGCAAATATACATTTGCTGCGCCAAGGGTGGAATTCCTGGGCTTCATGATTGATGCCCAAGGAATTCACCCAACCCCCTCCAAGGTCGAGGCCATCCAAAAGGCCCCCACTCCTGCCTCCAAGATGGAGCTGCAGGCATTCCTCGGCCCTTTGAATTTTTACGCGCCGTTTATTCCCCATAAGGCATCGCTAGCTGAGCCACTGCATCGGTTGCTCGACCGATCCACGACCTGGTGCTGGGGCAGCCGCGAGGCGCATGCGTTCGCGGCTGTCAAAGCCATGCTCACGTCAGACGCGGTATTAGTCCAGTACCATGACAGGCTTCCTCTGATGCTTGCATGCGATGCCTCCCCATACGGCCTGGGGGCTGTCCTGAGCCACGTCTTTCCAGATGGTTCAGAAGCCCCCATTGCTTTTTACTCCTGGACAATGTCTCAAACAGAGAGAAACTACAGCCGAATCGACAAGGAGGCTTTGGCTGTAGTGTCCGGGATTAAGAAGTTCCACAATTACCTCTATGGGCGGACTTTTTCCGTCGTCACAGACCACAAGCCGCTCCTTGGGCTGTTGGCCGGTGACCGTCCGACCCCCCCCATCCTTTCTCCCAGGATGACCCGTTGGACGGAGTTCCTGGCAGCATATGACTATACGCTGCTCTACCGTCCAGGCAAGCAGATAGGGCATGCCAATGCCCTAAGCCGCTGCCCTCTCCCAGGGACGGATCCGACCCCAGTGCCGGCCCTTTCCGTCCTGACTGTGGCGGAGTCTGACCTCCCCTTGTCTTCCTCCGCCATCGCCGCTCACACCCGCGCAGACCCCGTCCTTGCCCAGGTTTGCTGTTGGGTGCTGAGGGGGTGGCCTTCGGGCAGTGTGGCCGAAGAATTTCGGCCGTACAAGTCCCGCCAGCTGGAGCTCTTGCTCCATTGCAGGTGCTTGTGTTGGGGAGATCGGGTCATCGTCCCCAAACCTCTAAGACACATGGTTCTTCAGTCGCTCCATGCCAATCACCCAGGCATAGTCCGCATGAAGGCATTGGCCCGGAGCTATGTCTGATGGCCTGGCATGGACGCTGAAGTGGTGGATTGGGTGGCCGCTTGTTCCACTTGCCAATCTTCCCGCCCTGCCCCGCCGGTGTCCCGCCGAGGGAGTGGGACGTTCCCAGGAGCCCATGGTCCCGGCTTCACTTGGATTTCGCGTGTCCCTTCCATGGCCAGAGTTTCCTTGTTGTGGTGGATGCGTTCCCTCGCTGGGAGGAAGTGATTGTCATGGCTTCCACCACAGCGGAGAGCACAGTGCGCATGTTGCGCCGCCTGTTCGCCACACACGGGTTGCCGGACGTCGTTGTGTCCGACAACGGACCCCAATTTCAGTCCTCCACTTTCTTGGACTTTTGGCCACCCAAGGGATCCGCCACGCGCCGGTTGCCCCTTATCACCCGGCGTCTAATGGACGCGCGGAACGAGCAGTCCGCTCGGCCAAGGAAGCCTTGGCCTGTTTGGATAAAGGGGACTGGCAGGCACGTGTGGCAGCGTACCTTTTGGGACAGCATGTCACACCTTGCCCGACCACAGGGAAAAGCCCCACAGAGCTCTTGATGGGCCGTCGCTTGCGGACCACCCTGGACAGACTGCACCCCGATTACGACGGGGTGCAGAGGAGCAACCTGCAGGTTCCCTCTCCTCGCCTTTTCAAAACGGGGGATCTAGTCTGGGCGAGAAACTTCTCAGGGGAGCCGTGCTGGGTTCCCGCAACAGTCTTGGACTTAACCGGCCCCTGTTCTTACAGGGTCGGCCTACGCGATGGATCTGAGTGGCGGCGCCACCTGGATCAACTAAGGCGCCGCCTGCCCAAGATGGCCTTTGCCACACCAGGCCATTCCTGCCCGTTGGCCCCCGTTGGGCTGTTGTTTCCAGTTCAAGCCGAGCCGCAGAAGGTAACTCCGGAGGCCTTTGCCAGTCCAGGCCTCTCCTCGTCAAGCACACCCTGCTGTCCCCTTCTGGACTACTCCACTCAAGCCGACACGGAATTGTGGGCCTCGCCGCTAGGAGGCCCACCCTGCCAAACAGCTGCCTGCCAGCACCCTTCAGGAACCTCAAGCCCAGTCGTCACGCCCCCTCACCCGGACTTACCGTTATCGCCGGTCCCCGCTGCGCCGACTCCACCTCCGAGGGCAGGCCGCGGTGACGCAGGTGGAAACTCCACTCCCCGCAGGGAGGAGCTTCCCCAGGAACTACTTACCTCGCCGAGCTCTCCGCAGCAACTGAGACGTTCGGGGCGGGTCCGACATCGCCCCGCCTACTTGAACGAGTACGCATGCGCTTACACATTGATGGACAGAAAGCATTGACGCATGCGCACTGACTACAGGGGAAGGAGTGTTAAGTCCTCAGACCGTGCCAACAAGTCTGGTGAACTTTGAATTACCGCATTCCGGAACGGAGCCAGCAGCCGCGTCTGATTGGCTAAGACGCGGCTGGCCGGATTCTGTCTAGAGATCTGAAACAATGTTGCTGATGCCTTGCTGAAAGGTTTCCCGCCTGAAAGCTGTATATAAACTGCTGTCAGGCAGAGAAACCTTGCCAGTAATGATCCTTGTGTATTGTAAATAGTTGCTGAATAAACGTTCCTGTTGTTTGACTATGCCTGAGTCGGAATCCTTCTTTTAATCTAACAAGAACCAGTTGTTAAATTATTTTCTCACTTTAACTATGGCCTATTTAAAACACAGATTTGGTCACACATGCAGAGATAATCTTTTCCAATAGGCCATTAATAATCAGTTCTTTTACTTGTATGCATGCATGTATGTATATATGAGTGGTGGGTTGCAGGCAGTACGCCCTGGTACGGGTGCTCTAGAGCCTGCCCGGAGCACTAAATATCATTCCGGTACAATGCTCCAGAGGGCCCACCTGCCCGCCTGAGCTCCTGATCTGTCTTTTAAGGCTTCCGCGCTTCCGCACACATGCATGGCACATACAGCACTTGTGCAACACTCTGCTGAGCAGCAGGAGCGTTGTGTAGGCTCATGGAGGCGGTAAGACACATGTGCATGCTGCGCGTGTCCATGTGGACGCCGCCAGGCCTGTTCCAACCATACCAGTTGGAATGGGATCCCGAAGCCACCACTAGTATGTATGTATGTATGTATGTATGTATGTATGTATGTATGTATGTATGTATGTATATTTGTTTTAAAGAATATGAGAATTGTTTCTGCAGAATTTAAAATGCTCTTTTCATCTTTCTCAAAATCTATATGGGCACTGTGAAATTGATCATTCCTATCATCAGATAAGGGTAACAATGTGATTTTTTTTAAAACAACCATTCATTAAAATCCATAGTGTCCAAGTAAGATTGAAAAATATTTCTGTTGCTTTATTTTCTTTCTTTGAAAAGCTGTCATTTCTGATTTCAAGCAATTCCATTCTACTAAGCTTGCTGTTCTCAAGATGTCTACAGATTTAAGCCTGGTTGCAATCAGCTTTTGTCAATACTTTATATTGATAGAAGTGCAATTACTTGTCAAGATTTCACTTTGTTTGTCCAAAACAAACATTGACAAAAAAATTGTAATACTGCAATAAAATCTTTACTCTGCCAAATTTGTAATAGGTTTTTGGTTTTTTGATGGAGAAGCTAAAATGTTTTAATTAAAATCATTTAATTAAATTGAGGTAGATAGATAGATAGATAGATAGATAGATAGATAGATAGATAGATAGATAGATAGATAGATAGATAGGCAGAGCAATCAATGGTTGTATTTCAAATTAGTCTTATCCAACAATATTCTGTTTACTTTTGTATTATCAACAGGGATTGAATTTATCCCAATTTAATTGTGGGCCTCGCCGCTAGGAGGCCCACCCTGCCAAACAGCTGCCTGCCAGCACCCTTCAGGAACCTCAAGCCCAGTCGTCACGCCCCCTCACCCGGACTTACCGTTATCGCCGGTCCCCGCTGCGCCGACTCCACCTCCGAGGGCAGGCCGCGGTGACGCAGGTGGAAACTCCACTCCCCGCAGGGAGGAGCTTCCCCAGGAACTACTTACCTCGCCGAGCTCTCCGCAGCAACTGAGACGTTCGGGGCGGGTCCGACATCGCCCCGCCTACTTGAACGAGTACGCATGCGCTTACACATTGATGGACAGAAAGCATTGACGCATGCGCACTGACTACAGGGGAAGGAGTGTTAAGTCCTCAGACCGTGCCAACAAGTCTGGTGAACTTTGAATTACCGCATTCCGGAACGGAGCCAGCAGCCGCGTCTGATTGGCTAAGACGCGGCTGGCCGGATTCTGTCTAGAGATCTGAAACAATGTTGCTGATGCCTTGCTGAAAGGTTTCCCGCCTGAAAGCTGTATATAAACTGCTGTCAGGCAGAGAAACCTTGCCAGTAATGATCCTTGTGTATTGTAAATAGTTGCTGAATAAACGTTCCTGTTGTTTGACTATGCCTGAGTCGGAATCCTTCTTTTAATCTAACAAGAACCAGTTGTTAAATTATTTTCTCACTTTAACTATGGCCTATTTAAAACACAGATTTGGTCACACATGCAGAGATAATCTTTTCCAATAGGCCATTAATAATCAGTTCTTTTACTTGTATGCATGCATGTATGTATATATGAGTGGTGGGTTGCAGGCAGTACGCCCTGGTACGGGTGCTCTAGAGCCTGCCCGGAGCACTAAATATCATTCCGGTACAATGCTCCAGAGGGCCCACCTGCCCGCCTGAGCTCCTGATCTGTCTTTTAAGGCTTCCGCGCTTCCGCACACATGCATGGCACATACAGCACTTGTGCAACACTCTGCTGAGCAGCAGGAGCGTTGTGTAGGCTCATGGAGGCGGTAAGACACATGTGCATGCTGCGCGTGTCCATGTGGACGCCGCCAGGCCTGTTCCAACCATACCAGTTGGAATGGGATCCCGAAGCCACCACTAGTATGTATGTATGTATGTATGTATGTATGTATGTATGTATGTATGTATGTATGTATATTTGTTTTAAAGAATATGAGAATTGTTTCTGCAGAATTTAAAATGCTCTTTTCATCTTTCTCAAAATCTATATGGGCACTGTGAAATTGATCATTCCTATCATCAGATAAGGGTAACAATGTGATTTTTTTTAAAACAACCATTCATTAAAATCCATAGTGTCCAAGTAAGATTGAAAAATATTTCTGTTGCTTTATTTTCTTTCTTTGAAAAGCTGTCATTTCTGATTTCAAGCAATTCCATTCTACTAAGCTTGCTGTTCTCAAGATGTCTACAGATTTAAGCCTGGTTGCAATCAGCTTTTGTCAATACTTTATATTGATAGAAGTGCAATTACTTGTCAAGATTTCACTTTGTTTGTCCAAAACAAACATTGACAAAAAAATTGTAATACTGCAATAAAATCTTTACTCTGCCAAATTTGTAATAGGTTTTTGGTTTTTTGATGGAGAAGCTAAAATGTTTTAATTAAAATCATTTAATTAAATTGAGGTAGATAGATAGATAGATAGATAGATAGATAGATAGATAGATAGATAGATAGATAGATAGATAGATAGATAGGCAGAGCAATCAATGGTTGTATTTCAAATTAGTCTTATCCAACAATATTCTGTTTACTTTTGTATTATCAACAGGGATTGAATTTATCCCACTGTGATTATTTAATACAACTGGAGTGTCTGTGTATAATGAGCTATCAAGTCAGCGCTAGTTCTTAGCAACCACATAGCTAGATGAAGGATGAATGTGTATAAACACACACGTATGGAAAAGATCCAGTATCTTTTGAGCAGATTGCTCTATATTTGTATGTTCAGTGTTCTGCTCAAAGCTCATCATGAAAACTAAGCCACCAGGAAAACAACCTTATCAATGTAACGATTCAGCATTAAAACTGGCTATTCTAGCCTATTTGTAATTCAGTACCTACAGTCCGAGGCAAAAGGAAAGGGCTCTTGAGTTTTACTCTATGCTATATTGAAGGCTATCTGGGAATTATATCAAGCTGGAGGGCTCTTTTTTAGAAATCTATAATTCTGTAAATTAGAGCAGCAACTCAGTTCAGAGGCAGAACCGAAAGTCTGATTCCCCTGGCCATACCCTGGGGAGCTCGCCCTCCAAATGCTTAAAGGTAAGCTTATTTTTATGGAGATCTCTGAACTGACCAGGCTTTTTGCCATTCATTTATTACATTAAAAGGCTACCTGGCACCAGTGTGTGATTCTGGGGAACATGCATTTTTAAAGAGTGAAAAACAATAACAGAGGAACTATATATGTCTAGATAAGGAAACTCTATGTAATACCAAAACTGAAAAAAACAAAAACACCCACCCAAACATATATTTTTACACTGCTGCATGTGGAAGAGCAGATATGTCAGCAACCTCGATGAAAAAAAGGACCCAGCCACACCTTCAGAGGCAATTGCTATGAAATGGAGAGTCCTTGCTAGTGAATAAAATTTCAGAAATTCTCCTTGGATGTAAACAAAGGCCAAGCCCATTCAATAGCATCCAGCCAGAGGAGGCATTTTTCAGCAGCAGGAGTACCCCTTCCTTCCTTCCTTCCTTCCTTCCTTCCTTCCTTCCTTCCTTCCTTCCTTCCTTCCTTCCTTCCTTCCTTCCTTCCTTCCTTGCTTGATTTCAGTTTATTCTGCTTCTAAAGTCAAGTCCTCATTTAAAAAAAATTAAATAGATTAATTGATAATCTTTCGAGTGGCCTTTCGAGTGCGCTTCAAGGTGTTGACGACCATCTTTAAATTGCTCCATGGCTCGGGGCCTAGCTATATACGAGACCGCCTCCTGCCCCATACATCCCTTTGTCCGATCTGCTCCCACAGAGAGGGTCTTCTCCGGATGCCGTCGGCTGGGCAATGCCGGTTGGCGACACCCAGGGGAAGGGCCTTCTCTGTGGCGGGCCCAGCCCTCTGGAACGACCTACCCCCGACCTTCGCACTACCTCGGACCTCCGCCTCTTCCGCCAATGTCTTAAGACGCATTTATTCCAACAATCCGGCCTAGCATAGCCCCCCGTTTCTGACTTTTATACATAAATTGCAATTTGGTAGGGTTTTAAATGGGTTTTAGCACGGGTTTAACAATTTAATATGTTTTAATGATGTATATTGTTTTTATTGTGGTTTTAATAATGCCTGTGCGCCGCCCTGGGTCCTAACAAGGAGAAGGGCGGGGTATAAATTCGAATAAATAAAATAAAATAAAAATAATAACTGAAGATATTTTACTATTTAGAAACTAGGTAGGTTTGTAATCAGACAGACGTTCCACACACAAGATTACACAAAGAAAGTTTTAATGAAGAGATGAATGTAACTTAATCATTTCCTCCCAAATTATAAGATATCATCACTGAAGTGTGGATAGCATGGGCACAAAATTCCTATAGATACCATCCCAGTCTTTCCTGTCCTGAGCAGATGCTGCAAAGTCCAACATAAGAGCGCTCCTCAATTGCCGTTCTTCAGCATCTATCTGGTGATTCAGTTTTGGTTTTGGAAAGGTGTGGTTTTGTTCTTTTCTAGACAAGAGGACATCATCTTTCCAGTAGTTGCCTGGGCAAGGGTGCTACATCCATTCTGCAGACATAACACATCCAAGAAAGGCCTAATTACCAAATCTCATTCCTAATTGTGGGTTGTTGACTGAGCACTTGATGAATGTCTTCCTTCTGTCATCAGTCACAGAAGGAGATGCCCAGAATTTTCTCAAAGTTCCCATCTGAACTCCCCCTTCCCCCAGCTTCTGTTGATCTTGAGCAGGTAGAGTCTACATTTCTGCTACATAAAGGAAGAATGGTGTGACGGCTTTAGTGAATTCTCAAAATTTCATTTTCAGGCTGTTTTTCTTTCTTTAGAACGGGGCTGTCAAACTCCCAGCCCGCAGCCCAGATGAGTCACACACTGGCCATGCCTACACCCAATTTAGTGAAAGGGGAAAAAGTCCCAATACATCACTTGATGCCGCCATGACAACATGAATTTGACATCCTTGCTTTAGAGGCACTACTTAATGTGGCAAAACTGCTTGAACACCTATCAAATTGTGCAAACCTTTCAGTGATATGTCAGCTGTTGATGCAAAGATCAAAGAGCTTAGGTATATGAAGTCATCCATCTGCTCAATTGGCTCACCTCTAAGGGCAAGATTAATTTGTATCCAGTGAGTTAACATGGCCTTGGTGTTGTTTCGGGGTGGTTGTTTTTTTGTATTTATCAATAGTCTAAGTCTCTCTGATCTTTTGCTTATGGCATGTGATGATGATGATGATGATGATGATGATGATGATGATGATGATGATGATGATAATAATAATAATCTTTATTGTCAATAATGGGGCTCAGCACTGAGAACCAACCCAGGCACCTACCATCACTAATGATGAGGAGAAACGAACAAAAATCCACTTTGCATCTTTCGTCACCCGGGTCAACAAGGACCACATCAGATGCTATGGCTCCTGGACATCTGTCAAAAAATGGGCTACAGGGCTCAGTTGTTACTGCCAGGGGACCAAGGCGTGCAACTGCAAAGCGACTGGAACCAAAGCGCAAAACTTGGACAACTGAAGAAAATAAACAAATCCTCAAATATTACTACCAGGTAGAGCCAACAGCCAGGGGATTTCAAAAGATATCACGGTTGTAGAGGGCCGAAGTGTACAGTTCATTGATATGCCAGAGTCGAAGAAAAGAACTAGAAAAAATTATGAAATATCGCAACCTTGCCATCGAAACCACACGGCTATGGATGAAGCATGTCACAGTGACACCCATTGTCATCGGGGCACTTGGCACCATGTCCAAGAATTTTAATAAATATCTCAGCAAATTGCAGCTTCCTGCAATAACACCAGCGGAACTGCAAAAAATGGCGCTACTTGGCACATGTTATATTCTACGAAGATACTTGGTTGATACCTAGGATGCTGGCAGCAAATTGTATCAACAATTAGCACCAGTCAATAGTATTTGTAATATGCATTTTTAAATGTTCAGTTGGCTGAGTTTCATGTTTTATGAATAAAGTAAATAATAATCTTTATTGTCATTGTACTAAAATTACAACGGAATTGGTTTTAACTTCACTGGTGCAAAATTATAACAGGAACAAAAAAGAGAGAAAGGAAAAAAGAAAAAACTAGCATGTGCATGGAATGATTGCGGTTGAATTTAAAAGTCTCACACCCCAAGGATAGAAGCTATCTTTAAACCTGTTTGTTCGGCTGGCTATACGTTGATATCTTCTGCCTGATGGTAGAAGTGCAAAGAGATACCAACCAGGGTGTGAATCATCTTTGAGAATCTTCCTTGCTCTGCTAAAGCAGCGAGATCTGGCGATGTTATCCAGTGATGTCAGAGGGCAACCGATGGTTTCTTGTGCCGAATTGATCACTCTCTGTAGTGCCTTCCTCTCTGCAACTGTTAAACCAGCATACCATACTGTGATACAATATGTGAGGACACTTTCTATGATGGACCGATAGAAAGAGACCATCAGCCATTGTTCCTGTACCTTTGGTTGTAATTCTATGAAAATAATATCATTGGTGTATGCTGCATCTGTGAGGTTCAGCTCATTTGTGCCACAATGAACTATTGTATGGCTAGCCATCCTATTCCCTAATTATTCAATCTGTTACCACACTGAATAACAGCGGTGATAGTACATATTTTTATTTCCCTCCTGATATGACCATGAAAGGACTGATTTTGCTGCAATGCATTTTAACCCTGCAAGGTAGGCTGCCATAAAAGGGAATAGTAGTACAGATAGTTTTGTTGAGTATGTGAATTGCCAGAATCACTTTCCACATAGAATTCTGATGGATATTGTTCAACTCTTGATCAAATAATAAAAAAAACCAGTAGTTTGCATTCCATTGTGTATACCCATATAAATTTGGTCCATATAAGCCAAAAACCTGGTCTCTTCTTCCCAGATGGAGGATTCTTGCACTTCTAGAAGCCTTCTGACAACCTGTGCAAAGAAAGACCTAACTATGGACAGAATGCTAATCCTCTATCATGTTCACATGTGTCTTGTCACCATTTTTAAATGTAGGAATAGTAGAAGCAACTATCCAGTTAATTGATTTTTTCTTCATGCCATTGAGAATAACTGAATCTAACTGATTACTACTACCACTACTACTACTACTACTACTACTACTACTACTACTACTACTACTACACACCTGCCTTCAATGCTTCCACAAAGTCATACAGCTTTGCCATTTGTTTGATAGCAATCTCTGTTTTTCTTGGCTCAACTTCACAAATGTTATTAGAGGGTGCCTTGGGTCAGCTAGTTCCTGATCTAATGCTGTTGGTGGATAAAATTTAAGAGTAAATCAAAATGTTGTTTCCATCATATAGTACTTTGGCTGGTTTTAGCAATTCACCCTGTCACATTATGAGTGCTCATGCTGAGGTCAGCTGTGATTGCTTGGCAGTGCTTTCAAGGTGGGAAAAAGTGTATGTTGGTCGTTGTGCAAAATCTGCTGCCTCTATCTTTGCAGCAATGCCATTCCAAAATACTTCCTTTCCACTTTTTAGATTTTTGCAAATTGCTTTGTCAGCTTTTTTGCTTTTGTTGGATTTATAAGCTTAGCTATATTTTTTTCTTTGTACCAAGCTAATGGTTTCATCCATTATCTATTTTTGGCCCCATCTTTTCTCTGCACAAGAGCAAATAGCTTCCATCATCATGCAGATGGTATATCTAACTTTGGACCGCTGAGCTTTGTATCAGCATATCAATCAGTCATAGGGTGCCAAATCTGTTGCATCACTCAATGTGAAATCTTTCTTGGTATTGGGACTGCAGTAATTTCAGAGGTGGAGAATAGGAGTGGGGTATAGCTTTCAATTTTAAATTGATGGTCAAATGCAACTTTTGCAACTCACAGCATCTTAACATCTTTAGCAGCCGAATTTCAGGACTTGCTTATTGAGAAATAATTGATAATAGGAGCAGCAGTGCTTCTGAATACCCAATTAATTGAAAAATAACTTTGTGTCTGAATAATTTTTGCATTCACCTGCCGAAATGAAGGTGCTTCTTCTTGCTGATTTATTTATGAAATTTAAATTTACCCTTTTATTATCTATTTATCTCGGTGGCAGCATCAGGTGCTGACATGTAGATCGCATGTAAATCTTTACATGGTATCTTCCATTTACGCTCAATTCGAATTGATCATACTTCCTAAGCCAGTGGTCGGCAAACCGCGGCTCGCGAGCCACGAGCGGCTCTTTGGCCCCTTGGGTGCGACTCTTCCTCTCTCCTTTCCCCGCCCCCAGAGGCAGCGGAGGGCCCGGCATGTTGGTTGGGGGGGGGCTCTGGCTGCCTCCCCCTGGAGCGAGCGAACGAGCCAACGGGCGGGGGGAATGCCCGGGGATGTGGCTGCGCTGGAACCGTCCAGGTGCTACGCGCACAGGAAGGCGGGCGTGCAGCGCCCGGACGGCTCCGGCGCAGCCGCAGACCGGGCACTACCCCAGCCCATTCGCTTGTTCGCTCGCTCCAGGGGGAGGCAGCCAGAGCCCCTCCAACCGACATGCCCGGCCCTCCGCTGCCTCCAGGGGGGGGGGGAAGGAGAGAGGAAGAGCCGCACCTGAGAGGCCAAAGAGGGACCTGGTGGAAACGTGCCCGGCTGTCCTGCCCGATGCAGTTTTAGTTTTATTATTATTATTATCTATTTAGGGTCACTGTGGTCTGAAACGTGTTTGAAATGTAGTCTGTCAGATATGTGGATGATACGTGGGTAAAAATCAAAGTTCAAGAAGCACAGGCTTTCGCAGACCATAGCTGAGTCTTTTGGGAGTAGGGCGGTATAAAAATATAAACAGATAAATAATAAAATAAATAAATATAAATACCATGGACTCAAACATCAAGGTCTCCAAGGAAGACAGCAAGAATGACAAGCTGGTGTTCCTAGACTGTGACATCCTAATTGGGACCTGTGGCAACTTAGAGGTAGACATCCCCACCTTCAGGGACATGGAAAAGAAAGAAAACAGGCACTTGAGACAGCTTTTAAGACAGGGGTGGGCAAACATTGCAACTTTAAGTCTGAAGGACTTAAGACTTAAGTCCTTCAGACTTAAAGTTGTAAAGTTTGCCCACCCCTGGTCTAAGGCCTGTGAGTCTCAAAATTGGGCCTTTGTTAAATCAATATCTGGAACCAATAAAAGGATGGCAGATAGAGTTGAGACTCAGAGTCAACAGAAATACCTGGCAATTATTTACATAGCTGGTGTATCAGAGAAGCTAAAATGGATATTTGGATACCTGCGTTCTTCAATCCCACCAAGACAGAAGTTTGCCCACCCTCAAGATCAGACACCAAAACATAAGAAAGTAAAGTAGTATATGCAGTCTACAGCAGTGAGGAGTGTTCGGAGCTGGAGAAACCAGACAGCCTTTACACAAGAGGATAGCCCAGCACAAGAGAAGCAACACCACAGGACCAGAATCACCATTTTAATACGTGGTTTTAGCAAAGGGTTCTTAAGTTTAATTGTGGTTTTAGGATGTTATGTATTTGTATATTTATATGGTGTTCTTAATTTCCTGTGCGCCGCCCTGGGTCCTTTTGTAGGAGATAGGTGCGGGATATAAATCAAATAAAACTAAAACTAAACTAAACAGTATACCTTCATTTAAAAGGGAAAAAAAAGGACACTCTTTTGAGGAAAACAATGTTCATATTTTGGACAGGAAAGATAGATGGTTTGATAGAGGAGTGAAGGATTCTATTTATACCAAAGCAGAAAGCCCTTCCCTCAATAAAGGTGTCTCCCACTGTTTATGCTGCTCTTGCATCAGTGTCCAGGAAGCTCAAGACCCTTTCACACGAGTGGGATTCTACTGGTTCAGACCAGTTCAGGTGAACCGGTATGTCAGCCTCCGCTTTATTGCTTGCTTCGGCTGTCATAGAAACGGGGAGGGAGGGGGCTGTAGGGCTTGGGGCGTTGAATGTGCAGGAGGTGTTTGAAGCCAGGAGCTGATACGGACAGTCAGCCAAGGTCAACCATCCTACATACCATTCTGATGATGCTCTTGAAGATGCAACTCACATGACATCGAAGAGGGTTTTGCATTGGACAGTAGCTTGGGGGGTTATAGGGGAAAGGGGATGGACAATGCTTGATATGTATACTTTCGTACGTAAATATCTCAGACCTTGCTTGAACTTCACTGCATTCTTTTCGTAACCAGTAAAAGTATTCCCAAAACTTCCAAAATGGATTTGAGTGGATTCTTTCTTGGCTATCGATAGAGGCAGACCTGACACGGTAGCTCTGATGATCAGCTGGGAATGAACCAGTTTGCTCCGATGATGAGCTGCACCTGCCCACCCACCCCTGCTCTATTGTCCTTTATTTCCTGCTTTCTAGCTCATTTGAATCATGTGGCAGAACTGATTTCCCTCCCCGCCCCCAGCTGTTTTACTTACTGACTTGGAAGGTAAGCAGCTGAGCTTCTCAATGATCCATTTTCAGTGCTGTGCCCATGCACAAAGCACACATGCATGCAAAGCATGTGCGCACTGAACCGGTTGTTAAACCAGCAGCATCCCACCACTGCCTTCACGGGTTCACTAGGAGGAAGGGTTTAGGAGCAATGAATCTTAGCAGCTCCCTGTTTATTCCCCTAATGAGCCTATCCAGATTAGGTAAGAAATAAAACCACCCTGGAGGACATATATAGGGGTGCCCCTAGCCAATTGGCTGAGACTGAGAAGCTACTTGGATAAGCAGCAGAAGATTTCAAGACCCCCTCCTCCCAAATCCAGTTGCCATGACTCACTTCCACACTCAATAGGAGATGTTCACCCCCCAAAATAAATGCATGTGTTCAAAACCATAGGTGTTATAAATCTCCTTCTGGCCAGATCCAAGCAATTGTAGTTCGGTTAAAACAACTAGTTCAATGTTATATTTCAGCAATGCAGTACAGATTTACTTCTGTTTTCCCAATTGGACACCATTTAAGATGTTCCCTGTAGCAAAGTTATCAGTCTTCTTTGGTATTGCAGATTTCTGCTTGGCATCCAATAGCTGTAGTCTGTGAAATGCCCTGGTGGTTCTCAGTGCTACGATAGGTGACCAATGATTCAGATTGGTTGATTTAAATATATGGATATCCTGGTAAGTGGAAACTAGTGCATTAATTACCCTGGAGTCCGTAGCATTGTTTGAGGTTTGTTTCAGACCCACTGTAATAGTTGCATAACAATACATTTTACATTGCTTGGTGGACGCAACTATCTTTCCTAGCCATGTAATGACCACCAAATGTTGATATGCCTCCAACATTAGGAGCCAACTATGAATGGACTGGGGTATAGGTTAGGAAAACAGGACAAGTTCAGGAAATCAGTTTAACTCGGAAACAATCAAATGATGTGGATTAGATACTTTATCGCTTATAAGACTATGTTTTCCCAAACAATTTTAAATATAAGGTGGAATTGGTTTGTTAGCATCACAATGCCAGGCCTGCAGTCATATTCCTTTTAGGATCTTTGGCCTGCCATACTTTGTAATAATAATACTCTTTATTGTCATTGTACTAAAATTACAATGAAATTGGTTATCTCTCTCTATTTATTATGCAGTTTCATTAGTAGGTAATTCGGGAGGGGGGAGTAGTAAGGAGTAGAATGTGTTTATTTTCAAAATGAAAAAAATTCCTTTCTAGAAGCTCAAGGTCATCTTTTGTCTCCGCACCTCTGTATCTGACCAGAACTAGATGGGTGGAAATGCCAGCATGGTAGAAGAACATGGGAGTGGGGAACTTTAAACTGGGTGGTAACCCAGGAAGCTTTCAGATTCGGGTTTCCACAGATTGTACCAACATGCCTCTCTTATTAAATTGGAACTTTGAGGAAAGCTCTGGCTTGGACTATGATTTAATTCTGGATGATATTTGGAACGCTGACACACAATAGATTACAGAGCTAGCTCCAATTTAATAATTGTTATAGCTTTCTGCCTGCATGGAACTGTGGTGAAATCAGAGTTGGTTTGACTTTTAAGAAGCTCTCTTCTTATAGTGAAGAGCACTTTCTATGAATTGCTTTTCTGCCTGTGAGGGCGAGCTTAGTAAAACTAAAATGTCAGACTTTAACAAGGCAGGAAATGATATTCTATCAGATACTTACATCACAATGCCTGAGTGAAATTGAATCAAGTGCATTATTCACTGAAGTGCAGACTGTCAGCAACCTGATATTAAGAAAGGCTAAAAATGCTCCATAGGAGGAAGAAAGTCTAACAACACAGAAACTGCCTGAGCGGGCCAATTCACAACAGCCGATTTCAGTTTGCAAAAAACCAAAGCCCAAATCATTGAAATAATATTTTTACTATATAAAATTGTTTGCTGTCTTATATCTGATGGTACATTATATGACAGCTCATCTTATATTTGAATACCTCTTTCACATCTAATATTTCTGTGTTTTTAAAATGTATTTCAAAATTACTTTATTATGTGTGAGGGCATTCAAGCATTTACAGCTCTCATTTGTTTTGCCATTTCAAATTCTCAACTAAGGGCAGAAGGGCACAACCTGAGACCTCGGGGTTGCTTGTGGCTCACAAGTCTGTTTGGATATTATTACAGGTTTACTATCTGAGGTTGAAATATTGTTGAAATATCAACAACCTCAGATATGCAGATGATACCACTCTAATGGCAGAAAGGGATGAGGAACTAAAGAGCCTCTTGATGCAGGTGAAGAAGGAGAGTGCAATAGTTGGCTCGAAACCCAACATTAAGAAAACTAAGATCATGGCATCCGGCCCTCTCAACTCCTGGAAAAATAGATGGGGAAGAAATGGAGGTAGTGACAGATTTTATTTTCCTGGGATCCAAGATCACCGCAGATGGGGACTGCAGCCAAGAAATTAAAAGAGGCTTGCTCCTGAGGAGGAAAGCTATGGCAAATCTAGACAGCATACTAAAAAGCAGAGATATCACCCTGCCAACAAAAGTGTGTATAGTCAAGGCTATATTGACTATTGCAGTGATGGCTAACCTTTTTTGGCTCGCGTGCCAAAAGCGGGGGGAGCACAGGGGGGTTGTGTGTGTGTGTGCCACACCCATAATGCTATGTGCGCGCCCCCTGCTTTTGGCGTGCTTTTTTCACCCTCCCCAGGCTCCAGAGGCTTTCTAGGAGCCCGGGGAGGATGGAAACAGCCTCCCTCCACCTCCAGAGGTTTCAGGAGCTTCCCTGAAGCCTCCAGAGGGCGAAAAACAGCCTCAAAAGGAGGCCTAAATCATCTGGCCAGCGCACACATGCACGCTGGAGCTTACAGGACAATGCCTCGTGTGCCCTAAGAAATGGTTCCGCGTGCCACCTGTGGCACTCGTGCCATAGGTTCGCCATCACTGGACTATCGCATTGCAACTTTTGACCATTGGACTATTGACCATTGCAACGTTTCCCAGTTGCAATGTATGACTGTGAAAGTTGGACCATAAGGAAGGCTGAGCGCCAAAGAATTGAGGCCTTTGAGTTATGGTGCTGGAGAAGACTATGGAAGAACTATGGTGCTGGCGAGTCCCTTGGACTGCATTTGGTTTAAATTAAATGTAAATACAATCAAATTCCATTTTCCTAACCTATCTGTTATTTCTGGAACATCATCTGTTGTCGCAATCAAGTTACCTCGGTTGGAGAAGAGACAAAATTGGAGCTCACCCGAGTAGTGTGTTCTCTGCCGACTGAATATTAAGTGACTAAAGGTGGGCAAAAAATTGAAAACCAGATGGATTTACTTTTCAATTTCAATTTATTTCGATTTGTAAACTGCACCTATCTCCATCGAGATGGACTCAGGGCGGTGCACAGGAAATTAAAAACCACAATAAATAGATAACAACAATTACAATAAGTTAAAAAGAAATTAAATTACAAGCCCGTGCTAAAATTCCCATTAAAACCTATCAACCATTTTCTAATTTGACTGGAGCTCTGTCGTACCTAGGTCTGAATTCTAAGCTAGTCCAGCTTGCTGGAAAAAGTATGTCTTGAGTGAGCGGCGGAAGAGGGGAAGGTCCGTGATAGTGCAAAGTTCGGGGGGCAGGTCGTTCCAGAGGGCGGGCCCTGCCACAGAGAAGGCCCTACTCCTGGGCGTCGCCAGCCGGCATTGACCGGCGGTCGGCACCCTGAGGAGGTCCTCCCTGTGGGAGCGAATCGGTCGGTGGGAGGTATTTGATTTGGATCACTAAAACTACTTGATTGCATATATTCATATTGCTTTATAGTTTTCTGCCATGGGGAATGTTATGGGCCTAATGACCACAGTCATCATTTGAAGTACACGGTAGATGAAAAAGAAGTGCGAACAGAAACATATATGGTAATAGCTACTGTCCATTTACTCATTCATTTGAAGAAGCTCCCACTATTCATTTAGCTTCACAATATCCAGTTTTTTCTCCTGTCTATTGTTTTAGTAGCTATACACATTCATTAGTCTGGGAAGGTTTGTGAGGTCAGAGCAAATAAATGGATTGTCATTCATTGCCAGAATCCCCAAAAAGGGCAGAACCAAGTCAAAACAATTATGATGATAATGTCAAAAGCTAAATATAATTATAAATTATTCTCCCCTCTGCCTAAAAATCCCCTTTGCCCTATAAAGCAGGGGTCTCCAACCTTTGCAACTTTAAGTCTGAAGGACTTCAGCTCTAGGCCAGTGGCTCTTAAACTATTTAATACAGTTACTCCTTTTCTTGGTCTCAAATCATGTCATCAGTCTACCAGAAAATAAAATTATGTTATTCTACATGAGCATCTAGCAGCCATAGTCCCATACTGGATCCTCGATTCACAAACAAGCAATTACAAATTGTTCCATTACTCCTAAGATAAGGCCAAACTGGCTGGAGAAGTCTGAGAGCTGAAGTCCTTCAGACTTAAAGTTGCAAAGGTTGGAGACCCCTGCTATAAAGAGAGTCCTTGATGTTCACTTCTGAAAGGGCTAAAAATCTCTATTTAAGACTGGAACATTTGGGAAATGTGTATAGTACCCTGAATAGAAATATTAAATCTATTTCTAGGGGGGGGAAAACTTTCAACCCAAATATCTTTAGAAAGCACTAACAAATGACCTCAAAGATGTATGATTTCAATCTAGCCAAAGACATTTAGGCAAATATGGGGCTGTGCGTTTTAATCAATTGTATCTGTGCGTTTATGTGTGGATTTTCCATATCAGGCAAAATTCCAAGATGAGACATTTATGTAGTTGCTTCTTTCAATTGTTTAATTTAAAAGAAGAGTTGGTATACTCCAAACACCCATGGCTATTGTTTTGCATTGCTTTGTGATCCACCTCGCAATGTATGCACAGACCTTGCAGAAAATGTGTCATGAAAAGTTACTATCCAGTTTAGGATCTATATTATATTGCAACCGTATCCCAAGAGTCACATTTAATTTCCCTAAATGTAACATAGGGAAGTGAAGAACTGGTAAAAGTCTGCCATTAGAAACAAGAGGAGGGAAATAGAATTTCAGTGCCAGGGCAGAATGCAGAGACAGCTAAAATGAGATGAAATACGGGGCAAAACAGCTCTCCTATAAGGAAGTCATACAATTAAGGAGCTTTTCAAAGGTTATATATGTGTCTCCTAAAGAACCGAGAAAAAGAAACAAAAATTGGAGGTCAGAAAGATATAAAAGGTGTGTTGTGGAGCAGACTAGAATTCTGCTTAACAAAAAGAAAAGAAAAGAAAACAGTGTAGTTAGCTCAGCAATACCTGAGGAGATGAGATTTTAAGTCAGACAGAGAGGTTACTCATGAACCAGTGGAAATTTAAGTAACCCAAAGGGAATTAATGGACAATGCAATCCAGTAAGGAGAACAAGTGAAAGGTAAGGGACAAAGGGAAACTGCTTACACTTGTAGCACAGTTGTAGAACAGGAATCTTATATTCATAATATGCCAAACTTAGTTTCTGAAAGTTCTAACTAGGGCTGGGAAATGTATTGGTTCTAAAGCCAGAGTCACTGGCCACCTTCGCAAGACATGCTAAGCTGGGTCAAGGGGATTACTATGTTATACAAACTTCCTAATCAGTCAACTAACTTCATAAGCTATCCTAGAGTCCCAAATAGTTCCTATTACTATTTCTTCCTTATTTTTCACCTGCCTCCAAGGATGGTTAAAAGGGGGCAGAAAGTCATGGTCTAAGTACCTTCCCTCCCATTCTCGCCAGTGATGGTGAACTCACTTGACAGTTGTGTCAGCAGATCTTTTTCCAAACTGAAATAAAATAATATAAAATGTGACAGTTTCTCTTTTGTGTGGTAGCTCAGAAATCATAGGAATAGTAGTTTAATCCACTTACCTCGCTCTGTATCATATATAACAGGTGAACATGGCTAATAAAGATGGCGTAGATTTTCATAGACCAGTGGTTTGAGGAACAGTAATGGCAAAAACTTGTCCGCACACTCAATAAATACACAAATTGTACTTGAAGCCATGTGGATTAACCTTGTCTGTACCAGAGCTCTGATTCGCATTTATTAGATATTTCTATACAGTTCTTTTCACAAACAAATATATTTGTAGAAAATCCTTACAGTTGAAAAGACTCCTTGGCAGCAAATGCTTCATGAGTGTCCAAGAATCAAGGAAGAAAAGAGAATTATAGTTTCAATGAAATGCCTTACATTCACTGTAGATTAAGAGGGGTTACTGCAGTGGTGGGTTTCAAATTTTTTTAGAACCTACTCTGTAGGTTTGGCCTATTTTGTGGGCGTGGCTTGGCAGTTATGTGACAGGGTGGGAGTGGCCACCTTTTAAAATGTGGTGAAATTCATTTAACAACGCTCTTGCTTAGCAACCAAAATTTTGGACTCAATTGTGATGATAAATTCTTTCTTTCTTTCTTTCTTTCTTTCTTTCTTTCTTTCTTTCTTTCTTTCTTTCTTTCTTTCTTCCTTCCTTCCTTCCTTCCTTCCTTCCTTCCTTCCTTCCTTCCTTTCCTTTCCTTCCCGTTGGGTCACTGGCAGCAGCGGGCCAGATTTACTTCCAGATACGCCGGTGGAACCCCCTCTCACCGGTTCTCTAAATTTCACCAACCGGCTCTCGCGAGTAGGTGCGAGCCTGCAGAAACCCACCACTGGGTTACTGATATGATAAAGCGTCTTCCACTGCCTTTTAGTGTAGATTTCCTGTTCTTGTACATGTTTCGATATAGATTAGAACAGGGGTCTCCAACCTTTGCAACTTTAAGTCTGAAGGACTTCAGCTCCCAGACTTCTCCAGCCAGTTTGGCCTTATCTTAGGAGTAATGGAACAATTTGTAATTGCTTGTTTGTGAATCGAGGATCCAGTATGGGACTATGGCTGCTAGATGCTCATGTAGAATAACATAATTTTATTTTCTGGTAGACTGATGACATGATTTGAGACCAAGAAAAGGAGTAACTGTATTAAATAGTTTAAGAGCCACTGGCCTAGAGTATCTACCATGTCTCAGAAAAGCATTGTTCTTCAGATGGGTTTTTATGCATATTGAAATTAATATCCTCCTATAGCAGGGGTCTCCAACTTTTGCAACTTTAAGTCTGAAGGACTTCAGCTCCCAGAATTCTCTGGCTGGCGAAGTCTGGGAGCTGAAGTCCTTCAGACTTAAAGTTGCAAAGGTTGGAGACCCCTGGATTAGAAAACATTTTTTCCTGTTTTTAAATAGTACATTGCTATTTCCACCCCCCCCCCCCCTATTTTTGGCTACAATTTGTGGAACAAAGTGGTTCAATTACGATGAGTGTGTGTGATGATCTGAACCTTTTTCCAACTCTGTTATTGCATAAAACCTGGATAAAAATCATCATAGACTGAAGTTTAAATTCTGTTAATTCGGTTTTTAAGGGTAAAGTTTTTAGGATTTTAAATGGTTTTAGGATTTTAGCACAGGGTTTTGGGGTTTAATTTATTTTTAGTACTATTTATTGTCATGTGTGTCTTTTTATTCTATTTTAACTTCCTGTGTACCACCCCGAGTCCCTTTGGGGAGAGTGGGGCGGTTTATAAATTTAATAAATTGAAATCGAAATCGAAATCATGCAACACTGAAGGAGAAATCTCTATCTGATTTGCAGTTATGTGTTTTATTTATCAACATTTGGATTAATAGGAAGATTTCTGAGTAATTTCTTTTCAAGTTGTTTGTTTTTAAGGGTTGTAAATATTCTTTTTCTTTTAGTTGGTTACTGTAATAAATGAAAAATAAAATAAGTATTTTTTTTAAATTAATTACAGGTAATCCACAATTTATGACCACAATGAAGCCCCAAATTTATGTTACTAAGTGAGACATTTATTAAGGGAGTTTTGCCCCATTTATGACCTTTTATGCCACAGTTATTACATGAATCACTGCAGTTCTTAAGTTAATAACAAAGTTGTTAAGTGAATCAGCTTCCCCGTTGACTTTTTTTGTCAGAAGGTATCACATGACCCTGGAACAGTACAGCCTTCATAAATATGAACCAGTTGTCAAGAATCCAAATAACAATAGCATTTAGACTTATATATCGCTTCACAGTGCGTTATAGCCCTCTCTAAGCGGTTTACAGAATCAGCCTATTGTCCCCAACAATCTGGGTCCTCATTTTACCCACCTCGGAAGGATGGAAGGCTGAGTCAACCTTGAGACTGGTGAGATTCAAACTTCCAAAGTGCAGGCAGCCGGCAGACAGCAGAAGGAGCCTGCAGTACTGCACTCTGAGCACTGTGCCACTGTGGTTCTTGTAAGTGTAAAATCACATGACCATGGGGAGATCATCATTGTGAAAAATGGTCATAGTCACTTTTTTTTCAGTGCCATCATAACTTTGAACAGTCACTAAATGAAAGTGTTGTAAGTCGAGGGCTATCTGTTTGATATAGTTAAAATTAAAATATACAAATGTCTGTCACCATCTAGGAGTTTTTGATTTCAGTCTTGATTTGAATACTTTTCAAACGTTAGCATTAAATCACATGCATTTACAAAATATAGGTGGGACATTTGGAGATGCAGAGCTGTCATATTTAATGCGTGCATAGATAAAACCTACTGTGTCTTTTTAGAAGCTGACTAAAGATTTGCTAAGAAAGAACAGAGGAGACATTGGAGCAAGACAAAAGGACAAGAAATATTTGAAGTCTACAGGAGAAGCATGAACTTCATAAAGCTGCAGTTGCCGAGGGAGATTCTTGAATTGTTTTGAAAATGATATAATATAAACAATCATGTGTTTGAGTTGAGATGACAGGATTTAGACAGATTTTGCAGCTGAAGAAAAAATGTTACTGAACTGTTGACTTAGTATCAACGGGGAATACTGAAGAAGTATCTCAAGGATGCTAATCATTCTTACTGAGAATGAAATTAAATTCTTTGGTGTAAATATGGACTTCAGATTTAAATTATCACTCCTAAATGTGAAATGAAATGAAGCACAAATGCCCAGCTGAAATTATCCTACTTGGGGATACTATGCAAAATTCGAGTTATAGGGAGAAGGTTCTAATTTCAAGAAAGGTGCAATGAAAGCCACAAAGAATATAATAGAATTCTGTATTGGCCAAGGTTGATTGGACACACAAGGAGTTTTGTCTCTGTTGCATAAGCTCTCAATATACATGCAAGCAACAAGTGAAAATCATGATCATAATCATAAAATACAATCATCATAAATCATAAGATACAACACTCAGTGATAGTCATAAATAAAAGCAATCAACATAAATCATAAGATGCTTAAGTAACAGGTAATAGGAAAGATCAGAAGGATAATAATACATCACTCCTACATGGTTTGACAGGTGGGATTCAAACAATTTTACTACCGGAGCATGGCTTGGTGGGTGTTGCAGGGGAAGGATACTGTAAAATCTCCATTCCCACCCCACTCCAGAGGAAGGACACTGCAAAATCCCCATTTCCTCCCCGTCAGCTGGGACGCAGGAGGCAGAGAATAGATGGAGGTGGGGTCTGTCAGAGGTGGTATTTACCAGTTCTCCGAAATACTCAAAACTTTCCACTCCCAGTTCTCCAGAACTGGTCAGAACCTGCTGAATACCACCTCTGTTTGACATCCTGGGGTATAAGACAGTGTTGGGGTATTAGTTGTTTAGCAGAGCAATGGAATGGATGGGGAAACTGTCTTTGTGTCTAGTTGTTTTGGTGTGCAATGCCCTATAGCAGAAGTTCCCAAACTTGGCAACTTTAAGACTTGTGGACTTCAACTCCCAGAATTCTCCAGCCAGCTCATGACATCTCTGTGGTCATGTGGCTAACATGACTAAAGTCCAAAGGCGCACAGAGCGCTGTTACCTTCCCACCAAAGGGGGTTCCTATTTTTCTACTTGCATTTTTATATGGTTTCGAACTGTTAGATTGACAGAAGCTGGTAACAGGAGTAACGGTATGTCACTTCATTATGCAGCACTAGGGATTTGAACCACCGAACTGCTAACCATTCTGATTGACAAGCTCAGCGTCTTAGCCACTGAGCCACCATGTCCCAAGCTATATAAATATATATACAAACATATACATACTGATACTGGTATGCAGCAGACTAAAATTGTCTTTCTCATGATCTTTTACCATGTCATATTTATTTCCATATTATTGTGCTCTTTTAAATGCCCATGAATTGGACTTTGAGTCCAATTGGACTCTGTGGCAGGGCCGGCCCTCTGGAACGACCTATCCCCTGAACTTTGCACTATCATGGACCTTCCCCTCTTCCGCCACTCGCTCAAGACATACTTTTTCCAGCAAGCTGGTCTAGCTTAGTTTTTAGATTCTAGCTGTGATATAGCTCTTGCCAATCAGGAAATGGACGTTGGGTTTTATTAGGGAATTTTAGCACAGGCTTTTAATTTAATTCTCTTTTAATTATATTATTGTATTTTCTATTATTTATTGGTTTTAATTTCCCT
Source organism: Rhabdophis nuchalis (assembly GCA_039707465.1). NCBI lineage: Eukaryota > Metazoa > Chordata > Lepidosauria > Squamata > Natricidae > Rhabdophis > Rhabdophis nuchalis. The sequence continues at coordinate 76,253,796 of CM077648.1, forward strand.
GAGTCCATCTCGATGGAGAAAGGCGCGGTATACAAATGGAAATAAATTGAAATTGAAATTGAGTCTTGTCACATGCAATAATCTACTCCTAGCCAAGAATAAGACGTGACAGTTTTTCTCTTCTTGCATGTCTCTATTCCACTGGGGTAGCCATATTAACTGTTACCTTATGTGCATGAATAAGGTGATTTATGCCTTCCAAATAATGCTAACATGTTAATATCATTCTCTGTGAGCTTTCTTATTCCTTCTATGGCTCCCCTGTAGCAGATGTTGGTCTTGAGTTTAATGCTTTCATTGTCTTAAGGGTTTGGATGATCTGAAACATCTCTTCTCCATGATGTAATTATAAAAGATGATGTGTATGCAATATCTTCCAATTAACATTATTTCATTCTGACTGGTACCATTTTCCATAGTCTAGAGCAGGGGTCTCCAACCTTTGCAACTTTAAGTCTGAAGGACCTCAGCTCCCAGTAGGCTAATCTTGTTAAATAGACTAATCTTGTTTCCTCAGTAATGTTCAACTGCAACTTTAGGATGCTGGGTTGGAGGGATCTGCATTGGAAAATGTTCATAGTTACTTGTGAGATGGCATGTGTGGTTTAGGGCAAAGAAACAGCATATTCCTTCTTATGCAAAATGCTGAAAATTTATGATTGAGACAATGATGGGAAGAAAGGAAAAGATTTTATGGATTGATAGGTGAACTAAAGCAGGGGTCTCCAACCTTTGCAACTTTAAGTCTGAAGGACTTCAGTTCCCAGATTTCTCTAGCCAGCTTTGCTGGCTGGAGAATTCTGGGAGCTGAAGTCCTTCAGACTTAAAGTTGCAAAGGTTGGAGATCCCTGGTCTAGAGGGATTCTTCCAGCAAGCATACACAATGTATTTGTGTTAATGCGAATCTAACAGCCTACCTTAATTTAGTAGCTATTAGCAATTGTTCTTGCTAGAATGATCATTCTCATACTGGACAGGTATATTAAGGATGAAGAAATTGTATTATATAGTATTGAGGGAAATGGGATTGGAATAAATTGACTTGAACAAGGGTTTGTTTGTTTGTTTGCTTGGTCGGTTGGTTGGTTGGTTCACTATTTTATTCAATTTTATAAAACTAATAAATAAATAAAAATTTTATAGCCACCCAACTCAACCAAATGACTCTGGGCAGTTTACAATTCTAACTTTTTTTAATTGTGTGGTGTTTTTTTTGCTTTTAAATAATTATTATTCCACCTTTTGGAACTTTAAAACAGCATTTCCAATCTTTACAGTGTTCCAATATCAGTATCCCTTCTATTTACATTTTTTTTCAGGTTTATGGTCTTTTATACATAAACATATAATTACACATACACATATATATACACATACATACATAAAAACTAACACACATATTTAAAAAATCACACAACAGAACTCATGGCTTTCTGTCTGGATGGTCTCTGGTGATGAGCCGAAAGGCAGAAGAAGAGAGCAGTATGCTTCCTCCCTTAATTGGGGCCCTAACAGGGTGTTGTGGAATAATTATAGATACTAATCCTCCTGTCTCAGCTGATGCAATAAGAGAACCTGCCTGGCTGAATGGCTAAAAGCTCTTGCCTGATATGCAGTACAGCCCCAGTTTGAATCCCAGTAAGTGTATGGCTAGCTGATGAGAGCTAAAAAGCTCGAAATAGATCTATACTAGTCTCCCTGATTTATTTATTGATCAGCTCATAAAAACTAACACACATATTTAAAAAATCACTCAACGGAACTCATGGCTTTCTGTCTGGATGGTTCTAGTGATGAGCCGAAAGGCAGAAGAGGAGAGCAGTATGCTTCTTCCCTTAATTGGGGCCCTAACAGGGTGTTGTGGAACAATTATAGATACATACATACATATATACACATAATACCTTTATCTTTCAGCATTATTTGCTATGTTTACAGGTATATACAGTTTTTCACCTTACTATTGTTCCTAGGTACTCTTTATGCATTTATTTTGTATCTAGTTTCTAGCCAATTGTACCACCTATTCCAGATCTTATAGTATTCTGTTTCCTCTCTATCTTTTAATTCCATGGTTAATTTATTCATTTCTCCACCGTCGAGCATCTTTTTTATTATCATTGTGTTTGAAGGAATGTTTTCTTGTTTCTAATTCTGAGCAAAAGTAATTCTGGCTGCGGTTATTATATGGAATATGATACAGTATATTGAATTTCTTTGCTTAGATTTCCCTTTATAATCCCCAGTAGAAACTGTTCTGGTTTCATCTCTATTTTTTGTTCTGTAATTTCTTCTAATCATTTTTTAAAATTTTCATCCAATATTTCTTAGTTTTGGGGCAGGTCCACCTGGTAGAATGTCCCTTGTTCATGATTGCATCTCCAACAGTTAGAACAAACTAGTATTTAGATTCCATTTCCATTGCTAAATCTATTGGGTAATTATTGTACAGGTATGTTTGCTTAATCTAAATTAGCAGCTGGCGGATAGCAGTCCTCTAAGCCTGAAAATTTAACCACTGAAATCTTATACATTAATGTGAACATCCCAAATATTGTGAAATTTTGGCATTCTTAAATGAAATATCTTGAGACCACTATTGTGACATTTTAATCATCTGTATGGAGTGCATTTGGTGTTCTGCCGATGACATCTTGTTGTATCATGGTCACTATGCCCTGTGACCAGTGGTGGGTTTCAAATTTTTTTAGGACCTCTTCTGCAGGTGTGGCCTGCTTTGTGGGAGTGGCTTGCCAGCCATGTGACCGAGTGGGCGTGGCCAACTTGTAAAATGTGGTGAAACTCACTTAACAATGTTCTTGCTTAGCAACCAAATGTTGGCTCAGAAATTCTGGCATATGAAGCATGCAAGTCTTAAAGCTGTCAAGTTACAAGACCCTTGCATCCCTAACCCTTTAGTAAAAAATAACCCCAGGGATGTTCAAACTTGACAGCTTTAAGACTTGTGGACTTCAACTCCCAGAATTCCTCCTCTCGTTCTTCATCTTGATGATGGGCGGACGGGTGGGGGGGAGGGAGCTGGAACCGGTTCTAAATGGCCCTGTAGATTTGTGGTACCTTTTCTATAGAAGAGCTTAGAACTGGCAGGAACCCACCCCTGCCTGTGACCATGAAAGATGCTGTGATGAGGCTGGGGATCGTGATCCTAAGGCTTGGATGCGTATTTAATATTCATGGTTACTAGCACATATAGTATACATTCAATAATGTTATTGAGGAGTTACCTGCAATTCATTTGCTAGTTAAAAATCTGTGAAACTTCATAACTTTGGTTTACCATTTTTAGATCCTTTTATTATCCTTGAATTTTCTATTTATGATAGCCAATTAATGTGATTTAAATATTCAAAATAACACTATTGTTTACAAAATAGCACAGTGCTTTTTCAAATTACTTTTTAAAATTCAATATTTAAAAAACCTTTTTTTTAAAATGGTTTTTTTAGTAATAATAAAGTGAATAATACTTGAGGAAGCTTGTAATTTGTTCATATACTCTTGGCACAGAAACATAAATTTGCCAATAAATATATTTCAAAGTATTAAGTACGATGTATTTTTAAAAGATTTTTTAAAGCTGTTTTTTTAAAGTATTTTAGCTTTTAAATCAAGTGACCACTTTTATCTGAAAACTTAATAGCATTTATTTTAGTCAGAGGACTGTTATCTGTTTTCTTCAGGAGAAAGCAGGTGAGGAAGGCAGTTCCACTTTAACTGGTCCACCTGAAACTAAATGTCATGGTATTAATCATTGTATGTTAATCATTGTTATATATGTATTTGTAAAATGTCTTCTTCTTCTAGGGAACAAAAGGAATGTGCACACAATATTTCCTCCTCCAATAATTCTCTTCAATAACATCTTCATGACATCAAATGACATCAAACATGGAACTTATTTTACCAATGGTTGGGAAAAAGGGGTGGAGAGTAAGAAGGGAATTTGTATTGTTAAGCAACTTAAATACTCAGACAACACGATGTTTATTAAGTACTAAGAAATGTAATAAATAAAAAATTAATAAAAATTTTTTTTTTAAAAACCAACATCTCCATGTGGTAAGTTTATTTGAGAAAGGGTGATTTGCCCAAAGTGAGTTCCATATTTGAATGGCTCTCCCAGTCCTAATCCAATTTCTTATCCATCATACTACTCTGGTTCATATAAAATTAAAACTGAGCTGCCTATTATGCATTTCCATTTGAAATGGGTCTGTAAGATGTCAAACATTATTATAAAGCAGCTATAAATGCATTGACTGAAAGGATGTACCGTATTTTTCGGAGTATAAGACGCACCTTTTTTCCTCTAAAAAGAGGCTGAAAATCTGGGTGTGTCTTATACATCGAATACAGCATTTTTTTGCCTCCTGGAAGCCCACCCTCTTCACCAAACTGGCTGTGCCTAGTCTTGTGGAGGCTTCCAGAGAGCTCCTGGGGGCTGGGGAGGGAGGAAATGAGCCTCAAACGGGCCGTTTCCCCCTCCCCCAGTCCCCAGCAGCACTCTATAAGCCTCGATTGGACTATGCATGCAATTTATTTGACCCCAAAATGGCCCGTTTTCGCGATAAATGGGGCGGGTTTTTGCCCCCCCACCCCCCAGGAGCACTCTGCAAGCCCCCCCCTCCCAAGGCTAGTTATGCTTTTTATTTGAAGAAAATCGGCCCCATTTTCGCGGAGAAAGCAGTTTGGAGGAAGTATGCAAAGTGCAAAAAAAACCTTTTTGCCTCCTCCCGCCCCCTTCGCCAAACTGGCTGTGCCGAGCCTTATGGGTAAACGGGGCGGATTTTTTGCTCATTTTGCACACACACCCAGCACTCTGCAAGCCCCCCCCCCCCCCCAAGGCTACTTATGCTTTTTATTTAAAAAAAAAACAGCCTCATTTTCACGGAGAAATGGGCTGTTTTGGAAGTTTGCCGAGTGCAAAGGCTCCCCCCCCACACACACACCTTTCGGGAGGCTCTTTAACTTTTTCTGAGCAAGCAGAAACGAAGTTTTAAGGTTTGTCTGCGATTTCCTTCTGCAGGACAGAGATAAATACACCTGAGAACATCAACCTACCTACCTAATCTCTCTCTCTCTCTCTCTCTCTCTCTCCCTACCTACTGTATTTCTCCCTTTCTCTCTCTCTCTCTATCCTTCTACCTTCCTAACTACACACACACACACTCCCTCCCTATTTACTCTATCTATCTATCTATCTATCTATCTATCTATCTATCTATCTATCTATCTATCTATCTATCTATCTATCTATCTATCTATTTCTCTCAATATATACTTCTACCTATACACACACACTCTCTTCCATCCTACCTACTGTATTTCTCCTTCTCTATTTCTCTCTCATCTTTCTACCTACCTTCCTACCTACAGTACACACACACATTCTCCCTCTCCCCCTACATACCTATTGTATTTCTCGCTCTCTTTCTATTTCTCTCTCTATCCTTCTACCTACCTACCTACACACACACACTCTCTCCCTACCTACCTACTGTATTTCTTTATCTTTCTATTTCTCTATCTTGTTACCTACCTACCTATACACACACACATTCTCCCTTTCCCCCTACCTACCTACTGTATTTCTCTCTCCCTCTCTATTTCTCTCTCTCTATATCAATTTACCTACCTACCTACCTACTCTCTCTCTCCCTCCCTCCCTACTGTATTTCTCTCTATTTCTCTCTCTCTATCCCTTTATCTACCTACCTTACGTATTTCTCTTTCTTTCTCTCCCTCCCTCTCACTCTATCTACCTACCTACCTACCTACTTTTTTTGGTAATTTGCCTCTTCAAAACCTTGGTGCGTCTAATACTCCGGTGCGTCTTATACTCCGAAAAATACGATATCTCAAGATAGTTCATAACTAAATACAGTAAGAAGGATAAAAGTAGCATCCATAAACATAGTCAAATAAACAAACTAAATTCAGATTTATGTTTATCGTTATATTTTTGTACATCTAAGAAAGAGGTGTATAGCTTTATTGGAACTGAGGACCACACTTGACTTTTAAGCCAAGAACTTGTGATAGATAGATAGATGGATGGATGGATGGATGGATGGATGGATGGATGGATGGATGGATGGATGGATGGATAGATAGATAGATAGATAGATAGATAGATAGATAGATAGATGATTGATAGATAGATAGATAGATAGATAGATAGATAGATAGATAGATAGATAGATAGATAGATAGATAGATAGATAGATAGATTTCTGGAAGTAATGTTCCAAGTAAAGCTGCTTGTTGCAATTAACTGATGTTGAAATTGTCAATGCCAATTGTGTTCAAGCTCCATTTGCTTTCTTTTTGGCACAGACATTCTATTTCTATTTTCAGATCTTTGTCTTTTGTTATGTTCCCTGGTTCTTTCTCTCCTATCCCACTGTCTTCAGATTCTGTCACATCCTCTATCCAGACTTTTTTTTAAGTTTCTTATCAATAATTGTTAAACCCGGGATGTTATGTGGTACTGTCTGTTTAAATTCTAAAATCCCAGAACAATTTGACTTCTTTATTTTCTATGACATTCTCTATTTTATGGTCCCACCAGTTCTTGCTTGGAGGCAAATGGTATTTCTCACAGTTTTTCCAATGCATCATTGTTTGCTATTTTGTCCTGCCATTGTTTGAAATCAGTCTGTGCGATCTTCTTGCAGCAGATAACCAGGTAGCCCACTGTTTCTTCAGCTTCTTTGCAGAGGTAGCACTTGCTATTTGTTGCTATCTTCTTGATGTTGGTTTTCTGTGCATTTGTTCTTAAGGATTGGTCTTGTACACACAGAAATAACCTCTCTGTCTCTTCCTTCAACTTTTCTGCTCTTAGCCATTATAAGGTTGTTGTGGTTATCTGCTTTACCTACTATTTTTTTTAATGTGTTGGCCATATAATACTTCCCCCCATGTCTATTTTCTGTTCTTCATTTGCTTTCTTACAGGTCAATTTAATCTCTCCAGTGGTCACTAAACCTTCCTAGTATATGAGCTTCAATGCATCTTCTTCACTATCTTTCAAATATTCTTCCAATGATTATTGTTGTTATTGTTATTATTGTTCCCTATTAATGTATTCCCTATGTGTCAAAATACTGCAAATAACTTCTAGTTGTTAACTTCAAGGTGGCCACGATATTATAAATATTACCCTTACTTACATAGATCTAAGAAGCAATCAGGAAGAAGGTAGCAAAGTACAATACAATAATTCAATAATACAATAGCAGAGTTGGAAGGGACCTTGGAGGTCTTCTAGTCCAACCCCCTGCCTAGGCAGGAACCTTATACCATTTCAGACAAATGGCCATCCAACATCTTCTTAAAGACTTGCAGTGTTGGGGCATTCACAACTTCTGGAGGCAAGCTGTTCCACTGATTAATTGTTCTAACTGTCAGGAAATTTCTCCTCAGTTCCAAGTTGCTTCTCTCCTTGATTAGTTTCCACCCATTGCTTCTTGTTCTACCCTCAGGTGCCTTGCTGAATAGTTTGACTCCCTCTTTTTTGTGGCAACCCCTGAGATTTTGGAAAACTGCTGTCATGTCTCCCCTAGTCCTTCTCCCCTAGTTTTCATTAAACTAGACATACCCAGTTCCTGCAACCATTCTTCATATGTTTTAGCCTCCAGTCCCCTAATCATCTTTGTTGCTCTTCTCTGCGCTCTTTCTAGAGTCTCCATGTCTTTTCTACATCTTGGCGACCAAAACTGAATGCAGTACTCCAAGTGTGGCCTTACCCAGGGATTATAAAGTGGTATTAACACTTCACATGATCTTGATTCTATCCCTCTGTTTATGTAGCCTAGAACTATATTGGCTTTTTTGGCAGCTGCTGCACACTGCTGGCTCATATTTAAATGGTTGTCCACTAGGACTCCAAGATTCCTTTCACAGTTACTACTATTGAGCAAGGTACCACCTATACTGTACCTGTGCATTTTGTTTTTCTTGCCTAAATCTAGAACCTTACTCTTTTCACCATTGAATTTCATTTTGTTAGATAGTGCCCAATGTTCAAGTCTGTCAAGATCATTCTGTATCTTAAGCCTATCGACCGATTCGCTCCCACAGAGAGGGACTTCTCCGGGTGCCGTCCACTAGACTTTGTCAGCGGGCGACGCCCAGGGGAAGGGCTCTCTCTGTGGCGGGCCCGGCCCTCTGGAACGACCTTCCCCCTGATATCAGAACGACCACTGACCTCCGCTCCTTCCGTACGAAATTGAAGACCTATTTCTTTCGACTGGCCGGCCTTGAATAATTCTCTCTGTCTATTGATTCCAAATGTATTTTAATGGGTTCTTAATCAGTTTTAGCACGGGTAACACTGTTTAATTATGTTTTAAGTATGTATTTTGTATTTATTCTATATTGTTTTTAGTTTCTCCTGTGCACCGCCCCGGGTCCCTGTGGGGAGAGGGTGCGGTTAATAAATCCGAATTTGATTGATTGATTGATTGATTCTGGAGCGTTGGCTATTCCTGCCAGCTTGGTGTCATCTACTAATTTGATGAGTTCCCCATTTATTCCCTCATCCAAATCATTGATGAAGATGTTGAACAGTACTGGGCCTAAAACAGAGCCATGGGATAGTCTACTGCATACCTCCCTCCATGTAGATGCAGTTCCATTGAGGACTACACATTGAGTGCAGTAGGTCAGCCAGTTACGAATCCATCTGGTGGTGATGCTGTCTAGCCTACATTCTTCTACTTTATCTAGTAGTAGGTTATGGTCTACCTTATCAAATGCCTTACTGAAGTCCAAGTTATGATGAATTCTATTCTCATTATTTATAGTGTCACAATTGAGCACAAAATTTCTATTGCTAAGTAAGACATTTGTTAAGTGAGTTTTGCCCCGTTTTATAACTTTTCTTCCCATAGTTGTTAAGTGAATCATTACAGTTATTAAGTTTGTTACAAAGATGTTAAGTGAATCTGGCTTCCCCACTGACTTTGCTCATCAGAAGATTGCAAAAGGTGATCACATGACTCTTGGACATTGCAAGAGTCATGAATATGTGTCAGTTGCCAAACATCTGAATTTTGCTCACATGACCATGGGGATGCTTTAATCATTGCAAGTGTGAAAAATAGCCATAAGATAAAATGCAAGTATTGTAAAGCTATCTGGCTACTGATTAATAGGAATTGAAAATTGAAAAAAAGTGTTGTTTTTCTAACCACATGAGAGGTAAGGGGCTTGCTCAAATGAGAACTTCAATGGTACCACTAAGCAACTTTACCTCCAAAGGAAAATAGCTTTATGATGGAAGTGCAAAGTGCATCCTCTGTGCAATATTTTTGAACAGAGAAAATTGCATGTTATTATTGCTTTCAGCATGTGGCACACAAGGGACTGCTTATTCCATCACATCTACCCGAACTAACATTTGAACTTTGTTCATATTTTCATTTAAAAAATAAAAAGTATAATTAGATTATTCTCCTTATTGAATATGTAGTAACCATGGTATCTTATTGCACCGATTGGGGGGGTTGGGGTTGGGAGGCACCGTTCTACGGTGGTTCTCATCCTACCTCTCTGGTCGGTCGCAATGGGTGTTGGCAGGAGGGCAGAGGTCGTCCCCGAGGCCCCTCATATGTGGGGTTCCTCAGGGGTCGGTCCTCTCTCCCCTTCTGTTCAACACCTATATGAAGCCGCTGGGCGAGATCATCCGTGGTTTTGGGGTGGAATACCATCTGTACGCTGATGACACTCAGTTGTACATATCCACCCCAAACCACCCCAACGATGCCGTCGAAGTGCTGTCCCGGTGTCTAGAGGCCGTACGGATCTGGATGGGTAGTAACAAACTCAAACTCAACCCGTCCAAGACCGAGTGGCTGTGGTTCCTGGCACCCCGGTTCAGCCAGTTAAGTCCAACACTGGCCATTGGGGGCGAACAACTGGCCCCCGTGGAGAGGGCGCGCAACTTGGGTGTCCTCCTGGATTCCCGGCTGTCCATGGAGGACCATGTGGCGGCCGTGGCCAGGGGGGCGTTCTATCAGGTACGCCTGATACGCCAGTTGCGCCCCTTACTGGACCGGGGAGCCCTTCGCACAGTCACTCAAGCGCTTGTGACATCCCGGCTGGATTACTGCAACGCTCTCTACATGGGGCTCCCCTTGAGGTGCACTCGAAAGCTACAGTTAGTACAGAATGCGGCCGCGCGGGTGATTATGGGTGCCTCAAGGCAAACCCACGTAACACCTCTCCTGCGCGAGCTGCACTGGCTGCCTGTGGCCTTTCGAGTGCGCTTCAAGGTGTTGACAACCATCTTTAAATCGCTCCATGGCTCGGGGCCTAGCTATATACGAGACCGCCTCCTGCCCCATACATCCCTTCGTCCGATCCGCTCCCACAGAGAGGGCCTTCTCCGGGTGCCGTCGACGGGGCAATGCCGGTTGGCGACACCCAGGGGAAGGGCCTTCTCTGTGGCGGGCCTGGCCCTCTGGAACGACCTACCCCCCGACCTTCGCACTATCTCGGACCTCCGTCTCTTCCGCCAACGTCTGAAGACGTATTTATTTCAACAAGCCGGCCTAGGATAGCCCCCTGTTCCTGACTTTTTTTAAAAAAAAAAAAAATTATAATTTGGGAATGGTTTTTAACATGGGTTTTAGCACGGGTTAATCTAATTTAATATATTTTAAATTGATATTTATTGTATTTTTGTGGTTTTAATAATGCCTGTGCGCCGCCCTGGGTCCTAACAAGGAGAAGGGCGGGATATAAATTTAATAAAATAAATAAATAAATAAATAAATTGTATGGAAGAGCTGAAAATCCGCATACAGATTTTATGTAGTGACAAATGATTATGTCAAGACCTATACCTTTATTTAAAAGCAGAAAAAAAACTGGAAGTAAATCAAGTTAATGGTAGCAATTTGTCAAGAGATTTTTCTTTGCTTCCTCCAATGACTCTGTATTGGATGATATTTATTAATTTTGCTTCACATTTTGAATCTATGTAATAAAAGTACCCAAGTAGTTTAACTTTGTTCCCCACAGAACTGAAAACTGGACTCTTATTTTATTTGTTCACATCTGGTCTGCAAAGTATATATACATTTCAAGAGGGAGAGTGATGCTTGTTGCATACACAAAAGAAGAGAGTTTGTTTGACGTAGCGGCTAAGATGCTGGCCTAGAACTGTTAGTTTTGCTGGCCCAGAAGTGCAAGACCGCTAGTAACAACTGTGTGTTGGAATACCTACAAGAAATACCATTTGCCTCCAAGCTAGAATTGGTGGGATCACAAAATATACTGCATAACTTTGTATCGAAGTCTGGCAACAATGAGATAATTTTTACTTGTTAACTCCCGGTGACTTCCAGAAGGGTGGGGGAAGATGGCGTTCCTTTGTTCTCAGGAGACATACTTTCCTTGGAAAACTGCTGATATTCCATTGTGCTCGGGACTGCCTTTCTCTTTTCACTAACAATTGCATGTAATTGATTAATTGGACCTTTCCCTGAAGTGCCTTCTTTTTTTCTTTTTATCTGATTGTTTCTAAGAACTTGGTTTCTCTCTGGACTCTAATTAGATAAAATTGTGACTTTGTTCATTGGAATTTGCTCACACCTTGACTCGCTGACTCCTCTCCAGCAGACGCCATTTTACTGACAAAGACTTAAATCTTTCAACATGGCCTCAAAGAAGTAGACGCATCAACCTAAAATCACCTCGATGTTACCTGAAAAATCAGATACGGACGCTAAATTATCAGCAATGGATGAAACTCTTCAGAACATTATGAAAGAGATTAAAGAAATGAGAAAGGACCATGTCAGTTCTAAATTAGAACTTTTGGAGGTACAGAAGAAATTAATGGAAAATACGCAAAAGACTGATGAGCTGGAGGTGGGGTTGGCTGGGACAAGGGGAGAGCTTAAAAGTATTAATAATGAAATAGGGGATTTAACTGGTCATATGTCTAGGATGGATTTTGAAAGGATGTCATATTTTTTAAGATTTCAGAACGTTCCTGAGACAAACGGTGAAGATTTAACTGATTTAATGTGTACAATTTTAGCAGATTATGTACAAAAGCCTAAAGAAGATATTAGGGGGGACATAGATCTGATATATAGAATAAATTCAGCATATGCCAGGATAAATGAAGTACCCAGAGAGATCCATATTAAATTTGTAAGGAGGTCGACAAGGGAAAGGATCCTGAGAGCGCAGAGAGACAGTCCTTTAATTTACCAGCAGAAAGAGATTGCCATCTTGAAGCAGATCCCGAAAAAGATTAGAGAGGTAAGAAGGAAGTATTCCTTCTTGTCTAAAAGATTATTTAAACAGGGGGTTTGGTTCAAGTGGGTGATGCCAGAGGGAATGTTGGTGTTCTGGGAGGGGGGAAGAGTAAGAATTAAACAATTGCAGAGGCAGAAGCCTTTCTTAAAAAACATTCCTCAATCCTGGAGGATGAAAATGGGGGAGCAGAGGGTACACAATTGCCAAAAGACTTAGATCTCAAAAGTGACTTTATTTCAGTATAGTATAACTTTTGTTTGGATGTTTATACATGATTGCTAGCATAGATTTTATAATTATATATTTGCATTTCTTTCCACTTTGTAGTACAAATGAAAATTTAATGTATTATCTATATTTTGTTATGAAGCCTCGGAAGGGGTCAACGACTTCGACATGAAGGTTCTCACAATATCTTCTTTACACCATACCCTTACCCTATTTGTAAAAAATTGTAAAACCCAATAAAACTTTTTCAACATCAAAATATACTGCATAACAGAAAATGAAAACACTGAAGTGCCCTTGAACCTTAGAATTCAGAGAGATAAGCATCTGCCATGATAAAAAAGACAGCAGAAGAACCTTCTTTGGCGGAAATGGACAATCAAAAAATGTTAAATAAAAAATAAAAGCCTGAGAATATCATAAAACACAAAGATCTACAAATAGAACTAAAAAGACTATGGCAAGAAAAAACAAAGTTAGTACCAATATAATAGGTTTAGGTTTAGGTTTATTGGGTTTTTATACTGCCCTACTCCTGAAGGACTCAGGGCGGTGTACAGCCAAAATAAAAACAAATACATAAAAGTTAGAAAAAGCTTTTAAAAGGCATAATTAAAAGACATTATTAAAATATTGGCCAAAATGTGGGGGAAAACCCCAAACTAACCCTAATTAAAATAATAAAAATGTAAATTTAAAAATTAAAATTTAAAATTTAAAAAACATGCTTTATGCCAGCCCGGCTTGTTGAAAGAGAAAGGTTTTGAGACCGCGGTGGAAGGTGCGTAAGTCAGGGCTAGTTCTTAATTCCGGGGACAGGTGCTCCCACGGAGAAGGCTCTCCCCCTGGGTGTCGCCAGTCGACATTGTCTAGCCAACGGCACCCTGAAGAGACCCTCTCTATGGAAACATACGGGCTGGTCGGAGGCTCTCAGTGGCAGAAGGTGATCTCGTAGGTACCCAGGTCCTAAGCCATGGAGCGCTTTAAAGATGGTAACCAACACCTTGAATCGCACCTGGAAAACCACTGGAAGCCAGTGCAGCTCACGCAGGAGGGGTGTTGTTGAGTCCTCAGCCCAGACAGCAAGTCTGGTAACCTTTGAGTCACCGCATTCCGGAACAGATCAGGCAGCTGTGTTAATTGACTGAGACGAGCTGTCTGGAATCTGTCTGGAAAGGAGTTACATGTTGCAATTGCTTGCTAGGAGTTTCCTGCCTGGTAACTCTATATAAGAGGTTGCCAGAGAAGAAACCTTGTCAGTTGAATTCTTGTGCTGTTGTAAGAGTGTGAATAAACGTTCCTGTTGTTTTGACCATGCCTGAGTCGGAATCCTTTGTCTGATCTAACAGGTGTTACATGGGAGCGTCGTGTCACCCCCATAATTACCCATATTCTGGACCAGTTGAAGCCTCCGGGTGCTCTTCAAGGGAAGCCACATGTAGAGAGGATTGCAGTAGTCCAGACGGGAAGAGAGAAGGGCGTGAGACTGTGCGTAGGGCATCCCGATCTAGGAAGGGTAAATCAGGCAAACCTGATAAAAAGCCCCCCTGGCGACAGCCATCATATGATCTTCCAAGGACAGCCATGCATCCAGGAGGACACCCAAGTTGTGAACCCTTCCTGTGGGGGCTAAGGTCTCACCCCCCCATAGCCAGCAATGGAACCAGCTGACTGTAATGGGATGCCGGGAACCACAGCCACTCGGTCTTGGAGGGGTTGAGCCTGAGCCTGTTCCTCCCCATCCAGATCCACACGGCCTCCAGGCACTGGGACATCACGTCAAGGGCAACATTGGGGTGGTCTGGGGACGAAATGTACAGCTGCGTATCATCAGCGTCCTGATAGAACTTTACCCCAAAACCCCGGATGATCTTGCCCAGCGGCTTCACATAAATGTTGAACAGAAGGGGCGAGAGGACTGACCCCTGGGGCACTCAGTGAGGCACCTTGAGGACGACCTCTGCCCCCCATCAACACAAACTGTGAACGGTCAGAGAGGAAGGAGAAGAACCACCGAAGTACAGTGCCCCCCACCCCTAACCCCTCCAACCGCCACAGCATGATGCCATGGTCGATGGTATCAAAAGCTGCTGAGAGGTCTAATAGGACCAGGACAGAGGAGCAACCCCTGTCTCGAGCCCTCCAGAGATCATCGACCAATGCGACCAATGCCATTTCCGTGCTGTACCCAGACCTGAAACCCGACTGGTACGGATCAAGATAGACCGCTTATAAGCGCCAAACCACCTGCAAACAGCACCACATGTACACCATCAACACTGATAAAACTATCCCAGGTCTTGGGAAGGGCTCCACAGCTGGATAAAATGCCAAATTCAATTTAAACATCTAGTTGACTGTACAACCAGCCATAATGAATATAATAATGCCCATCCACTACATTGTTTTCGTTATGATGCAGAATAGTGAAAAGAGCACCTGGTGTCCTTCTTTCAATCTTTATTTTGCTATTATTTACATTAAAAAGTTAAAGTTAAAAACCACTGTCTTGGAGACAGTCCATGTTAAATATTTTTTTCACTGGCTCTGGAAAGTTTTATACATAGATACAGAGTTAAGGTTACTTCTTGTCTGTTGTTCCTGTATGTCAGTCTTTCTCTCTTTCTCCTTTTTTCTGGTTTTTGTATTAGTTAACTGCTTTGCTAATACTTAATAAATAACTCTAAGCTCTATTTTTTGCTAGCAGAACTGAGTAGTATGTGTGCTTGTTCAGACTGGAATTTAGGAACTGACTGCGAATGTGCTAGGTGCAAACTAAACTGGAAATTACTCATAGCAATTTTTCCAACAATTGCATTGTCCCCAAGGCACCTTTACAAATATGAGTTGTGCCAAATTTGTATACGGTATGGAGGAAGACTCTAGAGACCCAGCTCAATATGCAACTCCATTCCTGTGATGGGAGTGGGAGATTAAAGCTAAAGTGATAGATTATGCTTAACAATATTTCTGAAACCTGATTCTCAGATCTTGTGGGACTTGCTCAGGTCATTCAGAATCAGTGCAAAAATTCATGATCCAGCAAATCTGTAGAGCAGAGAGAATATACTTGTGTAATTAAACTAGGGCTCGTCCTTTGAGAGATAGATTTGTGCTTCCCTCAGTGGTTTACTTCTAAAAATACACAAGTCCACTGATTGGGCTTGATAGGCTGTTTTATTTCAAAACAGGGGCATTGTGCATGACAGAATTTGTATCACTGAGCAGAAGCAGTATTTTACTCCACTCCTATGATTCCTAGGAGGATGCTACTTTGCCCTTTTGCTCCAAAGAAGCACTTAACTTGAATTGCTTATGAAATGAAGCACCTTTCCAAAGATCTGCAGAGCTCTATCACTAAAGTATTGCCCGCAAAGCAAGACGGTGCCCTCACCAAGAAAAGGATGATAAACGGGAGATGCTTTTATAGGTGCCACTTGCTATGTATAAAAGTTGTCCCGATGTTATTGATGAGTTAAATTGCATTGTTTTCCGTTTTATGCTGCGCTCGGAGATAAGGGTGGAAGGGGTAGAGTGGAAAACATAACAAAACACGATTAAGCAAACTAAGACTATTTTTGTTGGTATTCAGGATTTCTACACCAGCACGGTTGTGAAGAATTGACCCAGTTTTATACCTATCAGTGTAATCCAAACAAGGACAATGAAAAGATAGCTTCTTTCTTGAAAATGCATTCAATCCTAAAGCATTGTTAAATCCAAGAGGCATAAATTTTCAGGTTTCCTGGCGATTTATGAAAATAGGGATAAAATCAGGATTCTATAGACAGAAACATTTGTATTCTTTTCACTGGGGCGGAGGGTGGGAGAGACAAATTGTTATTTTCTATGCAATTAATATTGAGACAGCCATAAAAAAAATCATGCATAACTTGTGTTCTTTTCTTCTTCTTTTTTGAACTTTTGGCGCATTGTTGTTTTTGTTACTTGTTTAAGAAAGCAAGGACTTAAATGAGACTTAAATTCTCAGTGGATTTTCCTGCCAGTTTTTAAACTGAATATTAGTTCCCAGGGCTACGTAGCTCAGATTTAAATTCCATTTATAATCCACACAAGAGCAGTAAAGGAGAAACATGTACCTTTATTATTACTGAAATAATTACTTAACAGGCTGAGTTCACAGAATCTTGCTGCTATTCCCCATGTCTTTTTAAAATGCTTAAAGTTTACAGTGATCGTGTTTCTCCCCACCTGATGTTTCTCTGAAAATTGGTCAGGTTTCCTCAAAGGTATGCCATAATGCATTTTATTTAAAATATCTAGAAATCAACAAAAAACTAAGAGTCCATTTTAAAAACATTTTTTTTATTGTTGCAATTTTGATGTGCTATTGCTTTTATACAATCTGAAATTGCCAGCTGTTTGTTATTGTCAGTAGTAAATGCTTGGTCAGAACAGCATATGTTGAGAACTTGATAAATTGCTCTTACATTGCTACTGCGTGTAATCATGGATGGTTGTGGTAAAAACAATAACCAATTGCTTTTTTCTTCTACTTCCAACTTTAATCAAAGCAAGCAAAATGTTTTCAGGGGTGGGGAGAAACCAAAATCAAAACAGTCTAAAGCAGGGGTCTCCAACCTTTGCAACTTTAAGTCTGAAGGACTTCAGCTCCCAGACTTCTCCAGCCAGCTTTGCTGGCTGGAGAATTCTGGGAGCTGAAGTCCTTCAGACTTAAAGTTGCAAAGGTTGGAGACCCCTGGTCTAAAGAATCAATTTCCTTGGGATTTAATTTAGCAAATAATTCCATATTAAACGCAAAAGTGTTTGTTTTCTTTCACTATTTATTAATTAATTAATTTATTAAATTTGTATAACCGCGCCTCTCTCCCCGAGGGGACTCAGGGCGGTGCACAGGAAATTAAAACAGGAAATATAAAACATAGCAATAATAAATACTAAAAGCCAATTAAATACAAAATACCCTGTGCTAAAATTCCCTAAAACTTTTACCCATTAAAATCCAATTAAAACAATTTAGAGTTCAGTCTACAGACTTAATTGTGCGGATTAGGCCAAGCCGGCAAGATGGAAGAAATATGTCTTCAGATGTTGGCGGAAGGAGCGGAGGTCCGTGATAGTTCTAAGTTCGGGGGGTAGGTCATTCCAGAGATTTGGGCCCGCCACAGAGAAGGCCCTTCCCCTGGGCGTCGCCAGCCGGCACTGCCTGGTGGATGGCACCCGGAGAAGTCCCTCTCTATGGGAGCGAATCGGGCGAAAGGATGTATCAGGTAGGATATGGTCCCGCAAATAACTAGGCCCCATGCCATGGAGCGCTTTAAAGATGGTTATCAACACCTTGAAGCGCACCCGAAAGGCCACAGGCAGCCAGTGCAGCACGCACAGGAGAGGTGTTACGTGGGAATGCCTAGGGGCTCCCAAAATTCCCACGCAGCCGCATTCTGAACTAGCTGTAGTCTTCGGGTGCACCTCAAGGGGAGCCCCATGTAGAGAGCATTACAGTAGTCTAGGCGGGATGTCACGAGTGCTTGAGTGACTGTGCGAAGGGCGTCCCAGTCCAGTAGGGGGCGCAACTGGCGAACCTGGTAAAAAGCCCCCCTGGCCACGGCCATCACATTATTATTTATTTTATTTATTTATTATTTATTTAAATTTATATCCCGCCCTTCTCCACAGAGGACCCAGGGCGGCACACAGGAAATTTAAAAAGCATACAAAATACAATAAATATAATTTAAAAAACTATTAAATAATCCTATCCTGCGCTAAAACCAAATTTTAAAACCCAATTTAAAACTACCTAAAAGTCCCTATGGGAGGTTAGGCTAGGCCGGCTTGTTGAAATAAATATGTCTTAAGACATTGGCGGAAGAGGCGGAGGTCGGTGATGGTACGTAGTTCAGGGGGTAGGTCATTCCAGAGGGCTGGACCCGCCACAGAGAAGGCTCTTCCCCTGGGTGTCGCCAGTCGGCATTGTCCGGCCGACGCACCCTGAGAAGGCCCTCTCTGTGGGAGCGTATCGGTCTAAGGGATGTATGGGGCAGGAGGCGGTCTCACATGGTCCTCCATGGACAATTAACAAAGCTATGACACAGTTAACTTGCACACACTCATGCAGTGACATCAAAATGAAACCCTTTAATGATCTATAATGTTTCATATACTTTGTTTCTGATTTTAAAGACACAAACTTTCCATTAATAGCTTTCCCCAAATTATACATTAGGACCATTTCTCTAAACTAATTTTTCACTACTTGTGTTTCATTAAAATCTGTTAGCAGTCTGGAGTGAAAGTTTGAAAGGAAGCTTATAAACTAAGGGCATTTGCCAATGATTTGGTTCTAATTCTGAAGAGGAGTGGTGCATTTATTAATGAAAATCCTAAGAGAAATTGGTGCATTGACTGGATTTAAAATTAATAAGGAAGAAATTAAGATACTGACCAATAATATGAAGTGTCTATGGAGATTTTCATTCATCCAGCTCATAGTTGTCCCAAAGTTGCTTTTTCAAAAGGCAAGTGGACTTTGTTCATCCTCAAAAATCTTCTTCAGTTCTGATTGAAGCTTCTTGGATGAGAAGCAAAAGATCTTCAAGGAAAAACAAACAGTTGCCTTTTGAAAAAGCAACTTTGGGACAAAGAATATGAAAATGGAAAACCAAAATGAATTTTCTGAGAATATTTTTTTCAGATTGAGAAATCATTGTATATTTGGGTATCACTTTTACTGTATGAATTGTTTTTTATGTCAACATAATTATTTAAAGTATGTATGAACTTTTTTTTGAGATTTAAAATAGAAGAAGACAAGTTAAAGCAGGGGTCTCCAACCTTTGCAACTTTAAGTCTGAAGGACTTCAGCTTTGCTGGTTGGAGAAGTCTGGGAGCTGAAGTCCTTCAGACTTAAAGTTGCAAAGGTTGGAGACCCCTGAGTTAAAGGATATGGTAAAATGAGCAAGAATTTTGGTTGTAATACTCAAATGGATCAATGAGAGACAATGTGGTTAAAAGGTTTAAAATTCATATTGCCTTATAATTTAAAAGTATTTTTTTTTAATGATGTACCATTGGAATAGGATACCAGAATAATTATCTAAAATACATAAAAGTACTTCTTAATCACTGTTGGAAATGTGAAAAGCATGAAAGGACATTTTATCATACATGGACTGTGAAAAAGTGAAAAAATACTGGATACAAATACATATAGTGATGCAGAGCATGTTAAAAATTAACTTTCATATGAATCCAGAACTTTTGTTTTTAGGACTTATGGACACTCAAATAGAAAAAGCTAATGGGCAAATGGCTTTACATATCATAACTGCAGCAAGGTTATTATATGTGCAAAGATGGAAAGCTATAGAAATACAATAATGGAAGAATAGATTGGGAAGATGGCTGAATTTGCAGAAATGGCTGAATTGACTTGTTTGATCAAGGAGGGAAGTACAATTAGTTTTATAGAACATAGATACTCTCTATACACGTTTGCTGAAAATGGATAAAAATGAACTGCTAATTTTGAGATTTATGGATTGAAAAGTTTTGTTTATGAGGAAACTATGATATCCAATATGGGAGAGGTGAGATGGTAATTGCTAGGTTTGTAACTGCTGCAAAGAAGATTGGAAGTCGATTCTTTAAATGTCTTTTTCTTTTTTTGTTATTCTCTACTTTTTCTTTTACCCTCTTATAATCTTCTCTTCCTCTATCTTCTCTTCTGTGTATCTGTAATTTTTAAAATCTTTGTAAATTTTTTTAGTAAAAATTACTCTAAAAGCAAAGATTACGGGTGTTCTATTTCTAATAATAAATTTGAATTTATTAACCGCTCCCTCTCCCCACAGGGACCCGGGGCGGTGCACAGGAGGAACTAAAAACAATATAACAATAAATACAAAAATACATACTTTAAAACACAATTAAACAATATTATCCCGTGCTAAAAATAATTAAAAACCCATTAAAATACATTTGAAATCTATAGACAGAGAGACTATCCAAGGCCGGCCAGTCGAAAGAAATGGGTCTTTAATTTCGTACGGAAGGAGCGGAGGTCAGTGGTCGTTCTGATATCGGGGGGAAGGTCGTTCCAGAGGGCCGGGCCCGCCACAGAGAGAGGCCTTCCCCTGGGCGTCGCCCGCTGACAAAGTCTAGTGGACGGCACCCGGAGAAGTCCCTCTCTGTGGGAGCGAATCGGCCGTGAGGATGTATGGGGCAGGATCCGATCCCGCAGATAGCTAGGTCCCGAGCCATGGAGCGCCTTGAAGATGATAATTAGCACCTTGAAGCGCACCCGGAAGACGACAAGCAGCCAGTGCAGCTCGCGCAAGAGCGGTGTAACGTGGGTGAACCTAGTGGTCCCCATAATTGCTCGCGCGGCTGCATTCTGAACTAACTGAAGCCTCCGGGTGCACCTCAAGGGAAGCCCCATGTAGAGAGAGTTACAATAGTCCAGTCGGGATGTCACGAGGGCATGAGTGACTGTGCGAAGGGCGTCCCGATCCAATAGGGGGCGCAATTGGCGAACCAGGCGAACCTGGTAAAACGCCCTCCTGGCCACGGCTGTCACTTGCTCTTCCATAGACAGCCGGGTATCCAGGAGGACACCCAAATTGCGCGCCCCATCCACAGGGGCAAGATGTTCGCCCCCTATGGCCAGCGTTGGAAAGAGCTGGTTGAATCGGGCAGCCGGAAACCACAGCCACTCTGATATTGTTCAGTATGTATTTTTTTAAATTTGTATTCATAGTTATTGATAGCCTATAATATGCTTTGGTTTTAGCTATCTGATGTCAATATTTTGTGCAGCAAACCATGGTTAAAGATCTTGGTTTATGCGTAAGATAGGCTTACTATACTGAACATGTTCCCTTGGTAAATTAGTAAAATAGTCCTGTGAATTTAAAGCATTGTTTCTTTGCTTCAAAATATGCAGGATATACACATGTATTTACATTCACATCTAGAAAGAATTAGTATTAACACTGATTAATGGTTTGTTCATACTGAAATCTTGAAATAATAAAGAAATAAAATTAATTTGAAAGAAAATATTTTTCAGTTATTTTATTAAACATGAGCATTTTTAAAGTTACTCGGGAATTGTTTAACAGTTGAAATGATATCATACACATTTGCAATGGAAACTTTAAAGTTAGGTAAGCACTGGATTGTAGTGCTAATCTTTCCTTTGCCCATTAGTTAAAGTACCCTTCAGTAAATTATCAGTGACAAATCATTTCTTTAGTTCCCCCCAGCCTCTGCAGTGAGACAAAACATTGCAGTGCCCATATATAAAGAGTGTGGGGCAGAACAAGAATCTTGAAAAAAACATTCTGTGAAATGAACCAACTATATAAGGCATATAAAATCATGCCTACCAAATCCGTAAGGCTGATCTCATCAAAACAGCAGAATTTATCATAGCAAAGTCATAATTTCTTGTAGAGAGAAATTCCATGTAATTAATGCGGCCACGCGGGGGATTCTGGGAGCTTCTCGTTACTCCCACGTAACACCTCTCCTGCGTGAGCTGCACTGGCTACCGGTGGCCTTCCGGGTGCGCTTCAAGGTGCTTGTTACCATCTTCAAATCGCTCCATGGCTCGGGGCCTAGCTACTTGCGGGACCGTTTCCTGCCACATACCTTTCTGTGTCCGATACGCTCCCACAGAGAGGGCCTACTGAGGGTACCAACCGCCGGTCATTGCCGGCTAGCGGTGCCCAGGGGTAGGGCCTTCTCTGTGGCAGGGCCGGCCCTCTGGAATGACCTACCCCCCGAACTTCACACTATCATGGACCTTCCCCTCTTTCGCCGTTCACTTAAAACATTTTTTTCAGCAAGCTGGTCTTGCATAATAGTTTAGACTTTTGTAATATAACATCTGCCAAACACGTAAATGGATGTTAGATTTTAGGGGAATTTTAGCATAGGCTGGGTTGTAATTTTAATGTACTTAAATTTTAGTACAGGGTAATTTAATTCGTTTTTAACTTTGGATATATTGTATGTTTTTAGATGGTTTTTTAATTTTCCTGTACACCGCCCCGAGTCCCTTCGGGGAGAGGGGGCAGTTTATAAATCTAATAAATTATTATTAATTATTATTATTGTGCGAGAACTTTAATGTCAGCTTGTAATGGTCTCACCCAACTAAATGTATCACACTCAACCAGAATAAAGTCGAGATAAATGCAGCAGAGATTGTTTTCGATGATCTTCCTGCCACACTTCCTTTTATTTCCCTGGCTCAATATCAAGGATTTTGAGCAAGGATTTAAAAAAGGGAAAATGCACTCCATTTTTTGCTAACAAAAGACAAAACGCACACTAGTGCAGCTTAAGTCTAGGAAATGATCATCCATCTACTGACACTTCTGTCAATCTCCAAGAAAGAAACTGACACCTAACTATCTATTTAAAGGAGTATTTATACCAAGACACTAAATCTGTCTTAATTTTGTACCTTGAGATCTGTGTGTGTGATTTATTGATTCTTTCCTTCCTGAATCCTGGAAGATTTCACTTAATCCTGGATCAGGCTCCTTCTTCATTTCCCCAAAGTCACATTCTTCTTTTCTCGGGAATACTCAATGACAAAAGCCTCTAGCAGACTTCTAGCTAATCTCAAATGGGGAGAGGAGTTATGTTTGCACTGAAATTCAGCCCGATGTCCCTTCCTAACTAGAGACAGAGATATCAGGTTGCAGTCTGTTGTATGCATTCTGATCCAGTTGAGTCCTCTAGAGGTTTACCTGGTTAGAGGTTATAATTATAGAAGCTACATGCTAGCAGATGGCAGTGCTTTCTCTAACCTCTACTTTGGTCAGCTGATATTCCTGCTTCTGGTTCAACTAATTGTGCCCAAAGGTGCTGAAATACAATTGAATTGTAGCTATAAAATCATGCCTACCAATTGAATTGTAGCTGATTTTTTTTTCAGTCTCTCTCTCACGCAACTTTTTCACTCAGAATGAACGTTAGATTGTTCACCTAGCTTTGCAAGCTCCATAGGTGCATTTTCTGTAGCAGAGTAAATTGCCCTGATGGACGTGGGATGATCTTAAATGAGTAAGATTTTTTTTTCTTGCCATTACCAGGCAAACTGTCTCAAAACATTTAGAAGCTTCTTAACTAATTAAGATGTCCTACAGCAGACCTAACTGCCATTTGAAGCAAATATATAAATTGAGGAGTTTGATGGTGGGATTTGGATGCTGCTGATATTACATGTGTGCTGTGCAATTGAAGATGCTGAATCAATCCAGGAACACTGGGGGGTAGAATCTATAGCTGAAGATCCAGCTGGATGAAAAAGAAATGATCTATGGAGCAGACTGGCTGGTGGAAAAAAACTGCAGCATTTGGATACCAAAGAGGGTAACTTCAGCAAGGTGCTGGGAATCGAAATAATAATAAAAAAATAAATATTTTCCCTCTTTCCATTATTCCCTTTAGACTAAAAGTAAGTCTAAGAAGTGAAAGTACTGAAGTTTTTTTAACAGTGAGCACGTTCAAAGTTGTGATAAAAAACACTCATCTACTGAAAGATAGTTTCATATACCATAAAAAAGTCTATAAATAACTCTGTTTATATATATATCTATATAAATAAAAATGTAACAAGAGTTTGTTCAAAACAGCTAATCTCCGAAAGTACTGCACCAATTGCTTCCAAATTTTCATACAACATTCCTTTCATGTACGGCACCAATGATATATATATAGACTGTGTAGATGTCACACCTGTGTCAGGTAGACACAACAGAAATGTAAAAAATTGTTTAAAAGGTAGGTAGATGGATACAGAGAGAGTAGTGGGCCACAGGTATTATGTCATCCTTTATGACATAAAATACTCTGTCCATAAGATTCAAAGAGAAATACAGTAGGTAGGTAGGTAGGTAGGTAGGTAGGTAGGTAGGTAGGTAGGTAGGTGGATAGAGAGAGGGAGACATACAGTAGGTAGGTAGGTAGGTAGAGGGATAGAGAGAGAGAGAGGGAGACATACGGTAGGTAGGTAGGTAGGTAGCAGTGGTGGGTTTCTGCAGGCTCGCACCTACTCGCTAGAACCGGTTGGTGAAATTTAGAGAACCGGTGAGAGGGGGTTCCACCGGCATACCTGGAAGTAAATCTGGCCCGCCGCTGCCAGTGACCCAACGGGAAGGAAAGCAAAGGAAAGAAAAAGAAAGAAAGAAAGAAAGAAAGAAAGAAAGAAAGAAAGAAAGAAAGAAAGAAAGAAAGAAAGAAAGAAAGAAAGAAAGAAAGAATTTATCATCACAATTGAGTCCAAAATTTTGGTTGCTAAGCAAGAGCGTTGTTAAAGAGAGTTGCTGGACTTTCCAATCGCTACACCCCACCAACCGGCAGAACCGGACACTCCTATATGGTTCCGCCCCAGGCTTCTGATGGACCCGGAAAGGTTCCAGAGGGAGCTTGGGCTAATTCCTGTGACCCTGCCTCGCGATTCGACTGAGGACCTAGTGGCCGCATGGTTAAGTGCGGCCACGGGGGCCTTGGACCGAGTCGCGCCCTTGCAGCCTCTCTTGCGACGACGAATCACCCAGGCTCCTTGGTTCACTGAGGAGCTTCGGGGGATGAAGCGCCACAAGAGACGCCTAGAGAGCAGATGGAGATCCTCTCGCTCCGAAGCCGACCGAACACTAGTGAGAACCCATATTAGGGCTTATTTAGTGGCGATAAGAGTGGCCAAACTCTGAGTATTGTGCCACCCTTATTGCATCTGCAGATAACCGCCCTGCCGCCCTGTTTGGGGTGACCCGCTCCCTCCTCCATCAGAGTCCGCGGGAAGCCCCTCTGCAAGGGCGAGCAGAGGAATTTGGGATTTATCTGCAGGAGAAAATCACTCGGATTCGGAATGAGCTACCCTCCATCGACAGTGGTCCTGTGAGACTGTCCGAGACTAGTCTTGAGGTTCCTTCTTGGGAGGAGTTTGACTTTGTTACCACCGAGGATATGGACAGGCTGTCAAGGAAGCTTAGGGCGACCACATGTTTATTGGATCCGTGTCCCTCCTGGCTTGTACTGGCATCCTGGGAGACGACACGAGGCTGGCTCCAGGGCATTGTCAATGCATCTTTGAGTGAGGGGTCCTTACCTGCCGTCTTGAAAGAGGCGGTAGTGAGGCCCCTCCTCAAGAAGCTGTCCCTGGACCCAGCTTTACTAGAGAACTATCGTCCGGTCTCCAACCTTCACTTTTTAGTGAAGGTTGTTGAGAGTGTGGTAGCCCAACAGTTTCCGTGACACCTGGAGGAAGTTGATTATCTAGACCCGCGCCAGTCCAGCTTCCGACCCGGTCACAGCACCGAGACGGCATTGGTCGCGTTGGTTGATGATCTCTGGAGGGCGCGGGATAGAGGTTATTCCTCTATCCTACTCCTATTAGACCTCTCGGCGGCTTTTGATACCATCGACCATGGTATCCTATTGCACCGACTGGGGGGGTTGGGGCTGGGAGGCACCGTTCTGCGGTGGTTCTCATCCTACCTCTCTGGTCGGTCGCAATATGTGTTGACGGGAGGGCAGAGGTCGACCTCGAGGCATCTCCTATGTGGGGTCCCTCAGGGGTCGGTCCTCTCGCCCCTCCTTTTCAACACATATATGAAGCCGCTGGGTGAGATCATCCGTGGTTTTGGGGTGGAGTACCATCTGTACGCTGATGACACTCAGTTGTACATATCCACCCCAAACCACCCCAACGATGCCGCCGAAGTGCTGTCCCGGTGTCTGGAAGCCGTACGGATCTGGATGGGTGGTAACAAACTCAAGCTCAACCCGTCCAAGACTGAGTGGCTGTGGCTTCCGGCACCCTGGTTCAGCCAGATTATTCCAACACTGGCCATTGGGGGCGAAACACCGGCCCCCGTGGAGAGGGCACGCAATTTGGGTGTCCTCCTGGATTCCCGGCTGTCTATGGAAGATCATGTGGCAGGCGTGGCCAGGGGGGCGTTTCATCAGGTTCGCCTGATGCGCCAATTGCGCCCCTTACTGGACCGGGCTGCCCTTCGCACAGTCACTCAAGCTCTCGTGACGTCCCGACTCGACTATTGTAATGCTCTCTACATGGGGCATCCCTTGAGGTGCACTCGAAAGCTACAGCTAGTCCAAAACGCAGCCGCGCGGGTGATTATGGGAGCCACCAGGTGCTCCCACATAACACCGATCCTGCGCGAGCTGCATTGGCTTCCTGTGGCCTTTCAAGTGCGCTTCAAGGTTTTGACAACTATCTTTAAAGCGCTCCATGGCTCGGGGCCTAGTTATATGCGAGACCGCCTCCTGCCCCATACATCCCTTAGACCGATACGCTCCCACAGAGAGGGCCTCCTCAGGGTGCCGTCGGCCGGACAATGCCGACTGGAAACACCCAGGGGGAGAGCCTTCTCTGTGGCGGGGCCAGCCCTCTGGAATGACCTACCCCCTGAATTACGTGCCATCACCGACCTCCGCCTCTTCCGCCAATGTCTTAAGACATATTTGTTTCAACAAGCCGGCCTAGCCTAACCTCCCATGGGGACTTTTAGATAGTTTTAAATTGGGTTTTAAAAATTTGGTTTTAGCGCAGGATAGGTTTATTTAATAGTTTTAAAATTATATTTATTGTATTTTGTATGTTTTTAAATTTCCTGTGCACCGCCCTGGGTCCTCTGTGGAGAAGGACGGGATATAAATTTAAATAAATAAATAAATAAATAAATAAAATAAATGAGTTTCACCACATTTTAAAAGGTGGAGAACTAACTGGGCATATGTCTAGGATGGATTTTGAAAGGATGTCATATTTTTTAAGATTTCAGAACATTTCTGAACAGGCTGGTGAATGTCTTCCTGATCTCATGAGTACAATTTTAGCAGACTATTTGCAGAAACCTAAAGATGAGATCAGGGGGGACATTGACCTAGTCTACAGAATAAATTCAGCATATGCCAGGATAAATGAAGTACCCAGAGAGATACATATTAAATTTGTTAGAAGGTCAACCAGAGAGAGAATTTTGAAGGCGCAGAGAGGGGGCCCATTAATTTACCAACAAAAGGAAGTCGTCATCTTGAAGCAAATCCCAAAAAAGATTAGAGAGATGAGAAGGAGGTATTCCTTCTTATCCAAAAAATTGTTTGACCATGGGATTTGGTTTAAGTGGGCGATGCCGGAAGGGATGCTGGTGTTCTGGGAAGGAGGGAGAGTTAGGATTAAAACAGTTGTTGAGGCGGAAGCCTTTTTTAAGAAACATTCCTCAGTCCTGGGGGAAGATTCAGGGGGGACGGGGGAGGCCACGGCCCCGCCGGCTGGAGGCCAGGAAGGAGAAAAAGAAGATACAATTGCCAAGAGACTTAGATCAAAAAAATGATTTTGCTTGTTTTTTTATTAATATACTTTAACCTTGTTATCTGGATGTTTGTATATGACTGCCAGCATAGAATTTAGAATTTAGGATGTATGCACTTATTTTCATCTCGTAGTACTTCTGAAAAATGTCTTTCTTAATGTTTTATTGTGAAGCCCTGGAAGGGCCAATGATCTATTCTAAATACTCCTGGATTAGCTGATGAAATGGATAGAACTGATTAGGCTGGAGTGCTAGGCTTCTGCCTTGGATTCATTACAGCCCCGGTTCAAATCCCAGTGGGGTATGGCCAGCTAATAAGCTCGAAATAGATCTATCTTGGTCTCTCAAATTGAAATTTATTGATCAGCTCATAAAAAACTTATATATATATATGTTAGATTTGTTTTCGTAGATTTTCATGGGTGTAGGTATGCTGGCATAGCTGGCTTCGGGGATATATATATATATATGAGAGATAATTATCACAGCTCCTGTTCAGAGGTCCCTTTAAGGCAGCGTTTCTCAAATAATGGGGCGCGCCCCCCCAGGGGGGCGCGAGGCTCCGTAAAGGGGGGCGTGTTTGATTGTCAGGAGCCGCACACCCGGAAAGACCGATACTGCCACCGCCGCCGTCTTGGCATCCCAGGCCCACTCTGCGGCGGCGGCGGCAGCGGCTGTAGGTAAAGCCCGAAGGCGACTGAGAAAGGCGTCAGAGAAGGAGCAGCCGGAAGCCGTGCCTCTTGAGCACCGCTAGGCTGGACGAGGCAGAAAGCGGACGCGGGGGTAAGGAAGGGGATGCGCTTCGGGCCAATCAGCGTGGAAAGGTGAGGTGGAAGGAGGAGGGGGCAACCCCCTGGCAGAGCGCGCAGCCAGGCGGCCGGGGCAGGCTAAGGCGAGTGATCGCGGCGGGCGGGGACTGGGGGCGGGGACGGGGGTGGGTGAACGAGCGTCCGGGGGTGGGTGAACGAGCGAACAAGCAAGCGCGGGCGGACAAGGAAACTTGCTGCAGCAGCGCCCAACAACCTGCCTGCCCACCGCCTGCGGTTACTCGCTCGCTCACCTACCCACCGGACGAAGGAAGCTGGCGTCCGGTGGGTGAGCAAGCGAGTGAGTAACTGTGGCCGACTGGCCGGCGGGCGGGTAAGGAAAGTTGCGGCAGCGCCCAACAATCCGCTGGCCCGCTGGCCGCGGTTGCTCGCTCGCTTGCTCACCCATCGGACGCCAGGTTCCTTCGTCCGGTGGATGGGTGAGAGAGCGAGCGAGTAAATACAGCCAGCGGGCTGGCGGGCCGGTCAGGCTACTTCCAGAAGCTGAGGAGGTTTGGGGGGGGGGAGACAGACAGACAGAGAGAGGCACAGACACACAGAGAGACAGGGAGGGAGGGGGGAACCAGAGAGTGACAGACACACACAGAGAGACAGAGAGTGGGAGGGAGGGAGAGAGAGATAGACAGAGACACAGAGTGATTTAAGTGCCTGAATGCAAGACAGACACACACACACACACACACACACACAGAGTAACAGATGGGCAAACAAAGGAGAGAGAGACAGAGAAAGAAAGAAAAAAAAGAAGGTGGGAGAAAAAGAAAGAAAGAGAAAGAAAGACAGACAGAGAGAAAG
This sequence comes from Rhabdophis nuchalis, assembly GCA_039707465.1. Taxonomy (NCBI): domain Eukaryota; kingdom Metazoa; phylum Chordata; class Lepidosauria; order Squamata; family Natricidae; genus Rhabdophis; species Rhabdophis nuchalis. The sequence continues at coordinate 76,283,278 of CM077648.1, forward strand.
AGAGAAAAAAGAAAGAGAGACAGAAAGGAAAGAAAGAGAAAAAAGAGAGAAAGAGAGAAAGAAAAGAGATAGAAAGAAAGAGAAAGAGAGAGAGAAAGAAAGAAAGAGAAGGAGAGAGAAAGAGGGAAAGAAAGAAAGAGAGAGAGAGAAAGAGAAATAGGGAAAGAGAGGGGGGGAAAGAGGGAAAGAAAGGGAAAGAAAAAGAAAGAGAAAGAAAGAGAGAGAGAGAAAGAGAAAGAAAGAAAAAGAAAGTGGGAGAGAGAGAAAGAAAGACAGACAGAGAAAAAGAGAAAGAAAGAGACAAAGGAAAGAAAGAGAAAAAAAGAAAGAGAGAGAGGGAAAGAGACAGAAAGAGAGAGAGAGAAAGAGAGGGAGAGAGAAAGAGGGAAAGAAAGAAAGAGAAAGAAATAAAGAGAGAGAGAAAGAGGGAAAGAAAGAAAAAATGAGAGAGAAAGAGAGAGAAAGAGAAAGAAAGAGAGAAGAGAAAGAAAGAAAGAAAGAGAAAGAAATAAAGAGAGAGAGAGAAAGAAAGAGGGAAGGAAAGAGACAGAGAGAGAAAGAGAGAAAGAAAGACAGAAGGAAAGAAAGAAAAAGAAAGAGAGAGAGAGAGAGAGAACTTATGACCACAATTAAGCCCAAAAGTTTGGTTGCTAACCAAGACCATTGTTAAGTGAGTTTCACATTTTCCAAATTGGCCACTCCCACTCGGTCACATGGTTTGACATGTCCAATCAAAAAATGTTTATAGTTTAATTAAGGATTTAATGCACTTTAAATCTTTTCTGCTACAGTTAATAAAGCTATTCTTTGTTGTAAATTGATCCACATTTCTTTCTTTTTTTTATTCTCTTATACGTTAATAAGGATACAGTGTTATGCAGAGGTGTACTAACAATTTTATAGACAAATGATACTATTTACAGTCGCGCGGGGGGCGCGAAATGTTTTCTTCTTCCTAGGGGGGGCCTGACAGAAAATAATTGAGAACCACTGCTTTAAGGGGAGGAGACTCAACGTCATCCCTCTCTGCCCTTTGACTCATCCTAGAGATCATCCAGACAACCTAATTAGATTACTGCTGTGTGACATTTTTTAGATATGTGTTAGATTATTAAGGGCTGAAAATAAAGAGACCAGGATGGATCCATTTCAGGCTTATTAGCCTTCTTCAGCTGGCCATACTCCTTCTACTGGGATTTGAACTGATGCTTTCCAGCATATGAGACAGGCTTCTCTATGCCTTGAGCTATCCAGTATCCCTGATATATCAGCCAATTTACAGGACTCTTAAATGAGAGATAATTATCACAGCTCCTGTTCAGAGGTCCCTTTAAGGGGAGGAGACTCAACGTCATCCCTCTCTGCCCTTCGACTCATCCTAGAGATCATCCAGACAGAGAACCTAATTAGATTACTGCTGTGTGACATTTTTTAGATATGTGTTAGATTATTCGTATTGAAAAAGTTTTATTTGGTTTTTACAATTTTTCCAAATGGGAAAGGTAAGGGATACAGAAACATTTTGAGAACTTTTGTGTCGGGATCATTGGCCCTTCCAGGGCTTCACAATAAAACATTAAGAAAGACATTTTTCAGAAGTACTACGAGATGAAAATAAGTGCACACATCCTAAATTCTCAATTCTATGCTGGCAGTCATATACAAACATCCAGATAACAAGGTTAAAGTATATTAATAAAAAAACAAGCAAAATCATTTTTTTGATCTAAGTCTCTTGGCAATTGTATCTTCTTTTTCTCCTTCCTGGCCTCCAGCCGGCGGGGCCGTGGCCTCCCCCGTCCCCCCTGAATCTTCCCCCAGGACTGAGGAATGTTTCTTTAAAAAGGCTTCTGCCTCAACAACTGTTTTAATCCTAACTCTCCCTCCTTCCCAGAACACCAGCATCCCTTCCGGCATCGCCCACTTAAACCAAATCCCATGGTCAAACAATTTTTTGGATAAGAAGGAATACCTCCTTCTCATCTCTCTAATCTTTTTTGGGATCTGCTTCAAGATGACGACTTCCTTTTGTTGGTAAATTAATGGGCCCCCTCTCTGCGCCTTCAAAATTCCCTCTCTGGTTGACCTTCTAACAAATTTAATATGTATCTCTCTGGGTACTTCATTTATCCTGGCATATGCTGAATTTATTCTGTAGACTAGGTCAATGTCCCCCCTGATCTCATCTTTAGGTTTCTGCAAATAGTCTGCTAAAATTGTACTCATGAGATCAGGAAGACATTCACCAGCCTGTTCAGAAATGTTCTGAAATCTTAAAAAATATGACATCCTTTCAAAATCCATCCTAGACATATGCCCAGTTAGTTCTCCAACCTCACTATTAATATTTTTAAGCTCTCCCTTTGCCCCAGCCAGCCCCCCTTCCAACTCCTCAGTCTTCTGTGTGTTTTCCAGCACTTGCTTCCGTGTTTCCAAAAGATCCTTCTTGAAGCTGCAATTATCTTCTCTCAAAATCTTCTTGCACCAAAGCTTGTAACACTGTCTCCAAAGAAGACATCCTTTGTTCCAAACCTGCCAATTCTGATTTTTGTGCCATGGTAAACTGTTAAAGTCAGAAAATAAAGAGACCAGGATGGATCCATTTCAGGCTTATTAGCCTTCTTCAGCTGGCCATACTCCTTCTACTGGGATTTGAACTGGTGCTTTCCAGCATATGAGACAGGCTTATGAAATGGAAATGGATCCATCCTGGTCTCTTTATTTTCAGCCCTTAATAATCTAACACATATCTAAAAAATGTCACACAGCAGTAATCTAATTAGGTTCTCTGTCTGGAGGATCTCTAGGATGAGTCGAAGGGCAGAGAGGGATGACGTTGAGTCTCCTCCTCTTAAAGGGACCTCTGAACAGGAGCTGTGATAATTATCTCTCATTTAAGAGTCCTGTAAATTGGCTGATATATCAGGGATACTGGATAGCTCAAGGCATAGAGAAGCCTGTCTCATATGCTGGAAAGCACCAGTTCAAATCCCAGTAGAAGAGTATGGCCAGCTGAAGAAGGCTAATAAGCCTGAAATGGATCCATCCTGGTCTCTTTACTTTCAGCCCTTAATAATCTAACATATATATATATATATATATATATATATATATATATATATGTATGTATGTATGTATGTATGTATGTATGTATGTATGTATGTATGTATGTATGTATATGTATATGTATATGTGTTAGTTTTATGAGCTGATTATATATATATATGTATATATATATATATATGTATATATATATATATATGTGTATATATATATATATATATGTATATATATATATATATATATATATATATATATATATATATATATATATATATATATATATATATATATTAGTTTTATGAGCTGATCAATAAATTAAATTAGAGAGAGACCAGGATAGATCTATTTCGAGCTTATTAGCTCTCATCAGCTGGCCATACCCCCCACTGGGATTCGAGTGCAGGGCAAGGAGCCTAGCACTTAAGCCAAGCCAGTTCCCCTTATTGCATCAGCTTAGACAGGGTATATTAGTATAGGTAATTGTTTCACAACAACCTGTTATTATTAGGCCCCTTAGCTATATATATATATATAGCTAAGTGCACATTCTTTTCCTAAAAGCACTATAACAAATCTCTCTTACTTCAACTCTGTTGCTTCACCATGACAGCGAGAGAAAGAGATATTTCTGCAAGACTAAGAATGCATGTCAGGAATCAATAGTATGCAATTCCAACAGCTTAGCCAAGGTGTGAAGGCCATTTGAGCTACCCAGCAACTAAACACCTATATTGGGCAGCAGCGATATAGGAAGATGCTGGAGGTGGATGCCTGCCTTACTGACAATGGCAAAGGCATCATTCCATACTGTGTGGGAGAAGGCAGTGAAAAAATCCTGCATTTTACCAATAAAACCACACGGATAGATAATATAAATTATTGACACCACAGATGGGCCTTTCGGGTCAAATGGCATTTCAATATGATTGAAAAAGAATTGATAATCTTTCAAATTATTAAAGGTATTTATGACATGGCTAAATTAAAGACTTCAGGATGCTAGCTAATGATAGTCCAGTCAGGACAACAGAATTACAGTGGGAACATGTAAGATGAGCATGAACATGGGAAAGCTCAACTGAGTGAAATATGAAATTAACTATTTACAGCTTAAGCATAAGCAAATTGAAATTGACAGGAACTGGACCCTTTCTGTTAGAACAGGGGTCTCCAACCTTTGCAACTTTAAGTCTGAAGGTCTTCAGCTCCCAGAATTCTCCAGCCAGCTTTGCTGGCTGGAGAAGTCTGGGAGCTGAAGTCCTTCAGACTTAAAGTTGCAAAGGTTGGAGACCCCTGTGTTAAAAGATCATTCTGAGGGCCCTACTGTTTACTGTATAAAACATGAAGAAAAAAAAGGAATGATCTTGTTTTCAAAATGAAGAAGGATAGAGCAAGAACAGTATTTGGAGACGATGTAATCAAAAACAAGATACTTTCACAGAAAACTTTTTAATACAACAATTATGCAGGTTGATGTGCAAACATAGATGTACAAGAAGGGAAATTCAATTAAAAATGGATAGAATATGCAAAAGAGATGTTATCCTGGTGGCTGGAGACAGAAATGGCAAGGTGGAAATAAAAAGGAAAACATAGTCAAAAGTATAAAGCAGGGGTGTCAAACTAAGGCCCCGGGGCCAGATTTGGCCCATGGGGCACTTAGATCTGCCTTGTGGGGCCACCCTGGAAACAGTGAAGGACTGGCCTGCGGTATCTCTGCCAGTGAAAACGGAGCTTGGGAGGGATATGTGAGGCCCTCCAGAGCTCCGTTTTTGCTGGCAGAGGGTTGTAAGAGGCCATCACAGCCAAAAACACAACTTGCAAAGGCCACAGGTGGCACTCCCAACTCGGTTTTCACTGGCAGAGGGTTGCAGGAAGGCATCACAGCTGCAAACGGAGCTCATGAGGGCCGCCTGCGGTTCTCCCAACCTTCGTTTTCACTGGCAGAGGGTTGCAAGAGGGTCTTCAAACAATCAAAATGCTGCCTACATACCTGGACATCACTAAATGAGGTATTCAGAAATCAAATATCACATATTTTATGTATCTGTATCAATTTTTTTTAATTGCTACAAAGAGGTGGAACAGTTTATTTATAACAGCAAATACATAGATTGAAACGAACCATGGATCAGAACTGCTCATGTGCAAGGTCCAAGTTAAGCTAAAGTAGAATAAGAAAGCCAATTAGTTCCCATACTATAATATTGAACATACACCCAACATTCTCAAGAAAAACTGGAGGAAACATACAATACAATAGCAGAGTTGGAAGGGACCTTGGAGGTCATCTAGTCCAACTCCCTGCCTAGGCAGGAAGTCCTATACAATTTCAGACAAAAGGCTATCCAACATCTTCTTGAAGACTTGCAGTGTTGGGGCATTCAGAACTTCTGGAGGCAAGCTGTTCCACTGATTAATTGTTCTAACTGTCAGGAAATTTCTCCTCAGTTCTAAGTTGCTTCTCTCCTTGATTAGTTTCCACCCATTGCTTCTTGTTCTACCCTCAGGTGCCTTGGTGAATAGTTTGACTCCCTCTTCTTTGCGGCACCCCTGAGATATTGGAACACTGCTATCATGTCTCCCCCAGTCCTTCTTTTCATTAAACTAGACACACTCAGTTCCTGCAACCATTCTTCATATGTTTTAGCCTCCAGTCCCCTAATCATCTTTGTTGCTCTTCTCTGCACTCTTTCTAGAGTCTCCACATCTTTTCTACATTGTGGTGACCAAAACTGAATGCAGTATTCCAAAGTCCTGAACTACATTGACAAGGCAGTAGAGGAACTATGGAATGAAATTCAACATTTGTTAGGAATCAGTGTGAATGAATGTGAAAAGACATTGCCAAAGATCAAGAAGCCTAAGAAAGTAGGATGGCGTGGACGTTCCCAAAATCTATATTTTTTTAAAAAAAAAGCCAAAATCAAGAAAGACAAAGATCTTTGAAAAAAAAACAATAAACAACCAGGTGGATGGACTCAGTAGCAGCTGCCATAGGTACACAATTGGAATCCCGGATTGACCAGGTCATCCAGGAGAAAATATATCTATGGCAAGGGTGTCAAACTGGCAGCGTGTGGTTGCATAATATGCAGGCCACACCCACCCCAGCTCTGTAAAGGCAAAAAACATCACATTACATCACATGATGCCACATGACACATACAAGTTTGACACCTGTGGTCTACGTGGTCACAAAGAATCAACACGACTTGATGAAGTGAATCAATAATTGAAATAAATAAACATCTTATATTTTAGACAAGTGCATATTTATCTATAGAAAGTTACTTTCCTTTTTCCACCTTCTGATATTATCAAATGAATATTCTTCATATGTTATTTTCCTTTTTCAGTGAATAAATATTACAGAGCCCAAATGCCAAACTAAGGGTGGTTTTCCCCCCCAAGAAGTGACATCTGCCTTTTTGGCAAATTCTACAAATTACAGTGCTGGAGATAGCAAAAACACCTCTGGTATTTTCACACACTATTAATGTTGTAAAATATTTGGGCTTAGAGGAAATTTTTCTACTTTGTCTATTTTTGAAACTAGTTTTCTATTTGGTATACTAATTCCTGAAAGAATCTGTTCAGTTTTAAAATAAATTTAAAATTAACAAAAGAAGCATACAGTACTAGCAACATGGTGATGTATAACAATACAATTACTGTTTTATCAGAAACCATATCATTTTCTTAATCAGGCTGGCATGAAGATGCTTGAATCATTTATTTGAATCCTGTGCAACATTTCTGTCAACCTACTAAAGGTATAATAACACATCTGTTTATAATGTCATCCAAATGACAATATTTTCTGGTTGCAAGAGAAAAAGATGAGTCCTTGGAAGAGATAAATGGCCTTCTTGTATTTTAAGAATATTAGGAAATCAGATTTTCTGGCTTCAGTATCAACTCTTTACTGAGGTGTGTGTGCATGCGAGAGAGGGAGAGGGAGGGAAGGAGAGAGGGAGAGAGGGGGGGGGGTTTACTTTCATTCCCTGATACCCTGAAAGAACACTACACTGTTCTTGGGAAGGACACTTTATTGTTTCAACTAATATGTCCAGCATTTTGTTAATATTGTGGAAAGGATATGCAGTCAAAATTAGGTTATTGTCATGGATGAGATGCTCAAAACTGTGGGAACTTGTTCATCTTTATCTCAAATTAGAAAATGTATTCTTTTACCACATATCCATAATTTAAAATAAACTTGTTAAACTATTCATTGCCAATATACTTTTCTTTCTTTTTTAGACAAGGTGTTTCATCAAAGATTCTTTCATTTGTATATTTGAATTTAATGATATAACAAATTTAACTGGAAACTATTTATATTGAAGTAAAAAATACTTGGTGTTGCAGTTTTCATCTCAAAGCATATATGAACACAAAAATGTGTCAGTCAGACGTGGTAATGGAAATATACAACATACAGTATGTTATATTCAGAATTATGAAACTATATATCTAAACATTGTCATCTTGAAATATGGTACCATTAGTCATATTCCTATCTCCTTACTATTGTCATTCGATATCTTTGGGGTGGGGGGAATCATGATTGTTTCTACAACTAACAAATTCAGATCTGTGTCTTTAATACATTCTTTAAAAATGAGAAGCATACAAATGTGAATTGCATCTTTGGTAAACTGCCTGACTAAGAGCAAATACAGCTTGGCTTGCATATTGCATAAGATTGTTTTAGTGGCCTTGATTATGTTTTTTACACTTTTCATATTATAAGCTGTCTAGAGTCAAAAGATGGCTGTATAAATTCTATAAACAAACAGATAAATAGAGATTCCAACATATGCTGTTTAGCAAATAAAATACTTTCAGGAAAAGATAGGAGGTCTTTAGCAAACTGAATCTGTCAATTTTGGTTTCATATTTTTTCAACAATAAGGTTTTTCAAATCATTCAATTATTTCATTTTTATGTAAAATTCATAAATAACCTATTTAAATAATCACTCATCCTCATATCAGTTTGCAATTTTGAACTAATCCATAAGGTTTTGTAGAAACCTTTCCCAAATGGTTAAACTTTTTAAATATATGTTCAATATATGTTCAATACATATTTTTGAATATTTTTTAATTTGGAAAACTGCACTACGAACAACTTATTGGATTTTCAAAATAAAATCTATAATGAGGAAGTGGATTTAGGTATGAACCAAATTATCTTCTCTCTTATGTCCAGTAACCAGAACATATTTCTAATGGTCTCGTGCAATTTTTACCCATTGATATGTTCTTGACAAGGAAAATAGTTCAAAAAATCAAGGATTATCTCATATCCTGTTTTAGCATATGTCTTGAAACTGTTTTAGCATATGTCTTGAAACTTCAGCTCTGCCACATGGATGGATGGATGGATGGATGGATGGATGGATGGATGGATGGATGGATGAATGAATGAATTTTCCCTCATTTTTAATGCAGTAACATTTCCAGCCATAGCCAGCCATAAAGTTGTTTCCAATTTTAATTGGTTGGAATTATAAAGAATTTCAAGACTGTTCATTTGCATTAAAGGCCATAAATAGTTGAAAAGAAAAAAATATGTACATTTGAATTGAATGGTGCACAAATGTATACTTGCATTTTTCAGTGATCATTATGTATTGTCGCTAAGTTATAGTGTCCAGTCCAGTCACAAATATGGTTGTTTCCAGATTTATCCATTTTTCTCACTTGCGCTGATCTCCCCACTACCTTAAAGCTCATAGGCTTTTCTAGTAGTGTTACTAAGTCTGAATCCAGCTGAATAGGTTTAGCAGGCATTTCTTCATATGCCAAAAGTTGAAGTGGAATTTGGCTTGGTTTACAGAGGTAGATAGCCAACATAAACAAGTTTTCAACCCTGTGCTATTTCCCTTAGTAACTATATACTGACCTATTCAGTTTGTTCATATAAAAGATATTTATAGGTGAATATAAAAAGCAATATTGTTTCGAGTATTCATGAATCCAGGGCAAAGCAGTGTCCCCAATGATGGGGAACATAGCACTTTAGCAAAGGTGAATTAGTTTTCAAATCACTTTATAATATATTTCAGCGTCCAATTGGGGTTCTTACTCCCAAAGCTGCAACACAATTTTTAAAAACAAAGAAAATAGCTTTACTTGTTTCAGAAGGGGGAAAACAGAGCAAAATAATCTTTAGCAGTCCTCAAAAAACAAACCAGTTTAACAACATTTTATGAATGTGAAGAAGAATGTATCTTATTCAGCCTTCCACTTAAAACCTTTAAACTTGCATAGACAATGTTAACCACTTCCATTGTGCAACCTGATGCTATCTGGGTATATTGTTCTTTAACAACTTTAATTCCCAATCATCAGAAAACTATGGAGAAAAAGTCCAACAGACCTGGGAAAAGCCAGGCTAAGAATATTGGTCTATATCTACTTTTTTCTATCATTTATTGTCCTTTTGAATGCATTATCATATTTAATAATAATAATAATAATAATAGTTTAATTTCTTGACCGCTCCTCTCCCCGTAGGGACTCGGAGCGGTGCACAGGGAAACTAAAACCATAAATATACAATCAAAGACATCTTAAAAACAAATTAAATAGTACCTGTGCTAAAATACCCAATCTAAGCTAAAATTCCCACTATACGGCTAAAACCCCATAGAGAGAGACTACCCCAGGCCGGCCAAGCAGAAAAAATATGTTTTTAATTTCAGACGGAAGGAGCGGAGGTCCGTGGTCGTTCTAATGTCGGGGGGAAGGTCATTCCAGAGGGCAGGGCCCGCCACAGAGAGAGCCCTTCCCCTGGGCGTTGCCCGCTGACAAAGTCTAGTGGACGGCACCCGGAGAAGTCCCTCTCTGTGGGAGCGAATCGGCCGTGAGGAAGTATGGGGCAGGATCCGATCCCGCAAGTAGCTAGGTCCCGAGCCACTTGCTGTTCCAAAATTGCCAAGAACCTTTCAGCTGCACATTCATATTGAACTAATATGATGTCAATCATGAGAAATCATTGCAGCAGATGCAACCTATTGAACTACTGTATATAATGGTTACATTCCCAGATAACGGTAAGTCATGGTTTATCCATCTTAAATAAATCAAACAGTAATGATTTATTTTATTTTATTTTTTATTTTATTTTATCCCATTTCTATACCGCCCTATCTCCCCAATGGGACTCAGGGCGGTGCACAGAAGAATTAAAAACACAACAAACAATTAAAATATAAGTACAGTCACATGATTAAGTTTAAGCCAAACCTAAACAATTATGTTTCTACTGTGGTTTTACATAATGTGTAAATCTGGCTTTTCAGTACCAAAAAGCTGGGGAAATCATCAGCAACAGCAGGTCGCACTGTTTTAATAGTGTGATATCTAATAAAATAAGGATTGCTGTCTAGCTTGTGTAAGATTTCAAATGTTAAGCCTTATCTAACTTTGATCACAATTAAACAACAGCATCATGCTGTTGGTACAGCTTCTTCACCCCATGACTCTGTTCTACATGTGAGAAGGAGCTTGCATCTCACCGGGGGTGGAGGACTAAAGCTTTTTCATGCAGCTCTCGGTTAGTATAGGAACAGCGCTCATTCAGAAAGCTTCAAATAAATCTCATGCGAAGTATCAGGAACAGGTGGTGGAAAGAATGAGATTAAGTCTAATTTGAATAAGGAAAGCTTGACTAATTTCTGTATCTGCATTTAACAGGAAGCAGGATAACATTTTCATTAGCTATTATAAAACAAAATTCAGGAGCGCATGTTATATGGAACTGCTTGATATTCTTGGACTAACAAATTAAGTGCCTTCTCCTTGTCTTTATTGGTTATAATTCCACACACTGTGGTCTTCTTTGCTGACCAATTGCTACTTTATAATACTGTAAAGAGAAATTATAATTGAAACATGTACTTACTGGAGATGGTTCACTTTAGTATCATTATTTTTCTTCCAATAACAGAAGAACAAAATGAAATTTTGGATGATAATAATTATGGTGATTAATGTAGATTGATCATTGTATCTATAATGATAGGCACTTAGGGAGCACTACAGTATTTGAAACATTATCAGAGTTTAATTCAGAGGAAGGTGTACAGTAGACAGCTTAGTAATATATATACAGTATATGTATGTATGTATGTATGTATGTATGTATGTATGTATGTATGTATGTATGTATGTATGTATAGGTATGGAGTTCTGAAACTCTCCAAAGTTGGTTGTTTGCAAATATTTCATTACCCAAGTAGGTAACGCCACTAGTGTGAGTATATATATAGCAATAGCACTTAGACTTATACACTGCTTCACAGTGCTTTACATCCCTCTCTAAGCAGTTTTCAGAGTCAGCCTATTGCCCCCAACAATCTGGGTCCTCATTATACCAAATGTGGAAGGATTGAAGGGTGTGTCAACCTTGAGCCGCTCACAATCGAACTCCTACAGTGAGCAGTGAGTTACCTGCAATCTAACACTCTGCTATCATGGCTCTTGTGTACATGTATATAGCACTTCATAGCCAGAGACAAATTGTTCAGTATAAATTCATTTTGGCTTACTATGTATTGCTAGGGCAGTTCTCTGGGAGTTGCAATTCTGGGAGTTGAAGTCCACAAGTTTTCAAGTTGCCAAGTTTGGGAACCCCTGCATTAGAGAGAAGAAGAGGTTGAGAAACTCTCTCAATCTTCATAGTCTGGGGCAGAAAAGAATGCAGGAAGTTGTGAGTGAGTGAGTGAATACACTGAGTGAGTGAATACACTGGAAAACCAGTAAGGTAATAAGAGCCTGTTATGTTTCCAGTAATATCACTGGCATTTCAGCAGAATCTAAAAATGCCAAGTTATTTTTAGACAGCTAGATTTTGTGCATCATTACAGCAAAACACATTTTCAGCTGGATGCATGAGTGTCTCTCAAAGGGCATCACCTGAAGCAGATACTCAAGAATTTCTTTGGCAAGAATGTGCATATGCATTGGTGAACTTCCACATTGGATGTTACCAAAGCACACTAACACAAATTGCAGGTCATTGATATCTCCAACTTTCCTGCAACATCTGAAATAACTCCTGGGGTTTTTTTTGTTTTTTTTTATGTGACAAGCAGGCTATTTAAGCCTTATCTGCTGCAAATAGTAATTCAGGGACTTTGGCATTTTTATCAGTAATGACTCAAAACCATTTTTGTTTCACTACAGCTATTACAGCCCTATATTCCAGCAATGTTTTTATCTTTCATGCATGAAGTCTCTGTAAAATATATACAACTGGCAATTTAAATGTATTGATGGTATTTAGGAAGTATCTTTTGGCACCAACCACTTAAGTGTTAATAGAAGTTTTTAAAGACCTTAATGGGAGCTTTTCTGTGAATTGTGAATATACAGATAAATCTAGGCTCAATTAATGTTTATTCTCCATTGACCCATATGGGCGAGAATAGAAGTGTAGTTATATGTCCTTTTAAATGGAGAAGTTCAGCTCAGCCAGATCTCCATACACATAATCCTACCCTTCTATTCTTGCCCACCCCAGTGAAATGAATCTGTGCAAGGCAAATGTTATATGCATTTAAATTTGGTTGCAATTTTTAAAATTGCCAAAAATGTTGAGATATCCAGTGTATTATTAAGGTGTATTATATCACTATGCATAGTATAATAAATATAAAAATACAAGGAAAGATGGTTATGTGAAAACATGTAGATCTGTTACTCTAAGAATTCCATAAAATAGGCAATGGACTATTCCTATTTTTAATGAATACATTTTAGTTCAGAAACAAGACATTAAAATCTTGGAAGGTTTCGGAAGCATCTCTGCATCTCAAACCATACCAGTCCTGTTTTACAGTCTTAGATGTTTCAGAATTGTTTTGTATTCAAGTCCAAAACAGCTAAAATAAAATGATCCATGATGCTTTTCCTAATGAGTGAGGACAGGCAACACATTGGATGTCTTAATCTCATAAAAAACAAGACATTAATTAAATAAATATATAATTTATTTATTTGTTGGATTTATATAACCACACCCTCTCCCCAAAGGGACCCGGGGCGGTGCACAGGAAATTAAAACACACAATATCACAAATATAAATAATTAATACCAAATTAAATCAATTATCCCTGTGCTAAAATTTAAAAATGTTAAAACATAACCCCATCTAAAACCCAATTAAAACAATTTATGGTACAGACTGTAGGCTAGGTAAATAGCTTAGGCCAAGCTGGCCTGATGGAACAAGAGTGTCTTTAATTTCTGGCGGAAGGTGCGGAGGTCTGTGGTTGTTCTAAGGTCGGGGGGTAGGTCATTCCAGAGGGTTGGGCCCACCACAGAGAAGGCCCTTCCCCTGGGCGTCGCCTGTTGGCATTGCCTAGTGGACGGCACCTGGAGAAGTCCCTCTCTGTGGGAGTGGATCGGCCGAAGGGATGTATGAGGTAGGATGCGGTCTCGCAGGTAGCTAGGTCCCGGATGACATAGTCAAGTGTAAGGGGGATGAATTGGGGGGGGGGGGGGGGGGGAGAAGAAGATGCACTAACTTTATTGACATCCATGACAAAATTACAGTAAAAACCGCAAAAGGGGCCTAGGCCTCCATGAGGGAGATGGGTGGTTAAGAAGTTTGATATAGATAATAAAGCATCAGAAAGATTGCTTTTTCAGTCACAGGAATACCCTGAAGCTGGATAGGAAGCATGAGGTAGACTGGTGGTTTAGATATCTCCCTCTTGGAAGGAAATGGGTGGTTTAGAAATATGATAAATAAATAAATAGCCAATAGCATCTAGGCTTATATACCATTCCATAGCACTTTAAAGCATTCTCTGGGTGATTAGCAATGGAAGCATTATTTGTATATTGCCCTCAACAATCTGGGTCCTCATTATTCTGACTTTGGAAGAATAGAAGGCTGAGTCAACCCTGAGCCCTATAATACTGCATTCTAACCACTGCACCACCATAAATAGCCTTCAGTGTGTAACTAATTAAATTCTTGTCCATTTCAGGCAGCAGCACAAGCTGGCAGTAGATACTACTCAACTAATTATGATCACAGAGCTGACCTTGTTAACTTGTGGTTAGAATGTATTAGGGAAGCATCATGCAGAAAGCCTGCTCAGGAAAAGAAAAGATATTCAAAACTCTGAGCAACACTGGATTTGGCTGCCAGACAGAAGACACAAGGTCTAAAAGGAGGGCATGTGCTCTTCTTGTTGGACATCTGGTAATGCTAGATGCACTTTGCTTCTCTTTTACTTTAATATACTTTATTTTTGATTTGTATACCGCCCTTTTCACTTTTGGGACTCAGGGCGGTGAACAGGCATCAATAAAATCAACAATAAAAGCATCAAAATATATTAAAATACACTAAAAATGATATTAAATGGGTGGCCTGTTCTAAAATCAGATAAAAACCCCTGGTAAAAACGATTAAAAACTATGCCAGGCCGGCCGCATGGAATAAGTGCACTTTCAAGGCCTGACGGAAGAGGCGCAGGTCCGTGGTCGTGTGTAGGTCGGGGGGTAGGTCATTCCAGAAGGCAGGAACTGCCACAGAGAAGGCTCTCCCCCTGGGGGGCGCCAGCCGACATTGCCTGGCCGACGGCACCCTGAGGAGAGGCCCACTCTGTGGGAGCGAACTAGTCAGTGGGAGGCATGTATCCTGCCCATTTCTGGTGTACAGGTATATTTGTCTGGGTGTACTCTGGCTATATCCCCAGAGCAACTCATAACTTACGGAATATATAATACAACACATGAAACTTTTCAAAAGCTGATGATAAAAATATTAGCTATCCCAAATTCAAAGAAAGGTTAATTATTATTTTTTAAAAACTTCGATGATAAGAACTCATCAAACTAAAAAAAGTCTTAATGACTTTTCTAAACAAATAAACCAGTGATGGTGTTTGATATAAGAGCCTTCTTATGGCCCTGAATATATTGCAAGAACCCAGATTTATTTGAGGATCAGGAGTACTGTGATGAAAACATATATAAGTTCATAATTAATAAATGCCCATGTTTCTTCTAGATATGTTCATTGTATCTAACTGTGGTGAAGCTTCCACCCACACCCTACCTGGACCTGCCAGTTATGAAAATGATTTGTAAGAAACTTTTGAGACACTGTTATTTATTTTTTTTAAATTAATAGAGTGACTAAAATAGATTCACATGACATTTTAGGACAGTGATCCTCAAATTATGGGCCACAGGCTGGTTATGGCCCGCCAATGCAAAGTATATGCCCCACTGAGTGGTGGGACTCAGCCCTGCCCCTTGCCCCGCCCCTCACCATGGGCCTTATCTCCCAGTGAGCATCCACTCCAGCTGCCCTTCTGGTTACTTATTTCCCCAGTTGAGTTGCACTTCTGATCACACCGCTGCTGCCAAAGGTGAGGCCGAAGGGTGCTAGGGAGGACCAGCCGACTGAGGGGTAATCTCGCCAGTACAGCCACGTAATCCATAGCTGGTGAGAGTAAGGAAGGGGCTGCTGATGGCTTGAAAAGGTGGTCACATGACCACCTAGCTATGCCCACCCAATCAAATGACCACCTAGCTAGACCCATCCAGCCGGTCTGGTCCCCCCAACAGTCTGAGGGACTGTGAATCAGCCTCCTGTTTAAAAAGTTTGAGGACCCCTGCTTTAGGATCACAGTTCAATCCCAAAAATTGTTTCAAAGGCTGTGCAGCATATACTTCAGTTGCTTGGAAAGATTCAAAAGAACAGATATGAGCCAAGAACCATAGGAAAGAAGAACCATGTTATCACCCTTTCTCTATTCAGGAACTTTCTAGAATAAACTGAAATTGCTGTCCCTGGAGAAAGAAAACACACTTTGAAATAAGGAAGGCAAATTAAAGTAGAAATATCTCCCTTGGCTGCTTCTCCCCTATTAAACATACAAAGATTTGTGTGTGTTTCCAATTTCTCACTTCAAAGGAAATTGGAAAAGATCCTCTTG
The DNA here is from genome assembly GCA_039707465.1 of Rhabdophis nuchalis. Classification (NCBI taxonomy): domain Eukaryota; kingdom Metazoa; phylum Chordata; class Lepidosauria; order Squamata; family Natricidae; genus Rhabdophis; species Rhabdophis nuchalis. The sequence goes on from CM077648.1 coordinate 76,299,321, forward strand.
GCTACTTAATGCATCTTATGAGCAACTCTAATTCCCCCCAAACCTGCATTAAAATACATGGAAGGTAAAAATAGATCAGTTGGAAGCTTTCCTAGCAGAGAACAATGTAAAGTCACATCTGCTATCTTTCTACCTGTCATAACCCACTTGTTTGAGACACAGAATCTCTGCCAGAAATTCAGCCAAGATAGGGCTTGCCTGCTCAACCTTAATTATGTCTTACCTGGTTTCCTATTTTGTTGAAAAAGAAATTCCCAGGAGTCAAGAAGATGCTTCCAAAGTCAGGGTCTTTTGGGGAGGCAAGGATTATTAGCACTGTTTAGATACTTGTGAGCTTAGAGCTCTGATATAATTCAATTTTAGCCAATGAGTAAATGTATTTTAGAATTTTAATGGGGTGTTTTAACACAGGTCTTTAGTTTAATTTATTTTAGACATTACTCTGTATTTATTGTTATTTATTGATTTTAACTCCCTGTGCACCGCCCTGGATCCATTTCGATGGAGAAAGGCGGTTATATAAATCTAAATAAAATAAAATAAAAATAAATAAAAATTTTTTAGTCAACTTCATTCTCTAAACTAAACTACTAATGCAGCTGGCATACGTTTTTGCATATTAATGCAGTTATTAAAGGATGGAATCTCATCTAGAGGGCTTTTTCTTCTTAAAGAGTTTTGAATTAAATTCTGTACTTATATAGATTTACACACTCCCCCTTCTTACATAAACACTTGTTTACGGGAAGGTCAATAATTTCTGATAGCTATAAAACTTTTGAAATCTTGATAATGAGATGTCAATTTTCAAGGGCAAGAAGGGATGAAGAAAAATGCAGTTTCAAATAAACCACCTTCTTTCTGAACTGTGCTGGTGATAGCAGCTCATATTAAAAGGATGCATTGTACTCAAATGACATATTAGCAAATTGCTGCAGTCCACTAGGCCTGGAGACCAAGGTGAAGACTTTGTCTGAGTTAAGATGGGAAAACATCTTGTCACAAGTTAAACAATTAGTGCAATCAAAAAGCACCTTCTCCTGATAATGATTGTGATGAAAGTTTATTATTTTTTTATCTCATAAAACAATTTTTATTGGTTTTACAGTATATATGGGGAAAAGGTTATAGGGTTAGCGTAACATTTTAGTGGCTTCCATGCCGGAGGTGGTGGTCCTCCCAAAACTTCATACAAATACAGTATTTTTTAAAGAAAAACTAAGGGCAAGCATACATAGAAGTTACATTGTATATTTCATACGTTCAATCATGTTTTTGATTGCCATCTAATTCAACTATCACAGTGAAATTTCAAATAAAGTCATTTTTGGGATCGAAGTCTTTTTGCTATTGATTCTTCTTCTCCCTTCCCATCGACAGGCGGGGCCACGCCCCCCCTTCCCCCCGTTCCCTCTTCTTCGTCTCCTAGAACTGAGGAATGCTTTTGAAGAAAGGCTTCTGCCTCTCTTAATATTTTAACTCTCATTCTACCTCCCTCCCAGAAGTCCAACATTCCTTCTGGCAGTAACCATTTGAACCAAACTCCTTTTTTATATAATTTTTTGGACAAGAAGGAATATTTCCTTCTTATCTCTCTAATTTTTTTTGGAATTTGTTTCAAAATAGCAACTTCTTTTTCCTGATATTTCAGGGGTCCTCCCCACTGGGCCCTCAATATCTCATCCCTTGTGGACCTCCTTAAAAATTTAATATGGACTTCTCTTGGTACATCATTTATTCTAGCGTATGCTGAGTTAATTCTATAAGTCAGGTCCATATCCCACCAGAGTTGTTCTTTATTCCTTTTAATATAATCTGGAAAGTTTATTATTTTAAGGTAAAGTTTGGTTATTCATAATTTTGTATTAGCTACAATTGATCATTTAAATCTGAGAAATTATGCCACTAAGTGAAGTACTTTTTCAATAACTTTCTGTTGCTTGTGCTATCTCATCAGTATTCACTTTGATATCATGTTTTCCCAAGGCTTATCTATTCATTTTGATTGCTTGCACAGTGTTAGGATCAAGATCAAGGCAAACTCTTGTTTGACTAGACTCTAATCCCCATGGACACTCAAAACATTTAATACTGGTGTTCTTAATTATTTGTCTATACAAAAGAATATTATAAGCAAGATTTTAAATATAGCAATCATTTTTCCTAAGATCAATCATGTGGCATACAAGATGACAATGCAAAGAATCTTACAAGGTATGATGGCCGAAGGTCAACATAAAGGAAAGAGTAAAGAGAGCCAAATATGTTTGCTCATTTTATGTGCCACAAACACATAAAATGAGCAATTTTATTTTAGCATGCTATGTAAAACCAATCTATGTGGCTCAGGGCGGTGCACAGGAAATTAAAAACCAATAAATAGATAACAACAATTACAATAAGTTAAAAAGAAATTAAATTACAATCCTGTGCTAAAATTCCCATTAAAACCTATCAACCATTTTCTAATTTGGCTGGAGCTCTGTCGTACCTAGGTCTGAATTCTAAGCTAGTCCAGCTTGCTGGAAAAAGTATGTCTTGAGTGAGCGGCGGAAGAGGGGAAGGTCCGTAATAGTGCAAAGTTCGGGGGGCAGGTCGTTCCAGAGGGCGGGCCCTGCCACAGAGAAGGCCCTACTCCTGGGCGTCGCCAGCCAGCATTGACCGGCGGTCGGCACCCTGAAGAGGCCCTCCCTGTGGGAGCGAATCGGTCGGTGGAAGGTATGTGGCAGGAGAAGGTCCCGCAAGTAACTAGGCCTGCTTTATTATATACTGTATTATATTTTTGTCTGATTTCCAATTATATATTATAAGCAGGATTTAGAGTAAATGGAGCCAATGCTGATAGATGTGGCTGCCATTATTAGCAGATTTAAGGTACCAAGATCAGAGACCGAATTATTTAATTTATTGAAATATTTGACAAGAGAAATAGGAGAGCTGCTTATGGGATTTTTCTCTCTTACGCACTTGCCTGACATTAGGCATAAGGTGTCTTGGATTGCCTAGATGGGATGCCAATTCTGCTTTGCCTGAGGCAGCAAAACATTTTGAGCTAATTCCGAGAAGTCAAGTCTACATTTTAATGCATGCATCTCATTTAAAACCAGAACTGAATGTACCCTGAACTTGAATAAAATGCTCAACTTTTGTGCATAGTCTGCATTCTGTCCTCTATAAATATCGAACTATATGTTAGACTCTCCCTCCCATTTTTCACTGTTCTAAATCAGGGGTCTCCAACCTTTGCAACTTTAAGTCTGAAGGATTTCAGCTCCCACACTTCTCCAGCCAGCAAAGGAGAAGTCTGGGAGCTGAAGTCCTTCAGACTTAAAGTTGCAAAGGTTGGAGACCCCTGTTCTAAATGAGAGTGCTTGTAGCCAGTGAAGAAGATTGCAGAAATCCTCAGTTTCCTCAAAGCTCTATTAATAAACTAAGCATTTCTGAATGATTTCTTTCTGGAAATCATTTTCTAGCATCCAACATTCTGGCTATGTTATATTAATTGATAATTAATATAATTTAGCTGATAATTGGGGCACATACCTGCCAATTAGTAGTAGTATCAGTAATATATTTTGATTGGTACTTAACCAGTTTAGCATCAAGATGTTCCTGCTACAGATCATATTATAATTTCCATTATGATGGAATATAATGACAGATGACAAATATCCCTTCAGATCCCACAGAACGGTGCCTTATTGTATTGGTTCTTCAATATATAAACTTTTCCTGGTATTTTTTCTAAATAGTGCTATAGACTACATTGTAGTATACAAGTTTTATATTAATAAAAATATTTATTTTTATTAATATAAAAATTTATTTATAAATAATTATTTATTTTCAATGTCAGAATGATTATAAATTTAGCTGCCATATATAGCTATAAAAATATAGCAAATTTCTGATTATTTTAGCCTATATTATTTCCATCAAATGTGTATAATAGTCCTAATTTTTATTAGTATTAGAATGTGGAGTGTTCTCTCTCTATCAGAAGATAAGACCTGTTTATATTCAGAGAATATAGAGCAGAATAACAAAGTCGGAAGGGATCTTGGAGGTCTTCTAGTCCAACTACCTGCATGAGTAGGAAACCCTATAACATTTCAGACAAATGGTTGTCCAATGTCTTCTTTAAAATATCTTAAGTATATCTTGTTTAAGACCACCTTTTCTATTTCTGTATAAGATACAGTTTATAATATAAAGTCTCTTTTGTTTCTAATGGGGACCAAATGGGGCTGAACACAAAGTCCTGCTCTCCTTTTCCTGATTTTTGTGCAGATCTGAAGAACGGTAATCCTACTCACTCAAAGGTGAGCAGTGTTACCAGTGTGATCCAGACCTTTGCTCTGTTTGAATCTATTTAGTTAGGGCTTGAGGCTCAGAAGGAATAGGAACAGGAACAAAAGAAAATGGGAGAAAATGCCATCTTCAATATCTCCTCTTTTTAAAAACTCCCATTGTGGTAATGTAAATTTTGGCATTAAATGAAAGGCCATACCAAAATTGACGTAGAACTTATTGTTGAAGAAAAAGGCTTCTATAATAGGGAGACTTTTATATGGATGGAATCAATTCAGAACCAGATGTTTCTCCATTTCAAAGGAGGCCACCTGCAGTTCAGTGAATCACCACAAGAACAGCTGCATATGAAGCTAGCAGTTGCTGACAGCATGGGACAACATGGAATGTCTAATCTTCTTGTATCACAGCAGGCCTATTGAATTGCCTTTCAGAGACCTTGGGAGTCTGAAACTCCCTCTGGTCTCAGTGAATCATGATTTGTGAATATTATGAATGAGTATCTTAGCTTGAAAGTAGGCTCCCAAACTGAGATTGAATCTGGCCAATATATAAATAATATTGGTCAAAATAAAAATGCTAACTTAATGTGAGAAGTAGGCTATATAGTGGATTAGGCTGCATTCTGTCTGAGGAATTCAGCGTGGCTTTTAGATATATGCTATTTCAAAATGTCCAGAGAGAGCTCTTTTGGTTTATCTTGACAGGTGGACCAATTCATAGCCTGATAGAGTTGCATGTACATTAGTTGCCCCTGGGGTTGTTTTACTGCAATGTACTAAAAATAAATTTGCTCAGAAACTATGATGACTGCAAAACAGTACCTCTTCATGATGTTGAGAGCTGATTGAACACCTGGAAAGATCTACTTGACAATGAAGGATCCAAAAAAAAGAAACCACCAAGAAACTACAGGCCAATTATTTGATTACCAACCATTTTTAAATTGCTAAGTGATGTGATAGCTGATACAGTCCAACAGCAACTGTTTCTACTTGGGCAGAATGGAAACTGCCCAAACAGTGGAGAACCAAAGGATCATGTGCTAACTAAATAAGTCAACAAGTGTCATTTTGCCTCTTTATAAATCTATGGTGAGGCCCCATCTGGAGTATTGTGTACAGTTCTGGTCACCATACCTTCAGAAGGATATTATGGAAATTGAAAAGGTGCAGAGGAGGGCAACCAGAATGATTAGGGGGCTGGAACTCCTTCCTTACCATCTGAGGCTGCAATGGCTGGGCCTCTTCACTCTAGAACGATGGCGCCTGAGAGGTGACCTGATTGAAGTCTATCAAATCATGCACGGTATGTACAAAGTAGAAAAGGGAAAACTGTTTTCCCTATCGCACAACACTAGAACTAGGGGGCACTCCATGAAACCTTTGATAGCTAGACCTCAAACAAATAAGAGGAAGTACTTTTTCACCCAGAGGATCACTGGTCTATGGAACTCCCTGCCAGAAGAAGTGGTGACAGCTGTCAGCCTCGACACCTTTAAGAAAGGATTAGACGAGTTCATGGAGAACAAGGGTATCCATGGCTATCATTATGGATGCCTAAGGACACCCTCCGGGTTGGAGAGATAGGCAGGATATCTCTCAATGCCATTTGCAGGGAATCATAAGCAGGTGAAGACATCTGCTTGGGAATACCCTGAAGCAAATGGTGAGCCACTGTGTGAGACAAAATGCTGGACTGGATGGGCTGTGGCCTGTTCCAGCAAGGCTATTCTTATGTTCTTATGTTCCTATGTTCTTAACTGACAGATGGTTTGGGGGAAAACTGGGTCCTTTTGGAGAAGGGCGGGGTATAAATTTAATTTAAAAAAAACTGAAAGAGAAGGAAGACCAACTTGAATGTAGCTTGGACAGATTAAGAGAAGGCATTTGACTCCTGTCACATGATTAGGTATTAAGCACATGGAAATAACAGGAGTCAGTAGAAATATCAGCAGTTTTGGTCAAAGATCAAAGATACAAAGGAAACACAGTTGCTGGTCGATATTGATAGACTGGGAGATGTTAATATCAAGAGAGAAATCTTTCAAACAGACTCACTCTCACCACTATTGTTTGTCATTTCATTGATTCTTCTGTCAACAATACTGAAAAGTCAGGCCATGGCTATCAAACATCAAAAACATCTGCTAACTTATCCCACCTTCTTTACATGAACAATCTGAAGCCAAATGGAAATATTCTATTCTTAAATAAAATTACTATCTGCACTGCTCATATATAAAGCCAAAATATAACAGTGGCATTTGGACTGGACAAACGTGCCACCCTTACCATCAACAGAGAAAAAATAGTGAAAATTTAGGGATTCAAGATGTCCTAGAGCAGTGGTCGGCAAACCGTGGCTCACGAGCCACGAGTGGCTCTTTGGCCCCTCGGGTGCGGCTCTTCCTCCCTCCCCCCCCCCGCCTCCCCCCCAGGCAGCGGAGGGCCCAGCATGTCGGCTGGGGGGGCTGTGGCTGCCTCCCCCTGTAGCGAGCTAGCAAACGGGTGGGGGGAGCACCCAGGGCTGCGGCTGCCTGGACGGTGACGGAGCCGTCCAGGCGAGAGGAAGAGCCGCACCCGAGGGGCCAAAGAGGGACCTGGTGGAAACGTGGCTGGCTGTCCTGCCCGATGCGCTCTGATGGTGGGTGCTGTGTGTCGCAGGGCTGGGGGTCAGTAGCAGCAACAGCCGCCTGCAGAGGCCGCCGAGCCGTGCTTTCCGGGGCTGGGAGGGAGGTGGCCGTGCGGCGCTTGGGTGGCTGCGGCCTCAGGTGCCGCATGCCCACCTCCCTCGCTGCGGGAGGAGGCAGCCATGGCCTCCCCGGCTGGCATGCCAGGCTTTCCACTGCTTCCGGGGGGGAAGGGAGGGAGAGAGGGAGGGAGAGATTGACATACAGAGAGAGACAGAGGGGGAGGGAGGAAGAGACAAACAGAGAGAGACACAGAGAGAGAGGGAGGGAGAGAGGAAATCAGAGAGAGAGAGACGCACACACACAGACACACACACACACACACAGAATGAAAGATGGGTGGGGGGAGGAGAGAGAGACAGATAAAGAGAGAGATAGTCAGAGAGAGACAAAAAGAAAAAGAGAGAAAGAGAAAGAAAAATAGAAAGAAAAAGAAAGTGGGAGAGAAAGAAAGAAAGAAAGAAAGAAAGAAAGAAAGAAAGAAAGAAAGAAAGAAAGAAAGAAAGAAAGAAAGAAAGAAAGAAAGAAAGAAAGAAAGAAAGAAAGAAAGTAAGTAAGTAAGTAAGAAAGAAAGAAAGAATGAATGAATGAATTTTGGTTGCTAAGCAGGGCCATTGTTAAGTGAATTTCACCACATTTTCCAAGTTGGCCACGCCCACCCAGTCACATGACCGCTGATCCACTCCCACAAAACAGGCCACACCTTTTGGCTCTCAAAAGAAATTTCAATCGTGGTACTGTTGATATTTGGCTCTCTTGACTAATAAGTTTGCCCACCACTGCCCTATAGGAATAGCATCAAGAGTCTGGATGAAGATCACTAGAAATAACTAGGCATACTTCAAACTGACAATCGCAAACCCAGTGAAGTCAAGGGGAAGCTTGGAATATATCATGAGAGTCGAGAAAATCTTAAAGTCCAAAATCAGTGGAGGAAATACCATCTGGGCAATTAATACCTGGGAAATTCTGGTCATTAGGTACATAGCTGGAATAGTGAAATAAAGTCAAGGAGAACCAAAAGTCCTGGGTAGGAAGACAAGAAAAATAATGACCATGAATCTTAACCTTAATCCATATAGCCATGTTGACCAGAGTATATCAGATAGTTGGAATAAAATAAGGGCATTGAAAGAATATCTGAAGGACAATTAAAAGAAAGTACAGTCACTTTTGTTCAACCCAACCCACATCACAGGTGTTATTATTGTGAGGAAAATAGGAGGAGGAAGGCACATTGGATATGTTCACCACTATCAGTTACTTGACATAAATAAATAAATAAATTAGAACATAAGAACGCAGTAAGAAAACAACTTACAACTTCATCCCCCTACCAGCACTTTAAAGCTTCAGGACATGAAATTGATTTTGAAGGAACCAAATTAATCTCCAAAACTGAACAGCTCAACAAGAGAATAATCAGGGAAGCCATTAAATAGAGAAACACCCCCACAACATGAACAAACATGATGATACCTCCTGCCTACCAGACATCTGGAAACCAGCACTGGCCAACAGATGAGCCCCACCCACCACCTAGGCTGTTACAATATGAAAGGACAACGAACACACAGATTGCACCAATCAGCACCAATCTACCAATCTTGATACAACTACACAGCCAATCAACCCACTCACAGAAACAAAGTCAGCACTCCACTCTCCCCACCAAAATTTATAGAAAGACAGCAGCTCCGAAGCCATAGACACCAACCTGAAGATGGCGAGTGAGACCACGCCATAATGTTGCCAAGACAATCTCAATCTCACATGGGAAAAGACCCAAATACAACAAAACGAGCATGTATGTATGTATATATGTATGTATAGAGAGAGAGAGAGAGAACTTGTTTATTGAATATGGAGAGATCAATCTGGCCTACAAGAAAGACCAAATGAAGCATTGAGAAGAGACATGTTATAGACATGGCAAAGTATTACATGTCCAGTACATAGGGGGGGGGGAAACCTAGCAGGGCAAGGCAAATAACAAAAAGATCTGGCAATGGTTAAGAGCAGAGAAGTTGAAGAAAAAGACAAAGGGGCTAATTCTGGCTGTAGAAAACCAAGCCTTTAAAACAAATGTATAGAAAGGCCCATTGAGAAGACAGCAATAGGAAACAAATGCCACCTTTGCAAAGCAGCTGAAGAAATAAGGACCACCTGGTTAGCTGTGGCAAGAAGATCACACAGACTGACCACAAACATGGCATAATAGCAACCATGGTTTTTCAGATATTTTCCTGCAAGCAAGATCTGATGGAACTACAAAATAGACCAAGAAATAAAAAATCAAGAAGCTAAAGTGCTCTGGGACTTTAGAAGTCAAACAAATACCTGCCACATATTGTAATGGGTACTTGCAAGACCGCCTCCTACCAAACACCTCCCTCCGACCAGTCCGCTCCCACAGAGAGGGCCTCCTCAGGGTGCTGTCAGCCAGTCAATGTCAGCTGGCGATCCCTAGGGGGAGGGCCTTCTCTGTGGCAGCTCCGGCCCTCTGGAACGACCTACCCCCTGACCTCCGCACGGCCGTGGATCTGCGCCTTTTCCGCCGAGCCCTGAAAACCCATCTATTTCGTGCAGCCGGGCTGGTGTAGTTTTAATTTGCTTTTACTAGGGGTTTTAGAAGGTATTTTAGAACAGGCCTGTGTTTAATTTATTTTTAGTATATTTTTAGTATTGTTACTGTATCAGATGTTTTATTGTTGTTTTTATTATTGCCTATTCACCGCCCTGAGTCCCGTAAGGGAGAAAGGGCGGTATATAAATCCAAATAAATAAATAAATAAATAAATAAATAAATAAATAAATAAATAAATAAATAAATAAATAAATAAATACATAAATAAATAAATAAATAAATAAATAAATAAATAAATAAATAAAATAATACCCTAGACCCGTGATGCCGAACCTATGGCACACACAGGGTGCATGCACAGGGGGGCATGGCTATACCATTTCAGACAAATGGCTATCCAACATCTTCTTGACGACATGCAGTGTTGGGGCATTCACAACTTCTGGAGGCAATTTCTCCTCCACTGGTTAATTGTTCTAACTGTCAGGAAGTTTCTCCTCAGTTCTAAGTTGCTTCTCTCCTTGATTAGTTTCCACCCATTGCTTCTTGTTCTGCCCTCAGGTGCTTTGGAGAATAGTTTGACTCCCTCTTCTTTGTGGCAACCCTCTCTCTCTATTCCCCTATCTACCTACCTATTGTAATAAAATAGCAGAGTTGGAAGGTACCTCAGAGGTCATCTAGTCCAACTCCTTGCCTAGGCAGGAAGCCCTATACCATTTCAGACAAATGGCTACCAACATCTTCTTGAAGACCTGCAGTGTTGGGGCATTCACAACTTCTGGAGGCAAGCTGTTCCACTGGTTAATTGTTCTAACTGTCAGGAAATTTCTCCTTAGTTCTAAGTTGCTTCTCTCCTTGATTAGTTTCCACCCATTGCTTCTTGTTCTGCCCTCAGGTGCCTTGGTGAATAGTTTGAATCCAGTGCCTTTTTGGTCCAAAGAGGCCTCCGTAGTTAATAACTGTTGGTGGGCGGAGTTACAGGGAGTAAAAACATTTTTCAGTTAGTACCTTTTATTTGTGTTTACTTTACACACGATACACGCGTGCTAGGCACAAAATGAGTAGCTATTCTATTATCGGAAGTCCTTGGCTACATTATGTGAAAGTTTGATGTAAATCGGTCCAGTAGTTTTTTAGATTAGTGGATTCGTACAAACTGTTTTACATTTTTATTTATATAGATGATGATGATGATGATGATGATGATGATGATGATGATGATGATGATGATGATGATGATGATGATGATGATTATCATCATCATCATCATCATCATCATCATCATCATCATCATCATCATCATTATTATTATTATTATTATTATTATTATTATTATTATTATTATTATTATGCGCACATTGCATTATGGATGTAGGCGTGCTTTCAGCATGCAATGACAAAAAGGTCAGCCATCACTGCCCTAGACTTAATAATTGTTGACAAGATAGACAAAAAAAGGTCAGAAAAGTGGATGCTGCAATGCTTGGAGAGAGCAGAGAAGAAAAGGACCTGGAGAAAATCACAAAATACAAAGATTTACAAGTAAAAGTAGAAGGACTGTGGCAAAGAAAACAGATAATACCAATAGTAATAGGTGCCTTTGGTCCAATACCAAAACAACTGTAAACAACAGCAATTGAACAATATCTGCATTAACACAATCATCTTCAGTCCATCATATCAAGATGGTGGCGCGCTTAGGCGCTGCAGCTTTGAGCTCCTGGTGTCACAGTAGAGTTAGGCAAAAACTAGTCTATACCCGCAGGGAGTTATTAAGTTATTATTAAAGATTGGATCTTCTAGTCGACTCGATATTACCAGCGACTTCCAGCAGTCTCATAATATACCGAGTGACATAGTAAGACTGCCAGGCTCTCCATGGATCGTTGTTTGGCCTAGGAGGCAGCGAAGAGAGCCGAAGCAGAAGCAGGGATGCAGAGCAGGTTTGCTAGTTCGATTACTGAAGCAGCCTCACAGACCAGCATTACCAAGCATTTTCCTAACCAACTCTAGATCCTTTATCCACAAAACCGATGAACTAGAGCTATGTATGGCAGTGAATAAGCTCATTTGTGACTGCTGTGTGATGATCATCACAGAGACCTGGCTTCATCCACTTGTACCGGATGCGTCTGTGGAGCTAACGAACCACACCACACACCGCTTTGACAGAAACAACAACTCTGGTAAAAGCAAAGGTGGAGGACTGTGTATTTACACACATAATAAATGGTGTACTAACAGTAGAGTTGCTTATACACACTGTTCTGCAGACGTGGAATTCTCAACTGTCATTTGTCGGCCATTTTATTTACTAGAGACATTTCTGTTATAGTTATCACTGCTGTCTATATTCCACCTGATGCAAATGTTAGCATAACGCTCAAACCAATTTCATTGTAATTTTTTATTTTATTACAATCACAATAAAGATGATGATGATGATTATTATTATTATTATTATTTAAAAGGAAGGTTTACTTGGAGCAACCTGCACTCTGTGATGCTACTTTAATGTCATCAGATAACAACATCTACCTGTCTCCAGTCCTTGGGAAGGACTTGATAGGTGGATAAAAGAACAGTATAAACATCTGAATGAATGTCAACCAACCATAACAGTAGTAGAGATTGTGCAAAAAAGCAGAAGAAATAGTAGATCATATACTCAGCTCATAGAATAACATAACACAGTTGCCAAAATGATTCACTAGAACATCTATAAAATTATCATGTGCTAGCAACAAAAAATTGTGGGAATATATACTGTAGTTGAAATAAAGGCAAAAAATAAGCAAGTTAAAATAGTGTGGAATTTCCCAATACAAACTGATATCTTGGGTCACAACATGCAACATTTAACTGTACCTGAAATGAAGAAAATGTAGATCATTGATGTTGCAATACCAGGGTAAAATATAATAGAAGACAAAGAATTGAAGAAAATCACAAAGTATGAAGATCTGGAAATCAAAATTGAAAAATGATTAGATAAATAGGCTGTGGTGATACCATTGGTTATTGGCACATTGGTTATTGAGTACCAAAGCAAAAAATCCTGAACAATATTTAGAAATTCTGTGTATTGACAAAATGTTGATCTTTCAATTACAAAAGGCCATATTATTTGAATTTGCACATATGCCTGATACATTACAACTCAATGTATATGAAGGTCAACACCAACTAAAGAACTTGCAGTTATGATATCCAATTGTTGTATTAATAATAATAACAATAATAATAATTTATTGAATTTGTATGCCACTTATCTCTCAACAATTCTGGGCACCTCACAACAATAAAAGAAATAACAATAAAATAAAAAAAGTATGGCAAGTATAAAGGGAGAGATCTTATTCTCCTTGCCAAAGTCCTGGGTGAATATAAAATGGGATAATAATTAGCTTGAAAAACTCTTTAACCAGAACTCTTTCAATTTAAGCTTCAAGAAAGCAACACAGATTATTTTACCACAGAAGCCTATAAAACAGGGGTCTCCAACCTTTGCAACTTTAAGTCTGAAGGACTTCAGCTCCCAGAAGAAGTCTGGGAACTGAAGTCCTTTAGACTTAAAGTTGCAAAGGTTGGGGACCCCTGCTATAAAAGATATTATATGGATGCTGTCACTCAACAAGCGTCGTGCTGTGGTTTTCCATTTCTATTTTTTGTTCAGCACATTTCCACAAGATTAGTACCTGACTCCGTTCAAAGAAATATTCTACAAGAAGAATGCTTCTGGTAAGTAAAGGTAATATAAATAATTTTCACTTCTGCCTCTGCATCCAGTTATAAAACAAAACATTGTTATTTTGCTTATTACATGTTGACCACTTGAAATTTCTCTTTATATAGTTATTTATGCTGGCTGTTATAATGCATGGTGCGCTGATCATCATTCTTATTAAAATATGCATGCAAGGAACTAAAGAAAATAGCCCCTGAGTCAGCAGATTGTGATTATTTCATGATAAATATTGTAAATTGGAGAATGGGTTTTTATTTTCATTCTTTTTCAAAGTAGGCAATAAAAGAGAAGTTAAATGAAATCTAAAATCTTGTCTCTATTGCCTGCCCACTATAGTTTACAGATTTTAGAAAGGCACAACATGGTAATATTTAATTGATTAATTTGTCAAACAATGGAGGCCATAGTTAGTTAGCTATGTGCAATAAGCAGATGAGGAATTATTCCAAAGCAATTTTTAAAGAAATAATTATTCTGCTGGGGTGGTCTGATTATTTGGAACACTTGTTAGAGCAGAGGTCCCCAACCCCCGGGCCGTGGACCGGTGCCGGTACGTGGCTGGGTGGGAGCCAGGCCGCAGGGCTGGAGAGGAGGAGGAGGGAGGAGGGGGCAGCCCCCTGAGCAGAGTGCGCGGGAGAACGCAGGAAATAAAGAGAGAAAGGGAAAGAGAGAGAAAGAAAGAAATAGAGAGAGAGAGAGAGAGAGAGAGAGAGGGAAAGAGAGACAGAGACAAAGAAAGAGAAAGAAAGAAAGAAAGAAAGAAAGAAAGAAAGAAAGAAAGAAAGAAAGAAAGAAAGAAAGAAAGAAAGAAAGAAAGAAAGAACCTATGACCACAGTTGAGGCCAAAAGTTTGGTTGCTAACCAAGATCATTGTTAAGTGAGTTTCACATTTTCCAAGTTGGCCACGCCCACCCAGTCACATGACTGCTGAGCCACTCAGCCGGTCCGCAGAATTTTCTTTAAAATGAAACTGGTCCCTGGTGCAAAAAAGGTTGGGGACCCCTGTGTTAGAGGATTAAAATAATTAAATAACTGTAAAGTAAAATGACGAGGTCCAAAATGTGTTTCTTATATTGTCTGAAAATTTATACAAGTTGCTCTATCAATGAATTAGAGCAGGGGTCCCCAACCTTTGCAACTTTAAGTCTGAAGGACTTCAGCTCCCAGACTTCTCCAGCCAGCAAAGCTTCATACTTAAAGTTGCAAAGGTTGGGGATCCCTGCATTAGAGATCATGTCTGTGTTTGAAACATTAAAGCTCAGATAATCTCACTGGGATAGCTATTCCCCAAAGAATTATGGGACTTGTTTCTTCATTATTCTTTATATACCTGAGCACATTTTTCAGCCCTTAGATGCTATGGTAGTGTTGCATGAAGAGAAATGAGTACATTCAGTTTTCAAAAAATGAAATATATTGGAAATTCAAGGGAGTGAAACACACACAAAAATAGATAGCTACTGCAAAACACACTCCCCATGTAGAACACAAGGCAGCTAAGGAAAATATGCTATGCTGGAGTTTGTATCTACTAACCCTCTAGTACTTAAGTGTCTTGTATCCCATCATCTCTAACAGTTGTCCCAAAAAGTACTTTTTCAAAAGGCAACTGGACTTTGACATTTCACTTCTTATTCAAGAAATTTCTTCAGTTGATTGGCTGAAATGTGAATGAACTGAAGAAGCTTCTTGGATGAGCAATGAAACATCTTCAAAGAAAAACTAAGTCCAGCTGCTTTTTGAATAAACACCTTTAGGACAACCATAACCTGGACGACTGAGAATCTCTAAAGACATCTTTAACATAGTTCTTTCATAGCTCTGCATACAGAGGTCCTATGCTGAACCTTAGCCTCACTGCAGATTTCATACACTTTAATTCTATGTGTTCATTGTCATTTGATCCACTCTAATATTTCATTAGTTTTTGCTCTTTTTCCTGGACTGTTGGGCATGTGGTATGCTGATCCAAAGAAGCAGAAGCAGGTGATATCAGCTGGGAACCAGAAAGAGACAATGGAGACCAAAATATACAAGTATGATTGTACTGGGGTACACATGGCTGGTGGCTAGTGAAAATAGATTGGAAAATGTCATGGAGCACGAAAGTAAACCCTTTGAGATATGCTTGCTAGAATATGGCAGCACTGCTGAATAAATTGGCCAGCAATAAATTTCAGTACCTGCCTACTATAAACCCTGAGAAGGAAGAAAAGGGTCCTTAACCATGCTTCCTTTGGTCTGCAGAAGCAGAAAAGCCCTTCCCTTCCCACCAATAGGTCTGGAATATGTTTTACTGCAGGGGTCTCCAACCTTTGCAACTTTAAGTCTGAAGGACTTCAGCTCTTAGACTTCTCCAGCCAGCAGCTGGCTGGAGAAGTCTGGGAGCTGAAGTCCTTCAGACTTAAAGTTGCAAAGGTTAGAGACCCCTGTTTTACTGTACTGCACATTTTTATGCAGTGCTGTGCTCAGCTCTTGATGTGGAGACAACAGACTGGTAGCAAAGGAAATGCTGGCCACGACTGTGTGCCAACATCAGTCTGATACAAGCAATTAGTACTTGGTAGGTCCTGCCCATTATGGGTCAACAGGATGAGCAGCAAAGTGCATTAGATTTTAAAAGTGGTTACTTTGGACGCTGCTAACTTTAGAGTGAAAAGCCATTTTAATACCTGTATAACAAAAGAGAACTGAAATCTGTCTCATTCATAAACTAGGAAGAAATGAAGACAACGTCATGGAGACATAGCAGGAAGAAGTTGTTGAGAGAGGTATGTTTATGCCAAGCTGAGATGCAAGTGAGGAAAGGTTCAAAATAAGAAATGTTGCCTACAATTGATACACAGTTTGTAAGCTGACCTTAAAAAAAGAGGCAAAGCTTACTTTATGCACTATCTTAATTAATTAGACTCGTAGTCATCTGAAAAAAGGCAATCCCTGCTGAGTTCTTACCACAACAAACGAAGAGCCTGGATTTTGTACATCCGCTAAATTAACTATCCTTAATTAGGGCTACAGTGAATTTTCATAGCTGCAAAAGAAGAATTTCCATGAAACCACAACTATTGTTTTGAAATAGCTCATATGCTTTACACCGGTTCATAATCTGATAAATTCTGATCATCAGGAACTGCTTTTGTACAATTTTAGAAAGCTTTCTTCTTATTAATTATGAAAACCCATCGAGAAACCGCATAGTGGGATAACATTATTCTTATTTTATTCTTATTATTTTGTTGCTTAGCTAAGCACTTAATGTAATGAACGAATCTCTTAAGTGAGGTAAATTGCCCCTATCATTTTATGAGGCTTATATAACAATGTTTTTAAAATCTAGTAAAGACACTAATTTAGAGTTACAAGTTAGAGATTTCATTAATTAAATGTTGATATAAAGATATTAACACTGAAGTGAAGATATTAACTGCTCTATTGACCAGGTGATTGCAGAAGGTTTTATCATATGTTACAGTCTGGATTTTGTTTTTAAAAAAGGAAAATTTACATTTATTAATTGATACTTTGGACATAATTGAGGAAATAAGAGATTCCGCTGTACTACTATCTTTAATGCTGAAAAGCTTTTGATGTGGTTCAGATTAATTTTCTTAATCAAATTATATATAGATATTGGTTCCTGGTTTATTATATTATTATTTTATCATTTTATTAAGTGTGTGGGATTTTAGTGGACCTTAGAACTGGCACTACTATTTACTGATTTGTCCTGAGAGTTTCTCTACAGTAGCTCTCAACGTACGACCCCACCTGAGCCCAAAATTTCTTAACTAAGCAACTAAGTGAATTTTGCTCCATTTTATGACTTTTCTTGCCACAGTTATTAAGTAATTTGTTACAATTGTTAAGTTAATAGCATGGCTGCTAAATAAATCTGGCTTCCTCGTTGACTTTGCTTGTCAGAAGGTTGCAACAGGTGATCACGTGACTCCAGGACACGGCAACCATCATAAATGTCAACCCTGAAGATGACCTGGCCAAAGCCATCTTGGAGCTTCAGTGTTACCACACTGGAGCAAGGGATGGGATGGGGGGATTAGACATAGCTGGGATTGTGTAGTCCAGGGGTCCCCAACCTTTGCAACTTTAAGTCTGAAGTCCTTCAGACTTAAAGTTGCAAAGGCTGGGGACCCCTGGTGTAGTCAATATAAAATACTTTATCTTGGGAACCAAGGATATTCTCACACCTGGCTGGAGGAAGATGTCACCAGACCAGCAGACACTGCCTTGATTGGGCCATGCGACTGATTGTTTGGGGTTGGGGGGGGGGAAACTTTTACTTCTAATTAGGTGAAAACCAAGGGGCCCTTCAGAGTTGGTTTTCACCAGATATATGATGCCAATTTGATATTTCCAATAAAGCTATTCTTTGAGGAATCCACCTGCCTTGGACTTTTTGCTTGCAATGGATCTATTCCTTGGAACACCTGACGACAAATATTAATCAGTTCCCAAGCACCCGCATTTTAATCACAAGACCATGGGAATGCTACAACAGTCATAAATGTGAAACATGGTCATAAATCACTATTTTCAGTACCATTGTAACTTTGAATGGTTAGTAAACAAGTGGTTGTAAGTCAAGAACTACCTGTACTTTGCCTATATGCTTCACTACTATCAGGTTGTGATAAACCAAAATGCAAATGAAACTCTGCAAGATGGCAAAGCTTAAGAGTGAAATTCACACCAAGCCCTCTTTCATATTCCACAGATTGGCCCGAGCTTCATTGTCAGTCCCAAACAGTGGTGGGTTTCTGCAGGCTCGCACCTACTCGCGAGAGCCGGTTGGTGAAATTTAGAGAACCGGTGAGAGGGGGTTCTACCTGCGTACCTGGAAGTAAATCTGGCCCGCCGCTGCCAGTGACCCAACGGGAAGGAAAGGAAAAGAAAGGAAAGGAAAGGAAAGGAAAGGAAGGAAGGAAGGAAGGAAGGAAGGAAGGAAGGAAGGAAGGAAGAAAGAAAGAAAGAAAGAAAGAAAGAAAGAAAGAATTTATCATCACAATTGAGTCCAAAATTTTGGTTGCTAAGCAAGAGCGTTGTTAAATGAGTTTCACCACATTTTAAAAGGTGGCCACTCCCACCCGGTCACTTGACTGCCAAGCCACGCCCACAAAATAGGCCACACCTACAGAGTAGGTTCAAAAAATTTTGAAACCCACCACTGGTCCCAAAGCACATTTCGCTAATGCTGGGAAAGTCATCAATATAATTATTTTACCAGGGCACTACAGTTTACTATTTGCAAAGTTCCTTCCTTTTGGGAGAGAGTATGAAAGACTCCATGGGAAGAGAAGAGAAAGTGTGTGTTTTATTCCACAAAACAAATGGAATTTAGGACATACGAAATACAATTCATTCAAGCTGCCAAAACTGGAGCAATCATATGAGAAAGAGTATTCAAATAGTATCTGAAAACAATGTTCAGATTTCATTAATAGGGTTTAGAATTTAATGATGCATTGATTGAGAGCTGAATTTATGTTCATTTTGTGTCACACTACCCACTCTTTTGTTTAGTAATCAAATAAAATGGAATCAATTCTCTTTCTCTCTCTCTCTCTTCTGTTTTGCTCTTTTTTTTAAAAAAAAACGCGATGATCAAATTGAATAAGCCAAACAATGTTACTTGCAAATTTGACCATAAAACAGATTTCACGATACATGCCTTGAGCAGCAGGGTATTAATTGGCTGCCAATCCCAATAGGCTATAAGTCTCAAAAATGCTTATCTGGCATATCATGCTTCCTCTGAAGGAGATTTTCAATAACAGATTCTTTTTTTTTATATTGAAAAAGTTTTATTGAGTTTTACAAATTTTTTAACAAAAAGGGTAGGATAAGTTAAAAAGATATTTTGAGAACTTTCACGTCGAGATCGTTGGCCCCCTCCGGGGCTTCTTAACAAAACATAGATAATACATATTTCAATGGTATTACGAGATGAAGAGAAGTGCATACATCATTATAAATTCCAAATTCTACGCTAGCAATCGTGTACAAACATCCAAACAAAAGTTATACTGTATTAAAGAGTCATTTTTTAGATCTAAGTCTCTTGGCAATTGTATCATTACAATTAATGATTAATAATCTGGAGAGGTGGAAAAAGCGTAGGCTTAGGGGGTTTTTAATTTTTAAATTAATGACTATTTTAGGGGGTACCAGGGAGGAGGGAGGGTGTAGTCAGGTTGAGGCGGGTGAGGGAAGAGAGGGCCAGGCCAGCGGGCGACGGAGGGTAGCGGAAGGTTCCGTTAGGAGGGGGGAGATTCAAGTCGTTCCGACAGAGGGCATTTCCATCCAGAAGGTCGTGGGGAGAGGCAGGTCCGAGGGGAGACAAGTGTCATCCTCCCGGTTGGGGACACGAGGCCGTTGGCTACAGACGGTCAAGTGCCTCAACCCCTGCAGGCTAGGTGGCCAGGGTGTACAGAGCCAGGGCCTGCGGCTGATGTTCTGCAACGCCAGGTCTGTTGCCAACAAAGCCCCCCTCATTCACGACCTCGTGTCGGAGGAGGAGCCGGACCTGGTGGGAATTGCAGAGACCTGGTTGGGCCACGAGGGTGGACTCCCCCTCGTTGAAATGTGCCCGCCAGGTTACCACGCTTTTCATCAGCCTCGGGCCCTGGGTAGGGGTGGTGGGGTAGCGGTCATTGTAAAGGAAGGTCTTGAGCCGAGAGAGACCATTGTGCCACAGACTACCGGTTGTGAGTCCCTTTGTGTGAAGTGGGGCCTAGGGAGGCAGTTGGGCTTGCTGGTTGTATACCTGGCTCCCCGCTATGTAGCAGCAGCCCTGCCCGAGCTCCTCGAGGTGATCGCTACGGTGGCAGTGGAGACCCCCAGACTTTTAGTCATGGGGGACTTTAATCTGCCATCGTTGGGCGAATCATCCGAGGTAGCTCGGGAGTTCATGGCTTCCATGACGGCCATGGACCTGACCCAACTAATTCAAGGCCCCACTCACGAGGGTGGACATACACCGGATCTCATCTTTGTCTCAGGCCAATGGACGAGTGATCTGGGTATAGGGGACATAGTCATCACACCCTTGTCATGGACAGACCACTCACTTCTCCGGCTCGACTTTCCGACCGCTGCTCCCCTCCGCGGGGAGGCGGGACCTGAATTACCAATCTGGTTCCGCCCCAGGCACCTGATGGACCCGGATGGGTTCCAAACGGCGCTTGGGCCAGTTCCTGTACCCCTGACCCGCGCCCCGATGGAGGACCTCGTGGCCGCATGGAATAGTGCGACCACGGGAGCCTTGGATCGGGTCGTGCCCTTGCGGCCTCTCTTGCGGCGGCGGAACACCCTGGCTCCTTGGTTTACCGAGGAGCTGGGGGTGATGAAACGCCGCAAGAGAGGCCTAGAGAGTAGATGGAGGTCTTCTCGTTCTGAATCTGACCGGACACAGGTAAGAGCCCATTTACGGACTTACATTGTGGCGCTGAGAGTAGCCAAACGTCATCATTGCGCTACTCTCATAGCATCCGCAGAAAACCGCCCTGCCGCCCTGTTTAGGGTGACCCGCTCCCTCCTTCAACAGAGGGTGCGGGAAGCCCCGCTACAGGGTAGAGCAGAGGAATTTGTGACTTTTCTGCAGGAGAAAATCGCTCAGATACAGAACGAGTTAGCCCCCATTCATGGCCCAGTGGGATGCCACGAGAGAGATCTTGTTTGGGAGGAGTTTGACTCCGTTACTTCCGAGGATATGGACAGGTTACGTGGGCGACTGCGAGCCACCACATGTTTATTGGACCCGTGTCCCTCCTGGCTTGTACTGGCATCCTGGGAGGTGACACGAGGCTGGCTCCAGGAGGTGGTCAACGCTTCCTTGAGTGAGGGTGTCTTGCCTGCTTCCCTTAAAGAAGCGATGGTGAGGCCCCTCCTTAAGAAGCCCTCCTTGGATCCAGCTTCTTTGAACAACTACCGTCCCGTCTCCAACCTTCCCTTTTTGGCGAAGGTTGTCGAGAGTGTGGTGGCACAACAGTTTCCCCGTCACCTGGAGGAAGTAGACTATCTAGATCCGCGCCAGTCCGGCTTCCGGCCCGGGCATAGCACCGAGACGGCATTGGTCGCGTTGGTTGATGATCTCTGGAGGGCCAGAGATGGGGGTTGTTCCTCCATCCTGGTCCTATTAGACCTCTCGGCGGCTTTCGATACCATCGACCATGGTATCCTATTGCATCGGCTGGGGGGGTTGGGGGTGGGAGGCACCGTTTTACGGTGGTTCTCCTCCTACCTCTCTGGCCGATCGCAATTTGTGTTGACAGGGGGGCAGAGGTCGACCGCGAGACCCCTCACATGTGGGGTGCCTCAGGGGTCGGTCCTCTCGCCCCTCCTGTTCAACACATACATGAAGCCGCTGGGTGAGATCATCCGTGGTTTTGGGGTAGAATACCATCTGTACGCTGATGACACCCAGCTGTACATTTCTACCCCAAACCACCCCAACGATGCCGTAGCGGTGATGTGCCAGTGCCTGGAAGCTGTACGGATCTGGATGGGAAGTAACGGACTCAGGCTCAACCCGACCAAGACCGAGTGGCTGTGGTTTCCGGCTGCCCGATTCAACCAGCTTATTCCATCGCTGGCCATAGGGGGCGAACATCTTGCCCCTGTGGATGGGGCGCGCAATTTGGGTGTCCTCCTGGATGCCCGGCTGTCCATGGAAGATCAGGTGACAGCCGTGGCCAGGAGGGCGTTTTACCAGGTTCGCCTGGTTCGCCAATTGCGCCCCCTATTGGATCGGGACGCCCTTCGCACAGTCACTCATGCTCTCGTGACATCCCGACTGGACTATTGCAACTCTCTCTACATGGGGCTGCCCCTGAGGTGCACCCGGAGGCTTCAGCTAGTCCAGAATGCAGCCGCGCGGGCAATTATGGGGACCGCAAGGTCTACCCATGTAACACCGCTCCTGCGCGAGCTGCACTGGCTGCCTGTCATCTTCCGGGTGCGCTTCAAGGTGCTAGTCATCATCTTCAAAGCGCTCCATGGCTCGGGACCTAGCTATCTGCAGGATCGGATCCTGCCTCATACGTCCTCACGGCCGATTCGCTCCCACAGAGAGGGGCTTCTCCGGGTGCCGTCCACTAGACTGTGTCAGCGGGCGACACCCAGGGGAAGGGCGCTCTCTGTGGCGGGCCCGGCCCTCTGGAACGACCTTCCCCCCGACATTAGGACAACTACGGACCTCCGCTCCTTCCGTCTTAAATTGAAAACTTACTTTTTCCGTCTGGCCGGCCTGGGATAGCCTCCTTGCCTTGGGATTTTATAGAATAGGTTTTAGTTTAATCGGGATTTTAGCACAGGGTTTATTTAATTGGTTTTTAAATTTTGTTATTTATTTATTGTTGTTGTTATTTATTGTTTTTATGCTACCTGTGCACCGCCCCGAGTCCCCGTGGGGAGAGGGGGCGGTATAGAAATAATAAATTATTATTATTATTATTATTATCTTCTTGTTCTCCTCTCTGACCCCCAGTGGGCGGGGCCGTGGCCCCCTCCGCTCCTCCAGTTTCGTCCCCCAGGATAGAGGAATGTTTTTTAAGAAAGGCTTCCGCCTCAGCAACTGTTTTAATCTTTACTCTTCCTCCATCCCAGAACACCAACATCCCTTCAGGCATCGCCCACTTAAACCAGACCCCCTGTTTGAATAATTTTTTGGATAAGAAGGAATACTTCCTTCTTACCTCTCTAATCTTTTTCGGGATCTGCTTCAAGATAGCGACTTCTTTTTGTTGGTAAAGCAAAGGACCCTCTCTCTGCGCCCTCAAAATTCCCTCCCTAGTAGACCTTCTAACAAATTTAATATGTATCTCTCTGGGTATTTCATTTATCCTGGCATATGTTGAATTTATTCTATAAACCAGGTCAATGTCCCCCCTGATCTCATCCTTGGGTTTATGTAAGTAATCTGCTAAAATTGTGCTAATAAGATCAGGGAGGCATTCACCAGATTCTTCAGGAATGTTCTGAAATCTTAAAAAATATGACATCCTTTCAAAATCCATCCTAGACATATGACCAGTTAAATCTCCAATTTCAGTATTAACATTTTTAAGTTCTCCCTTTGCCCCAGCCAGCCCCACTTCCAACTCTTCAGTCTTCTGTGTGTTCTGCATCAATTTCTTCTGTGTCTCCAAAAGTTCTAGTTTGGAACTGCAGTGGTCCTTTCTTAATTCTTTAATTTCCAGTACCAAAGAGTGTAACACTGCTTCCATAGCTGTCATTCTTTCTTCTAAGCCTGGATTTTCTGGTTGTTTTTTAGAAGC
Organism: Rhabdophis nuchalis; assembly: GCA_039707465.1. Lineage (NCBI taxonomy): Eukaryota > Metazoa > Chordata > Lepidosauria > Squamata > Natricidae > Rhabdophis > Rhabdophis nuchalis. Next base: position 76,322,951 of record CM077648.1, read on the forward strand.
CATGGTGAGCTGTTTAAGTCAGTGCCACTAAGATGGCGATTTTTGGGTGCGGCCGCTGGAGCAAGTCCAGAGAAAAAAGTTCAAATCAAAGTTAAAAAGTTGTAAGATCCAGAGAAGAGAGCAATTTTCACAATCAATTTTAAAGACAAAGAAGGCACTCCAGGGAAGGAATCAATTAATCACAAATATCCTCCATTAGTAGAGAGAGACAGTCCGGATCACAAAGGGATGCTGGAAATTTTCCATAAAGAATAGTCATTTAGGAACAAAGGGAAGCCATCTTCCCCCACCCAGTCTGGAAGCCAGCAGGAGAAAGCAACAGAAAAAATTGTTCCAATAAAGCCGGGCTTAGATACATTGTAGCTAGAAACAAACCGCAAAGGACTTTCACTACTTCAGCAAAGTCCGGATGAGAAATATCCGCTTCCTCTCACTCGAGGAGCCATTTCCACCCGCCGCTGCTGTAAATCCGAGGGGGGTTTAACAAACACCCCCCTCAATCGTTTCTTTCAATCAAAGCTGCCAGCAAAAGAGTCAAAGTCACTCACTCTCCGCCTCACCGCCAAAGCCCCGGCAAAGCCATCCGGCTCGAACGCTCCCGCTCTCTCCAAATTCGCTATTTGTTACCGTCCTCCGTTGGCGAAGGGAACCAAGCCCCCCGCAGCATGTCTTCTTCCACCTAGACTAAAGACAAGGACCCTTCCCCGGCCGCCGCCAGGCTGAACAGGTCCAGGCAAGCCGGTCCTATGGAGGGTCCCCCCAAAAAAGGGGCACCCCGCCCCGTTTGGGGCAGAAAAAAGAACAAAACGGCGGATGAGTCCCAGGACTCATCCGTCGCCGCCAGAAGCCGGAACAGGAAGATCCATAACAGATTCTTGAAAGTGTGTATGTTTTCATGTTGCTCTCATGGAATTTCCCAGTTCCAGTGTCCAGTTCCATTTAGGCTGGAATGAGAATTTCTCTTCTTTCATTTTATATTCTTTCAGGTACACAAAGAGTTGTCTTAGTGAAACAGTCCTATTTTGTTGCTTCTGTGACATCGTGCTCCTTATTTAATTTTGCTATTGTTGTTCTGGGAAAGGCTGCATATACACTGATGTTGTGTAATGAAACGTAATGCAAGCCAATATCAAGCTTAGACTCCAAAGATTATAGAGGTAGGAGGCCCATGGTAGCTAAGAATTGCATGCCCAATTTATATTATTCCTATTAATTGGATTTCAGGGTCACACAGCTAGCCAGCTGCAACCATGCAAAGAATATCAAGAATTCTGAAATTGCACCAGGTTTCATCTTAGCTAGTTCTGCAGGGGTGCATAAAAACATTCCTTTTCAACAGTGTTTATGCCCATATGGAGATGGCTCTGTGGAACCCCTATGCCAGATGCCCCTTTGTTACTTTCTCTATAGGAAATCTCAGAAGGTATATATTTATCCTATTTTAGAGACTTACCCTTATAGAAAGCAAAATGTCTATGGTCACTGCTTCTCCATGATCATCAACCCAACATACCTTTCTGTTCTGACCGCCCCCCCCCTTTCTCCAACTAACACAAGACTGGCTGTCTGCCAATAACTCTCTTGGCTGCTTGCCTGAATGACTCTGAACAGATACGAAGCTTCCTAACTCGACTAAACACGAACCCGAAAATCAACACGAATAAACACGAACCTAGAAATCCAACGTTGTTCTCTGCAAGGACTTTCTTAGCAAAGACTTCCTTTTAAACCCTCTTGGGAGGGGCCAGTCATTAGGCAGCTGGGACTAATTCAACTCCTTCGAGTTCACTTCTGATGCAATTGAAGAGGAGGAGGAGGAGAACGAGGAGGAGGAGGAGAAGGAATAATTACAATCTTAAAGCAAATCTGATTTTGGCATTGACACTTCAAATAAAACGATTCACCATATGATTTATTTTAAATACATGTTATAATCTGACTTCTCAAAATTACATATTCCAACCAAATGGGGAGGGAGGGAGGGATGTTTATAACAATAGAAATGATAGCTCAAGATGTCCCATTCACTATAGTGAGCAACCAATCGATCTAGCATGTAAGAGACAATAATGTTGGCAATGAGACTAAAGGTTTTTGATGCTCACAATTCCTTTTTGGGATGAATAATGTAGGACAGGGGTGTCAAACTCAAGGCCTGTGGCCCAGATCTGGGGCCGCCCTGAAAACAGCAAAGGACCGGCCCAAGGTACCTCTGCCAGTGAAAATGGAGCTCAGGAGGGCCACGCACTGCCCACCTGAGCTCTGTTTTTTCTGGCAGAGTCCTTGGGCCACCACAGCCTGGTCACCCTGGCCACACACACCCAGACCCCCCGAGGTCAATTACAACCCTGATGCAGCCCTCAATGAAATCGAGTTTAACACCTCTGATGTAGGATGTAGGAATGGGAAATGGCTGGTGTTACTTTTACATATCAGCCTCAGTTAAATTGCCTCCTTTAAAATAGTATCCTTGCCTATTTTGAGAAAAATGTATGGATACAATAGGACAGACTTCATTATAAGCAAGTTCTGTGAAGCTAAAATACAACTGTGAAATAAAAATGGAAAATAAATTATTATGCTATAGTACAAATAAATGCTTTTATCTTTTTTCTTTCTTTTCTTCCTATATTTAAGGAGTTCCTGCTCACATTTGTTTTCTAGAGCAGGGGTCTCCAACCTTTGCAACCAATCTTTGCTGGCTGGAGAATTCTGGGAGCTGAAGTCCTTCAGACTTAAAGTTGCAAAGGTTGGAGACCCCTGGTCTAGAGGATTTTTGTTCCTAGGAGATGCTTGAGAACCCAGTTCAAACGCTACAGCTTCATTCCTGAAATTGTACAATGAAGCTGATAGACAGTCAACTCACTGTATTAAATTAAGAATAAAGACCATGACATGTAGAATAATTTCCTCAGGAAGGTGGAAAGAGAAAATATGTAAGTGGAAACAGAGAACAAGTGACTCAATAGCTGGAAGCCACTCAAGTGCCTGATGCAAGACATGGAGATGGAAAAACATTACATATTTATTGTAATATCACAACATTGCACTGATATTAATGTAACATATCAAAATATGGTATAACATATTAAACGATGGTATTTTACTACACCTATTTTTAGAACACCCAAGGTCCATGTTAGTAATTTTGATACCATGATCACTTTCACCAGTATTTAGAAATCTAATCCCTACATTCTTTTATATTTAAACAGGGCCATCTGGGGTTGTCAAAAAAAGTCAATATGCCAATTGCAATCATACAACTTGGACCCTGCCCATTTATATATGTTATACATGCAGATTAGAAGGGGGAAAGTTGGATTATGCCTTTAATTTTTTTAAATCCCTGTCCCCCTGCAGAAGTTCCTGTGTTTAATGTAACTTGGATAGTACTTTAAACAAAATAGTAGTTCATCTTTTAAGGTATAAATTGAATAAATAAATAAATAAATAAATAAATAAATAAATAAATAAATAAATAAATAAATAAATAAATAAATAAATAAATAAATAAATAAATAAATAAATAAATAAATAAATAAATAAATAAAGATGCTAAATTGTTTAATAATCTTTTCATTAAAAAAAAAGATTGTTGCATCCTTGATGGTATGAACAGTGCTAGTATATATATGGCCTTAGGTAAAGATTTTCTTTTAATCTGATTTAAGTAATCACAATGTGTCAGGAAATAAGGATCTGATCAACTTCCAGTAACTAAACCTAAAACCTGACATTAATGATTACAGTTAGTTATGTGGCTTTACTTGCTGGCAGAAATGTCCCAAGTTTTGAAATATTACATGCAATATTATTAAGACAGTAGAGGAATATATGCTGGGCTGGTCGCTCAGAGAGAAACTGTTAAGTTCATAGCACACTTTTGCTGTTGCAACCATTATCTCTTCTCAACTTGCCAATAAACCAGGGGGGAGGGAAGGGCAAGATGGAATGTAGACTCCAGACATCAAGAAGACAAGGCACAAAAGCCAAGAATGCTTCAGCAGGTGTTTGCCAAAACCAAAGACTTTTTCTCATAACAATACAATGACATTCAATTGGACAATGTAACCCACGCTAGTAGGGTGAGGGAGAATCCTATACTTTCATTATGTGGGTTTCTGTGGAAATTAGCTAGATCTGGTTTTGCCCTCATCAGTGCTGAAATCATGTACTCAATAAAGTTTTACATTCAGAAATTGGATCATCTTGATCATGCCTGCTTTGGTTGGGTTTGTCAGTCAGAACATTGACAGAAACTCAGCATATTCAGTTTTTATTTCTAGTTTATTTTCCCCCACATTCATTTATTTATTTCATTTCATTTCATTTAATACTTATAAACCGCTCCCTCTCCCCATGGGGACTCGGGGCGGTGCACAGGTAGAATAAAAACAGTAAAAAACATACAAACAACAATAAAATATACAAACAATTTTAAAAGCCAAATTAAACTCAACCTGTGCTAAAATTCCCATTAAACTAACTGAACTAAAATCTACCCAGTAAAACCCCAAGACAGGGGGACTATCCCAAGCCGGCCAGACGGAAAAAGTAAGTTTTTAATTTAAGACGGAAGGAGCGGAGGTCCGTGGTCGTCCGAATATCGGGGGGAAGGTCGTTCCAGAGGGCCGGGCCCGCCACAGAGAGAGCCCTTCCCCTGGGTGTCGCCCGCTGACACAGTCTAGTGGACGGCACCCGGAGAAGTCCCTCTCTGTGGGAGCGAATCGGCCGTGAGGATGTATGAGGCAGGATCCGATCCCGCAGATAGCTAGGTCCCGAGCCATGGAGCACTTTAAAGATGATAATTAGCACCTTGAAGCGCACCCGGAAGACGACAGGTAGCCAGTGCAGCTCGCGCAAGAGCGGTGTTACATGGGTGGACCTTGCGGTCCCCATAATTCCTCGCGCGGCTGCATTCTGGACTAGCTGAAGTCTCCGGGTGCACCTCAAGGGAAGCCCAATGTAGAGAGAGTTGCAATAGTCCAGTCGGGATGTCACAAGCGCATGAGTGACTGTGCGAAGGGCGTCCCGATCCAATAGGGGGCGCAATTGGCGAACCAGGCGAACCTGGTAAAACGCCCTCCTGGCCACGGCTGTCACTTGATCTTCTATGGACAGCCGGGCATCCAGGAGGACACCCAAATTGCGCGCCCCATCCACAGGGGCAAGATGTTCGCCCCCTATGGCCAGCGATGGAGTGAGCTGGTTGAATCGGGCGGCCGGAAACCACAGCCACTCGGTCTTGGTCGGGTTGAGCCTGAGTCCGTTACTTCCCATCCAGATCCGTACGGCTTCCAGGCACTGGCACATCACTGCTACGGCATCGTTGGGGTGGTTTGGGGTAGATATATACAACTGAGTATCATCAGCGTCTAGATGGTACTCTACCCCAAAACCACGGATGATCTCACCCAGCGGCTTCATGTATGTGTTGAACAGGAGGGGCGAGAGGACCGACCCCTGAGGCACCCCACATACGAGGGGTCTCGCGGTCGACCTCTGCCCCCCTGCCAACACAAATTGCGATCGGCCAGAGAGGTAGGAGGAGAACCACCATAAAACGGTGCCTCCCACCCCCAACCCCCCCAGCCGATGCAATAGGATACCATGGTTGATGGTATCGAAAGCTGCCGAGAGGTCTAATAGGACCAGGATGGAGGAACATCCCCCATCTCTGGCCCTCCAGAGATCATCAACCAATGCGACCAATGCCATCTCGGTGCTATGCCCGGGCCGAAAGCCGGACTGGCGTGGATCTAGATAATCAACTTCCTCCAGGTGACGGGGAAACTGTTGTGCCACCACACTCTCAACAACCTTCGCCAAAAAGGGAAGGTTGGAGACTGGACGGTAGTTGTTCAAAAGAGCTGGATCCAAAGAGGGCTTCTTAAGGAGGGGCCCCACCATCGCTTCTTTTAGGGAAGCAGGCAAGGAACCCTCACTTAAGGATGCGTTGACAACCTCTTGGAGCCAGCCTCGTGTCACCTCCCAGGATGCCAGTACAAGCCAGGAGGGACACGGGTCCAATAAACATGTGGTGGCTCGCAGTCGCCCACGTAACCTGTCCATATCCTCGGAAGTAACGGAGTCAAACTCCTCCCAAACAAGATCTGTCTCGTGGCATCCCACTGGGCCATGAATGGGGGCTAGCTCGTTCTGTATCTGAGCGATTTTCTCCTGCAGAAAAGTCACAAATTCCTCTGCTCTACCCTGTAACGGGGCTTCCCGCACCCTCTGTTGAAGGAGGGAGCGGGTCACCCTAAACAGGGCGGCAGGGCGGTTTTCTGCGGATGCTATGAGAGTAGCACAATGGTGACGTTTGGCTACTCTCAGCGCCACAATGTAAGTCCGTAAATGGGCTCTTACCTGTGTCCGGTCAGATTCAGAATGGGTAGACCTCCATCTTCTTTCTAGGCATCTCTTGCAGCGTTTCATCACTCCCAGCTCCTCGGTAAACCAAGGAGCCAGGGTGTTTCGCCGCTGCAAGAGAGGCCGCAAGGGCGCGACCCGATCCAAGGCTCCCGTGGTCGCAGTATTCCATGCGGCCACGAGGTCCTCCATCGGGGCACGGGTCAGGGGTACAGGAACTGGCCCAAGCGCCGTTTGGAACCCATCTGGGTCCATCAGGCGCCTGGGGCGGAACCAGATTGGTGACTCAGGTTCCGTCTCCCCGCGGAGGGGAGCAGCGGTCGGAAAGTCGAGGCGGAGAAGTGAGTGGTCTGTCCATGACAAGGGTGTGTTGACTATGTCCCCTATACCCAGATCACTCTTCCATTGGCCTGAGACAAAGATGAGATCCGGTGTATGTCCACCCTCGTGAGTGGGGCCTTGAATTAGTTGGGTCAGGTCCATGGCCGTCATGGAAGCCATGAACTCCCGGGCCACCTCGGATGATTCGCCCACCGATGGCAGATTAAAGTCCCCCATGACTAAAAGTCTGGGGGTCTCAACTGCCACCGTAGCGATCACCCCGAGGAGCTCGGGCAGGGCTGCTGCTACATAGCGGGGAGCCAGGTATACAACCAGCAAGCCCAACTGCCTCCCTAGGCCCCACTTCACACAGAGGGACTCACAACCGGTGGTCTGTGGCACAATGGTCTCTCTCGGCTCAAGACCTTCCTTTACAATGACCGCTACCCCACCGGCCCTACCTAGGGCCCGGGGCTGATGAAACGTGCGGTAACCTGGTGGGCACATTTCAACGAGGGGGAGTCCACCCTCGTGGCCCAACCAAAGTCTCCGCAATTCCCACCAGGTCCGGCTCCCCCTCTGACACAAGGTCATGAGGTTATGTCATATATTGTTTCCATCTGGATCCTATCAAGGACATTTTTACTTCAAACACTGGTAGCTTTCACTGATTAATCATATGTAATTTAAAAGTTAGACAACAAACACGAATCATGAAGAAATGATTCAAGGTTTTTGAGAAAGTGAACTTACTAGAAATATTATAGTATATCAAAAAAAATTTACCCTGATTTCACTCTTTTTCTCCTTTCTTCTTTTTATAGCCCCTATAGAAGTAGAATCAGCCCTAGCCTCTCCAGAGACTTGCCAGGACCCTCTTTCCTTTCTCTTTCTCCAGTTCTTCTTTCCTTGCACTCTAAGGAGTAGAATGCTTCTTAGAGATATTACTGCAATGCATATGGAATTGAAGTTGCAATATCTGAGTTGCAAAAATCCAGATATCCATTAAACGGTAGGGAATAGTTTTTTCCTCTATCTACAGAGTCTGCTGCAATCTAGCAGTCATCTGGGATTCTGAGTCCAGATATGCTGACATGTTTTGTCCTGAAGTGCTGTGGAAAATAAAGACGACATCACATATGAGATCAAGAAAGTCTAGAAACTCATACATAGGGAAGATTTTCATGAGTAATATTTTAAACTCCATTCAGAGATGAAGTTGTCCTTATACAATTGTGTTTCAATGCTGGCAGGGGAGATTGAGTGGACTATAATTCTGGGGAAAGATTAAATAGGAGAAGCCATTAATGTTACATCTCTTGCTGTAATTAGGTCTACCAGATTTCAGTTAAAATAATTAAGATTAGTGTTAGGAGAGAAACAGAGAGTGAGTGATCACTTAATCAATCCTTTTTGCTGTCTTTCTAGTAATCAAACAGTTTTTGTAGCCCAGTTCTGATTACCCTAACTATATTATTATACTTAAAAATATAATACCAGAGATCTCTGGTTTGAAATCCAGTAAACTCATACAGAAAATATTTGTGTCCTGGACAGGAAATTCCAATAATAGCTTTGTAAAATCAAGAGGGGAGAATTTTCTTTTTCTTCTGGTCTATACAGCCTTGCATTTTTCTATTTCTGCATGTCAAGCTCATCTTTACCTGTTCCACATTCCTGTTACCTACAGTAATATTTATCCTGAGACTCCAGGAATGACACTCTGATGTCCTCCATTCTCCTCTATCTTTCCATCCTTCCTGAAGACTTGTTTGTTCTGAGTTTTGCATCTCCTTGACTGCATTCCATTGTAATAAAATCAAGCCAGAAACTGACCAACAAATTATTTGGCCAAACATCACTACGACACACAGCTTCATAAATAGGATGTCCCCTAAAAATGCATGCATCCAAAAAGAAATTTGAATATTAATTATTTTTTTAATCTGTAAGAAGAGTCATGGGATCACATTTTGCAACCTTCTGATGAGCAAAGTCAATGAGGAAGCCAGATTCTCTTAATAACTGTGGTATTATTTAACAACAGCAGTGGTTCACTTAACAAGTATGGAAAGAAAACTCATAAAATGGGGCAAAACTCACTTAACAAATGCCTCCCTTAGCCACAGAAATTTTGGGTTCAATTGTGGTTGTAAGTCAAGGACTTACCTATGTAGTAAAATGGAAGTAAGCTATTGCTCCTGATACAGGCAAGAATCACACTGTTGTTGAAAAGTCTGCTTTTATTTATTGGGAAATTGTATATGTGTAAAAGTTAAATTAAGACAAAATAATCACCACTGAGACCAAATTAGAGCAACATTTGAAATGATCTATCTTTGCTCGTGATGAAGAAAAAATATGCTACAAAAACGGCACCCTTCCTCTGAAAGACTAATTGTATTGTTAATCAACTCTCTGCTGGCTGAGAATGAGGCTGTCATTCTTTTCAATAGTTAAAGCACATTTATCACTGCAGATACCGAGCTTTTCTGGCATTCAATTAACAATTAGTTAACTTTATAATGCATTTTCTTAATAGCCATGGGGTGTTTTTTTTGCCATCTACATTTCAAAAAATGAGTTTGCAATACAATATGAAGTTGAAGATACTAAATTTAATTAAAAGTGGATGATAGATATGCTTGGGCTTTATTACTGTACTGATGTTGGGTAAATATCATAATGCACAATATGCTTTCTAGTGAATTTGAAATATACACATTTCAGTGGTTTATTTCACACTATTTCACCTACAAATGTACACCCATTGCTTACATAATTAAAAAGAGAGAAATCTGTCTTTATCTTAAATGCAATTCCTTTCAGTGTAAAAGCTGTTTCACTTCTGTGGTGATTGGTTCTCTTCCTGGCAGTCTGTAAGCATAAAATTGTGAAAGTTATGAATTTGAAATTATTCCTTCTCCCAGATAATGATTCAGCACCTTTTCATTAGAAACTCTCAATGCCCAACAATATATTTTTCAGCTTTCAGCTTTAATTTATTTCTCAACAATATTTCATAGGGGATATTGAGCTGCATGCAAACAATCACTTGCAACCCCCATTTACAGAGCAGAAACTGGGGGATAACCCATTATATCTGTGCAGCTTTCTGTAAAATGCTTTCTTTCGTTCTTTTTTTACATCAGGGGAAGTAGAATTGAGGAAACTGAATGTCGTGATGCAACAATTTTTATTTTTAATCAAAGGATAGATACAGGCAGTCTGAATGCAGGCTAAACATATTTTATTCAAGTTTGACTCCCTGGTGTAATGCAGCAAAGTCAGCCATTAGCAATGTTTCAAGCCATATCCTCCCCACTGTCCCCACTGGAACATTTTTCTTTGTTTACTCAATCATTATCTCCTGGATTATTTTTCATTTATCCTTAAAGGCATAAGACATTTAAATTGTTTCATGCTGCCAAGTTTTAGATTAACCAGGGCAGAGCTTCATTCTGATCTTTTTTCTATACTATCCTGTCAGATTTAATCTCAGAATGTGGTGTTATTGCAGGCTCAGTGAGAACTTAAATCAACAAAACATCTTATCTCCATATTTATCTGTCTAGTTATCTGTCAGTCTGTCAGCATACCTGTTCCCTGTCTACCCACCTGTCTTTCACTTTAGGATTCTCATTTGTAAAACTGTGCTAGAAACGGTCATGAAATTTGACTAAATAGCCCAGGTTGGTTTATCAGATTCAACTGCCTCCATAGACTTTGGAAGATTATCAGTACTTGTTTACTTCAGTTAAATAAAAGATTGCCATCTTTCATAGCTTGGGAAAAAATACAGTCATGATTACTTTAAATACATTAATTCATTTATATATGAATTAATAAGGAGTCATAAAATAAAAGAAATTGAATGATCCTGTCATAGCAACTCTTTCACCTTTAAAAAAATATTTACACTAAATAAAAGGGAGTGATATCCTACTCAAAAACAACCCAACTAATAATTTGCTATCATTCCATTCATTCGTTGCTACCCATACTGGTAACAGAGTATGCCCAAGACTGGGTCATTTCCCAAACAGTATTATCGGCAGGCCCTGGTTGAATGAACTGGTGTAATAACTACAGACTCTGGATGCTGGGGGAGTGCAATGGCCATAATTCAAAAGTTGTGGCAGGTTTTCAGAAGGCTGTTATAATGACAGCACTGCGTAGGGGAAGCACAATCTTGGGTGCATGTTTTATTTATTTATTTGGAATACTTTTCATTGAGCTACACTATTCCTCCTTTAAATATGATTGCTCATATTGCTGTTACAATCCTCATTAAGTTATTATTACTAAATGTATATACAGCATAAATATTTTTGACTGTCAAAAACAAAATGCTTCAGAAATGAAATATATGATTATTATTAATTTACTTAATTTACTTATCTTAATTTACTTAATTTACTTATCTACCAGACTTTTACATTTATTCTTGGCAGTGTGAAAATTCCAAACACATTAAAATACATTGAAGCTGTTATCCTATGCTCATTTAATTTGAGCTTCTACTAAATTGACTAAGGTTTAATTCTGGATTATTATATTTCTGTACTTTTGGAGTCTTATTCTGATTCTGCTGGTGGCGTGACTGCATGGGTAGGAAGGAACAGATACGATTAAAACAAAGAGAAATATAAAAAATGCAGTTTTGATAGGAATAAAAAATAATGAAATATGTGGGATAAAACCAAATTGAGAATGCTGGTAATAATATTTTAATCATTTGCATGTAAATGAGAGCATAATTAAAAATAATGATATAATGTCATTTTCAAGGAAAAAAAATACACAGGAAGTCCTAAATCTGAGTATATTTAAAATAATAAGGTAGAAAGTATAGTCATCTCTGTGGCTGTCTGACAACTGAAATGGGTGCAAAGACTGTACATAACCTAATGGTTGCAAGAATGTCAAAATTATTGCCAACCAGCTAGCTGTCATGGGGTTTTGGAGAGTTGAAGTCCATACAACTTAAAATTGCCCCAGTCTGAAAAATACTGTCTTCTGCAAAGGAAAAATAACAAGAATGCATATAAAAATTATAGAAGTATTTGTTTGTTAGGTGTGTCTAGGGAAATATTTGTCATAATTGTGATTGAAATGGTATGACAGATGGCAGTGATTAGAATTTGAGAAGTGCAGCGTGGCTTAAGAAAGTCTGCAGATCGGTTTATTGAAAAATGTAGGAATATGAGAAGGAAAGTTTATTTCACATCTGTTGGGTGACAGAATAGATAAAATAAATAGGCTTGATTATGGAATGTTTGACAATAATATGAACTTGGAGATAAATGTGATAATAGTTTACAATGGAAGAAAAGCACAAGAATAAATATAACATTCTGAAAATGGTTCAACATGGAGAAGGATTAAAACAAGGATGTCTGATTTCCCCTTGACTATTTAATATATTTATGGTTAAATATATAGGAGATTTTTGGAATGAATTTAGAGATTTGTTAGTTGGGAACTACTGTATGCATATTATATGCCATATTGTTGGCTGAAAATCTAAATGGTTTTGCAGCAAATGTTAGATAGACTATATGATGCAGTAGGGAGTAGGAATTTTAAAAAATAATATACAATAGCCAAGATAGTTGTGTTTGACAGGGGATCAGGGTGAACAATGCCACATTGTGCATAAAAGGTGAAAAAGTACATGAAGTAAATGAATTTATGTTCTTTGGTAGATTGTTTACTCAAGGCAGGGAAATGGCTGAGAAATTTTAAGATATATAATTCTGTTATAATAGCAGTAGAAAAGCATTCTGTTGTCATTTAATTATGTGGAAGTGAATATGTCAAGAGAAATATAAAAAGTAGATTAAAAAACAAAAGTAATAATTCTGACTGGATGGAATTGATGAGGCGCTCAAAAAAGAGTTGCATTGATATTCATCCCAGACTTTGTTCTGGCCCTCCTGTATGAATGTGGAAAAGTTGCAGAACAATGGAATGTGGCTTTATGCTCATCCCATTTGCTCCTGACTTGCACTTCTCAGGACATCAAATAAATGGAGTTTATGACTTCCGTAATCATCACATTCATGAAATAATTCTTGATTGTCTGAGATCAGGCCACAAACAAGACATAAACTTTTATCAGAAAGAAAGTGAATCAAACGTTTGCAAGAAATGAAAAACAAAGTAAGTGAACACACTTGGAATACTGCATACAGTTTTGGTCGCCACGATGTAGAAAAGACGTGGAGACTCTGGAAAGAGTGCAAAGAAGAGCAACCAAGATGATTAGAGGACTGGAGACTAAGACATATGAAGAACGGCTGCAGGAGCTGGGTATGACTAGTTTGATGAAGAGAAGGACCAGGGGAGACATGATAGCAGTGTTCCGATATCTCAGAGGGTGCCACAAAGAAGAGGGAGTCAAACTTTTCTCCAAGGCACCTGGGGGCAGGACAAGGAGCAATGGGTGGAAACTAACCAAGGAGAGAAGCAACTTAGAACTAAGGAGAAATTTCCTAACAGTAAGAACAATTAACCTCTGGAACAGCTTGCCTCCAGCAGTTGTGAATGCCCCAACCCTGGAAGTCTTTAAAAAGATGTTAGACAGCCATTTGTCTGAAATGGTATAAGGTTCCTGCCCATGCAGGGGGTTGGACTAGAAGACCTACAAGGTCCCTTCCAACTCTGCTATTGTATTGTATTGAATATCACTGAGAAGTTTGCAAAAACGGTTAAAGACTTTTTTGAGGAAAAAATATTTTTGGCCTGCTGAAAGGTTTCCTTATGGCATGAAAACCAAAACAGATTAACCATAGAATAGTCATTTCTACTTCTATTTTGACCTTTCAATCTCCATCACAGTAATCACTTTTTATTGATTTTGTGCCCACCTGTAGTAAAGATTTTATTGTACAAAACTAATTTCTCTTTCTAAAAAACAAGAGAGGATCCAGTTTGATGTAATTGTTAAAAGCATGGACAAAAGGTATAAAAACATGAATATCTATGGAGATTCTCAGTCATCCAGGTCATGATTGTCCCAACAGTGCTTTTTCTGTTGTAAAAAAAAACTTTTTATTTTTAACATAAAAACAAATAAAAAAACATTCATCTTGTGCTTTGTACAACATGTCGTTCAGGCAAGCATTTTGTGCATCAGTACTTAAGATTACAAATATAACTGTCAGTTATCCTTTCGTTACTTATATATCACCTTATTTTCCATATAGTAGCATTATTATTTATCAAGTCAATCTTTTTCCATAGTTATTCAATATATAATCCTTAAGTTTTTCTTTTTTCCAACCATTGGTAAAACATATTCCATATTTCATAAAATTATTCATTCTCCTGCTCTCTAATTTCATATGTTAATCTACTCATTTCTGCACATTCCATGATCTTACGAATAACTTCCTCTTGTAAAGGTAATTTTTCATTTCTCCACTTTTTTCCAAATACAATTCTAGCGGCTGTCAAAACATTCACAACCAAATATTTCATGTTTTTATCAAGTACTTCTGATGTAATTCCAAGTAGAAAAAGTTCAGGTTTAAAGTCTATGTGCTTGTGTGTCTCAGGGTTGAAGGTGAACTCAGGGTTTTATACCCAAAGGTGCTTTTTCAAAGGGCAACTGGACTTCCTGTTTTTTTCTTTGAATTATGTTTTTGAAGGCAACATGTCTTCAAAGAAAAACCAGAATATCCAGTTGCCTCTTGAAAAGCACCTTTGGGTATAAAACCCTGAGTTCACCTTTGGGGCAAACATTTCCAAAGTGTCACAAAGAAAAATGCATAGGTTTGTCCTTCAAGTTAGCCTAAGAGAGGACTAGAATTCACAGCATCCTGGTTTCCAGCCTGGTGCCTTAAACACTACACCAACCTGACTGTTTCATCCTTTAGTTTTTTAATTAATTAATTAATCTCCCCAATGTAGATTATAGAGTCCTTATGGTGGACTCTAACCTCCACAAATGTACAGTATCTCATACAGACTGCAGTGATTTTTGTGTAGTAGGAGTCCTGATAATCCATTTTTCACCTCTGTCTAAACTCCTCTCTCTTCAGTAGCTGCTACAGGACATGTGGGTGTTATAATCATGTCGATTCAGACAATTTTAAGCCCAAAATCGTCACGGTGACAGTAAATCTTACCTGGCTGAGGATCAATATTCACAGGGCCATCCAAAGCATGTTTAAATTAGTTGTGACAAACAGTATGAAAACTGCAAAGCAGAATTTTACAGGAAAATCCCAACAAGCAGTCTAAACTGGTATTAGGAATCAGAGGTCCATCTTCTTTGTTTAGCTAATAAGCAGCTTTCTGTTCAGGGAGAGCCCTATGGTATATGTCCTTATCTCTTGCTACATGGAAGGCAATGCAATTTTCTGTAAATCCACCACCATGAAATGGCAATTATCCACTGCAGACAGATCAAATATAAAGAAACCGCAACAATACAGACATTTCTTTGGGAAGGTACCTCGGATTACAGAGGGCAATTGACTTAGTGAACACAGTTAGAAGCACAATTTCTCTTAACTGCTTATGCACTACTTTATATGAGCTTTCTTTCTTTCTTTCTTTCTTTCTTTCTTTCTTTCTTTCTTTCTTTCTTTCTTTCTTTCTTTCTTTCTTTCTTTCTTTCCAGCATCTTCCTGAGAGAGTCTCCTGAATTTTGATTTTCAGGGTTTTCTGTCAACTAGACAAACTCTTTTTGTGAACTCTTTTGACTAAGATCCATATATTAGACCTTTTGATTCTTGATTGCCATCAGATTTCAGGAACTGGGGGCTGCAGTAGGCATGTCAAGAGGATGGAATAGATTTTTGACTCTTGATTCCGATGGCATTTGGAGATCATGTTTTCCCACCTTCTTTTTCTTTCCTCTTTGTAACTTTGTGCCACTGTAACTTTGAATGGCCACTAAATGAACTATTGTAAATTGAGGTCTCTATGTTATTGTTCCTAATCAAACAAGTCAGGTTAGCCATTTCTGCAAATTCAGCCATCTTAACCATCCATTCCTGCATCGTAAGTATTTGTATTATTCTTCCATTTTTGTCCATATAATAACCTAATTGCCATTACCATATATAAGATCAATCATCCATAATGTAATTGATTATCCCTAATAGAAAAAAAATAATCTGGTTTCATCCGGATGTTAATTTTTAATTTTTTTCTGCATTATTACATGCATTTGTATCAAATGCTGGTACTTTTTCACAAATCTACCATGCATGGTAAGATGTCCCTTTGGGCCTTACATACTTTTAACAACGATTCAAAATATCCTTATATCTTAGACTTATGTATATCCCTGGTGGCATATACCAACAGTATATTATTTGATAAAAATTCTCTTTTAAATTGTAAGTCTTTGTAGATCTCAGTCCTTTTAACAACATTAGATCTCATTGATACTGCTGTATGCTGCTCTAACCAACATTCTGAACCCGTTTGATCATATACTCCTTAACTTGTTAATCTTCTCTTTTAGATCTCAACAAAATTTACAATGTTTCCAGTTATGTCACATGTTGCTTTATTCCTGGTTATTTCCTGACTCCCGCCAGCGGAGCTGGTGGCAGACTCAGACAGTGAGGAGGATGGGGAGGAACATGTCCTGGAGTCTGGGGAAAGCTCTGATGTGTGCTCTGCGTTGGAGTCAGAAATGGGGCCAGGACTGTCTGACAGTTACCAGCTACCTTTGGAGTTGGAGATAAGTGGGGTTGAAGAACAGCTGAAACTTGTTCCCCGATGTACGCATGTGCAGAGCTGTCAAGATAATGGAACAATCAAGGAACAGAGGTCAACTCAGGAGTAAAGGCACAACAGGACACTGAATGCCCCCTCCCTTAGGGAATAAATAGGAACAAAAGGGGAGCGGTGTTTGCAGGAGACAATTAGTGTGAAGATTTGCTTATCTGAGTTGGTGGCTCACGGAGACTCCTTGCCAAGTATCTCCTTGGTCATGTTGTGCCTGGAAGATATCGGCCTGGTAACTCTCCAAGGACTCATAAGGTCTGTGGTTGCAATTCACCCTTGAAAGACTGTATTAGTTTTAGTTTAGTTTAATACAATAATACAATACAATAATACAATAATACAATAGCAGAGTTGGAAGGGACCTTGTAGGTCTTCTAGTCCAACCCCCTGCGTGGGCAGGAACCTTATACCATTTCAGACAAATGGCTATCTAGCATCTTTTTAAAGACTTCCAGGGTTGGGGCATTCACAACTTCTGGAGGCAAGCTGTTCCAGAGGTTAATTGTTCTAACTGTCAGGAAATTTCTCCTTAGTTCCAAGTTGCTTCTCTCCTTGATTAGTTTCCACCCATTGCTTCTTGTCCTGCCCCCAGGTGCCTTGGAGAATAGTTTGGCTCCCTCTTCTCTGTGACACCCTCTGAGATATCGGAACACTGCTATCATGTCTCCCCTGGTCCTTCTCTTCATCAAACTAGACATACCCAGCTTATATACCGCCCTTTTCACCAGAAAGGGACTCAGGGCGGTGCACAGAAAAGTAAAACCCCACAATATACAAAATTTAAAAAACAATTAAACCAATATAACTGTGCTAAAATTGAATAAATAGTTAAAAACCCATAAATAACAAATTAAAATATTCCCTAGTCTATGTCAGGCCGGCTAGATGAAAGAAATGAGCTTTTACCATCCGACGGAAGAGTCATAGGTCCATGATGGTGCAGATATCGGGGGGAAGGTCGTTCCAGAGTGTCGGACCCGCCACAGAGAAGGCTCTTCCCCTGGGGGTCGCCAGTCGGCATTGACTGGATGATGGCACCCTAAGAAGGCCAACTCTGTGAGAGCGGACAGGTCGAAGGGAGGAATGTGGTAGGAGGCGGTCTCTCAAGTAACCAGGACCCGAGCCATGGAGCACTTTGAAGATGGTAACTACGACCTTGAAGCGCACCCGGAAGACCACAGGCAGCCAGTGCAGCTCGCGCAGGAGAGGTGTTACGAGGGAGTAACGAGAGACTCCCAGAATCCCCTGCGTGGCTGCATTCTGCACTAGCTGGAGCCTCCGGGTGCACCTCAGGGGGAGCCCCATGTAGAGGGCGTTGCAGTAGTCTAGGTGGGAAATAACGAGGGCTTGAGTGACCGTGCGTAGGGCATCTCGATCTAGAAAGGGGCACAACTGGCGTATCAGGTAGACCTGATAGAAGGCCCCCCTGGCCATGGCCGTCACATGGTCGTCTAAGGACAGCCGTGAGTCCAGGAGGACACCTAAGTTGCGGACCCTTTCCGCGGGAGCCAATGACTCATCCCCGATAGCCAACGATGGAGTTAGTTGACTATATCGAGATGCCGGAAACCACAGCCACTCGGTCTTGGACGGGTTGAGTCTGAGTTTGTTACTCCCCATCCAGAGCCGCACGGCCTCCAGACACTGAGACAGCACTTCCACGGCATCGTTGGGGTGGCCAGGGGTAGAAATGTACAGCTGCGTGTCGTCAGCGTACTGATGGTATTCTACCCCAAAGCCACAGATGATCTCACCCAACGGCTTCATGTAGATGTTAAACAGGAGGGGTGAGAGAACCGAGCCCTGAGGTACCCCACATAAAAGGGGCCTCGAGGTCGATCTCTGCCCTCCTGTCAGTACATACTGCGACTGGCCAGAGAGGTAGGAGGAGAACCACTGCAATACAGTGCCTCTCAATCCCAGCCCCTCCAGCCGGTGCAGAAGGATACCATGGTCGATGGTATCAAAAGCCGCTGAGAGGTCTAATAGGGCCAGGACAGAGGAACAACCTCTGTCTTGGGCCCTCCAGAGATCATCAACCAACACGACCAATGCCATCTCCGTGCTGTGTCCGGGACGGAAGCCGGACTGGCGCGGGTCTAGATAGACGGTTTCCTCCAGGTGTCAGGAGAACTGTTGAGCTACCACACTTAGCCAGAAAGCTAAGGTTGGAGACTGGACGCTAGTTAGCCAATAATGCTGGGTCCAGGGAGGGCTTCTTGAGGAGAGGCCTCACCACCGCCTCTTTCAAGGTGGCCGGAAGAGACTCCCTCACTCAGAGATGTATTTACTATCTCCTGGAGCCAGCCTCGTATAACCTCCTGGGAGGCCAGTACTAGCCAGGAGGGACACGGGTCCAATAAACATGTGGTAGCATTCAGTCATCCCAACAACCTGTCCATGTCATCAGGAGTCACAAAGTCAAAGTCTTCCCATAAAACGGTCTCAAAACCTGCCCCCGATTGCCCGCCCGGATCTACCTCATTGGAGATCAGCTCGCTCCGGATCTGAGCGACTTTATCCAGCAGATATTGACCGAACTCCTCTGCACGACCCTGTAAAGGAGCTTCCCGCGGCCCCTGTTGGAGAAGGGAGCGGGTTACTCTAAACAGGGTGGCAGGGCGGTTATCTGCGGATGCGATAAGGGCAGCGAGATAGTTACATTTCGCTGCCCTTATCGCCACGAGGTAGGTCCTTAAGTGGGACCAAGCACGTGTTCGAACAGATTCGGCGCAAGTGGATCTCCAAATACCCTCCAGGCATCTCTTGCATCGCTTCAATGCCCTCAACTCCTCGGAGAACCAAGGGGCCAGGGCAGATCGGCGATGCGTGAGAGGTCGCAAGGACACGACCCGGTCCAGGGCCCCAGTGGCCGCGTTATTCCAGGCGACCACCAGGACCTCAGTCGAGTCGTGGGTCAGGGTTCCCGGTATTGGCCCAAGCTCCGTCTGGAATCTCTCTGGATCCATCAGGAGCCTGGGGCGGAACCATTGTGGAGTATCCGGTTCTGCCTCCCCGTGGTGGGGTGTAGCGGTTGGGAAGTCTAGTCGAAGGAGAGAGTGATCTGACCATGACAGGGGGGTGATCGTTAAGTCCCCTAATCCCAGATCACTCCTCCACTGGCCGGAGATAAAGAAAAGATCCAGCGTGTGGCCTCCGGTGTGAGTGGGGCCCTGAATTACTTGGGCCAGGTTCATGGCCGTCATGGAGGCCATGAACTCCCGAGGTAACTCAGAGGTTTCGCCTACCGATGGCAGATTAAAGTCCCCCATGACTAAAAGCCTGGGGGTCTCAACTGCCATCTCGGCTATCACCTCGAGGAGCTCGGGCAGGGCTGCTGAGACATAGCGGGGAGCCAGGTACACAATCAGCAAGCCCAACTGCCTCCCACGGCCCCACTTCATACCTAAGGCCTCACAGCCGGCGATCTGCGGCACAGCGGTCTCCCTCGGAGCTAGATCCTCCCTCATAATAACCGCCACCCCCCACCCCTGCCTAGGGCTCGTGGCTGATGGAAAGCCTGGTAGCCTGGCGGGCACATTTCCACGAGGGGCACCCCCCCCTCAGGACCCAGCCAGGTTTCCGTGACACCTACCAGGTCCGGCTCCCTCTCTAATACCAAATCATGGATGAGGGGGGCCTTGTTGATAACGGACCTGGCGTTAAGCAGCATCAGCCTCGAGCCCCCGCCCTGGGAACTCTGACCCCCTGGGTTGAGAGAAGAGCCCTGGAGATCGGAGCGCGCAACCTCTTGTAAACAGCGAGTGCGCGCTCCCGACAACTGATTTGGTCTCCGGCTCCTGCCATACTTACCCCTCCCACACACTGTCCTGATAGAATGACACTCTGGTTGAATGACCTTCTTACCCCCCCTTGAAATGGACACCACGTCCTCCCCGTCGGGATTACAAGCCGGTCTGTACACAATACCCTGTGGGTTATACCCCCCACCCACCTCCCTAGTCGGGACTTTGCTGGATGTGAATGCTAGAAATTCACATTAGGCAAATAAAAAGAGGATTTGTTGAGACAAGGAGTCTGTTTCATGATTTTGTGAAGCTTTGGTCAGAACACTCCCAAAGCTAAGGCACATGTGCAAATAACATGTCCTTATCCACTGCCCTCCTACTTTCTTCTCAGACAAGGAAAACAGCTTGCATAGAACAAATACTAGACTTACTCTCTTTTCTAGAGAAGTATGGCATAGTATTCATGTTGCCACCAAAAGCTGTGGGTGCTCCAACATTGGCGGTTTTTAAGAAGAGTCTGGACAGCCATTTGTTTGAAATGGCAGGACTTCCTGCCTGAACATGAGATTGGACTAGAAGACCTCCAAGGTCCCTTTCAACTCTGTCATTCTGATATTCTGTCCAATCACAAGCCTTCAGGGATTGTTCACTGCTACTACCTCAACACTGTGCGTGGTTTCAGATGCTCTTCCTCATTGAACACTAATATATCTTTACGGACAGCTATTTTTTCCTTCATTGCCTCTCCCCCTTGTCAAGTTTTTATTGAACTATTTTATAACAAACTCCTGTTCTTTGAGAAAAGTGTGCACTCCATTTCTATGGTCCATTTTTACTCTGGAATGTGTAGTTTTTGATTCTTATTCATTAGAAGATTTCACCTACACCCCCAGTCGCTGGATAAGATTGCTACCTTTTTTTTCTAATGAGCCTAATATGTCACATTAATCAGCATAGTAAAATGTTCTCAATAGATTCAATTCACTTGTCATAATTCTTTGCCTTGTCTCTATCTTTGATTCTTCCAAATGTTTTCAAAGTGCCTTTCAACTGAGAAATCTTGCCTGTTTAAAGCACATTAAATAGTTTAATCTATGCTCAAAGATAAGTCATTTGTATGATAAGCATCTTGTAACCCTGAATTCTTTAGGAGAAAAAGATGTGGAATGTTTCTTTCTTTCATAATATCTCTTTATTTTAATCAAAAAAGTAATAAAGAAAGAAAAGTATTTGCTTCAAAAGGTAAATGAAAACAAAAAAAGACTTAATTAATTTCTAAAAGTTATTGAAATCATTTACTGTTTCTTTAAACCTTTCTTGTTTCAACTTTCATGCTATAAAATTCAGGGTGAAATGTAATTTAAATAACATTATATTAATACAATACAGTAAAGAAAATCAACTTCGATAGCAGAAAAATGTAATGAAAATTCCAATTACAGCTTTGATTACAAAGCATCACTGAAAAGTTATATAAATTTAAATGCCTGGATACAAAATAATATTTCTTAAACTGGTATCGAAATAATTATAAATGGAATACCAGGCATATCTTTTTCACATTTTAATAAGTTAAGTGGGATATTTGCAGGACATGGATGACTGTAATTAACATGTCTCTGTCCAGAAATGTTACTATAAATTATGTATTTTTGTTGGCGGTATAAAATGTGTAGGTAAATGAATAACTTACAAAGCTGAATTTGGATTTTCTTAGTTTTTGATACAAATCATGCAAATTCCTGAAATATTTGCATGATGTAAACAAAAAAAAGAATTTTGGAAGCAACTATTTGGTATAGAATCAACTTAAAGCAAGCATAAATGAATAATAGGTTTTCAATCTATGCCAGCGTGGATATATTTAATCAAGTCTGTTTCAATATGTTCCATCTTTCCTTCGTAAAATTATGTTGCATTTAAACTCCCATGTTGGCTTGGAATTCCAGAGCCATGTGGCTGAATATTATTGAATAATATCACATCTGAAAGGCATCATATGTTAGTGAAGACTGTAACGGTGAGAATGAAGCTCTTCCCGTTTTTATGTGTGACACAAAAACAGATGGAGCTTTGATCATATCACCATGGCCCCCATCTTCACTATCCTACCTTATTTGCAGACATGTGAAGACTGGTAAATCCCATCAACTGTTTGAAAAATGAACCAATGAAAATGTATGTTTGATGTTGCATATAAATTGTAATCGTCTATTTTCCCCTAGAATTACTGAGACAAAAACTGCATAACTGAAGACATGAAAATTCTGAAATACAAGAATTCCATTATGCTTATTATTCTGGAAAGTACAAACTTACTTTATATGCAGTTGAAACAAGTTATTCTTCATCCACATTTCACACTCCTTAAAGGATACAAGCTTTTTGATTATTCTAGTTTATAGCAGAGCAGCCATGTCAAGTAATAGTTAGGATGTTACATAATTCAGGATGGACTGTCAGATGGAGAAAGCAGTTTACATTTGCTAAAATCTAGGATATACTACATAAGTCAAAATGCTTCTGCAAATTCTTATGTTCTTCCTGAATTTTCCTTAAATTTTGGTAATCTATTTTGAGCAATGAATTATGACCCTGAAATTAAAAACTACCAAAACCATATTACAATACAATAGCAGAGTTGGAAGGGGCCTTGGAGGTCATCTAGTCCAACTCCCTGCCTAGGTAGGAAACCCTACACCATTTCAGACAAATAGCTATCCAACATCTTCTTGAAGACTTCCAGGGTTGGGACATTCACAACTTCTGGAGACAAGCTGTTCCACTGATTAATTGCCCTAACTGTCAGAAAATTTCTCCTCAGTTCTAAGTTGCTTTTATTGTTCTAAGTTCTAAGTTACTAATATTGTTTTTATCAGCTCCTAAAGGGCCAATATTCAAAGAACTAACTCAGCACTATTTATTGAGTCTATCTGAATTAACTGTATCACTCATATTATAATCAGACTAATCAACTCTTCATGGAAAGGGCTTGTTTTGGATTTGAAAGGCCACACTTCACACAAGCTATACATCAGAGGGAAGTGGTTCATTCAGACTAAGAGTCAATCCTGAAACATCTTACTACTCCAATTATGAAGAAACCCAGAGCCAATGGGGCTCAAGTACAGGATGATGATTGCCTCATTAAGTCTAATGGCTCCCTAAGGCACAAAAGGAATTGGATTAATAGACTTGGGTAGGCCAGGCAAATCTGAACAACATCAGGCTATTTCTGTGAGAAAGTATTAAAGCTGATAGTACCAGGGGATGTGGGTTGGGAAATTAACTGTTGGAGAAAAATTATTTGAAATTGAAAAGTGACTCTCAGTTTCTATGTGTAGATGAGGTGTCAGCTGCCTGTGGAAGAAATTGAAAAGAATACTCCCTCTTATATGCACAACAATGAGATTTTTGTCATGGCTTTTTAAGGGGAAAATTGTTTTCTATTTTTTTTTATTAGAAATGGGAGCTCTCCTTACAAAAAAAAGACCCTATGGTCTTTTCTGCCCTTCTCGTTTTTACAGATAAGATTTTGATTAAGTAAAGTTTATTTATTTATTTATTTATTTATTGGACTTCTAGACCACCCCCTCTCCCCAAAGGGACTCGGGGTGGTGTACAGGTACAAATTAAAACCATTACAATCAATAATACATATAACTAAAATCGAATTAAATAAACCCCTGTACAAATTTATTTTTAAAAAAAGTGACAAAAATTCAGATATTTAAGAACAATTCAAATTTAAAATAGAAAGAAATGAAAATTGTAGGGTTAGAATATTTAAAGTAGTCATTTTTTTTAATTAGGAAAAATATTAAGTACATTCTTTCTCAAGTAATGAGTTTATTTAAATCATTCTATTATGACATCTTTGTATAGAAATCCTTTCTAGTCTGGTAGAACTGAACTGAAATCTGAGCTTTTCTGAAAACACATATTTTAAAAAGAGGCAAGCTGATTTTTAAGCTAATGGCAACAATCTAGAAAGATAACCATGGACATCTGTTCATAATAATGGGTCTAATTAACCAGAGCATATTGTGATTTAAAAAAAAAACCCAAACCCATCCCAAAAGATATAAGAACTGAAATCAACAATCGAGAGATAAAATGCAAGAATCCGTGAAGCAATCAAGGGGACTTTCCTGTAAAGTCCATGAAAACAAGGGAAGAAGTTATTCAAATTACAAATAAAGTCAACATGTTGTTCTTCACCTAAAATGGAAGACAGGCATTGTTCACTTACAGTTACCATTATTTGGAAGCTGCTTTCTCGTGATTGCAATATGTAAACATGTGGATATTGCAGACAGACTAATTATGTGCAGTAAGAAAGATACACTTCTTAAAATGATGAGAACCCTAGAAATAATCCGGGTGTTCCAACTTCAGAACTAATTAAATTTAGCAAGAATTCGAGGATCTATGCATGACTTTTATTAGTTCTGGCTCTGGAAATCTATAGAAGAGACATGAGCAATAGGTATAGAAAGCTAGATTTTGGTTAAAGACACTAATCATACCTTGACTTGATGTTGTTTTGCACAAGAGAGAAGGAGAAAGAATCTGTGTCAGTCTATCAAGATTCTCTTGTTATACCCTTTAACAATTAAATAGAGTTTTAGTAATTCTAATGGCATCTGGTTTTTTTTACCTTTTTTTTTACTTTGGTCTACCTCAAAGGTTTGACAATAGATTGAAGATACCAACATCTGTTTCATACCTGACTGCTGGAATAAATAAATAAAATAAAATCTTTTTCCAGCTATATTTTTAAACAAAGTCTATTTCCTTTTTATTAACACTGGGGTTTAAGCAAAAAATGTAACTACTATTAATTCTTATATGATTTTATATTGAATATTTTTAATATCCATAACTTGATGATTTGTAACTATTGTAACTAGCTTGCATGTGTGTGTGTGTGTGTGTGTGAGAGAGAGAGAGAGAGAGAGAGAGAGACAGACAGACAGACAGAGAGACAATGATAGAAAAATGATTACCAGATTATATAACAGATAACAGAGTTGGAAGGGACCTTGCAGGTCATCTAGTCCAACCCCCTGCCCAAGCAGGAGACCCTACATCTGCCTCCACCTAGGATTGAACTCAGTCGGCTGGCGACCCCCAGGGGGAGAGCCTTCTCTGTGGCAGCTCCTGCCCTCTGGAACGACCTACCCCCCGACCTACGTACGATCACTGACCTATGCCTCTTCCGCCGGGCCTTGAAAACGCATTTATTCCGTGCGGCCGGCCTGGTGTAGTTTTTAATCGATTTTAATTGACTTTATTTAGTAATTTTATTTGGTTTTAGAACAGGCCCCTAATTTAATTGACATTTTAATTGACATTTTAAAGTATTTTATATATTCATGTCTTTATTGTTTTTATTATGCCTGTTCACCGCCCTGAGTCCCGCAAGGGAGAAGGGTGGTATACAAATTCAATAAACATAACATAACATAACACAACCTCCTGATGGGAGGCGAGAGCTCCACCTACCATATGTCCCCTATGTTTTAAAACATTAAACTGGTAAAAAAAAAAAAGTTATTATTTTTATCTTGCATGTGTTATACAGACATTTGATTAAAAAGTACAAGGAAATCAGTTTGTTGGTGTTCATATTTACAAAGTTTACAAAATTTAAATTATTAGACTTTAGCTAGTAGAATCATAAAAGCCAAGTGGATTAATAAAACTATTATATTTATGGATTTATGGTACTGGGTTTTTCTTAAACCAACACAGCTATTCTTTTTTCAAATTGTCATAGCACTGGTTATTTTTTTCCGGGAGAGTTTATAATGTGTGTGTTTTTGTTTGTGTGTAGCCAGCCAGCCAAACAAAGAGTTCTTGACCTGAGCACCTGTTTCATTGGGGTTGTGGGGGGGGAGGAGGTTAAGACTGCTAATTTGTTATGCATGGCATCACTTGAAACAAATGCAGTGAGGTGGAAGTTAAAACAGTCTGTTGCTCTGATTGTTGGCCAGAGGGGAAAGTAATACGACATAGGATGGCTGAGGGCAAGTCAACTGTTCCTCAGCAGCTTCTCCCAACAGATCACCTTCTGGTAACAGGGGGAGGAAATGGAGAAAAAATCATTAGCACTTCAACAGTTTCCAAAACAGAGTCATATTTCCACAACATATTTTAAAGTAAAAATTGGTAGGCAAATCCATAACTACTTAGATACCAAAAGTGAAAGAGATCAATGTTACACTTGCACTGTACGAATTTTGTTGTTGTTATGCTTACCCTGTTTCACACATTATTCTTGATAATACATGATGTTCACATGAGAAAATGGGCAACAGCCCTACATATTTCCCTCTAATCAACTTGTATCTAGCTGAGTGCAGTCCTATTGTTGTTCAGGAAACATACACATACACTTTGGTCTTTAAAACATACAAATACACGAGAGGAGAGGAGAGGAGAGGAGAGGAGAGGAGAGGAGAGGAGAGAGAGAGAGAGAGAGAGAGAGAGAGAGAGAGAGAGAGAGAGAGAGAGAGAGAGAGAGAGAGAGAGAGAGAGAGAGAGAGAGAGAGTGAGTTAAGCTTCTTACCATGTGAAGTATTGTGGCTACAGATCTTCCCCATCAACCAGGGAGACTTGAGGCAATGATAGAAGTGCAAAACCATGAATCTTCATCTATCTTGTACAAAATGTCTTCTCAATGCAGGTCAGGATGTTGAGTTGGAGTCATAATTTGAAGTATCATATGCCTGGACAATCTCTGTTATATATGTTGGAAAATCAGGATACCTACTTTGAATTATTATACAGGATATTGAATTTGAAACTGGTACTAACAATTAATTGCAGTGATAAATTTGTATATCTATATTGATGTGAGTCACTTTGGGCGTTTTAGGAGAATTTCAAATAGATCCTAATCTAAGTATACCAACTTAAATAACATTTTTCTCTGTTTTGAAAAAGTTTTATTGGTTTTTACAATTTTCGAAAAGGGTAGGGTAAGGGATACAGAAACATATTAAGAACTTTCACGTCGGGATCATTGGCCCTTCTAGGGCTTCATAATAAAACATTAAAAAAAACATTTTTCCAAAAGTACTACAAGATGAAAATAAGTACAAAATTCCTAAATTCTCCATTCTATGCTAGCAGTCATGTACAAACATCCAGACATAAGGTTAAACAATATTAATAATAATAAAAGAAAAGCAAAGTTATTTTTTCGATCTAAGTCTCTTGGCAATTGTATCTTCTTTTTCTCCTCCCTGGCCCCCAGCGGGCGGGGCCGTGGCCCCCTCCTTCCCCCCTGGATCTTCCCCCAGGATAGAGGAATGTTTTTTAAGAAAGGCTTCCGCCTCAGCAACTGTTTTAATCCTCACTCTTCCTTCATCCCAGAACACCAACATCCCTTCCGGCATCACCCACTTGAACCAGATCCCGTGGTCAAACAATTTTCTGGATAAGAAGGAATACCTCCTTCTCACCTCCCTAATCTTTTTTGGGATCTGCTTCAAGATGGTGACTTCCTTTTGTTGGTAAAATAACGGGCCCCCTCTCTGCACCTTCAAAATTCCCTCTCTGGTTGACCTTCTAACAAATTTAATATGTATCTCTCTGGGTACTTCATTTATCCTGGCATATGCTGAATTTATTCTGTAGACTAGGTCAATATCCCCCCTGATCTCATCTTTAGGTTTCTGTAAATATTCTGCTAAAATTGTGCTCATGAGATCAGGAAGGTATTCACCAGATTCTTCAGAAACATTCTGAAATCTTAAAAAATATGACATCCTTTCAAAATCCATCCTAGACATATGACCAGACAAATCTGCAATTTCAATGTTGACATTTTTAAGTTCTCCCTTTGCCCCAGCCAGCCCCCCTTCCAGCTCCTCATTCTTCTGTGAATTCTCCAACACTTGCTTCCGTGTTTCCAGAAGGTCCTCCTTAAAACTTTTATTATCAGCTCTCAAAGCTTTAATTTCCAGCACCAAAACTTGTAACACCGATTCCAAAGATGACATTCTTTGTTCCAATCCTGCCAATTCTGATTTTGATGCCATGGTAAGCTGTTAAAGTCAGTGTCACTAAGATGGCGTTTTTGGGGCGGGGCCGTTGAGGCAAATCAGGAGCAAAACAGTTCAGGTGAAAGTTGTAAAAGAATTCAAGACCCAGCAGAGAAACACTTTTCACAATCAAAAACTTTAACAGAGAAGGCACTCAGGGAAGGAATCAATTAGTCCAGAAATTTCTTCATTAGTAGAGAGAGAGAGTCCATTTCACGAAAAGATGTTGGTAATTTTCCAAAGGTAAAAATAGTCATTCAGGAACAAAGGGAACCTTCCTCCACCGCCCTGCCTGGGAGCCAGGAGGAGAAAATAACCCAAGAAAAATTGTATCAAGCCAGCCAGACTTAGATACATTGTAAGAAAATAAGCCGCAGATCACTTTCGCTTATTTCAATGCAGTCCGGAAACAAAGTATCCGCTTCCTTGCAACAAGGAGCCATTTCGGAACGCCGCTTTAAATCCGAGGGGGGATTTAACCAACAAACACCCCCCTCTACGTTCTTTCAATCCAGGCTGCCAGCATATATAATATTGTAAATCACTCACTCTTCACCTCGCTGCCAAAGCCCCAGGGAGCCTTCCGACCCGCATGCTCAGTTCTTTTTAAATTTTGCTGATCGTTACCGTCCTCCATTGGCGAAGGGAAACTCCCCCTGCAGCATGTCTTCCTTCGCCTAAACCGAAGACAAGGGCCGTTTCCCAGCCGCCGCCAGGATAAACCAGCCCAGGCAAGCCAGTTTTACGGAGGGACCCCCCAAAAAAGGGGGTGCCCCACCCCGTTAGGGGCAGAAAAAAGAACAAAACGGCGGACGAACCCCAAGGTTCGTCCGTCGCCGCCGGGAACAGGAACAGGAAGTCCAATATAACATTTTTCTCATTTGTACATCACAAGGAACAGATTTAAGAAAATATATTAAATATCCTGAAACTAGCTTCCAAAGAGAAGATGAAAGGTGAAAATTTAGGACAGAATGCATAAGTGTGTAGCTGCTAAGCTATGGCTTATTAGATAGAGATCATTACATGTGAACTGAAATCCATCAATGGGTTGTCAAATTGTTTTGATTGCTAAACAATAATACACTAATTAAATCATTAGAATGCCTTCAATGGTCTAAATGTATGAATGGAGTATACCTAAATTATATATCTAGATTCATGCAAGCACCATTAAAATTTCGGTAATCTTCTCTGCAATATTTGTGGAAATAGATTCTTATTACTTTTTCATTCTTTAATTACTTCATTTTTAGGGGAGTAGAGCAAATATATATTTTGTTTTCTGAAAAATGACAAGCATTTTTTTCACTCTGATGCCTTAGGAATATAATTTCTGTACCTACAAAGCAAAAATAATTATTATATTAAAATGAGGCAATTGCCCACCATATTCACATATGGTATATACACTTAAAATTTTTATAGTTATACAAGGTCTATTTGTTTGCGAACACATGTTTTAGGAAAATTCATATAAAATTTCAACTATCCATATCAGTTCAATATATTACCTCTAATATTAATAGCACTATTTACCAACATGGGCAATTCCTTGTGGCCATTGCAAAGTAATTTGTTTTATGTCCATCTACATTAGTCAATGGAAAATATTTTTTTTCTTCTAAACTAGATTGATTCAATTGCTTTAACAAAGATATGATGAATTTAGCTCAAAGTTCCTGATATAGTTTGCAATGTAATAAGTAATGGATCAAATCTTGTACCTGTGAGTTATTACAAATGCATAACAATGTGTAGTTGTTAATTCCTTATATATTCCATCCAAATAGGGTGTTGGCATCATTTCAAAATGAAATTCTTGTCTCAGGGAAATGAAATGTGAGAGACCATAAATAATATGTGTTAGATTCTCTGATGTTGTAGAGAATAGAGGGAGTCCAGCCAGGTTTGCTCAAACAATTGCTGTTTATTAGTTGCAGCAAGTAACAAAGTCAAATAGTTGAAATAACAGAAAAGCACGGTAGACAGGGGCTCCCGCGTTTGACAGCTGCTTATATATGGAGCTGTCAAACGGGGAGCCAATCAGGCCGCGGCAAGAGCCGGCTTCCCTCCAGGCGCGCCTTAGCCAATCAGGCGTCACTAGCGGTTAGCCGGCTTGCTACAGCCTGTCTCCATGGCTTCAAGTGGCAGCCTGGAAGACCTGCGGCCGGTCGTAAGTCGAGACCGGTCGCAGGTCGAGGACACAACACCCCTTTCCCCCCTCGGTCTGTGCATGCTTGAAGAACTGTCAGTCCAGGTGAGTGGAGCATGCGTAGTCCGCCAAGTAGGCGGGGCGGCGCCGGGACCACCCAGACCACTTCAGTTGCTGCTGAGGATCCGACGAGGTAGGTCGCCCCTGTGGGAGCTCCTCCCTTCGGGGAGTGGAGCTCCAGGTGGTGACATCAGAGGGGCCTACTCGAAGAGGTGGAGCCGTTCGGACTGGTGAGTCGGGGCGAGGGGGCGCGGCGACCGGGGCATAGATGATTGGTGTTTGCCGGTTGGTTGCGGCGATGTAGGGCGGGCCCTTAGGCATTCCCAGCGGCTTGATCCAGGTGCTGCAGTGTTTGCCGGAAGGCGGCGTCCAAGTCAGGGGGGCCTGAATAAGCGAAGGCCCTGAGCGGAGGTGCGGAACAATTCCCGAATGGCCCAACCGGGGCAACTGGGCAAGGCGGATCCGGCACCGGGGTTGGTGGTGTTGGCAGGCGGCGCCTCAGCTGATCCAAGTGGCGCCGCCACTCGGATCCATCCGGGAGGCTGAGCCTAAAAGAGCAGGGACCCGTTAGCTCGGCGATTGTGGCCGGAACCCATTTAGGGTCTCCAGCGTAGTTGTGGGTGTACACAGGGTCCCCGGGCTGGAATAGGTGGGAAGGGGGGGCCCCCAGGTTGCAAGGCTGCACTTCGTTGTATGACGGGTGCAGCCTGTCCAGGTGGTCCGCAGGCGGCGACCCATCAAGAGCTCGGCGGGGCTTTTCCGGGTGGCCGGGCAAGGAGTGGAATGCTGACCTAACAGGTAAGCAGCCACCCTTGCAGGCCAGTCCCCCTTGGTCATCCTCCCCAAGGCCTCCTTGGCCGAGCGGACGGCCCTTTCCACCCGACCATTGGAGGCCGGATGATAAGGGGCCACTGGCACGTGGCGGATCCCTTGCGAGGCCAGGAACTCCTGGAAGGTGGCGG
Organism: Rhabdophis nuchalis; assembly: GCA_039707465.1. Lineage (NCBI taxonomy): Eukaryota > Metazoa > Chordata > Lepidosauria > Squamata > Natricidae > Rhabdophis > Rhabdophis nuchalis. The sequence goes on from CM077648.1 coordinate 76,354,380, forward strand.
ATTGGAACTGGGGCCCGTTGTCGGACACCACGATGTCCGGCAACCCGTGCGTCGCGAAGAGGCGACGCAAGGCCCTGACCGTACTCTCAGCTGTTGTGGAAGACATCAAGATGACCTCCACCCAGCGGAAGTAGGCGTCCATGACCACCAGGAACGTCTGGCCTCGGAAGGGGCCAGCGAAGTCTATGTGGAGACTGGACCAAGGGCTCCGGGCATGTCCCACTCCCTGGGCGGCGCGACCGGGGGGCGGGGCGGGTGGACTGGCAAGGGACACAGCCTCCGACCCAGGCAGCCACCTCCACATCCACGCCTGGCCACCACACATAGCTGCGGGCGAGCGCCTTCATCCAAGCTATGCCAGGGTGGTCAGCGTGGAGCGTCCGGAGCACCTGGTGATGGAGAGGGGGGGGTATGATGACCCGATCCCCCCAGCACAAGCAGCCGCTGTGGAGCGAGAGCTCCAGCTGGCGTGTCTTGTACGGCCGAAACCCTTCGGCCATGCTGCCCTGAGGCCACCCTCGCAGGACCCAGGTGGAGACCTGGGACAGGACAGGGTCAGCCTTCGTCTGGGCAGCAACGTCCAAGGACGTCAATGGCAGGCCGGAGTCTGCCACGGACAAGACGGACAGTGCCGGCACCGGCTCCTCGTCCGCCTTGGGGAGGGGGCATCTGCTCAGGGCATCAGCGTGCCCGAGCTGCTTGCCAGGACGGTAGTACAGCGTATAATTATACGCTGCCAGGAACTCCATCCATCTGGTCATCCTGGGAGAGAGGATGGGGGGGTCGGACGGTCACTGGCCAAAAGCCCAAGGAGAGGCTTGTGGTCTGTGAAGACAGCAAAAGTCTGACCGTACAGGTACTGGTGGAATTTTTTGATTCCGGACACCATAGCCAGAGCCTCCTTGTCTATCTGGCTATAGTTTCTCTCAGTGGGAGACATTGTCCGGGACCAAAAAGCAATGGGGGCTTCCGAGCCATCAGGGAAGGAATGGCTCAGGACAGCCCCCAGGCCGAAGGGGGAGGCATCGCACGCTAATGTCAGAGGCAGCCTGTCATCATATTGGACTAGGACAGCCTCTGACGTAAGCGTGGCTTTGACAGCCACGAACGCATGCGCTTCGCGGTCGCCCCAGCGTCAGGCCGCGGATCGATCGAGCAATCGATGTAGCGGCTCGGCTAGCGTTGCCTTATGGGGTAGAAAAGGCACGTAGAAGTTCAAGAGGCCGAGGAATGCCTGCAGCTCCGTCTTGGAGATGGGGGAGGTGGCAGGGACAGAATGGACCCCGTGCACTGACAGGCCCAGTGCGGGAAACCAATCCAGGCCGATGATGGCCGCTAGGGGGTCAGAGACCACTAAGATAGGCAACCGTCCCTTGAAAGCCCCATACTCCACCCCCAGGGATATCTGGCCCAAGGTGGGAATAGAAGTCCCTTGGTAGTCCCGCAGGACTGTCAGAGGAGGGGACAAAACATCCAGGGAGAGGCCGGGGCAGATCCTGGCCAACCGTGCCAGGGAGATGATGGACCTAGAGGAGCCTGAGTCCACCTCCATGCAGACCCCCACCCCCTCCAGTTTTACAGTCGTTTGAAGCCGCGTACGTTCGGGCAAGGCTTCCTGCAGGGCGGGTGCGTCCGTCAAGGCGAAGCAGCCAGACGGCTGCGGCTGTTGGCGTCAGCCCTGGCGTCGCTGGCCGGGTTGTTGGGTCACCTGTCCCCTCCGGTCGTCTCCGGTGCGCCGTTGGGGCTCCGGGGTGGGCGGTGAGTCGGTAGGGGCTGCGGCATGGCAGACGGCAGCCAGGTGGCCTTTTTGGCCGCAACGGCGGCAGGTGGCGGCCCGGAACGGGCAATCGGTTCGGGGGTGCTTTCCCCCGCAGCCCAAGCATTTGTTGGCGGACTGCTGAGGAAGAGGCCTGCGGCCGGCCGACCGCACGTAGGCGACCTGGTCTTCCTCGTCCAGGTCGTCGGAGTCTTCCACCAGGCAGGTGCGAGCAGCCGGTTGGCGGTCCAGGTCCCGGTCAAAGACCGAGGACTCGGACATTTCAAACGCCCGAGCCTCGTCTACCGCCTGCTCCAACGTTAGCTCCGTGTGGGCCAGCAGGCGCCTTCTGAGGCGGATTTCCCTGAGGCCCCAGATAAACTGTTCGAGCAGCGATTCACCTAGGAAGGCGGAGGCAAAATCGCATGGGATGGCGGCCACACGGAGTGCCTGAAGGAAATCGGCCACCGACTGGTTTGGTTTCTGCAGGCACTTCCGAAAGGCGAAGCGATGGGTCATCCGCGACGGCACCGGGGCGTAGTGGGCCCGGAACCGCTCGATCAGGGTGTCCCACGGAACTTCGTACACCTCAGTCGGCGCGGCCACGGTGCGGGCAGTTGGGAAGAGCTCTGGGCCGCCGCAGCCCAAGAAATGCCCCAATTTCCTGGCTGGAGGCAGTGCCCCGTAATCATTGGCCAGGATAAAGCATTCGAAGCATGCCATAAACGAGACCCAGGTCTCCTTTGAAGAGTCAAAAGGAGCGAAGGGAGGGACTGATCCCATGGTGGATCATACCGCTAACGAAAAAGGGGGAAAAAAGGGAAAAAACTTTTTTGTGAGGAAATAATTTTTTCCTCCGCAAGTAGAGCTCTGCCTGGCCCCAGCCCTCGTCGCCAGTGTTAGATTCTCTGATGTTGTAGAGAATAGAGGGAGTCCAGCCAGGTTTGCTCAAACAATTGCTGTTTATTAGTTGCAGCAAGTAACAAAGTCAAATAGTTGAAATAACAGAAAAGCGCGGTAGACAGGGGCTCCCGCGTTTGACAGCGGCTTATATATGGAGCTGTCAAACGGGGAGCCAATCAGGCTGCGGCAACAGCCGGTTTCCCGCCAGGCGCGCCTTAGCCAATCAGGCACGACTAGCGGTTAGGCGGCTTGCTACAGCCTGTCTCCATGGCTTCAAGTGGCAGCCTGGAAGACCTGCGGTCGGTCGTAAGTCGAGACCGGTCGCAGGTCGAGGACACAACAATATGGCATTCCTTGTCCATCTTTAAAAAAATTGATATCAGTTAAACAACATAAGTGTATATATCTGCTCTTGTCAAAAATATTTTTAAAATGTAGAATAATTTATATCATTCAGCAGTTTCTGATCAAGTGATCATTGTGAAAATAATTTCAGACACAAATTTACACATCTATAATGATCCAATCTGGGTTGATCACCAGTGATGGTTGGTTGTATCTGTCTTTTTTTAGTTGTAGATTGGGGTATTGATGGCTAGTTATTAAGTCATTGGCTGTTGTTTCCTTGTGCTGCCTCAGCTCCTAAGTACTTGATAAACTGGTGTCCCAAAGGTGCTTTTTTTTTTTTGAATAAAAGTTTTTATTGATTTTACAATTTTATAATATTAGGGAAGGGTAATTAGGGTTTATATTATACATTTTAGAGCTTCCATACCAGAGATGGTGACTGTAATCGGGTCCTCATACAATATCATGTTAAACAAGTAGTGTTCGGAGATATATACATTTGGCACATTTTTAAGATTCATACATTCCATCTTTAGTTTTACATTTTCATCCGTTTCAAGAATTACAATAGCTCAAAATTAATTATTTTTGAGATCTGAGCCTTTTTGCTATCGCACCTTCTTTCTCCCTCCCCTCAGAGGGCGGGACCATAGCTCCTCTTATTCCTTCTTCTTCATCTCCCAGGGTTGAGGAGTGTTTTTTAAGAAAGGCCTTGGTCTCTGCAATTGTTTTAATTCTAATTCTGCCTCCCTTCCAGAATACCAACATTCCTTCAGGCATTAACCATTTAAACCAGATCCCATTTTTATATATTTTTTTAGACAAGAAGCAAAATTTCCTTCTTGCTTCTCTAATCTTTTTTGGGATCTGCTTTAATATGGCAATATCTCTTTGTTCATATTTCAATGGACCCTCCCGTTGTGCCCTTAGTATCTCCTCCTGTGTGTACCTTCTTAAAAATTTAATATGAATCTCTCTGGGAACTTCATTTATTCTAGCATATGCTGAATTAATTCTATAAATTAAATCTATTTCCCCCCCCCAAAGATATTCTTTAGTTTTTTTGATATAATCTGCTAAAATTCCACTCATTAAATCTCTTAAATCTTCACCTTCATTTCAGGAACATTCTGAAACCTAAGGAAGAAAGACATTCTTTCAAATTCAAATTTAGACATGTGCCCAGAAAATTCTGACATTTCTTTCTGCAATTCTTTTAACTCGTCCCTCATCTCGGCTGCCCCCTTCTTCAACTCTCCAATTTCCTGTTGGTTAATTGTTATAGTTTTTTGTGACTCCCGCAGTTCATCTCTTAAATCTGAAAAATCTTTCGTCAAGCCTATCCGCATTTCTTGTATTTCTCTCATTATGTCATCAAGCGTTAGTCCTTTCTCTTTGTCTCCTCCTGTTGCCCCTTTCTGTAACATGGTAGAAATTTTGGCTTGTTGTGAAGTTGGAATGGCTCTAGATGAAGTTTGAGCTGGAAAGGCTTTTTCCCATCGGAGATTTTTTTTTATGAGGCATTTGTGATTTTAAGTTCGTAGGATAAAAATGGCGTTGAGGAGTGGGCAGTCTATGAGGTTCAAGATATCAGGAACACATTAAGTCAGAGTCCAATTTTCAATTTTTTAAGTTTTATCAAGTCCAGAGGGATAATTTTTCTATAAATCCACAATAAGAAGGTCCACGTATTGGGAAATACACCAAGGACTTCTTGAGAATACCGAAGAAATATATTTTCCTTTAAATTCCAAGTAACTGAAGGGATGTTACATAACTCAATAAAAGTTTATCATCCGGAACAAAGAAATCGCCATTTTGCCGCCTCTCCTCCAGGAGTGCGAAGAAAGTGAAAGCAAAGTAAAAGTTTCCGCTGTTTAAACAAGCCGCAGATACAGTGTTACCAATTGTAATTCCAGCATTGAAACAAAGTTTCTTTAGTTGGTATAAGAACAGATTATGTTAATCTTTCTCTCTCCTTAATTCGGAGAGCATTTTAAACAGCCGCTTTTATGAGAGGGGTTTTTTGTAATTGAAACTCCCCCTCTGTTCTTCTTTTTTTACAACAATTTAATGGATCGTAAAGCAATAACTCACAGTCATTTTTCCTTTGAAAGAAGGTCCCGCTGCAGCACCAGGTCCGGCATTTCGGCCCGTCTTCTTTTTTCCGCTAATTCCAGTAAGCGTTGGCAAGGGGGTCGCACCCCCCCCCGCTTTCCGCTTCCTCAGCACCTAGAGCAAAGCGGGAAAGGGCATCCCACTGACCACCGTCGGTACGGAAGCTCCCTGCAGCCGCTCGTCCGGCAGGGAGTTAACCCAAACTCCCTGGACCCCCCTGGGGGGCCAGCTAAAAAAGCAAGTGGCAGGAGCGCCCGAAAGCACTTCTGTTGCCGTCGAGAACCGGAAATGAAATCCAAAGGTGCTTTTTCAAGAGACAACCGGATTGTTTTTCTTTGAAGATATTTCACTTCTCATCCAAGAAGCTTCTTCAGTTCTGACTGGATAGTAGGAAATGGAAGGATTTATATACCTTCCAGACAGCTGGTCATTTGCATTCTTTTAGAGAGTCACTGAGGCCACTTGGAGATTTATCTGTGTCCTCAGGGTCACCTGAATAGTGCAAATGGGTGATATGCTGCTGATTAATCAGCACTCTTGTTGACTGACAAGGGAGCCGTTTCCCAAGCTACAATCATTTCCCTGGATATTTTTGTATGGGCTTGGCCAACAATTTTTAGTTGCAAAATTGGATGTACATTATTGTCCATTGCAATGTGATGCTATCAATGAATTGACAAGGGGTTGGATTAGAAGACCTCCAAGGTTCCTTCCAACTCTGTTATTCTATTCTATTCTAATTTGGATCTCCTTGTCTGACCCCTCGCTTGTGTTCTTGCAGTCTGGTGGTTAGCTTCCTCCCTGTCTGTCCTACATAGTCACAGCAGCAATCAATGCAGGAGATGTGGTAGATTATATTAGAAGTATATCCCATTATTACTGTCAAGAAGGATTTTTTTGCCAAATAAATATTGCCCATGAGGACTAATCTATTGATTTCTTTAACTTATATTAGTTAATAGAAGGCCCACTTCTAATCTCAACTAATGCTGGTACACATGACAGGAAAGCTAAGTTTGATCTCACAAATTTATTCTGGACCTACTTCTAATTTACTGAAATCCCAAATTGAGATTGTTTCCCTTGATTTCTACTTCCCCTACATTAACTATGCTCCTTTTGAGTCAAAAGAAGACCAAATGTCTCCTGGCCTCCTGGTGATTGTTTTTGTTTAGATTATATGAAGTGTTAATACCACTTTATAAGGCCTTGGTAAGGCCACACTTGGAATACTGCATTCAGTTTTGGTCACCACAATGTAGAAAAGATGTGGAGACTCTAGAAAGAGTGCAGAGAAGAGCAACAAAGATGATTAGGGGCCTGGAGACTAAAACATATGAAGAACGGTTGCTGGAACAGGGTATGTCTAGTTTAATGAAAAGAAGGACTAGGAGAGACATGATAGCAGTGTTCCAATATCTCAGGGGTTGCCACAAAGAATAAGGAGTCAAACTATTCTCCAAAGCACCTGAGGGCAGGACTAAAAGCAATGGGTGGAAACTAATCAAGGAGAGAAGCAACTTAGAACTGAGAAGAAACTTCCTGACAGTTAGGACAATTAATCAGTGGAACAGAAGTTGCCTCCAGAAGTTGTGAATGCCCCAACAGTGCAAGTCTTCAAGAAGATGTTGGATAGCCATTTGTCTAAAATGGTATTGGGTTTCCTGCCTAGGCAGGGAGTTGGACTAGATGACCTCCAAGGTCCCTTCCAACTCTGCTATTGTATTGTATTATATGCATTTCTGTGTTTCAGTAAACTGGGTACACAAATCAACCTCACTTGTTCTATCTAGTTACCATTTAATTTCCATCTATATCTCTTTGATCCTTTAGAAAATAATACCATCTTGGGTTTGGAATAACTTATCTGTAAGTATTCTTTCCTAGAGTAAATACCAATTTCTGTCAGAATTTTTCTCATTCCAATTGACATGAGTACCATGTTTTTCTGTACACAGTAATATAGGGGCTTTTCTTCTTCCAATTAATGTGGCATAGAAGAAAGGATTATTAAGCTCTTCTACAATGTGGTTTATATAAATATTAAAGTGGAAGGAAGCCAATATACATCACTGGGGGATGCATTTTTTTTTGTTTTAATCTGTTTTGTTATGGAACCGCTCTGGTTTACCTGTATGCATGTGTAAGTGTCTTGATATAATTTATGTATTATGTATTGTTCCATCTATATCAGTAGTGAAAAACCTCTCTCATAATTTTCATTCATTTATTGTTATCAAAGGCAGATGATAAATCAATATATGCTGTATATAAGCATTTTGAGGGGGCATTCACTGACTGGGGAATCAGATGTTGAAAATGAAATACTTATCAACAGTGCCTTGCATAACCAATATACACCCAATGACAAGAAATATTAGCTGTTATGTTGGCTGTACAATATTTCCTTAGTTTATTCATGGAAAAATAGTGATGATAAAGACAGATTACAAATTTTAAGAAGCCATTGTTAAGAAAGCCAAGATCTACAGGGTTCAAAGGCTGTTGTTCACTTTGAAGATATACCAATTACATATTACTTATACACTGAGGAAGAAACTAGTAATAGCTGACATTTTGTCCAGGAAAAGATTTGATATAGGAAAAGCTAAATTATCACTTTCTTTGAACATTTGCCTGATACTAAAATGAGAGACTTTAAGGAAGTTATACTGAAGTACTGTTAATTTACAGTTTTTGAAGGTTATTAGATGATCTCAAGGAAAAAAAGACAATGTGTCCAAAGAAATGAGAATATATTAGAACTATAGAGAAGAGTTAAATGTTTATCATTTTTAAGAGTGATTGTATAGTTCGGCATAAATTAAGAAATGAAATCCTGGAAAAGATAGATCCAACATTTTAGGTAACCAATATCCTTTATTGCTAGATTACTGTTCAGTGTTTGCAATATGTCAACTAGAAAAGCTTTCTAGTAATCTGTCAGAATTAGGTACAACTGTTTTACATGGTCGTCTATTTAGTTTATAGAAATATTCCAGTGTTGACAAAACACCAGTCCATCTTTTAAAGAACTGGTGACATATCATTAGATCTACTCTTAAGAAGCTGATGGTGAATCACTAACTCGACTTTTAACAAGTAGATATTTAGACTACTCATGTCAAGAGTTTGATACATTCTCAGAATGATCACAGAAATACGTCAGAAAAAAATGGGCAAAAAAAAAGAACATTATGATAAATGAATCCTGTTTAGAAGAATTTTATGAAGTTAATTTTGAACAAAATAGTTTATAGAAATCTGAACGATGTTCATATTTCATATGAAAGTTCAGAACCTATTGTGCATCTCGGGATTTTAGAACTCCATTCTGGTATCATTATGAGCAGAACTAATCATAATATTTCTTTTCTCCCAAATCAGCTTCCCTTTTTTCTCTGATAATTATGAAAGAAAATTCTTTACAATGTGGCTATCTCATGCTCACATAAATATCAGTAGAAATACATGGTACAGTATTTACACTGCTCTGTGTGTAAATATGGACATTAGTATGTGGACATGGGTGTGGAAGAGGATGCATAGTAATCATAGAGAAAATATGAGTAAAGAATCTATCATGCTATCCTGATAATGAGTTCAAAAAATAATATTGTAGTTCTAGTTGGTCACATTTCCATCTCACATATTTCTTCAATATTTTCTGACTGAATATTTTGTTCGTCAAAAATAAAATCCAATGCAGCAAATGTAGCCAGAAGTGCCCTTGTAAAAACTTGTTAAGATATTCTGTTACAGACTAAATAGTTTTCTTAATAGGACTAAAATGAAGAGAACTTTTCCAGTTGCCAGTGGCACCACTATGGACCAGTCATGGAGACTGATACATTCTATTGATCAATAAAGTGAATTCAATTTATTATCCCTCATGAGGACCAATAGCTTGGAAAGCTAAGAGACATATCCAAAGGATGAGAAATACTTACAGTAATTATTTGTGACTGCCAAACATCCATGAACAGTGCCATCTGTGGAAATCCAGATGTTTATAAGCTAGGGCTTTGTTTGCTGATTTGACCCTTCCTCTTCTTTTTAATGACTAAGAGTATATTTTATTTTTATTCTTTTACAACTATACTAAATCAGATTTGGGTCCTTATTTGCACAAGAGCTAAAAGAAAATATTTGCTCCAATGAACACACATAAGTAACTTAAGCATAATTGTGATTCAGAAAAATGCCAGAAATATTGAAAAGCTGCCCAAGTGGCAAACAAATTGTGCCAGTAGCAATCATGTAAATCTAAATTAGTTGATGGCCAAAGTCCAGTTGGCAATATAGAGGATGGAGTGCAGTGAGAAGCTAAGTAGAACTGCTGGATAAAGTAATTCAAGGCGACAGAAGCATGAATTGACCTAAAACTACCTTGTTTTTGCCTGTTCATTCAGCCAAATGCTGTGATTTTCCTTTCTTCTGATTATCAATCTGTTTCTAATAGGTTAAAAAAAAAAAACTTGCTGTGACTGTTCTCAAGAGAATCTACTACTGGGAAAGTTGTCAAAATTATGTATTCATATTTAATGTATGCAAACCACTTGTATGCCACTTTTACTACTGCCCAGGTGATTTATTTAAAATCTTTGGAAAATGCAAGAATGAAAATACTTTCACAGTGTGGCACAGAGAAAGCTTGGTGGCAAGTTTTGTCCCAATAAGCCATTTAAAAAAAATAGTCATAGCATTCATCATGTCCTCAGTTCAGAATGTGATGGCTTCTAATTGGGAAAGACAAAATAATATGCCAGTGTTTTAAATACGTATATACAGTGGAAAGAATCCAACATAAATTGGGCTTCTATTCAATCAAATAAGAAGTTAGACCACTAACTTCCTATAGAATCACATACCTGATAAGAACATTTCAGACAGAATTACACATAATTTGGAAAATTAGGAGGGCTAAGACTTGGAGCACGTTGTTTTGTTTTCAGTAATGTCTCCTTATATTATAGGAAAGCAGTTGAATTAGATCTGATGTTTTTATCCTTCTTTCATGGAAATTAAATTAAAATAGAGTTCTTCCAGCCTGGGTGTTTTTTAATTGAAAAAAAATGTAATAAGCCTGCTTATCTGGCCCCCAACTAACTCATTATTCTTAATTTTTATATTATGTTATTTTTATCTACTATGGGTATTGTATTGTGTTTTTAAATATTCCTGTACAATATTCCTGTACAGTTTCAAGAGCTGCAAAATGGTGGCGTGTATGTAGATTTTCACGGGTGTAGGTATGCTGGTATTGCTGTCTTCGGGTGTTTTCCCGTGTAAGCATGAAATTGTTATTGCAATGTTTCGACAAGATCTCACTTGCCATCCTCAGGCTTCGGTCTGCGGTTACGAAGGCATCGCCCTTCCTTAAATATTGGGGGGGGGGATGGAGTGCTGACTGTTGTTGTGAGTGGGTTGATTGGCTGTGCAGCAGTATCATGATTGGTAGATTGATGCTGATTGGTCTTATTTGTATGTTTCTCCTTATTTTGAATTTCAACGGCTTGGGTGGAGGGTGGGGCTCGTCTGTTGGTCAGTGCTGGTTTCCAGATGTCTGGTAGGCGGGAGGTGTCATCACGTTTGTTCATATTATTATGTTGCTTCTCTATTTCGATGGCTTCTCTGAGTATTCTCCTGTTCAGCTGTTCAGCCTTGGAGATCACTTTAGTTCCTTGAAAGTCAATATCATGTCCTGTAGTTTTGAAATATTGATAAAGAGATGAGGTATTAAGATGATTTTTAATGCATTTTTATGTTCTGTGATACGTGCACTTATTCTTCTGTTGGTTTGTCCTATGTAAGTGGCAGGGCAGATTTTACATGGAATTTTGTAGACTCCTTGGCTTTCTAGCTGGATCTTGTCTTTGGGGTTCCTTAGGATATTGGTTGTTTTTTGGTCGGTGTTGAAGGCTGTCTTGATGTTGTGCTTGTGGAGAATTTTGCTGATTTTGTCTGTGGTACCTTTGATGTATGGGAGGAGGGCAATGCCATTTTCCTGTTCTTTGTCTTGGCTCTTGGGCAGTGTCTCTTTTTGGATTAGTTTGGTGATTGTTTTTCTTCGGAATCCTTTGGATATTAATGCATTTGTGAGAAAGCGTAATTCAGTTTTCAGGTGGTCTTTGTCAGCTAGGCGTTTGGTTCTGTATATGAGGGTTTTGGCTACAGAGTTTATCTGTGCAGAGTGGTGATGGGATTGTGCATTTAGGTAGAAGTTGCTGTGTGTTTTTTTCTGGTAGATGGTGTGTCCCAGGGAGCCATTAGGTTTTTTGTAGATTAGGACGTCTAGAAAAGGAAGTTGGTTATTAGCTTCTATTTCCATGGTGAATTGTATTTTGGGGTATATAGGGTGTTGAGGTGTGTAAGGAAGTTGTCCAGTTTTTCTTTCCCATGTGGCCAAATTACGAAAGTGTCATCTACATATCTGAGCCAGAGTTTGTGTTTGTGTTCAGATTTGTCTAAGGCATTGGTTTCAAAATGTTCCATGTATAAGTTTGCGATGACAGGTGAGAGGGGTGATCCCATGGGTGCTCCTTCTATCTGTTTGTATCCTTGTCCATTATGAATGAAGTATGTGTTGGTTAGACAGTGGTCTAACCAGATTTTGCATGGTTTATATATATATATATATAAAAGTTGATGAACATCAAACTTTCTTATTCAGCCATATCTGGACTGGGAAAACAGAGAGGGTGGGGGGGAGAGAGAGAGAGAAAGAGAGGGAGGGAGGGAGGGAGGGAGGGAGGAAGAAATGGAATGCAACGATAAACTTGAAAAACATTCTGTTGAAAATATACCACAAAATAGTTTGTCAAGACAGATATAGGAGGGAAAGCTAGAGTCTGTTCAGAATGCTAATCTAATACTAATCACTGGTTGCTTTACTGTTCAAATCTACATAACTAAATAAATGTTGTATGTTATTTCACAATGCCAGATTCTACAGTATTTGTCCAGTTATAATACCACTAATTTATTTGGCTGAAGGGTAATGTCAGCCTCATCAAAGTGACTCATGTCTTATTTGACGTTGAGTGAAGGTTGACGACTTAGAATTCAAGATGCGGCTTTGAGCTCCTGGTGTCACAGTAGAGTTAGGCAAAAACTAGTCTATACCCGCAGGGAGTTACTAAGTTATTATTAAAGATTGGATCTTCTAGTCGATTCGATATTACCAGCGACTTCCAGCAGTCTCATAATATACCGAGTGACATACTAAGACTGCCAGGCTCTCCATGGATCGTTGTTTGGCCTAGGAGGCAGTGAAGAGAGCCGAAGCAGAAGCAGGGATGCAGAGCAGGTTTGCTAGTTCAATTACGGAAGCAGCCTCACAGACCAGCATTACCAAGCATTTCCTAACCAAGTCTAGATCCTTTGTCCACAAAACTGATGAACTAGAGCTATGGATGGCAGTGAATAAGCTCATTCGTGACTGCTGTGTGATGATCATCACAGAGACCTGGCTTCATCCACTTGTACCAGATGCGTCTGTGGAGCTAACTAACCGCACCACACACCGCTTTGACAGAAACAACTCTGGTAAAAGCAAAGGTGGAGGACTGTGTATTTACACACATAATAACTGGTGTTCTAACAGTAGAGTTGCTTATACACACTGTTCTGCAGACGTGGAATTCTCAACTGTCATTTGTCGGCCATTTTATTTACCTAGAGAGATTTCTGTTATAGTTGTCACTGCTGTCTCCTCCCTTTTCTTTCCCATAAAAGCAATTACAGTGAGAAATATTGGGCTAATTTGCAGACTGAGACTGGTCAAAAAAACATTGTGTAGCAGTGGTTTTTTGAAATGATATGCTTCCCTTTCATCTTAGACAGGTGGCAAACACATGAAGAACAGTCTCCAGTCTCACAGTACTTGCTCCTTTAATTCACCTATCAATCCATAAAACCTTTTCCTTTCTTCCCATCATTGTCTCAAACGTAAATTTTCAGCATTTTGCATAAGAATGAATATGCTGTTTCTTTGCCCTAAACACATGCCATCTCACAAGTAACTATGAACATTTTCCAATGCGGATCCCTCCAACCCAGCATCCTAAAGTTGCAGTTGAACATTACTGAGGAAACAAGATTAGTCTATTTAATACTGAAGATTAGATATTGCTGGCTATGTATCAATCTTTTGCTATAAAGAAAACCGAAAAGCTTAAATGAAGGCAAATGAAATGAATTTTTGCTTCAAAGAAGGAATTAAATTGCTATTGAGTCTAAAAGTAATTGATTCTTGAAGCACTAAGAAGTACTAAGTCAGAGAGGTTTGTATGGAAAGAAAGAAAAAAAGACTGCAGGGAAATTAACCAAATTACTTGCTTTGTCTTTTCTGCAAAAAGAAGATGATCCAAAACAATTTACTCAGGAAATATATGAAACGTACAACTAATAAAAGACAGCAACCTGAAAAGTAGCAGTTCAGGAGATCCAGGGAGTTCTTAAAGGACTCGGTTGTGAAACTGCAAAAACAAGCAACAAATAAAAAGCTGAATATATTATTATCATTAGTCTTTATACAAGATAACTGAAGAGTGAGTCGTGAAAAGCCAAAAGAACTATGGATCCCTGGGCATTTTATGTTATATTTTCAAAGAAAGCCACAATGACTTTTTAAGATGCCTTATATCAGGCTGTTGTAAATCAGGCTTAGGAAGCACCATTAAGCTGGCACAAAGTCAAGCAGCTACAAAGCCCCACTGCTTCATTTTCTTATTTTTCAAAAATCAAGCTCAACTGGGCATGAAATGTAGAAACATGTTTGTGCTAAGAAACATTTCTTTTATCATGAGATACCTCTTCCAAGTCTAACTTATTAGAATCACATTCTCCTAGTCAATTTTGTTCACAGCAGGTGTCGCCACTCCAGCTAGAGTGCTATATTTCTCATCCTCTGTCAGCTTACATTCAGCTGCATTAAAATAACTAGAGGAGGCTAAAGGTTCGGTGACCCTATTCCAGTTATTCCTGCAGGTTGCTACAATGTCGTTGTATAACTAGAAAACAGCATAGGGTTTACTGAATTTGACATGACATGATGCATTCTCTAACCCACCCACCCCCTCCTAAATAAAGAGTTAATAGTTGTGATAGTACAATATGTGGCAAGGCCATTTAAAATTTATAACACATAAATTAAATCCAGATCTAATGCAACCATCTGTTGAAGATATCAGTAAGCTAAAAAAAAAATTTCCTTCAATATGGCCATAGTATAAACGGCATGTCTACCGTTAAATTTAGAGACGACTTTTCACTATGCTTAAATTCCAGAAAAGGAAAGAACTTATTGAAATGATATTTGATTATTCGGTTGCACTGTTGACATGCCAGTAGAGAAAAATAAATGTTTCGAATTAGTGAGAGTTGCATATTGTTTACTTATGTTCCTATTCCATCACCTCTGCAATAGTTAAAAATGGCATACCAGGTACATTTTCTTTTTTTACCCTTACAACAATGTGAGATAGGAAAGGAGGAGAGCCACTCAAGGAAAGTCATTCAAGGGAATTTTATGATTAAGTGAAAATCGAACTTAGAATTATTCAGCCAGCTGAATACAAGGCCAGCTGTAATTTCTGAGTAGTATTTTTCAAAGGAAGCTGCTTGAAGTGTGTTTTATAGTATTCCATATGAAAGGTGATCAAGGCATGAGAGACTATGGCAAGGATCTATTGGTTCAGAAAATGGTATAATTGCCACCTGAGATGAACCTGTGCAAAAGATCTTTTGGCAAACACTGCTACCTTCATTTAGAACAAGTGATTGAATATGGAAAGACCCCAGAAGGACCTATGAGATCGCCTTCTGCCACCGAGAAACACCCACCGGCCAGTACGCTCCCATACAGAGGGTCTCCTCATGGTGTCGTCGGCTAAACAATGTTGATTGGTGACACCCAGGGGGAGAGCCTTCTCTGTGGGAGCACCTGTCCTCTGGAATGAATTGCCCCCGGAGTTATGAATTATCCCTGACCTACGCACCTTCTGCCATGCTCTTAAAACTTTTCTTTTTCAACAAGCCGGGCTGGTGTAAATACAAATTTTATTAATTTTAATTGGGTTTGTTTGGTTTTTAACTTAATATGGGCCAAATTATTTAATGTGTTTTAAAATTGTTTTAACTTTTGTATATCTGTGTTTTGTTTTTGGCTATACACTGCCCTGAGTCCTTCGGGAGTAGGGCGGTATAAAAATATAAATAAAATAAAATAAAATAAACCTTTGGACTCTAAAAGCCTCTGGGCATTGGGACAGCACAATCATTTGGTCTGTCAGGAAGTAAGGCATATGTCTAGATCAGTGGTTCCCAACCTTTTTTTGGCCATGCCCCGCCTACACAAAGCATCTCTAAAATCCTGATGCCATGACGTATAATTCTTACTTTACTCAAAATGTGAAGTCTACTCACACAGAGGAAGCCTAAAAGGCCATTAATTTGGTTTAAACAAGGTTCAAATTGCTCCCGTTAAAAATCAAATTGCCCCCCTGTGGGGCATGGGAACCACTGATCTAGATATTACCAGATTGCTGAAAATACCTGCCTGCCATTGGGCAACCTTGGGTGAACCTGTTACAGGTGTGAATTAGGAAAGGACAGGAGTTCCTCAAAATGTGGCAGAGAGCTCAGCCTCTTTCGATTGTCAATACAACTGGAATCAATCATGAATAAAAGAAAAGATCTATTTCAAAAAAAAATATCCACTATCAAATCCCAAAGTTGTTCCTGTTTGAGAGATTAGAAAGATTAAGCGAATTGCCCCATCGTTCACAAAAAAGAATCATGCTGTCTCTTTACTAAAATTCTGGTCTGAAACCCAAATGAAAATAGTCCAGGTAATCCATTTCCTCCATTTCTCTGGAATGGTAGCTCCAGCACCTTTTAAACAACCTTTCCTAACAGGGGAGGCTGGAAAATTGTTCAATATTATTTGAGCCACATATGGTTTCTTGCAGAAGGAGTGCGATTTAAAGAAGAAGAAGAGGATTTCTTGGCCACAGAAAGGAATTTTGTGGGGATTTTTTCCGCTTTTTCCATTAATATTTGTAAAACGGCATCTACATAAAGCCTCTGGGTGAGAACATCCCTCAGTTTGGGATGAGGTGCCATCACTGTCACGATAACAATTGACTATCTATCAAACCTGGGCTGACTAGGAAATATAACTGGCTGGTGGCTTTGGAGGCCTGGATAGGAAGGAACAATATCAGGCAAGACAAGACTGACCAGCTGTGGGTGTTTATAGTAGAGCTGTGGGTCCATATGGAGAAGGGCGGGGTATAAATTTAATAAAATAAAAAAAATAAAACATTTGAATCGGGAAATGTTTCCTAAATTACCACTTCCTCTTTGGGGACTGATATGCAACTTGGAGGGTTTCTTGGGGTCACAGACCCTGCTCAAGAAACAGATAATAATTGTGGCCAGGAAGGCTTTTGTATATATTCTTCTAGTCTAGTGTGTCAGTTGTGCCCATACCTGGACTGGAAGGCAGTGACGTGCCTTGTGTTTGGACACATCATCTCTTCAAGGACCGCCCTGGGTCCTCTGTGGAGAAGGGCGGGATATAAATTTAAATAAATAAATAAATATTGTAATGTGCTGTGTTTGGACAGCATTCTGAAGCTACAGGTGGTCCAGGAATGCAACAGCAACTGCAATTATGGCCCTGCCATGGTACGTCTATACTGCATCTCTGTTGCATGAGCTTGCACAGGTTACAGTAGGTATCCAGGTGCAATTCAAGACACTGGTTATCTTCTATAAAGCCTTCTATAGCATAGGGCCTGGTTATGTGAAGGATTACTTGTCTTCCATAGTTTCTTCCCATCCTATATAATGCAGTAGAATTGGAGTGATCCAAGTTCCATTGATTAACCAGTGTAATCTGATGAGACCCAGGAGGTGGAGCCCATCTGCCATAGCACCTGTTCTAAAATGACAGGCCTCCAAGACATTCATATGCCTCCCCACCCCCACCCCCCAAAAAAACAGATCTTATTTAATTAAATTCTTCCCCAGATCTTGGACTAATTTGGGTAGCAGAACCCTCATAACTTGTGAGATTTTGTTATTACTTTATTTTTTCCTGTACTGTTCGGATAGTATTAACTCTTTTATATTGCATAGTGTCCAGAGACACAATGGAGTGAGACAGCCTATAAATTTAATTAATAAATAAAATAGAAATTATAACCATTTTCCATAGTTTTATGTAGGGAATATGCCCTCTGTAATTAATAAAATTTAATTTATACCTACCATTTAGATGAGAGGCTGCATCTTAATAGTAACAAATATGTTTTTCAAGCAAAAGTAGCCAAGTATAATCACTAATAATTCCAGCTATAATTAGAAAATACTATACTCTAAATGCCTGGGAAACTATGGCCTGGTTATTATACATTTGACAATTCACCAGTTGATATTATTCTGCTAGACAAATGCTAGATCAATATTTTACACGCTTATTTGTCTCACATAGCTGGAGGATTCTTGCGTGTTAGAGTGTATCGGATTGCATCCAAGCCTTTAGATATAATCTCACTAAGCTTAGTAGGGAATCTATCAAATATAAAAATGTTTCAGTAACAAAATGTTTCTACTTCATTTGTTAGTCAGAGATTAATCCAAAATGAAAAGTACTTTGCAGCACAAATTAATGATGTAGTTTAATTTTTGTTTCATAATCTTTTTTTTTAATTATTCAGCCTAGATATCTTGCTAAGTATGCTATAAATGGACACCCAATGGGTAGCATTTATTTATTTTACAGCTTAATGCAGATAATGCTTAAACCTTTAATAGTAAAGTCAGCACTCTGGTTTATAAAGGAAATAGCACTCATTACTATTGTTCAGGGCCAGAATAATATTAAAGCTAAATAGCGTCTAGATGCCATTTGTAGCACCTAGGTTCTATCAAAATTAGTGGAACAGGAATGAATAATTTGCAATTATTTTGCCAATTTTGTAATTTTCTTTCTTTTTCTCTTTCTTTTCCTCTCCTCCAAGTAGAAATATAGATGGCTCAGCCAAAAGGAGATGTGTAGACTTTTCTACAAGAAGACTCATCATCTCTTCAGGGAAAATATTTAGTTTGTGTGTAACACACACAATTTCCTCTTTGGGGCTTTATTATTCCAAATTAATTATTTAATCAATATCCAGAAGCATCGTCCATTTTTTCAAAAGTACTGCAAAGTGCAGCTTGGTTCCTTTTATGTTTACCAAGAATACATTCCCATTTATTTAATAGTGCTTCTTCCTAAAGGATCCAAAGGATTGCATCCATGCAACCCAATCCTAAATTAACATCTGCCACAAGCATAAATGTTATTTAAACAAAACAAAAAAGGCAGCTGCTGCAATAGTGTCATTTAATATGCAGGGACTACTAGCCACCAAGACTTCACTGACTGAAATTGGAGAAATACAGATCTTTTCTTTTGTAGATAGGGTTAGGTTTAGAGGTTAGAACCTTAGCCATATGGAATAGCAGAAAGTAGTTGTCAGCCTTCGCTTTGCTGGTTGCTTCGGCTGCCATATGAAACGGGGTGGGGCTTTGCTATTGGGGTTTGGGATTGTAACGGTGCAGGAGGTTGATTTGCAGAAAGGAGTAAATTCTCGCCATCTACTATGCATACCAGTGGCTGGGGCCGTGCGGTGGTCAAGGTCAGCAGTCTTGCATGCCATCCTGATGATGCTCCTGAAGATGCAACCCCTGAGGGGTTTGCGTATTGGACAATGGGGTGGGGGTTATTGGGAAAAGGGCGTTGGACATATATTGATATGTATGCTTTTGCGCCTAAATGCTTCAGACCTTGCTTAGCATCTATGCTATTCATTTCATAACCAGTAAAAGTACTCTTAATTCCTTCCAAAATGGAGTTGAGTGGTTTCTTTGCTAAAATATTTTGTACGATATCTGTGGGTTTTTTTCCACAGACGGAAAGACACCGGTGTGTGTGTGTGTGTGTGTGTGTGTGTGTGATTTTATTTGTATAGACTAGACCGAAAAGGATCTATCTATTACATGTTTCTTTATCACTTTGTAGCTTTCCTTGTGGCCCACATTTTACTTCAATTTGCTTGCCTCCCACAATGGAAATATTATAGATGTATAATCAATATCTACATACAGTGAAACATGAGGTTAAGGTACGCTGGTTTAATGGACTTGGGACACAATTCTTTTTGTGCAAAGTGAAGGTCAGATTAAAATCTAAATCTAAGCGATACCATTTATAACAATCACATATGGATACATATAGTGAAAATCTACACAAATGGCGACACATATTCCAATTTAACTGAACTTCGGATTCATCCGATATTACTCTCCTGACCGACCCATTAAAATAAAGCTGTTCTGCATATCTAAAATATATCATTAAAAGTTTTAAAGAGAACATAAAAGTTTAGTGAGAATATTTAAGATGTAACACAAACTTATACAGAAATGAACACAGAAAGAAAGAGAAGGGGAAAAAAAGTGCAGAAAGAAAAGATAAAAAGAAATAGAAAAAGCTTCCGGTTTCCTTTGTAACAAATAAAAGTATAGTATCATTTGTTTAGTGACAGTTTGAAATTACAGCAGCCCTGAAAAATACTGACTAATGACCGGTCCTCACACTTATGACCATCGCAACATCACCATTATCACATGATCAAAATTTGAGCACTTCATTTATATTCCTCGTTAAGCATTTGTACTGCATAATAAAGTCAAATATTTAGTGCAGAATTTGTAACCATCCTTTTCAGATTCCTGTTGGGTCTGTTGTTATTTTTAATGTCATCTCTTCTATCATCTCCATTTAAATATCCTCCAACTCTTTTAAATTTTTTTATAGAAACTCTTGTCTTTTCAATAGAATTCAAATGAAATACTGTTATTTAATGGAAAAATCTCCCTTCAAAATGGGATATTTTTCTGCCGCAATCTTTTAGTCATGAAAAAATATTCTTACATAGGTCTAATAGAATAATTATATTTTTGTTATCAATTTTAGTCTAGTATTAAAATGGTATTGCAAAACTTGATCTCTTGTCTTCTTCCTCACAAAGTGCACTAAAACATCTCTTGGAACATTTCTTGTTCTTGAAAATCTTGAATTCATTCCATAAACTTTACTTATTTATGTCTTTGCATTCAACTGTTCAAAATCCACCCAAATTGCCAAAGCTTTTATAATATTGTATTGAATATTTTTATCAAAAACCTCTGGAATAGCTGTAAAGCCTGGAGAAGACTTCTACATCACGGTATGTCAGGGAACGTATGCATCTGTCATTCAGAGTTGGTTACATAATGGTTACATGTCTCTGAAATTAACATTCTGGCTCAAACAACAAAGAATAGAATAGAATAGAATAGAATAGAATAGAATAGAATAGAATAGAATAGAATAGAATAGAATAGAATTCTTTATTGGCCAAGTGTGATTGGACACACATGGAATTTGTCTTTGGTGCATATGTGTTCAGTGTACATAAAGAAAAATAAAATACATTCATCAAGAATCATAAGATACAACACTTAGTGATAGTCATAGGGTATTAATAAGAAATCAAATCATACTAGGAAACAAATAAAACAATCTAAATTGTAAAGATCAGAAGGATCTTGACAAACTTGAACATTGGGCACTATCTAATAAAATGAAATTCAATGGCGAAAAAAGTAAGGTTCTACATTTAGGCAAGAAAAATGAAATGCACAGGTACAGTATAGGTGATACCTTGCTCAATAGCAGTAACTGTGAGAGGGATCTTGAAGTTCTAGTGGACAACCATTTAAATATGAGCCAGCCGTGTGCAGCAGCTGCCAAAAAAGCCAACATAGTTCTAGGCTACATAAACAGAGGGATAGAATCAAGATCACGTGAAGTGTTAATACCACTTTATAAGGCCTTGGTAAGGCCACACTTGGAATACGGCATCCAGTTTTGGTCACCATGATGTAGAAAAGATGTGGAGACTCTGGAAAGAGTGCAGAGAAGAGCAACCAAGATGATTAGGGGACTGGAGACTAAAACATATGAGGAACAGTTGCAGGAAATGGGTATGTCTAGTTTAATAAAAAGGACTAGGACATGATAGCAGTTTTCCAATATCTTGGCGGCTGCCACAAGGAAGAGGGAGTCAAACTATTCTCCAGGGCACCTGAGGGCAGAACAAGAAGCAATGGGTGGAAACTAATCAAGGAGAGAAGCAACTTAGAACTGAGGAGAAATTTCCTGACAGTTAGAACAATTAATCAGTGGAACAGCTTGCTACCAGAAGTTGTGAATGCCCCAACACTGCAAGTCTTTAAGAAGATGTTGGATAGCCATTTGTCTGAAATGGTATAGGGCTTCCTGCCTAGGCAGGGAGTTGGACTAGATGACCTTCAAGGTCCCTTCCAACTCTGCTATTGTATTGTATTGTAAGATTTGAGAGGTCTGCGCTTGCGCGAAGATGGCGGGCTAGCTCTGGAGCTCCGTGTGAGCTGTGGAGGCCGTTGGCCTTTTACGTGCTCCCAGCCCTCTTTTTATGGTTCGGAGGGCATGGGATCGATGAGGAGCCCACCCTGGCATTTCAGGGTGAGGTTCGCGATGTTGATGGGTGCAGCGGAAGCGAATACAGCGCCGGCGCCGGGGGACGCTGAGACAATGAGAGCGTCGGAGTGGAGGCCGGAGCGGAGGCCGGCGTCCCTGGCGTTCTAGTAAGGGCGGGGATGCCGGCTGCGCCTAGGAGTTCCCGACGACGGCTGCAGCTCGCCATGGGGATGAGACGGCAGTGAGAGTGCCGGTGAGGCCAGCGGCGACGGCGGCATGCTGACCAAGGAAGACCCTAAGAAGGCTCGGGTTCTGGCGGCAGTGAGAGCGCAGCAGTTGCAGCTGAAGCCGGCCTTGCAAACGACGGCGGTGGAGATGGGGGTGAGAGCCCCGGACGGAAGGCCGGCGCCCCCGAAATTATTTTAGTGGCGGGGATGCTGACCAGGCTGTCGGCTGCTGGGCTGACTGGTGGGAGCCAGGAGAAGCTGATTAACCTCCGGGCTGGGAGAGGAAAGTGATGCCCCCGACCCTGGTGATCGGCTGAGGGGAGAGGCCCTTACAACAGGCCCCAGGCCGGAGAACTGGATGTTGGTTTCTCTGGCCTGTTAGGCCGGGCTGGGCCAGGAGGTGGATGGCTGGCCTGGGCCTAATTAATCTCCCCAGCCGTGAGTAATTTTCCATCAGGGAGAACAGACTCCTTTCCAGCGGAACTGGCACCAAACTTACATTCTTCAGCGATAAGAAGAACTTTGAAATCCTTCTCCCTATGGCTTCTTAAGATCGATAGAACTGAGCCATGTTAAGATCTCTAAAGTCCTTGAAATGTCCTTAAAGACCTTATGGACGGGAACAACCTAATCGATATTGCGAACTAGTCCTTATAGATGCACTTTATTTCATTATTTTTAATATCTATTGATGAAATCTACTTTTAAATCATGGCTAACGATGTTTTTTAAAATCTAATGTATTTTAACCCATGACCCACCGATGAATTCCACCCTTACATTGTTTATTTATTGATAATTAGTTTTTTAATTATTTATTCATAGTACAATGTACTCTAGAGCGAATCTTTTGTCACTACGAGAGTCCCCGCTCTCGCAGGTTTGGCCCTCTGCTCTATCGAGGGCCCGTCTTGATGAGGGATTTATTAATCCGGAGAGATGGGCGAAGCGCGGCCTTAGGGGTTTTTTAGTGCATAAATTATTGTCTTATTTAGGGGGTACCAGGGAGGGAGGTGGGCATAGACAGATAGAGACGGAGGAACAAAAGGAAAGAAAGGGCCGGACCAGCAGCCGACGGAGGGAAGCGGAAGGATCTGGTAGGAGGGGGGAAACACGAGTCGTTCCGATGGAGGGCATACCCATCCAGAGGGTCGTGGGGAGGGGCAGGTCCGAGGGGAGACAAGTTCCAGCCTCCCGGTTGGGGGCACATAGCCATTGGTTACAAACGGTCAGGTGCCACAACCCCCGCAGGCTAGGTGGTCAGGGAGTACAGAGCCAGGGCCTGCGGCTGATGTTTTGCAATGCCAGGTCCATTGTCAACAAAGCCCCCCTCATCAGTGACCTGGTGTCAGAGGGGGAGCCGGACCTGGTTGGAATGGCGGAGACCTGGTTGGGCCACGAGGGAGGACTCCCCCTCGTTGAAATGTGCCCACCAGGCTACCGCGCTTTTCATCAGCCCCGGGCCCTAGGTAGGGGTGGTGGGGTAGCGGTCATTGTTAAGGAAGGTCTTGAGCCGAGAGAGACCACTGTGCCACAGACCACCGGTTGTGAGTCCCTCTGCGTGAAGTGGGGCCTAGGGAGGCAGTTGGGCTTGCTGGTTGTATACCTGGCTCCCCGCTATGTAGCAGCAGCCCTGCCCGAGCTCCTGGAGGTGATCGCTACGGTGGCAGTTGAGACCCCCAGACTTTTAGTCATGGGGGACTTTAACCTGCCATCGTTGGGCGAATCATCCGAGGTAGCTCGGGAGTTCATGGCTTCCATGACGGCCATGGACCTGACCAAATTAATTCAAGGTCCCACCCACGAGGGTGGACATACACCGGACCTCATCTTTGTCTCAGGCCAATGGAAGAGTGATCTGGGTATAGGGGATATAGTCATCACGCCCTTGTCATGGTCAGACCACTCACTTCTCCGGCTCGACTTTCCGACCGCTACTCCCCTCCGCGGGGAGGCGAAACCTGAGTCACCAATGTGGTTCCGCCCCAGGCGCCTGATGGACCCTGATGGGTTCCAGACAGCGCTTGGGCCACTTCCTGTACCCCTGACCCGCGCCCCGACGGAGGACCTCGTGGCCGCATGGAATACTGCGACCACGGGAGCCTTGGATCGGGTCGCGCCCTTGCGGCCTCTCTTGCGGCGGTGAGCCACCCTGGCTCCTTGGTTTACCGAGGAGCTGAGGGTGATGAAACGCCACAAGAGATGCCTAGAGAGAAGATGGAGGTCTACCCGATCTGAATCTGACCGGACACAGGTAAGAGCCCATTTACGGACTTACATTGTGGCGCTGAGAGTGGCCAAACGTCATCATTGTGCCACTCTCATAGCATCCGCAGACAACCGCCCTGCCGCCCTGTTTAGGGTGACTCGCTCCCTCCTTCAACAAAGGGTGCGGGAAGCCCCGCTACAGGGTAGAGCAGAGGAATTTGTGATTTTTCTGCAGGAGAAAATCGCTCAGATACAGAAGGAGTTAGCCCCCATTGATGGCCCAGTGGGATGCCATGAGACAGATCTTGTTTGGGAGGACTTTGACTCCGTTACTTCCGAGGATATGGACAGGTTACGTGGGCGACTGCGAGCCACCACATGTTTATTGGACCCGTGCCCCTCCTGGCTTGTACTGGCATCCTAGGAGGTGACACGAGGCTGGCTCCAAGAGGTTGTCAACGCATCCTTAAGTGAGGGTTCCTTGCCTGCTTCCCTAAAAGAGGCTATGGTGAGGCCCCTCCTTAAGAAGCCCTCTTTGGATCCAGCTTTATTAACCAACTATCGTCCAGTCTCCAACCTTCCCTTTTTGGTGAAGGTTGTTGAGAGTGTGGTGGCACAACAGTTTCCCCGTCACCTGGAGGAAGTTGATTATCTAGACCCGCGCCAGTCCGGCTTTCGGCCCGGACACAGCACCGAGACGGCATTGGTCGCGTTGGTCGATGATCTCTGGAGGGCCAGAGATGGGGGTTGTTCCTCCATCCTGGTCCTATTAGACCTCTCGGCGGCTTTCGATACCATCGACCATGGTATCCTATTGCATCAGCTGGGGGGGTTGGGGGTGGGAGGCACCGTTTTACGGTGGTTCTCCTCCTACCTCTCTGGCCGATCGCAATTTGTGTTGGCAGGAGAGCAGAGGTCGACCTCGAGACCCCTCACATGTGGGGTGCCTCAGGGGTCGGTCCTCTCGCCTCTCCTGTTCAACACATATATGAAGCCACTGGGTGAGATCATCCGTGGTTTTGGGTAGAGTACCATCTCTACGCTGATGATACTCAGCTGTATATATCTACCCCAAACCACCCCAACGATGCCGTAGCAGTGATGTGCCAGTGCCTGGAAGCCGTACGGATCTGGATGGGAAGTAACGGACTCAGAATCAACCCGACCATGACCGAGTGGCTGTGGTTTCCGGCTGCCCGATTTAACCAGCTGATTCCATCGCTGGCCATAGGGGACGAACATCTTGCCCCTGTGGATGGGGCGCGCAACTTGGGTGTCCTCCTGGATGCCCGGCTGTCCATGGAAAATCAAGTGACAGCCATGGCCAGGAGGGCGTTTTACCAGGTTCGCCTGGTTCGCCAGTTGCGCCCCCTATTGGATCGGGATGCCCTTCGCACAGTCACTCATGCTCTCGTGACATCCCGACTATTGTAACTCTCTCTACATGGGGCTCCCCTTGAGGTGCACCCGGAGACTTCAGCTGGTCCAGAATGCAGCCGCGCGAGCAATTATGGGAACCTCAAGGTTTACCCACATAACACCGCTCTTGCGCGAGCTGCACTGGCTGCCTGTCGTCTTCCGGGTGCGCTTCAAGGTGTTAGTTATCATCTTTAAAGCGCTCCATGGCTCGGGACCTAGCTATCTGTGGGATCGGATCCTGCCTCATACATCCTCACGGCCGATTCGCTCCCACAGAGAGGGACTTCTCCGGGTGCCGACCACTAGACTTTGTCAGCGGGCGACGCCCAGGGAAAGGGCTCTCTCTGTAGTGGGCCCAGCCCTCTGGAACGACCTTCCCCCCGACATTAGAATGACCACGGACCTCCGCTCCTTCCGTCTAAAATTAAAAACGCATCTTTTCTGCTTGGCCGGCCTAGGGTAGTCTCTCTTTCTATGGGTTTTTTTGTTAGTAAACTTAAGTTAATTGGGAATCTTAGTATTTTAATGGGGAATTTTTAGCACAGGAACAACGTTTAATCTGTTTTTAAATATATTTGTATATTTATTGTTTTTTATCCTCCCTGTGCACCGCTCCGAGTCCCTATGGGGAGAGGGAGCGGTCTATAAATTAAATTTTATTATTTATTATTATTATTAAGTAAATGGTTATAGCCATAAGTGGGAAGAGATAGGTACTAGGAAGGATGAGAAGAATAATAGTAATACAGTCTTAGTAAACTAAGGCCCCGCCTCGAGTCCCCTCGGGGAGAGAGAGCGGGATATAAATAAAATTATTATTATTATTATTATTATTATTATTATTATTATTATTATTATTATTATTATTAAATAATTTGACAGTATTGTGGGAATTAGTTGTTTAGCAGCGTGATGGCATAAGGGGAAAAACTGTCCTTGTCTCTAGTTGTTCTGGTGTGTAGTGCCGTATAGTGTTGTTTTGAGGGCAGAAGTTGAAACAATATATGCCCAGGATGTGAGAGGGTCTGTAGATATTTTCATAGCCCTCTTTTTGACTTGTGCAGTATACAGGTCCTCAATGGAAGGCAGGTTGGTAGCTAGAAAACATAGTCAGATTGACCAATCAGCATGCAGGACAGGACACGCATTTCCACACATGTAGTTGATATTTGGGAAGTGTGCACATTGGCCTTTCTACAACTTTCTGCAACCTAAACTTACCCATCAACCCCTTCACAGTGTAAATATGCATCAATGTCTACAAACAGTTGCAGACAAGTCTAAATGAAGCCTTAATTTCAAACAGAATTATTTCTATCTCAACTCCCATAGAGCCTGATTATCTAATTCTCTTTCCAATTGTCTATCTATAATTTTTCTCTTATGTTCCAAAATGTCCAGTTTTACACAGACTCATCTATTTTTACCATTCTTTCATCTCAACTTTCATATTTACAAGTCTTTTTTTTTTTTCAAAAGCTGAAAATTTTAGTTTCACGTTACTCAGTTTACTGCCAAGATGGTCAAACATTTTCTGAAGTAAATCAGATGTAATTATTCTCTCTGTAGGCTGTTCTAATGATTCCCTTCTCCCATCCACTCATGAGATGTTCTGAGTTGTGGCTATTATAGTGTGATTCAAAAGTCTTTTAAAAATAACTATTCACTTTGTCCATTTTCAAACTTTCTTAAATCATCTCCATGTTAAGCTTTTTACAAAAAAAATACATTAGTATTTTTTCTAAGTCCTTAAAACTTTCTTTAGTTTCCAATCAAGAAACACTTCATTTAGATGGCCCAACCAGCAAAGTAACATGCAGAATCAAGAGTTTGTGACTATTATTTTATTTTATTAAATTTTATTTTATTTTATTTTTATTTTATCTATATCCTCAGAGGAGTGAATGACAGAGTCAGCTCAATTAAACAACTATCCTAGTGGCTTAGAAATGGGAATGGGATGCTTCCAAAGATTTAAAGAAAATGTAATGTGCTGGAAAACACATAAGGACATATTTTCAACACTAGTCCATATATAAGTCTTTTCATGCATTTATCTTCCAAATAAAGCATTGGTGGGGAAATCTATATTACAGTAATATCCTGACCCCTCCAGCATTATGTATTATGACTTGTCTTCAATATTCATTTTCATAATATTGAAATGAAGATGTTCTGTAAGAACAGCAACAAAACAAATCTCTTGAGCTCTAAATAGGATCCTGAAATCTTTTGAAGTCTTGATGATGAAAAATGCTTTGTTGCTTATGAATGCCTATGAGCTTTCATTTGTTCAACAGTCCTATAAGAGAATCTCATCCTATTGTTGAATGTTGGAGCACTTAAAAACTTTTCGGTAAATTAGCTTAGTCAAAAATAAACCCCCTCTCTCTCTTTTAGTTTTGCTTATATCTCTAGCTCCTTACATTTATTTCTTCTTGTGCATTATATCTGACACATACTTTTGCTAACAATGAAAAGGAAAATTTGTTCTTTCATTTGATTTGAGATGGTAAGCTGCCATGTTTTCACACTCAGTTTTCCAGGAAGCTGAAAAGTTTTGCTTGTACACCAACAGCAAATGCAGATATTGGAGAAATAATCAGTCATTATGGATTATGTTCACAGATCAGGACCCTAAAGTAATATGCTTGCTGATTTGTGTTCTCCTGAGAAGAGAAACAAACACAGCATTTCATACTGGGTGACAGAGATCTAGCTGCAGGAGAAATGATCTATTTATATGACAAAGTAAAGAACTAAACTATACATTTGCAAAGTCAAACAACAACCTTGAAGAGAACTACTATAAACAACTATACTAATAATACTAAATCGGTCATTTTAATATGAACAGGTTATAGTCTTTTGCAGCAATATATTAACCAAAAGGCTGCCACTGAGTAATTTAGATATTAAAAAATTAATAGTGCTTTAAATATAAGATTTTTTCAAGAGACCCTCACTGATTCTGTCAACTCTTTAATACATAGTCTACCATCAACATCTCCCAAGTTTGTAAAATGCCGTTGAGCACAGGGAGCACTCTTGAAATAATTATTTCTCAAGGAGAGTTGAGAATACACCATAATTACTCAATAGAATTTGGGAGTAACCCTGTAAATCTTCCTGTAAGCTAAAATGAACGATGTGTTGAGTCCTCAGCCCAGACAGCAAGTCTGGTAACCTTTGAGTCACCACATTCCGGAACAGATCAGGCAGCTGTGTTAATTGACTGAGACGAGCTGTCTGGAATCTGTCTGGAAAGGAGTTACATGTTGCAATTGCTTGCTAGGAGTTTCCTGCCTGGTAACTCTATATAAGAGGTTGCCAGAGAAGAAACCTTGTCAGTTGAATTCTTGTGCTGTTGTAAGAGTGTGAATAAACGTTCCTGTTGTTTTGACCATGCCTGAGTCGGAATCCTTTGTCTGATCTAACACTGGCGACGAAGGTGGGATTCAGGCCGTGGCCTTAGAACGCAACGGGTAACGAATACTTCAACAACAGAGCGCAGCGCAACGCACAGCCTCACCATGGCTACGGCGACAATGCCTCCGTTTGCACCGTTCGACCCGATGAAGGAACAATGGGCTTCCTTCTTAGCCCGGTTCGAGTGCTTCTTGATAGCCAGCGACTACGGCGAACTCGCGCCTGCCAGGAAGCTGAGCCTATTCCTCCAGTGCGGCGGCCCTGAATTGTTCGCTACCGCCCGAACCATAGCAGCACCCGCAGCGGTGCATGAAGTGCCGTGGGACGATCTCCTGGGCCGCCTGAGAGCACACTACGCACCGGCACCTTCCCGCATAGCGCATCGCTATGCATTCAGGCAATGTGTGCAACAGCCGCAACAGTCGGTAGCCGAGTTCCTGCAGAAATTGAGAGCGACCGCAATTCCCTGCGAGTTCCCTGCTGGCTTCCTGGAGGAATCCCTACTGGAGCAGTTTGTATGCGGCGTAAGAGACATCCGCCTAAAGCGCCGCTTGCTTTCAAAAACTGTCCTGACTCTCGAGCAAGCGGTGGAAGAAGCACGCGCGACAGAATTGTCGGAGATCTCCACATCCGACATGGGCCGCGCGCGCCCTCCTCTTTTCCCCACTCCGCGAGCGTGTCTGGTAGACGAAATAGCGCCGCTGGATGAGCTGGAGGAGGAAGACCGTGGGGACTGCATGAGGGTGACCGGGCGCGTGCCGAATCGTGCATTCACACCGCAGCAGAAGTCCGGGAACTGCCTAGGCTGCGGAGGGGCCCACCAGAGACCAGAGTGCCCATTCAAGGCATCGGTGTGCCGCAGATGTGGCAGGAAAGGACACCTAGCAGCTGTGTGCCGTGCTGCCGCTCCAGCGACAACGCCAGCTGCCGCCTCCAGAACCGTTCCACCAGGACAACGAGGGTCGCAGAAGCGTTCAGGACGCTACCAGCCACAGCCGACCGACTGCTTCGCGCTGGCGGAGATGCCCCCAGCTCTAAGCTACGACCAGGCAGAGAGTAGGAGACTGTCAACAGTGGTTTGCTTAGAGGGGGTGGGGGTAAAAATGGAAATAGATTCAGGGTCCTCTAGATCACTCATGTCCTGGGCGCATTTAGTTAAGCTTTGCCCCAAGCTCAGGAAGCGGGATCTCGGCCCCACGGCGACGATCCTGAAAGATTACCAGGGCTCACAAATTCCCATTCTAGGTCTGCACAGAGTGAGAGTAGACTACGGCCCCTTCCACGGATCCCTTCCCATCCTGGTAGTGGCCAAACCCCTAGCTGCCTTGATCGGATTGGACTGGTTTCCAGCCTTGGGACTGTCAGTCCAAGGAGTACACAGCGTGCCAGCCAGTTCTCCGGTAGACGAAGTAATCAGAGAGTTCAACGACGTCTTTGATGGCAGCTTAGGAACGTACAAAGGCACTCCAGTTTCCCTAAATTTGGACCCCCAGGTTGCTCCAGTCCGCTTGAAGGCCCGCAGGCTGCCGTTCGCGCTGAAGCCCAAGGTTGAAGCGGAATTGGATCGATTGGTGGCGCAGGGCGTGCTCGAACCCGTCGATCAGGCGAAATGGGAGACCCCCATTGTGGTCCCCATTAAGCCCGACGGGTCCGTGAGGATCTGCGCCGACTATAAGTCGACGATCAACCTCGGGCTTCAGGCGAACCCATACCCGGTTCCGGTGGTGCAAGACCTACTCCACTCATTGGGACGAGGTCGAGTGTTCGCGAAACTGGATATGGCGCAGGCCTACCAACAGCTCCCGGTGGATGACGAGGCTGCGGAAGCGCAGACCATCGTGACCCACCGTGGGGCTTTCCGCTGTCGCCGTCTCCAATTCGGCGTGTCCGTAGCCCCGGGGATCTTCCAGAGCCTCATGGAGCGACTGCTCCATGGGCTCCCTGGCGTTGTACCGTATTTTGATGA
This sequence comes from Rhabdophis nuchalis, assembly GCA_039707465.1. Classification (NCBI taxonomy): domain Eukaryota; kingdom Metazoa; phylum Chordata; class Lepidosauria; order Squamata; family Natricidae; genus Rhabdophis; species Rhabdophis nuchalis. Next base: position 76,385,312 of record CM077648.1, read on the forward strand.
CGTCCTGATTGCTGCTTCCAGCATATCAGAACTCGCCAAAACGTTACGGAAGGTCCTCAGAGTTTTCAGGGGCGCGGGTTTAAAGTTGAAACGCAGCAAATGTACGTTTGCTGCGCCTAGGGTGGAATTCCTGGGTTTCATGATTGACGCCCAAGGAATTCACCCAACCCCCTCCAAGGTCGAGGCCATCCAAAAGGCCCCCACTCCTGCCTCCAAAACGGAGCTGCAGGCATTCCTCGGCCTTTTGAATTTCTACGCGCCGTTTATTCCCCATAAGGCATCGCTAGCCGAGCCGCTGCATCGGTTGCTCGACCGATCCACGGCCTGGCACTGGGGCAGCCGCGAAGCACACGCGTTCGCGGCTGTCAAAGCCATGCTCACGTCAGATGCGGTACTAGTCCAGTACCATGACAGGCTTCCTCTGACGCTTGCATGCGATGCCTCCCCTTTTGGCCTGGGGGCTGTCCTTAGCCACGTCTTTCCAGACGGCTCGGAAGCCCCCATTGCTTTTTACTCCCGGACAATGTCTCAAACGGAGAGAAACTACAGCCAAATCGACAAGGAGGCTTTGGCTGTAGTGTCCGGGATTAAGAAGTTCCACAACTATGGGCGGACCTTTTCTGTTGTCACGGACCATAAGCCGCTCCTTGGGCTATTGGCCGGTGACCGTCCGGCCCCCCCCATCCTGTCGCCCAGGATGACCCGCTGGACGGAATTCCTGGCAGCGTATGACTATACGCTGCTATACCGTCCTGGCAAGCAGATAGGGCATGCTGATGCCCTAAGCCGCTGCCCTCTCCCGGGGCCGGATCCGGCCCCTGTGCCTGCTCTCTCTGTCCTAATAATAATAATAATAATAATAATAATTTTATTTTTAAACCGCACCCTCTCCCCACAGGGACCCGGGGCGGTGCACAGGCAGAATAAAAACAGTCAATAAATACATACATTTCTAAAAAACAATTAAACCAACCCTGTGCTAAAAATTCACTAAAAATATGCTACCCCATTAAAAACCCCAAAGACAGAGAGACTATCCTAGGCCGGCCAGACAGAAGAAGTGTGTTTTTAGCTTGAGACGGAAGGAGCGGAGGTCAGTAGTCATCCTGATATCGGGGGGAAGGTCGTTCCAGAGGGCCGGGCCCGCCACAGAGAGAGCCCTTCCCCTGGGAGTCGCCCGCTGACAGAGTCTAGTGGACGGCACCCGGAGAAGTCCCTCTCTGTGGGAGCGGATCGGCCGTGAGGATGTATGGGGCAGGATCCGATCCTGCAGATAGCTAGGTCCCGAGCCATGGAGCGCTTTGAAGATGATAACTAACACCTTGAAGCGCACCCGGAAGACAACAGGTAGCCAGTGCAGCTCGCGCAAGAGCGGTGTTATGTGGGTCGACCTAGTGGTCCCCATAATTGCTCGCGCGGCTGCATTCTGGACTAGCTGAAGCCTCCGGGTGCACCTCAAGGGGAGCCCCATGTAGAGAGAGTTGCAATAGTCCAGTCGGGATGTCACGAGAGCATGAGTGACTGTGCGAAGGGCGTCCCGATCCAATAGGGGGCGCAATTGGCGAACCAGGCGAACCTGGTAAAACGCCCTCCTGGCCACGGCTGTCACTTGATCTTCCATGGACAGCCGGGTATCCAGGAGGACACCCAAATTGCGCGCCCCATCCACAGGGGCAAGATGTTCGCCCCCTATGGCCAGCGATGGAGTGAGCTGGTTGAATCGGGCAGCCGGAAACCACAGCCACTCGGTCTTGGTCGGGTTGAGTCTGAGTCCGTTCCTTCCCATCCAGATCCGTACGGCTTCCAGGCACTGGCACATCACCGCTACGGCATCGTTGGGGTGGTTTGGGGTGGAAATGTACAGCTGTGTATCATCAGCGTACAGATGGTACTCCACCCCAAAACCACGGATGATCTCACCCAGCGGCTTCATGTATGTGTTGAACAGGAGAGGCGAGAGGACCGACCCCTGAGGCACCCCGCATGTGAGGGGTCTCGGGGTCGACCTCTGCTCCCCTGCCAACACAAATTGCGATCGGCCAGAGAGGTAGGAGGAGAACCACCGTAAAACGGTGCCTCCCACCCCCAACCCCCCCAGCCGATGCAATAGGATACCATGGTCGATGGTATCGAAAGCCGCTGAGAGGTCTAATAGGACCAGGATGGAGGAACATCCCCCATCTCTGGCCCTCCAGAGATCATCTACCAACGCGACCAATGTTGTCTCGGTGCTATGCCCGGGCCGAAAGCCGGACTGGCGCGGATCTAGATACTCAATTTCCTCCAGGTGACGGGGAAACTGTTGTGCCACCACACTCTCAACAACCTTCGCCAAAAAGGGAAGGTTGGAGACTGGACGATTGTTGTTTAAAAGAGCTGGGTCCAAAGAGGGCTTCTTAAGGAGGGGCCTCACCATAGCTTCTTTTAGGGAAGCAGGCAAGGATCCCTCACTTAAGGATGCGTTGACAACCTCTTGGAGCCAGCCTCGTGTCACCTCCCAGGATGCCAGTACAAGCCAGGAGGGACACGGGTCCAATAAACATGTGGTGGCTCGCAGTCGCCCACGTAACCTGTCCATATCTTCGGAAGTAACGGAGTCAAACTCCTCCCAAACAAGATCTCTCTCGTGGCATCCCACTGGACCAAGAATGGGGGCTAGCTCATTCTGTATCTGAGCGGTTTTCTCCTGCAGAAAAGTCACAAATTCCTCTGCTCTACCCTGTAATGGGGCTTCCCGCTCCCTCTGTTGAAGGAGGGAACGGGTCACCCTAAACAGGGCGGCAGGGCGGTTTTCTGCGGATGCTATGAGGGTGGCACAATGATGACGTTTGGCCACTCTCAGCGCCACAATGTAAGTCCGTAAATGGGCTCTTACCTGTGTCCGGTCAGATTCAGAACGGCTAGACCTCCATCTTCCCTCTAGGCATCTCTTGCGGCGCTTCATCACCCGCAGCTCCTCAGTAAACCAAGGAGCTAGGGTGGTTCGCCGCCGCAAGAGAGGCCGCAAGGGCGCGACCCGATCCAAGGCTCCCACGGCAGCAGAGTTCCATGCGGCCGTGAGGTCCTCCATCGGGGCGCGGGTCAGGGATACAGGAAATGGCCCAAGCGCTGTCTGGAACCCATCCGGGTCCATCAAGCGCCTGGGGCGGTACCAGATTGGTAACTCTGGTTCCGCCTCCCCGCGGAGGGGAGCAGCGGTCGGAAAGTCGAGCCGGAGAAGTGAGTGGTCTGACCATGACAAGGGTGTGATGACTATATCCCCTATACCCAGATCACTCTTCCATTGGCCTGAGACAAAGATGAAATCCGGCGTATGTCCACCCTCGTGGGTGGGGCCCTGAATTACTTGGGTCAGGTCCATGGCCGTCATGGAAGCCATGAACTCCCGAGCTGCCACGGATGATTCGCCCAACGATGGCAGGACTCCGCGTCCTGATGGTCGCGGAGTCGGACTTGCCCCTGTCCTCTTCCGCCGTTGCCGCTCACACCCGCGCAGACCCCGTCCTCGCCCAGGTCTGCCGATGGGTGCTGAGGGGCTGGCCTTCGGGCAGCGTGGCTGAAAATTTTCGGCCTTACAAGTCACGCCAGCTGGAGCTCTCGCTCCATTGCGGATGCTTGTGTTGGGGAGATCGGGTCATCGTCCCTTCCCCTCTCCGGCACATGGTTCTTCAGTCGCTCCATGCCAACCACCCAGGCATCGTCCGTATGAAGGCATTGGCCCGGAGCTATGTCTGGTGGCCCGGCATGGACGCTGAAGTGGCGGAATGGGTGGCCGCCTGCTCCTCCTGCCAATCGTCCCGGCCGGCCCCGCCGGTCTCCCCGCCGAGGGAGTGGGACGCCCCCAGGTGCCCATGGTCCAGGCTCCACTTGGATTTCGCGGGTCCCTTCCATGGCCAGAATTTCCTCGTGGTGGTGGATGCGTTCTCACGCTGGGTGGAGGTGATTCTCATGGCTTCCACCACAGCGGAGAGCACGGTGCGTGCCTTGCGCCGTCTGTTCGCAACCCACGGGTTGCCGGACGTCGTTGTGTCCGACAACGGACCCCAATTTCAATCCTCCACCTTCTTGGACTTTCTGGCCACTCAAGGGATCCGCCACGCGCCGGTCGCCCCTTATCACCCGGCGTCTAATGGACGCGCGGAACGAGCCGTGCGCTCAGCCAAGGAAGCCTTGGCCCGTTTGGATAAAGGGGACTGGCAGGCAAGGGTGGCTGCGTACCTTTTGGGACAGCATGTCACACCTTGCCCGGCCACAGGGAAAAGCCCCGCGGAGCTCTTGATGGGCTGACGCTTGCGGACCACTCTGGACAGACTGCACCCCGATTACGACGGGTTGCAGAGGGGCAACCTGCAGATTCCCACTCCTCGTTTATTTGAAATTGGGGACCTGGTTTGGGCAAGGAACTTTTCAGGGGAGCCGCGATGGGTTGCCGCAACCATTTTGGACGTAACCGGACCCTGTTCTTACAGAGTCGGCCTTCAGGATGGATCCGAGTGGCGGCGCCACTTGGATCAACTGAGGCGCCGCCTGCCCGAAACAGCAGTCACCACGCCAGGCCGTTCCTGCCCGTTGGCCCCCGTTGGGCCGTTGTTCTCTGCTCAAGCTGAGCAGTTGCTTGGAACCCCGGAGTCCCTAGCCGGTCCAGACCTCGTATCAGCGGGAACAGCACGGGGAGACCGCCAGGACCTCACAACCCAATCTGACTCTCAGCTGGGGGCCTCGCCCATCGGAGAACCACCCTACCAGAATAATACTCGCCAGCAAATGTCAACTACCCCAAGCCCGGTCGCCACGCCCCCTCGCCCGGACTTGCTAGGGTCGCCATTGCCGCCTACGGCGACTCCACCTCCGAGGGCAGGCCGCGGTGACGTAGGCGAAGGCTCCGTGTCCCACAGAGAGGAGCGTCCTCAAGAACTAAGGCGGTCAGGGCGGACCCGACACCGCCCCGCCTATCTGAACGACTACGCGTGCGCATGTACTGTGTTGGACAGAGAACCTAGACACATGCGCACTGACTATGGGGGAAGGAGTGTTGAGTCCTCAGCCCAGACAGCAAGTCTGGTAACCTTTGAGTCACCGCATTCCGGAACAGATCAGGCAGCTGTGTTAATTGACTGAGACGAGCTGTCTGGAATCTGTCTGGAAAGGAGTTACATGTTGCAATTGCTTGCTAGGAGTTTCCTGCCTGGTAACTCTATATAAGAGGTTGCCAGAGAAGAAACCTTGTCAGTTGAATTCTTGTGCTGTTGTAAGAGTGTGAATAAACGTTCCTGTTGTTTTGACCATGCCTGAGTCGGAATCCTTTGTCTGATCTAACAGATGAAAATGATTCCTACTCAAGTGAAACATTAACAATCAGAATTATCACATTTTATCTCAGTGGAACTAAGAGAAAGAGCTGCTGCTCATCATTCCTTCTTTGTCAAAACAGAAACGTAAGGATATTGCATAACATTGATTGGTATATGCAATGTGCTAGTTTTTTTAATATTATTGCTCCCAGAAATGAGCCATATGTGATTTTGTTGCAAGATAGGCACTTGGTGAAAATATTTTTACTCATCATTGACAGCATGATGACATTTGTACTGCATATATCTATTGTTATACAAAGTAATGCTATATATTATTCGATTATATGTGATTAGCTATTTGTCCTTATTTTTTAATTGTGCATACCTGGAGAGGTGTTATATTAGTGGTATCAACATTAAACAATCACTAAAATGAGTGAGGGTTCCTTGCCTGCTTCCCTAAAAGAGGCTATGGTGAGGCCCCTCCTTAAGAAGCCCTCTTTGGATCCAGCTCTTTTAACCAACTATCGTCCCGTCTCCAACCTTCCCTTTTTGGCGAAGGTTGTTGAGAGTGTGGTGGCACAACAGTTTCCCCGTCACCTGGAGGAAGTTGATTATCTAGACCCGCGCCAGTCCGGCTTTCGGCCCGGGCATAGCACCGAGACGGCATTGGTCGCGTTGGTAGATGATCTCTGGAGGGCCAGAGATGGGGGTTGTTCCTCCATCCTGGTCCTATTAGACCTCTCGGCGGCTTTCGATACCATCGACCATGGTATCCTATTGCATCGGCTGGGGGGGTTGGGGGTGGGAGGCACCGTTTTACGGTGGTTCTCCTCCTACCTCTCTGGCCGATCGCAATTTGTGTTGGCAGGAGAGCAGAGGTCGACCCCGAGACCCCTCACATGTGGGGTGCCTCAGGGGTCAGTCCTCTCGCCTCTCCTGTTTAATGCATACATGAAGCCACTGGGTGAGATCATCCGTGGTTTTGGGGTAGAGTACCATCTTTACGCTGATGATACTCAGCTGTATATATCTACCCCAAACCACCCCAACGATGCCGTAGCATCGGGATGCCCTTCGCACAGTCACTCATGCTCTCGTGACATCCCGACTATTGTAACTCTCTCTACATGGGGCTCCCCTTGAGGTGCACCCGGAGGCTTCAGTTAGTTCAGAATGCAGCTGCGCGAGCAATTATGGGAACCACTAGGTTTACCCACATTACACCGCTCTTGCGCGAGCTGCACTGGCTGCCTGTCGTCTTCCGGGTGCGCTTCAAGGTGTTAATTATCATCTTTAAAGCGCTCCATGGCTCGGGACCTAGCTACCTGCGGGATCGGATCCTGCCTCACACATCCTCACGGCCGATTCGCTCCCACAGAGAGGGACTTCTCCGGGTGCCGTCCACTAGACTTTGTCAGCGGGCGACGCCCAGGGGAAGGGCTCTCTCTGTGGCGGGCCCGGCCCTCTGGAACGACCTTCCCCCCGATATTAGAACGACCACGGACCTCCGCTCCTTCCGCTTGAAATTGAAGACTCATCTTTTCCGCCTGGCCGGCCTAGGGTAGTCTCTCTCTCTATGGGTTTTTTAAATGTATATCTATATTTAGTGGGGATTTTTAGTTAATGGGATTTTAGCACAGGAATTAATTTAATCTGTTTTAAATTGGTATGTATTTTGTATATTTATTGTTTTTATTCTCCCTGTGCACCGCCCCGAGTCCCTGTGGGGAGAGGGAGCGGTCAATAAATTTAACTATTACTATTATTATTAAAATGTCCAGCACAATACAATAAAGAATATTCAGTTATACATAAATGGATAATGATCTAAGAAAACAGACAAGAGTATGGGATTCATTTTGAGCAATTTTATGCCTTTCTGTTTCTATTTCTGTAGGTTCACTGTACAAAGCTCAGTAATCTGACATAAAATTTTTATTGTTTTCCTTTTACCATTTTTTTTCTGAATCAGGAAGCGAGATCCTGTATCTTGCATCAACCCTATAACTCTGTCCCATACAAACATATTTGCTGATAATGATTATATAGGAATGCCTTTTTTAAAATCTTCAGTCCATTCCCTGTATTCTTCCTCCATGTCTGATATTTCAGTGTATTCTTAAATGTTTCTTTAGGCCATATTTCTATAGCCTCACAAGAAAATGAATTCATGTGGGGAAGTTATTATACAAATTGCTACAGTGTCAACAGGTGCCAAAGCTGCTAATTTGGGACTTGGGAATCCCTTAATTGCACTTAGGACAAGGGTCCCCAACCTTTGCAACTTTAAGTCTGAAGGATTTGCTGGAGAAGTCTGGGAGCTGAAGTCCTTCAGACTTAAAGCTGCAAAGGTTGGGGACCCCTGACTTAGGAAATGACACAGGTTCAGATTGTTTGGTGTCTCCAGCCTTCAGTCAGAGTGGTCGCTAAGAAACCGTACAAATTTTTTTATTACTTTGGGGGGTGGATATCAGAGAAGGGATTTGTTGGAAAGCCAAATGTTCTGAGAAAATGTCAAATCTGAAAATGACAGAAACAGACATCTTTTTTTTTTATTATGAGCTATGGAAGCTCAAGTGAGAACTTTATCACAACTTTCATTAAAAGCCCATGTAGAAACCCAGAGTATTATTGAGATATGTAATATTCTCATGTTCTGTAACGGTAAAGGTTCCCCTTGCACATATGTGCTGGTCATTCCTGACTCTAGGGGGCAGTGCTCAATTCCATTATGAAACTGAAGAGCAAGCGCTGTCTGAAGACGTCTCCGTGGTCATGTGGCCAGTATGACTAAACACCAAAGGCGCACAGAACAATGTTACATTCCCACCAAACATGGTCCCTATTTTCCTACTTGCATTTTTACATGCTTTCGAACTGCTAGGTTGGCAGAAGCTGGGTCAAGTAATGAGAGTTCACTCCATTATGCGGTGCTAGGCATTCGAACTGCTGAACTGCCGACCTTTCTGATCAATAAGCTCAGTGTCTTAGCCACTGAGCCACCATGCCCCACTTGTTCTGTAGCCTACAGGAAAGCATGCTCTTTAAATTGGCCCCATTTGAGATAAGCACTGTAATGCAAACTGCAGAAAAAGAGTAAAAAATACTAAGCAGAAGAAATTAAAGACATGAAACAGGAAAAAAAAGGAAAGAAAATAAAGCCAAATCTAATTTATATATTATTCACTATATCTGCCCACGTTTTCTAAGTATCTTTGTTTCCACCTTAAATCTAACACCTCTAATAAAGCATTCATATATACATAAATACATAAAACAATAAAAAAATCTCTATATTTTTATCTTTTAACAGTTCTTTGTTTTCTTTAATTGCATTCTTTGTACCTTTCTTTAGATACATTACACATTATCTTTTAATCGCTTGTATATTCTTATATTCATTTTTCCCTCATCCATAGTATTTTCCATTTCATCATTCTACTAGGCCAGGGGTCTGCAAAGTTGGCTCTTTTAAGACTGGTGGACTTCAATTCCCAGAATTCCCCAGCCAGCTGGCTGGGGAATTTTGGGAATTGAAGTCCACCAGTCTTAAAAGAGCCAACTTTGCAGACCCCTGTACTAGGCTTCCTTTTTCATATTTCCCACAAAAGTCGCTCCAGACATTTTGATGGCAATCTGTAATTCTTTTCACCCAGTTCCTGGAAGCTTTCACATCCATTTCCTCACATCCACTGTCTATACATTCTGTGTGAAGTTAATCATTTTTCATTCACGTTTTATGTTTCCGCAATGAGAAATCATTCTTCTTTCATGTTTATCGCATTTATTTATTTTACCTCCATGTTCATTTCTTCTTGAGAACCACTTTTAAACTATCCAATAATAGTCTGTCATGCAATCAGAATCTCTTATTACCTTGCATCCTTCACTAATTTTCATCTTTCATCATAGAAACTAAGACAACCATCCTTTCCCTTTCCATATGTACATATGTTTACTTAATATATGTAATAAACAAACCTTTTTAAGCAGATAATTACCAGTTATGACTCATTTCATATTATTCATTTATTTATTTTTTCTAAGTTTAAATTTACATCTTTCCTAGTCGATAGCTGATATGCCCACAGATAATAGACAATTATGATCACCATAATTTTGATCAGTCAAGGCTTTCACAAAATGCTTGTTATAAAGACTGAGAAGATATAGAGGAGGTTATCAGTTTTTCTTGTACTATATGTAGCATAGGCTGCTAAGTCAGGTTCTTATATTTTGCTTTGTGTGCCCTAAAAGCTATCAAACTTAGATTTATTCCAAGCATTCTCAAGCTATTCTGAGAAAGCTGGATTTATAAATTAGAAACAATCCTGCAAGCAATTTATTGTTCACATCCCACCCAATTAAGTGGTGCATGCAGTGTACTGACATAAACCTAGAATGAGTTATCAGAGGTTGAAAATTAGAGCCTGACCTAATTTCCTTTCCTTGTGCTGCTATATGGATGAAAGTTTTAAAATAAAAACAGTAAGTTAGCAGCCATTGAAATAATTGTGCATAAATCATACACTGTGCTCTCTAATTCATGTCCCATTAAGACTTTCATGACAAAACTCCCCTTTGCATTATTGTTCCAGGATTTTGACCAATGGAAATTGTTTTGTTGTCTGTTAAGGGCTTTGGAATCTATGGAAAAACTATATTTAGATTTTCCACATAGGTGTCTATGAACTAGTTTTTCATTAGAAACATAGAAATGCATAATGCAATGTGAAATGCAAGCTTAGTCCAAACCAAAGGTGGGTTCCTACTGGTTTGGACTGGTTCAGCCAAGTAGGTACTAACTCGGCCAACCACGCCCCTGAACTGGTTCTCAATAAGGGTGGAGATAGCATCTATGTATGGGTTGAATCTATCCACGGCAATTTTGTTTCACTGCTGCACATGTGCCCGAAGCATGTTCCTGAGTGAACCAGCAGTAACAGAAGCCGGAACCCACCCCTACTCCAAACTATTTGTTAACACTACATTCAGATTTCAGACAGTATTTGTAAAGCAATCATTCTCTTTGCCATGTTGCAATCTCATAAAGTAAATAGTGGAGTAATTTCTTTTTGATGTGCTATTACATTTCACCATATGATTCCTATCAGTGCTTGATTAAAGTCTTCTAATGGACAACGTATTGATTCCCCTCCTGTGCTATCATTGCTTTCAGTTTTTAGTCACAGGAATTTTATAGATATCTAGTGTCAACTAGATTAATCATGGGGATGCACACAATAAATCAAAACTTCCATTTCATGAAAATGAATCATATTGCTCTTTTCTTTTCACATAGTTAATAAAAAGAGCAAGACTTCAGATTAACTATCAGGAAGAAACCTAACCACCAGATATTTTAGCAGTCTAAGAAAAACATCAGCTAATTCCCAATAAAAGAAAACTGAAATCATTACCTACATGAAGCTGTAATCAATGCAGTATTTAGACCCTGTAATGGATAAAGTATTGTATTACATTGTTTTGCTATTTACAATGCATTCACATGTAAATTCTCAACTGATCAATTGTAGCACACCTTATGGGGAAGCATCCTTTCAAGATTGCCTAAAAGTTTGGTGTTTTTTTCAAATCAAATCAATGTAAAAACTAGATTGCACATTCATAGGTTCTCTAATAGTTGATCAAAGACTGTTCGGGTCTGTTCTAAGGCAATTCAAGCCAATTCAAGAACTATGCTGTGTTTTAGTGCTTTCCATGCATTAATAACTTTTGAATGTCTAATAAATCATGAAAAAGGAATCAACCCTCTAGGACCGTGATGGCGAATCTATGGCACGGGTGCCACAGGTGGCACGCAGAACCATTTCTTAGGGCACGTGAGGTGTTGTCCTGTCAGCACTAGCGCGCATGTGTGCGCTGGCCATCTGATTTAGGCCTTCTTTTGAGGCCATTTTTCGCCCTCTGGAGGCTTCAGGGAAGCTCCTAAAGCCTCTGGAAGTGGGGAGGGGAGGCTGTTTTCACCCTCCCCAGGTCCTAGAAAGCCTCTGGAGCCTGAGGAGGGCGAAAAAAGCATGCCAAAAGCAGGAGGTCACGCACATAGCATTATGGGTGTGGCACGCCCATGCACGACCCCCCTGCGCTCCCCTCGCTTTTGGCACGTGAGCCAAAAAAGTTTAGCCATCACTGCTCTAGGATCTTTTTGATGGATTATTTGATACTCAATCTAATCATTTATTGCTATGAATCTCAAATCTATTTGAAATATTAATTACACCAATTATACTATCTATGCATATTATAACTTTATTTCATAGTGCCATGTAAAAAACATTGTTTTAAGCCTCAGTAAAAATCAAAAGAAATACCAGATGCCAATGCCATCTGTACAATCTTCCAAAATCATGTAGAGGGACCAAATTCCATAAGTTTTCTTAAGTGGTACTTGACAATCACCACGCTATGTTTACATTTCTCAATCTGAACATTTAGAGATTTAATGAATCCTGGGTAACAAAAAGTAACTGGGATTGTGGCTTGAAATGACTGTATTGAAACAGAGCACTAATTTGTTACTTCCACAAATAAATCCCCTTAGCAGATAAAAGCGTGGAAATCACAATCAGCTTTGAATATTTCTTATGCTTCTTGGCTGCCTGTTTAGCTCTTAAAATGAACTTTCAGCAAATACATATTCTTTAACTAAAATATTCTTTTAATTCCCTTTGTCTATGCAACATGCAATTTCAGAGGATTTATGGATAATATCATGATCCCAAATCTGGTTAATCTAATTACCAAAGTATTAACTATCTCCTAAACATAATCATGTGAGTTCAATAAATACTTGCATATCCCTTTTTATTTTATATCTGTCCACGCGCCTATTGATTGAGTTGACAGGCATGGATCAGTATGCATATACAAGAAGAAAAGCAATTGAAAGGGCTGAATTTAATTTTTAAAAACCGTGATATATTATAAGATGCTGATTTGTTTGAATATTTTTCCTTTGAGAAGCCAATTTTTGTTCTGGCTTTTACTGGTTCCTGCTGTTATTAATTTCATATGCTATTTAGAGTCTTAATGGAACCGGGTAGAGAAAGGAAGAAAGGAGGGAAGGCAGGCAGGCAGGCGGGAGGGAGGGAAGGAAGGAACCTATACCCATGCCTGTCAGCTTTGCTGGCTGGAGAATTCTGGGAGCTGAAGTCCTTCAGACTTAAAGTTGCAAAGGTTGGAGACCCCTGATCTAGGGAGAAATAATACCTTGCACATCATTACCAGGAAAAAAGGGAGTCACTGCTACTCAGGTTCAGTACCAGTTCTGTGGAACAGTCCCATGTTGAAGTTCAGTCTCTCCCCACCCACAGAAGGAAATCATAAATATACTGAGCCCACCCAGATAGCATTCTAATAAAATCAGCTGTCTTTGGTTTTATTCTGTTATTATTGAGATTTGATCTGATATTTATTTTTACTCTTACCATGGGTTCAAATTGAAAGTCAACAAAGGTGATTTTATTTTTGAAGAAGGATGTCAGTGCAATCAATATATCAATCACCTCCTTGTTTGTTTATGGCACCTAAATCTATTTCATACTGTTACAGTGCTGACTTAAAAATCATGTTAATATTATGACCAAGCTCCTTCTGAAGATAGGGATTAAATCTAATATACAACAAATGAAATAGAAGCATTTATTTGTATCTGGGTTTTGGGGTAGAGTACCATCTATACGCTGATGATACTCAGTTGTATATATCTACCCCAAACCACCCCAACGATGCCGTAGCGGTGATGTGCCAGTGCCTGGAAGCCGTACGGATCTGGATGGGAAGTAACGGACTCAGGCTCAACCCGACCAAGACCGAGTGGCTGTGGTTTCCGGCCGCCCGATTCAACCAGCTCACTCCATCGCTGGCCATAGGGGGCGAACATCTTGCCCCTGTGGATGGGGCGCGCAATTTGGGTGTCCTCCTGGATGCCCGGCTGTCCATGGAAGATCAAGTGACGGCCGTGGCCAGGAGGGCGTTTTACCAGGTTCGCCTGGTTCGCCAATTGCGCCCCCTATTGGATCGGGACGCCCTTCGCACAGTCACTCATGCGCTCGTGACATCCCGACTGGACTATTGCAACTCTCTCTACATGGGGCTTCCCTTGAGGTGCACCCGGAGACTTCAGCTAGTCCAGAATGCAGCCGCGCGAGCAATTATGGGGGCCGCAAGGTCTACCCATGTAACACCGCTCCTGCGCGAGCTGCACTGGCTACCTGTCGTCTTCAAGGTATTAATTATCATCTTTAAAGCGCTCCATGGCTCGGGACCTAGCTATCTGCGGGATCGGATCCTGCCTCATACATCCTCACGGCCGATTCGCTCCCACAGAGAGGGACTTCTCCGGGTGCCGTCCACTAGACTGTGTCAGCGGGCGACACCCAGGGGAAGGGCTCTCTCTGTGGCGGGCCCGGCCCTCTGGAATGACCTTCCCCCCGATATTAGGACAACCACGGACCTCCGCTCCTTCCGTCTTAAATTAAAAACTTACTTTTTCCGTCTGGCCGGCCTGGGATAGTCCCCCTGTCTTGGGGTTTTACTGGGTAAATTTTAGTTTAGTTAGTTAAATGGGATTTTAGCACAGGCTGAGTTTAATTTGGCTTTTAAATTGTTTGTATATTTTATTGATGTTTGTATGTTTTTTACTGTTTTTATTCTACCTGTGCACCGCCCCGAGTCCCCATGGGGAGAGGGAGCGGTTTATAAGTATTAAATGATGATGATGATGATGATGATGATGATGATGATGATGATCTGCAGAGATATTTATTTATTTACTTATTTTTATTTTTCACATTTCTGACCCCCCTATTTCTCTCATTTATATCCCAGCTTTATTATTTTCATAAACAACTCAAAGAAGTGAACGTATCTAATACGCCTTCCTGCTCCTGTTTTCCCCATAACAATAATCCTGTGAAATGACTTGGGCTGAGAGCGAGTGCTAGCCCAAGGTTACCCAGTTGGCTTTCATGGCTTAGGTGGGCCTAGAAGTCACAGTCTCCTGGTTTCTAGCCTGGGACCTTACCCACGAGATCAAACTGGATATATGCATGAAAATGAATGTATTACATACCCTGAATGGAAATAACTAGGGTGTTTAACTCTGCCTGGAACATCACTTTTTCTGGTTTTATTTTATTGTATTCATTCATTTCTAGTATTGTCAAACTTATAAATATTCCTTCATAATAGCAATAAATATATTGGTTTATGGCAGGGGTCAGGAACCTTTTTGGCTGAGAGAGCCAGGAACACCACATGTTTTAAAATGTTATTCCGTGAGAGCCATACAATGTTTAAAACTAAATACAAGTAAAAGTTTGCATTTTATGTAAGACCAACACTTTTAAAGTACAATACGTCTCTTAATTCTTTTTCTTTCTTTCTCTTTCTCTCTCTTTTTCTGTGTGTGTCTCTCTCCTCCCTTCCTCTCTGTCACTCTGTGTGTGTGTGTGTGTCTGTCTTTCTGTCTCTCACTCACTTAATTACTCACTCTGTGTGTGTATGTGTGTTTGTGTCTGTCTGTCTCTCACTCACTCACTCATTTAATCACTCACTCTCTGTGTGTGTCTGTGTGTTTCTGTCAGTCTCTCTCTGATTCCCCCCCCTCTCTCTCTCTCTGTGTGTGTGTGTGTGTGTGCCTGTCTCATCTTCTGGCCGCAGCCCCACTCCATGGAAAACATAGCTGCGCACGCACCACACAATTACAGCCCGGAGCAGGACCACAGCCCCTCTCCCAACTGGTCCTGCCTTGCTTGGAGGGCTTTGGAGGGAAGCTTCTGTAGAAGCCCAGGTGAGTGAGAACAAATTCCCGCCATTACGAACTCTCCGAGGCTGTAATTGTATGGGCTGTGCGCACGCACCTATGTTTTCCACAGTGTGGAGCACCGGCCATGGAAAACATAGGCACTTGCGCACAGCCCATACAATTAAAGCCTCTGAGACTTTGTAATGGTGGGAAGTTGTTCTCACTCACCTGGGCTTCTGCAGAAGCTTCCCTCCGAGCAAGGAAGGGCCAGTTGGGAGAGGGGCTGTGGTCCTGCTCCGAGCTGTAATTGTGCAGCGCGTGCATGGCTATGTTATTTATATAGATTTGTCTGCGAGCCAGATGCAGCCATCAAAAGAGCCATATCTGGCTCGTGAGCCATAGGTTCCCGACCCCTGGTTTATGGTATACTAATACATATACAGAATATAATCTATAATAGATTAATACTCAGTAGAATCCATATTTAGTAATATTTGTTACAGATTCACCAAAGTCAAAAAGGCTTAGTCAATTACTAATTAACAGTAATTAGCCATTACTAATATGATGCAAGTGGATGAGGAAATAGAAAAAAATAGCTGATAAAGTTGAGGAAATACAATTAGTAATATAGATATATGGGATTTAAAAGATTGCTGGAAAGTTAGTTGAACACCACTTAAATGGCACATAATTAATGTTCCATTATTTTAATTGCTTTACTCAATGGATGAATAAGTTTAAACCCAAACTTCGGTTTCTTCTTGAAATATAATACAATAATACAATAGCAGAGTTGGAAGGGACCTTGTAGTTCTTCTAGTCCAACCCCCTGCGTAGGCAGGAACCTTATACCATTTCAGACAAATGGCTATCCAACATCTTCTTAAGGACTTCCAGGGTTGGGGCATTCACAACTTCTGGAGGCAAGCTGTTCCAGAGGTTAATTGTTCTAACTGTCAGGAAATTTCTCCTTAGTTCTAAGTTGCTTCTCTCCTTGATTAGTTTCCACCCATTGCTTCTTGTCCTGCCCCTGGGTGCCTTGGAAAATAGTTTGACTCCCTCTTCTTTGTGGCACCCTCTGAGATATCAGAGCACTGCTATCATGTCTCCCTTGGTCCTTCTTTTCATTAAACTAAACATACCCAGTTCCTGCAACTGTTCTTCATATGTTTTAGCCTCCAGTCCCCTAATCATCTTGGTTGCTCTTCTCTGCACTCTTTCCAGAGTCTCCATGTCTTTTCTACATCGTGGCGACCAAAACTGTATGCAGTATTCCAAGTGTGGCCTTACCAAGGCATTATAAAGTGGTATTAACACTTCACGTGATCTAGATCTTATTCCTATGTTTATGCAGCCTAGAACTGTGTTGGCTTTTTTGGCAGCTGCTGCACACTGCTGGCTCATATTTAAATGGTTGTCCACTAGGATTCCAAGATCCCTCTCACAGTTGCTACTATTGAGCAAGGTACCACCTATACTGTACCTGTGCATTTTGTTTTTCTTGCCTAAATGTAGAACCTTACTTTTTTCACAATTGAATTTCATTTTGTTAGATAGTGCCCAATGTTCAAGTTTGTCAAGATCCTTCTGTATCTTAAGCCTATCTTCTGGAGTGTTGGCTATTCCTGCCAGCTTGGTGTCATCTGCAAATTTGATGAGTTCCCCATTTATCCCCTCATCCAAATCATTGATGAAGATGTTGAAGAGTACTGGGCCTAAAACAGAGCCTTGGGGTACTCCACTGCATACTTCCTTCCATGTAGATGCCGTTCCATTGAGGACTACATGTTGAGTGCTGTTGGTCAGCCAGTTCCGAATCCATCTGGTGGTGGTGCTGTCTAACCCACAATTTTCTACTTTATCTAATAGTAGGTTATGGTCTACTTTATCAAATGCCTTACTGAAGTCCAAGTAAATTATATCGACAGCATTCCTCTGGTCCACTGATTTTGTCACTTTGTCAAAGAATGCAATTAGATTAGTCTGGCATGATCTGTTTTTGACAAACCCATTTGGCTTTTGGCTATTACTTTGTTTGCTTCTAGGTATTCGCTTATTTGTTGCTTAATTATCTTTTCCAGAATCTTCCCTGGTATTGAGGTCAGGCTGATGGGTCTATAGTTTCCTGGATCTATTTTTTTCCCCTTTTTTGAAGATGGGAACCACATCAGCTCTTTTCCAGTCTTCTGGCAGTTCCCCGGTGCTCCAGGATTTCTGAAAGATATAGTCCAGTGGTTCTGAGATCTCGTCTGCCAGTTCCTTCAGAACCCTGGGGTGTAATCCATCCAGTCCTGGTGATTTGAACTCATCCAGGGCAGACAGATGCTCGCTTACCATTTTCTTCCCTGTCTCACATTTGTCTCACATTTTTATGTCTCACATTTTTCCATCTAGAATTTCCACTTTCTTTGAGAATAGTGTCTAAATATAGGTGTGTAATCAAGCATGAAATCCATAATTTACAGCTGATTACTTCAGAACTAAACCTCACTATGTGAAAAGCATTGGAATTGCAGAATCCATCCACGAACCATTGTTCAACCTATGTTACTCCAACTTTCTAAACTGACATGGCAGTCAACATTCCATTGAATAAACAACTATCAGACCATTGGCAAACTGATTAGCAGTTCTTCGCAGACATTAAAAATAAATCAGGAAAGTCATGTCATCCTAGTGTAGGAAGTTAGCACCTACCCCTCTCCTAGAAGAATGAAATATTCTAAGAAATATTAAAAGGGCAGAATATTTTACCTCCCTGGAAGAGAAAAGGAGAAGCATGCTCTTGGAAAGCAGCCCCCACCTTTGTTAATAGCCCCTGAAAGACTAGTGCCAATCTATCTACGAGACAAAAGATTGGGCCATCTTACGTACAAAAACCTTCAGCTCCAGGGTAATAGGATTAGCCCTAGTTTAAAATCCAAACCAGGACAAAGCCACTAAGCCATAATAGGAATTGCCCAAAGCCCCTTCATTACATCACCCAGCAAGATCCAACCAATCCTGGGACTCAAAACAACCTGCAAAGTTATCCCTGCATGGCCCCATGGGAGTCTGACAACCAATCAGAATACATTTCTTACACAACAAGAAGAAGCTCCAAGGCGGGATCCAAGAAAGAGTCTCTCTCTCTCTCTCTCTCTCTCTCTCTCTCTCTCTCTCTCTCTCTCTCTCTCTCTCTCTCTCTCTCTCTCTCTCTCTCTCTCTCTCTCTCTCTCTCTCTCTCTCTCTCTCATACACACACACACACACACACTTGATTGCCCAGGACCTCAAACCATGAGGCCCTGTTCACCATTAAATCAAATTTCCAAACAGCTTCCAGTGTCTTTCTCCCCACTTGAACCCAGATGGAGATTTCTTCCAACACTAAAATCCTATATTATGTCCATCTGTCAGGAGAATTTGGTACTTCTTCCTAATTGTAGCTTCCTGGTCAAGAAATGGGAAAGAGTTGTGACAAATATTTATCTGAAAGAAGGCAACTGGGAAAAAAGGAGTTGCTGGAATTTACACAACTCCTGATTCTAAAGAACAGAAACAACTAAGGCTGGCAGAGAAAAGCAGAGTGACCATCTGTATATGACTATGTATATATGTACATGTATGTGTATATGTGTATGCATTATATATTTATAAATATACACACAAGATCTAAACAATATATCAAAAAGCAGTCATTATTAAAACATTTTAGAAAACACAAAGCATAAAGAAATTAGATGTTAATAATGAAGCCACCTCAAGATCTTATAGAATGATAGGGCTGGAAGGGACCTTGGAAGTGTCTTCTTGTCCAACCCCCTGCAGAAGATAGAAAACTTCATTGCATCCTGGACAAATGATTGTCCAATCTTTTCTTAAATACCTCTAGAGATGGAGTGCCCATAACTCTGGGAGGCAAGCTGTTCATTAATTGTTTAGCCAAATAATTAATTAAACTCACCAGTCCTTTGTGATCCCCAGCTTAATGACATGGCCAGGTCCTAAAGGATGTCTGGAAAATGATTAGAGATGGGGTTAACCCAGGGGTGGGCAAACTTTGCAACTTTAAGTCTGAAGGACTTCAGCTCCCAGACTTCTCCAGCCAGCTTTGCTTGCTGGAGAAGTCTGGGAGCTGACATCCTTCAGACTTAAAGTTGCAAAGTTTGCCCACCCCTGGGTTAACCCCACTTTGTGAGGGGGGGGGGGAGACTGTCCCATAAAGTGAGCACCAAGGTGGAGAAGGCTCACCTCCTGAGATTCTGCCCTTACTGGCAAGACCCACTGCATGCCTTTTCAAACAGATCTAATGGGATGGGCAGATGTAATTGGAGAGATGAGATCTTTCAAATAACCCACCCCAAGTTAAAAGTTGGCAGGATCAGGAGTGCTAATAAAATGATTAGGCAATAATTAGATGCAAACCAGATGTCCGTTTCCTCTACATATTGGATATAAGTGAGATCCAAAACATGATTTCCAGTTGATTTGAGAATGCCAGTTCTAGACTAATCCCAGAATATTATCCAGCTATAAACCAGGGACTATGTGCTGTTTTGACAGCTGTACTTTTCTCACTCTTTGGCTCATTTTCCAAAATTTTCCTTCCATTTTAAAGCAGCTGGTACTGGTCATAACTAGTCCTCTGGGCTCTTTGTAAGATGCCTTTACCTAGCATCAGCTGGTGTTGCCAATTATAACCTTACTTGGATGTCCTGGTGCAAGTACCCAAGTCTCCTCACAACTCACTTAGACTGTTATAATGCTGAGTTAGATTACACTAAGAAGGCTGATTTTGGAGATCACCTGAAATTACAACCAATACAATATGCAGCTGCCATACAATCTTCCTAAACTTTTTCTTGTTCTTCCATTACCACCATTTACTGGAGTGTAACATGCAATAATTGTCACCAATTCATGGACCCCCACTTTCAAAGATACCTTTACAGACTAAATTAGCATATTCATATTTTGGCATACATTTTACTCTTTCATTCATAATTACACCTACATTTTATTTCCCTCAATGTGTTTATCAACTCCAATTCAACAAAGACTTATTATTACTATTACTATAAACATTTCTATTACTATTTTTCTTATAGATAGCATACATATAAAATAGATAAGATAGCTATTTTCCTTACATTCCAAGTCACAACTGTCACACTTATTCCCAGATGGGGCCAAATGTCCTAACTTCTGCTAACCAACAAGGTTTTGGCCAATTTAAGCTATGTTATATGCTTGTTAGTAAGGTAATGAAGGTGTAGATTAGGCACCAAGCTTAGTTATTCCATATGTGTTGATTTTATTTTCCATCCTAAAAACATCTATTCCAAGATGCTGCCTTGGAGCATAATTCCAGCCTTCCTGTTCTTGGCATTCCGTTTATATTTCCTAGTGATTTATTGCATTGATAATGATAATCAATATGACAGTGAACTTAAATTGAAAAGAAACATGATTAATTTCTATAATACTTCTGCTAGGGTAGTATCAAGTTAAGACACTTCTTGCTTAGCCCAAGGTGCCTATCGTTTGTTTTTATACTGAAGTATGCATCCTTAGGGAGAGCAAACATTTGTGACATCTGGCTCCTAGAAACTTTAAAGAGAGACAAGACTGAAATCAAATTTGTGTTGTTATCTAGGTAATAATCAACTGGTCCCTGTGCATGCTGGATGAAAATAACAGAATACTTCAGCAGTTTGTCAAGGGACATTCTTTTAAAGTATTTCTTTTACACAAATTTATTATCATTCAGTTTCACATTTCATGAAGACATCCACAAGTGACAGCTTATACAAAAATGCATGCATTAAATATTCCAAATTAAATTAAAGAATTTCATACTATTGTTTTCAAAGAAATTCAAGTATCAAATGGAATCTCTAGCACTGTATGCAGTATTCCAAGTGTGGCCTTACCAAGGCACTATACAGTGGCATTAACACTTCACGTGATCTAGATTCTATCCCTCTGTTGATGCAGCCTAGAACTGTGTTGGCTTTTTTGGCAGCTGCTGCACACTGCTGGCTCATATTTAAATGGTTGTCCACTAGGATTCCAAGATCCCTCTCACAGTTGCTACTATCGAGCAAGGTACCACCTATACTGTACTTGTGCATTTGGTTTTTCTTGCCTATATGTAGGACCTTACTTTTTTCACAATTGAATTTCATTTTATTAGACAGTGCCCAATGTTCAAGTTTGTCTAGATCCTTCTGTATCTTAAGCCTATCTTCTGGAGTGTTGGCTATTCCTGCCAGCTTGGTGTCGTCTGCGAATTTGATGAGTTCCCCATTTATCCCCTCATCCAAATCGTTGATGAAGATGTTAACGATTTGGATGAGGGGATAAATGGGGAACTCATCAAATTTGCAGACGACACCAAGCTGGCAGGAATAGCCAACACTCCAGAAGATAGGCTTAAGATACAGAAGGATCTAGACAAACTTGAACATTGGGCACTGTCTAATAAAATGAAATTCAATTGTGAAAAAAGTAAGGTCCTACATATAGGCAAGAAAAACCAAATGCACAAGTACAGTATAGGTGGTACCTTGCTCAATAGTAGCAACTGTGAGAGGGATCTTGGAATCCTAGTGGACAACCATTTAAATATGAGCCAGCAGTGTGCAGCAGCTGCCAAAAAAGCCAACACAGTTCTAGGCTGCATCAACAGAGGGATAGAATCTAGATCACGTGAAGTGTTAATGCCACTGTATAGTGCCTTGGTAAGGCCACACTTGGAATACTGCATACAGTTTTGGTCGCCACGATGTAGAAAAGACGTGGAGACTCTGGAAAGAGTGCAGAGAAGAGCAACCAAGATGATTAGAGGACTGGAGACTAAGACATATGAAGAACGGCTGCAGGAGCTGGGTATGTCTAGTTTGATGAAGAGAAGGACCAGGGGAGACATGATAGCAGTGTTCCGATATCTCAGAGGGTGCCACAAAGAAGAGGGAGTCAAACTTTTCTCCAAGGCACCTGGGGGCAGGACAAGAAGCAATGGGTGGAAACTAACCAAGGAGAGAAGCAACTTAGAATTAAGGAGAAATTTCCTGACAGTAAGAACAATTAACCTCTGGAACAGCTTGCCTCCAGCAGTTGTGAATGCCCCAACCCTGGAAGTCTTTAAAAAGATGTTAGACAGCCATTTGTCTGAAATGGTATAAGGTTCCTGCCCATGCAGGGGGTTGGACTAGAAGACCTACAAGGTCCCTTCCAACTCTGCTATTGTATTATTATTGTATTATAGATCTGTTAAGGCAGGGGTTCCCAACCTCTGGGCCACAGCCTACTACTGGGAGGCAGCCTATTCACAATCGGGCTGTGTGAACATTGGGCAAGTTGAGCTGTGGACACATGTGCGTGCATGCCACCCTGTTTGCGCAAATCAAACTGTGTGCATGTGTGCCAGCCTGACGCACCAGAAGCCCAGTTCATCTCTCCCCCTCCCCAGCCAGGCCACCAAGTCATGAAATATGGGGACCACTGTGTTAAGGCGTGTAGCATTATTTGTAGTGTGGAATAACAGTTAAATAAGGTGAGACAATCTCATTGCAGATGTTGTTTGAAACACTCTTCTTTTATTGTAAAAACAAAACCTTTTCACATTTTTCGTTTTTCCTTCCTTATCATACTTCCTCTGTACGTTAAATCGGTTCCAATACTTTTTAGACATCTTTTATTCATTGAAATATGGTTGAGAAGGAGAAAAAAGAACATCTGATATTATATAAACCTAACCTCCACAAAATCAGACTTCATTGATACCAATGAAATTAAAGTAAATGCTGCATCATTTTAAAAGACACACACACACACACACACATAAAGACACTCAGACACACACACACACAAGGATTAGCTCTTCTTCTCCTTCTGGCCATGGCCCCAATTCAAAAAGTTAACCATATGTTTCTAACCAACTAAATCAGTAACTGAACATATACAATCTGTGTACTGTCAGATTTAGTCACATATCATGCAAACCTATCTGAATAAAATGTTTTCTCCTATTAGTGCTGGAGCAAAAGAGCTGAAGCTAATCTGAACTCCACAGCAAAAAATTCCAGAGCCTGGGATCTCGGAAGCTCTTTTCAATATTGCTATCTGATAAGGCAGAACAGAGGAAACTGGTTTTCCCAGAATCCTAAAACCCAAAGACACTTATATGGAGGAATGTGGCTTTTCCTGTTGATCATAAAATAAAGTAAAATAAAATGTTGATAGTCGTGTAGAATAGGGTTTCCCTGGAATGGAATAAAGCAGAATATCCTCTATCCCAAATCTTATTTTTATGCAATTTGTTTGCATAAAATAGAAAATATTAATAGCAAAAGACAAAAGAAAAAAAGATATTAAGTTAGTATATAGAAGACATGTTAAGGAAAAACAGTCGAAGGTAATAATTATTTCATAAAGATAAAAAGCGTTACGTGCCCATTGGGGATTTGAAAGGAAAAATACAATGTCCGCATCGTGGTTTGGGAATTCTAGCTTTAAAAAAGTTTAATATATACTCAATGTGAAACAAGCGAATTATTACAGAATCCCCAGGATTCCCTACCCCACATGTTTAAACACTGACTTGATTCATTATTTAGTTTTGTAAACTGACAGACTTGTGGCTAAGATTTCTCACTTTTTCCAACTTTGCAATGTAAATCTTGGTTTGTCAATGCCATAAATATTAAGGGAACTATGTACAAAATGCTTGTGTCATACGAACTTGCATATAAACTGTATATACTAGAAAACATTGCAAAATTGAATAAGAACATTAGAAAAAAAATTTAAAATGTGCAAATCAATTGAATGTTAGACGGAATAACCTTGAATTATAGACAGGGTGATATGTTTATTACCATATTGGACTAGGATACATCATTATTTCTTACCACAATTCATCTGACAGGTTCACTCTCACTGTGAGGAGATAATGGGAAAAGTACTCTTCCTTAAACTTCTTGATATATGTATTATATACATAAGTATTAAATCAGGGATCTCCAACCTTTGCAACTTTAAGTCTGAAGGACTTCAGCTCCCAGACTTCTCCAGCCGGCAAAGCTGGCTGGAGAAGTCTGGGAGCTGAAGTCCTTCAGACTTAAAGTTGCAAAGGTTGGAGACCCCTGTATTAAATAATACAAATTAAAATAAGTTTAGACTAGAACTATACCATGGTATTCAGAGAGATAATGAAGGATTTTGAACAACTAACTTTCAACATTATTTATAAAGGAAAAAAAGAAAAGGCATATGAATGTACAGTATGACTTTGTCTTCTAAAGTGTAGTTTTCCCTTTTGGATTGTGACATACTATTTCAGTGAAAGGGCCATTGTGTAACATGATTTTGAATGTGTTAAAAGCCTGGCCCCATGCCATGAAGTAAACCAGCCCTTCTCTCACATTTCTTAGCAGGAAATCATGCATGGGGTTCAGCAAACATGAAAAGAAAAGTACATCCAATTTATTTAACCTAGAACTTCACATTTCAATGAACATGAATTGAATTTCTTGAGAATAATGCAATATAAAAATATGCCCTCTCTCCATTTTTGTATTGAAAAGTAAAGAGGCTGGTTTAAATGACAGTTTCTGAAAAGGCCTTATTACTAAAGCTTTTAAAGTATTTTACTAAACAATATCTTGACATGTGGAAATAAATAAATAAAATTGGGAAAGAACTGCATTAATATAGATGAAAATATGCCATATTATTACTGTTCAGTGAACTGAAATGCAAATTCAACACATCTTGATTTGAGAGTAAGCATCACTAAAATTAATGGGATTTATTTTGGAGTTGCCCAGGGAGGGTTAAACAAAACGTTCATGATACTACAGGCTGTTTCTTTTGCAGATGGTTATTTATGTTAACCAAAAATGACATATGTGACTAAAATTCCATCCTGACTTCTGCTTCTTGAACAACTGACTCTGAAACATATATTAAAGGTGTAAATCTATTAAGCACAGCAGTTTGCATTTCTGCAAGGACTTGAAACTGTCAGGCGCATTCATTCATTCAGAATACTTGGTAAGTGCAAGCCTCATGGGGACAGAAAGAGAGAGAGAAAGAGAGGCATCTGTCAGTGGTGCAAATTAAATTTTCAGTTCAGAGTACAATGAAGAGACCATACAAGACTTATTCTCTATTCATTCCTATCCTTATTATTAACCCTACTCCTTATCATGGAAACTGAATAGGTATATTGTTATTTTAACATTTAATGCTGCTGCATTAATGTTGTTTTCACCATCTCATTTAAGTTCCATTAGCATCTGCTTTTGGTCTCTTTTATCTGAACAAATAAAGAATAAGAATCTAATTTTGGGAGAAGGACAGTGTTCGTTAGTTTGATAGCATTTCTTCAAGAAACTGAGCCAGCTCTGCTCTTCTTAAAAGGAGTTTTTAATTCTCTCTGTAGAGTGAAAAGATAACTTATTTGTATTATATAATAATGATAATAATGATCAAGGAGATCAGTAAGAAGATGTTAGAGACCTGACAAAGTATCCTTTCTACAATGGATCTCATATCTACCATAGCACTAATGCACTAATTTTGGTGATGTTAAGTATAATTAACATAGCATTTTTAAATATCATGTATTTTTCAGTGGTCAAACCAGATCCATGGGAATATCAGCAAATGTGCTCTAGCTGCTGTGATAATCCAGTGATCCCATGTTTTACTATAATCTGTAACATCAGTTGGATTCTAGGGTCAGCGTTCTAAATATCATCGAGAAATATATCAGAGTCCAAGGCAGAGCTATCCTTAAACTTCCAATTTAATAAGAGAGACATGTTGGTACATCTGTGGCAATCCTGAATCTGAAAGCTTCCTGGGTTACCACCCAGTTTAAAGTTCATGATCTTGTCCCCACATCCATAAATCCATCACATAGCCCAATGTTCTTCAGCCATGCTGGCATTTCCACCCATCTAGTTCCGGTCAGGTGAAGAGGTGCGGAGACAAAAGATGACCTTGGGCTTCTAGAAAGGAATTTTTTTCATTTTGAAAATAAACACATTCTACTCCTTACTACTCCCCCCTCCTGAATTACCCACTAATGAAACTGCATAATAAAGAGAGAGAGATAAAGTATGGCAGGCCAAAGATTCTAAAAGGGACATGACTGCAGGCCTGACATACAGACTGTTATTTTGTCACATTCACCCAACCCTAAAAAAACAGACTTCCCAGTCACCATAGCATTTCTGAGTATTCCACAAGTTTATGTCTACATAGTTAGAGGATTCCTAAGTTCAAGAAGGCTGCACCAGTGCAATGGAAACTTTTGTGAAGGAACTTTTTTTTCCAAAATGAAAGCATTAACAGTTTTCTCTGATAAATAGTTGCAGTTGTAATATGAATGACCAATGACTTGTGGCCATTCATTCTTCTAATATGTTAGTAGATATCTGGCTGCTCAGAAATACTGATCAAATGGGATCAAGATCTATTTCTTCTCATCCTTCTTCTATGGCTAATGATTAAGATATCTCTTATTCCCCCTTCTTTTCTCATATTGCTCCTTGATTTCAAATTCTGTTCTGCATGGTCTACTTCCATGAACGTCTAGGGCAAGGGTCTCCAACCTTTGCAACTTTAAGCTTTGCTGGCTGGAGAAGTCTGGGAGCTGAAGTCCTTCAGACTTAAAGTTGCAAAGGTTGGAGACCCCTGGTCTAGGGGATGATCTGTGAGACAGAGCAGTCTGCTCATGCAATATCAGCCATGATGTTTCAGTGATGCCTTAGTGGTATCACAATGATGACTCTATATATCATCATCATCATCATCATCATAACAACAACAACAACAATAATAATAATAATCTTTATTGTCATTGTAATAAAATAAAATTACAATGAAATTGGTTTGAGCGTTTGCATCAGTTGGAATACAGACAGCAGTGACAACTATAACAGAAATCTCTCCAGGCAGTTAAAATGGCCAACAAATGACAGTTGAGAATTCCAAGTCTGCAGAACAGTGTGTGTAAGCAACTCCACTGTTAGTACACCAGTTATTATGTGTGTAAATACACAGTCCTCCACTTTTGCTTTTACCAGAGTTGTTGTTCCTGTCAAAGCGGTGTTTGGTGCAGTTAGTTAACTCCACAGACGCATCCGGTACAAGTGGATGAAGCCAGGTCTCTATGATGATCATCACACAGCAGTCACGAATGAGCTTATTCGCTGCCATCCATAGCTCCAGTTCATCGGTTTTGTGGACAAAGAATCTAGAGTTGGTTAGGAAATGCTTGGTAATGCTGGTCTGTGAGGCTGCCTCCGCAATCGAACCCACAAACCTGCTCATGACATCATTATGCAAAGATGCATGTTAGCACTTCAAGTTGACTAACACGGAGACACAATCCCTATGATTTAGATCACAAGGCACATCTTGTCATTCTTGTTTGTGAATTGATCCTTTGTAAATTCCTGGATTGAACTGGATAAAACAAATATATCTAAGGACATGAGACCACTGGCTTCTACGTCTCCCCATATGCCAGCTCCACCGTCTCTTTACTCCATCTAAATGGGATATCGAGATTGCTAAGCTTATTTATGAGAGGACCCTTTATATGACCGGCAACTATGCTAAGGCTCTGTTTGGAAAATTAAGGGCCAGTCATAAAAAAATATATAGAATCAAAGACATAGGCTCCTATTTTGGATCACTACAAATATGCAAATATGCTAATTCTAGGATCATGATTTATTTATTAGTGTACTTTGCAATAGAGCCTTAATTATCAGTTATTAATCAGTGGAAAAACAAAGAAGAGGGAGTCAAACTATTCCCCAAAGCACCTGAGGACAGAACAAGAAGCAATGGGTGGAAACTAATCAAGGAGAGAAGCAACTTAGAACTGAGGAGAAATTTCCTGACAGTGAGGACAATTAATCAGTGGAACAGCTTGTTTCCAGAAGTTGTGAATGCCCCAACACTGAAAGTCTTCAAGAAGATGTTGGATAGCCATTTGTCTGAAATGGTATAGTGCTTCCTGCCTAGGCAGGGAGTTGGACTAGATGACCTCCAAGGTCCCTTCCAACTCTGCTATTGTATTGTATTGTGTTGTGTTGTGTTGTGTTGTGTTGTATAGCTATCATCTATTTGTGAATTGATATCTCACAGCAATCATTCTATGAGGTTACCTAGATAGGATTCTAAATGCATAGATTATGCGAATTTGCACAGGGATTAATCTCATTGTGCATTGAACAACTGATAACAGTGAGTACATATATTACATACTGAATTTTTTATACAATCCAATATGTGTCTGTTCAGAACAGCCATTGTTTTAAGAAGCTGCATTGAATTTCTAACTTTATTTCTATTGAAATCAATGGGTCACATTAATTATTTCTTACATTCTCAGTTATTTCAGAAAGCAATATTGATAGTAGTCATAGCTTAGGGTTTACTCCTGAGTGTCTAGAGCCCCATGATCATTTTTAAAATTCGAAATGTATGAAGTGAAATATTTATGAATATCTTTATCTTCAAAGCATAATCTTCTCACCAGTCAGCCTTCGTGCATCTATGCTTTAGGGCAATCATTGAATGGGTGCTGTTTTCAAGCTGGTTAGTCTCCCAAGCAACAGACATTTATCTGAATCCTAACCCCCAAATGTGTTTTTTCTCTTAATTCCCCAAACACTCTATACATTTAATAAAGTGTTCAGCTTTGCATTTCAAAGATGCTTCCCTTGAGAAAAGTTTAAAAGCTTTCTGGTTTGTAAGGTTAGATGAGATGCTCGCCTATTGTAAATGCCCTTCAAAACCCTGAATCCAATGGACCCATAATAAGGGGACCTTCTTATTTAAATTGAAAGATATATGTAGTTGTTATACATTTTACTCAATCCATGCAGTTAGCCATTACTGTTTTAATTTAATTTAATTTAATTCAATTTAATTTTTTAATTTCTATACCGCCCTTCTCCCTTCCGGGACTCAGGGCGGTGTACAGACAGCAGTAAAATCACAAATAAAACATAGAAAACAATTAAAAATCTATTAAAATACATTAGATAATGAGTTTTAATGTAACAAACATAATAAATTAATGTGTCTTCAAAAGTAGAAGGAAAAACTTTCAATAAATGTATGAAAGTATTACACACCATATGGTGAGATTCCCCGAAAGGCAAGGTTTTCCATTACAAGCAACCAAGCAAAGAAATAAAACCTTGAGGGTGATCTTCAGTTAGCATTTAATATTTAGGCAGATATTTAATACATGTAATTCCACCGTCTTTATTTTTAAATTATTATTGTTTGTTTGTTTTCAGAAGCCTATTCTTTAGGGCAGGGATCTCCAACCTTTGCAACTTTAAGTCTGAAGGACTTCAGACTTAAAGTTGCAAAGGTTGGAGACCCCTGCTTTAGGGAATGCAACATATCCAAAAAGAGTCACCCAACTGGGGGTGGGGAGGGGGGAGCCCATTTGCATCAATTTTCAGTTTTAAGAATAATTTCTCTAGACTGAAAGATGCTTTACCAAACTAAAAGAAATGTCTCTAACTCATTAGAATGTTAATATTATAATTTATAATTCTAGGGACATGATTTATCAGGTGATAAACTTATACTACCTAGTGGCGATAAGAACGGCGAAACGTAACTATTTCTCCACTCTTATCGCGTCTGCAGATAACCGGCCTGCCACCCTGTTTAGGGTGACCCGCTCCCTTCTTCACCTGAGGGCGCGGGATACCCCTTGTAGGGTCGTGCGGAGTAATTTACATGTTATCTGCATGACAAAATCGTTCAGATTCGGGACGGGTTGGCCTCCGATTGGACTAGTTCAGACGGGCTGACTGAGGCAAGTCTTGAGAATGCTATCTGGGAAGAGTTCGATCCTGTGATTCCTGAGGACATGGACAGGATGCTGGGGCAACTGAACGCCACCACATGTTTATTGGACCCGTGTCCCTCCTGGTTGGTACTGGCCTCCCGGGAGGTTACATGAGGCTGGCTCCAGGGAATTGTCAACGCTTCTTTGAGTGAGGGGTTTCTGCTGGCCACCTTGAAAGAGGCAGTGGTGAAGCCCCTCCTCAAGAAGCCTTCCCTGGACCTGGCTGTGTTGGCCAACTACCGTCCTGTCTCCAACCTTTGATTTCTTGCGAAGGTTGTTGAGAGTGTGGTGGCACGGCAGCTCCCTCAGCACCTGGATGAAGCTGTCTATCTGGACTCATGTCAGTCCGCCTTTCGGCCTGGGTACAGCACAGAGACGGCTCGGGATAGGGGTTGCTCATCTATCCTGGTCCTGTTAGATCTCTCAGCGGCTTTTGATACCATCGACCATGGTATCATGTTGCACCGGTTGGAGGGGTTGGGGGTGGGGGGCACCATTTTACGGTGGTTCTCCTCCTACCTCTCCAACCAGTCGCAATTTGTGTTGGCAGGAGGGCAGAGGTCGACGTCGAGGTGCCTCACTTGTGGGGTACCACAGGGGTCGGTCCTCTCACCTCTCCTGTTCAACATTTATATGAAGCCGCTGGGTGAGATCATCCATGGTTTCGGGGTAGAGTTCCATCAATACGCTGATGACACTCAGCAGTACATCTCTACCCCGGACCACCCCAACGATGCCGTGGAAGTGATGACCCGGTGTCTGGAGGGCGTGCGAGTCTGGATGGGGAGAAACAGGCTCCGACTCAACCCATCCAAGACTGAGTGGCTGTGGCTTCCGGCGTCACGGTATAGCCAGTTGGTGCCATCTCTGGCTATTGGAGGTGAGTTATTGGCCCCCACAGAGAGGGCTCGCAACTTGGGCATCCTCCTGGACTCTCGGCTGTCTCTAGAAAACCATATGATGGCCGTGGCCAGGGTGGCTTTCTATCAGGTTCGCCTGATACACCAGTTGCGTCCCTTTCTGGATCATGATGCTTTACGCATTGTCACTCAAGCCCTCATCACCTCCCGCATGGACTATTGCAATGCTCTCTACATGGGGCTCCCCTTGAGGTGCACCCGGAGGCTCCAGTTAGTTCAGAATGCGGCCAAGCAGGGGATTTTGAGAGCATCTAGACGCTCCCATGTGACACCTCTCCTGCGGGAGCTGCACTGGCTGCCTGTGGCTTTCCGGGTGCGCTTCAAGATATTGGTGACCATCTTTAAAGCGCTCCATGGCAAGGGACCTGGCTACTTGCAAGACCACCTCCTGCTACCAAATACCTCCCACCGACCAGTTCGCTCCCACAGAGAGGGCCTCCTCAGGATGCCATCGGCCAGGCAATGTCGGCTGGTGACCCCCAGGGGGAGAGCCTTCTCTGTGG
Source organism: Rhabdophis nuchalis (assembly GCA_039707465.1). NCBI lineage: Eukaryota > Metazoa > Chordata > Lepidosauria > Squamata > Natricidae > Rhabdophis > Rhabdophis nuchalis. Next base: position 76,416,688 of record CM077648.1, read on the forward strand.
CAGCTCCTGCCCTCTGGAACGACCTCCCCCCTGAATTATGCACGATCACGGACCTATGCCTCTTCCGTCGGGCCCTGAAGACCCATTTATTTTGTGCTGCCGGCCTGTCGTAGTTTTTAAATTGATTTTAGTAGGGGTTTTTAATTTGGCAGGCCAATTTATTTAATTATATCTTAACATTTGATCTTAACTTTTATATTACTCATTTTTACTGTTAGCTGTACACCGCCCTCAGTCCCGAAAGGGAGATAGGGCAGTATATAAATGCAATAAATCTTAATCTTAATACTGTGCAGATTTCATTTTGAAGTCATTTTGTACCAAAAGAAATATTCAGGGGTGTATGTCTATATTTTCTTTGATAATTTGTGAATTTTTTTCCCATCAGCACTTAGGAAGGAATGTGTTTAAGCACTGAAATAATTAGTTTTGCTCCATTTTTCTGTTGATTTTAAAAAAATAAGTGTAAAATTTTATGTAATCCACCTCACATTTCACTAGGAGCTAAACACATGTTCTACCAAAGCAATTCATCATGAAATAGAAGAGCATGTGAATTTAAACCCACTACTATATCAATTTCTATTCAAAATTTCAAAAAGGAGTGCATTTTTAAAAGAAAAAAAATTAAGGAAAACTATATCATCGTGGCACATCGTGTGAAAGAAAAAGCGAGAAAGGTAAGTTATAAATAATACATTTTGCAAACAAAAGATGGGTTGGGATGAACTGAAACAATGAAATGAGTTTGATTGTTGTACTTGGGTTTTTTTTTAAAAAAAATTCCCACCATTTCACTGGCCCATATTTTTTTTCATTTATACTGTGAGTTCTTCATAAATATTTCTTCATTTCTAAAGTTTAGCATCTTGGAGTTAGACAAAGCTAAAGAAAGCAATGATAGATTTATTTATTTATTTATTTATGTATTTATTTATTTATTTATTTATTTATTTATTTATTTATTTATTTATTTATTTATTTATTTATTTATTTGTTTGTTTATTTATATTTATTTATAGATTTTACTGATCTTTTTTTCTTGGAAGAAAATACATGAACAATAAACTTGCCTCTTGTTATCAAGAAAAGATTATGGTTGTCTACCACATAGGCAGAAAGGAGAGGAAAACAATGGAATGGACAGGAACACAATTTGAATGAAAATTGCCTCAAAGAAGGTCAAGTAAGAATGAAAATAAGGATAATGATAAATCAATCACAAAGAGTGTAGATTTCTCTCCATTCTGCACCTGCATGACATAACCACTGAAAGGCTACATGTCAAGATCCATCAATCAGTTAATCAAATCTTTCCCATTCCTACATCAGTTCTCCCCAAATAGAGCATTTCAGACAATGAAACATCAGGATTGTTGTTTTTAATGCAGGGGTCTCCAACCTTTGCAACTTTAAGTCTGAAGGACTTCAGCTCCCAGACTTCTCCAGCCAGGAAAGCTGGCTGGAGAAGTCTCAGAGCTGAAGTCCTTCAGACTTAAAGTTGCAAAGGTTGGAGACCCCTGTTTTAATGTGTTTCTGGTGCCTGCCACCATAAATCTCTCTGGAGTACAGACAAACTATATATTAGAGGTAAAGCTTCATGGAGGATTTTAAATTAGATTAGCCCTTTAAAATATGCCCTATCTTGTGCAAGTTAAAGACAACTCCAAATTTACCTAATCTGATCCAGAACTGGTTGTAATCTGCCCCAGTTTGGAACAATACCTAGAAATGTAAAGAATTTCAGATTGTCTTACTTTCATATTTAGCATTAATATTGCTTTCTGTTTTGGAAATTTTTCTTCTTAGAATCTTTAAAAAGAGTGAAGAAAGGGGAAAGAGAATATGTACAAGTGTATAGCCTATGACTTTATAGATAAATGTGTAGGAATTACAATAGATTCCTGGTCGACCTTGACATGGTTGCTCTAGGAATATGAGAAATATTTCTGAACAATATTACTTATCCAAGAAATTCTTCCATTTTGACATAAGAAGCTTCTATTTTACCCATCCTTGAGATATGGTGTGGTAAAACAATCCTTTCAGGAAATGCTCTCAATGCTAATATATATTCCTCACATGATTTTATAAACTTCTGCAGAGGTGAGATTAAAGTTATTCTGGGGTTCATCTTCTCAACAAAAAGAAAGTAGAAGATTTGGTTTCTTGTCCAGAATACTCTTAAAATGTCAATGACTCTAATTTTTCTATAAATATGTTATTACAATCTTCAATTGCATGTTAAAAAGGTCTCAAGACAACTGTCATGTGTCTAACAACCCATCAATATTATCTCTCCCTATAAGCTTTTTTGCCATTGTTTGCTTTCTCTTCATCATCATTTCTTTACAAAGGTAACAAGTTATTTCATAACTACAGTAGAACTGCAATAAAATGGTCAGTTGGAAGAATCATACTCTCTCTTAATTATGAAGTTACTGGTTTTACCATTCAGTTGGGAGGAGTGAAATGTAAGATTTACATCCATACAATTTTTGAATACAATTTTATATAACATATGCAACTTTCTATATTTTGCAAGCTGCTTTTCCTAATACAATGCATTCTAATCTCATTGTAACCACTTTTGTGTCTCCCTGATTCCCCATATAAACATTTTATACATTTTTTCTTTTACAAAGAACTGACTTACAAAATTTGGAGTAGTGTGTTTCAGTTCTTGTTTTGGATAATAGCTAGGAAATAATCAGATTCACATTACAATGCGAAGCTGAGCAATTTCTGTCCTCGTTCTTTTTATTAGTTATGACAGTTTCCTAGATGCGAGACTAATAATTGAAAGCAAAATATTTGTGTTGTTTAATGGCATGAATAAATGTAATAGAACTTTTCTTAGTTTCTTTAATATTCACCCCTGGTGAAGCTTACACAGTTAAACATCAGCCTCCTTTTTAGATCTATTGGCAAGCTGCTCATTCAGAAGAATAATCTTCAATAATCCAACTCTCTTTAACTGTTGGCATTATCTGCTTTTATATTCTATACCAAAATTCAATCTGGTAGTATATCATTGTTATATTTGTTATTTTATTTTTACTTATGAACTATAAGCTTTTTGGAGGGGGGGGGTATGTTTCAGAAAATATCAATTTGTGAGAACAGAAGATTTATTTATTTTCCACAGCATTGCATTATGCATTTTGAATATACTTATTCTCCTCAAAGATCCCCAAGGTGAAATGGCTTCTAGCCAAGCCAATGAGCTCCATGCTACAAAGATCATGAATCCCTCAGTGGAAGATGCAAATTACTGTTCTCATTTTCTTTTCTGGTTTCTGATATCATTCTAAAAACACATTTTATGTAAAAGTTCAGCTGCTGCTTGGATTTAATCTGTGTATAAAAATTGTTGTCTGTCATTTTTGGTACACAGCATTTGAATATCAAGGATTAGTTAGAACATTGTCACTTAAATACTGTTTATCTATTCAACAGCTCAAAATACTGCAACTTATCTAAGAATACATTTACATTTTCTGGAGAAATCCAAATCTTAAACATAAAAGAAGCTTCCTTATTAGTTAAAACCCAAGGAATACATTTATATTCAACTACAACTATGCACAATATATTCTATAATAAATAATGGAGGAGGAAAAGGTGGAGAAGAAAGAAGAGGAAGAGGAAGAATTTTGTCTGCTTCCTGGGATATATATACAATATATATACAACAATATACAAACCAAATTGATCAGCAGTCCCTCTCTCTTTAATTTATCCATGATCTTTCTCAAAGAAAGTAAGTTACCTTCTTGAAGCTACCTTTCATCAAATCTCTCAACATGCTTGTCAGTTTCCTTTCCACCCATTTTCAGATCTTAGTGTTCTTTAGTATGACTCTCTATCCATCCAGTCATTTGTTTGTGTACCAGCCCAAGTGCAGTTCATTTGACAAAGAAAAATGTCAGGGGATGCCAGTGAATATGGGAAAGGTTGTTAATCATGTCAGAGAAAGAGAGAGAGAAAGAATTTATGAAGAATAAAGATGATCCAACTGATCATCTGTGATAATTATGATAATTTGAAATCATGTCCAGATAGGATTTCAAATTAGAGAAACTGCCCATCTTATTCAAGTATCTCACCTATCCCCACTGGTTATTAGGATGTTAAAGCAGGGGTCTCCAACTTTTGCAACTTTAAGTCTGAAGGACTTCAGCTCCCAGACTTCTCCAGCCAGCTTTGAGCAGCATCTGAGCAGGCCAGTTCAGGGGCATGGCCAACGTGCTGTCACTACCAGTTCGGTGACTCACAGCCAATTATCACTACCAGTTCTCCCGAACCAGTCTGAATTGGGAGCAACCCACCTCTGAAGCAGGATGTCCATCTTGTTGGTTGCTTTAGCCCAGGAGTCTCCAAGCTTAGCAACTTTAAGTCTGAAGGACATCAGCTCCCAGACTTCTCCAGCCAGCTTTGCTGGCTGGAGAAGTCTGGGAGCTGAAGTCCTTCAGACTTAAAGTTGCAAAGGTTGGGGACCCCTGTGTTAAAGGCCAGTTTGCAAGCTGTTTCTGCAGAGTTGCATCTCTAGTGATGGCAGGTCTGCTGCCTTTCTGCTGTATCCAGCTACCCTACCATATTGCTAGTCTCAATTAGAGACATGATAATGACAATTATTCCATTGAATTCAATAGGAATGGTTCCTCTCTGCACCCAGTTTCCCAATGTTATTTATCATAACATAATGCTATTGACTATACAATTTAGATTTATGGCCAGATCTTGTAGTGTAACCATGGTATTAAACGCACCCATATTGGCTATACTAGAAAAAGGAAGCAATTGATTTCCTTCCCCACAAATATGCTCCAAATTGTATGCCCATTTCATCAAATGCAATTGTTAATGAGATTGTTAAAACATGATTGGTTCCACTGATGAAATGTACACATTTTATATGAAGTGTCATCACCTATAAATCAAGTAATATTCCAAATTAATGAATTTCACTGATCCAATTGAAACATAAAGATCTTCTTTACATTTCAGAACAGGTAGAAATAATGCTGGCTATGAAGACATCCAATATAACTGCAACAATTCATATACTGAATGAGTAGATTTGCCCAAAAAATGTCTGCAAAATGGGATTATCAATCCATGACTTAGTTAACATGGGAGTTATTTATTCACTTTAAGAGGCTCTATTTTAAAATTTTTGTAGGGTTTTTTTATGACCAGATAGATGTAGATTAGATTAGATTAGATTAGATTTTATTTTTTTCTATACCGCGTCCTCTCCCCAGGGGGATTCGGAGTGGTGCACAGGGAAAATTAAAACAACATCAAATATATACATAAATAAATACAATAAAAACAGATTAAATCAACTGTCCCTGCACTAAAATCCCCATTTTTAAAATTAACATTCCCTAACCCCTGAGGTAGAGACTAACCTAGGCCGGCCAAGCAGAAAAAGTGAGTTTTTAATTTCTGACGGAAGGAGCGGAGGTCCGTAGTTGTTCTAATGTCGGGGGGAAGGTCGTTCCAGAGGGCTGGGCCCGCCACAGAGAAGGCCCTTCCCATGGGCGTCACCCGCTGACAAAGTCTAGTGGACAGCACCCGGAGAAGTCCCTCTCTGTGGGAGCGAATCGGCCGGGAAAATGTATGGGGCAGAATCCGATCCCGCAGATAGCTAGGTCCCGAGCCATGGAGCGCTTTAAAGATGAGAACTAGCACCTTGAAGCGCACCCGAAAGACGACAGGTAGCCAGTGCAGCTCATGCAAGAGCGGTATTACATGGGTATACCTTGCGGTACCCATTATTGCTCGCGTGGCTGCATTCTGGACCAGCTGAAGTCTTCGGGTGCACCTCAAGGGGAGCCCCATGTAGAGAGAGTTACAATAGTCCAGTCGGGATGTCACGAAAGCATGAGTGACTGTGCGAAGTGCGTCCCGATCCAATAGGGGGCGCAACTGGCGAACCAGGCGAACCTGGTAAAACGCCCTCCTGGCCACGGCTGTCACTTGATCTTCCATGGACAGCCGGGCATCCAGGAGGACACCCAAGTTGCGCACCCCATCCACAGGGGCAAGATGTTCGCCCCCAATGGCCAGCGATGGAATCAGCTGGTTGAATCGGGCAGCCGGAAACCACAGCCACTCGGTCTTGGTCGGGTTGAGTCTGAGTCCGTTACTTCCCATCCAGATCCGTACGGCTTCCAGGCACTGGCACATCACCGCTACGGCATCGTTGGGGTGGTTTGGGGTAGATATATACAGCTGAGTATCATCAGCATAGAGATGGTACTCTACCCCAAAGCCACGGATGATCTCACCCAGCGGCTTCATATATGTGTTGAACAGGAGAGGCGAGAGGACCGACCCCTGAGGTACCCCACATGTGAGGGGTCTCGAGGTCGACCTCTGCTCTCCTGCCAACACAAATTGCGATCGGCCAGAGAGGTAGGAGGAGAACCACCGTAAAATGGTGCCTCCCACCCCCAACCCCTCCAGCCGATGCAATAGGATACCATGGTCGATGGTATCGAAAGCCGCCGAGAGGTCTAATAGGACCAGGATGGAGGAGCAACCCCCATCTCTGGCCCTCCAGAGATCATCGACCAATGCGACCAATGCCGTCTCGGTGCTATGCCCGGGCCGAAAGCCGGACTGGCGCGGGTCTAGATAATCAACTTCCTCCATGTGACGGGGAAACTGTTGTGCCACCACACTCTCAACAACCTTCGCCAAAAAGGGAAGGTTGGAGACTGGACGATAGTTGGTTAATAAAGCTGGATCCAAAGAGGGCTTCTTAAGGAGGTGCCTCACCATAGCCTCTTTTAGGGAAGCAGGTAAGGCACCCTCACTTAAGGATGCGTTGACAACCTCTTGGAGCCAGCCTCGTGTCACCTCCCAGGATGCCAGTACAAGCCAGGAGGGACACGGGTCCAATAAACATGTGGTGGCTCGCAGTCGCCCACGTAATCTGTCCATATCCTCGGAAGTAACGGAGTCAAACTCCTCCCAAACAAGATCTGTCTCGTGGCATCCCACTGGGCCATCAATGGAGGCTAACTCATTCTGTATCTGAGCGATTTTCTCCTGCAGATAAATCACAAATTCCTCTGCTCTACCCTGTAGCGGGGCTTCCCGCACCCTCTGTTGAAGGAGGGAGCGGGTCACCCTAAACAGGGCGGCAGGGCGGTTTTCTGCGGATGCTATGAGAGTGGCACAATGATGACGTTTGGCCACTCTCAGCGCCACAATGTAAGTCCGTAAATGGGCTCTTACCTGTGTCCGGTCAGATTCAGAACGGGTAGACCTCCATCTTCTATCTAGGCATCTCTTGTGGCGTTTCATCACCCTCAGCTCCTTGGTAAACCAAGGAGCCAGGGTGGCTCGCCGCCGCAAGAGAGGCCGCAAGGGCGCGACCCGATCCAAGGCTCCCGTGGTCACAATATTCCATGCGGCCACGAGTCCTCCATCGGGGCGCGGGTCAGGGGTACAGGAAGTGGCCCAAGCGCCGTCTGGAACCCATCAGGGTCCATCAGGCGCCTGGGGCGGAACCAGTATGTACAGTACATGTATATAAAATATTATTGAAAAGTACAAGCAATGGCAGTGAATTGCAATTACTATAATTTAAATGTCTAAAGATGGCACTGTGTCATTGAAACAACTCAATGTGAATGCTGAAAAGAATCCCTGATATTGTAGTTTAAACTCCAGTGTGGAACTTTTGGGAGGGAAAAAAGTAAAGAAAAACTAGATTGAGGCTATTCAGCTGAAATGTCCATATACCTTCTGTATTTTTTCTTTAAAAAAAACAGTTTCTTTAATTATCTACTAGAAGAATACACTTTAAAAATGCCTTGCAATTTAAAGGCCATTTTGCCTGTCATCATACCCATTCATTTAGCTTCTGCTACCAGCCAAAGAAGAAATATACAGTGGAAGTATAATATACTTTTACAGAGAATTTAGGAACCTGCCATACCATTCAGCTAGTTCCTGATGAACACCCAAAAGAAAAACAAAGCCTTGTTACTATATTCAGAGATTTGAAAGGCCTGTGATCAATTTTTAAAAGTGCAAGAATTGTGTGGGACTTGCTATATGTGTGCTAATTTACAGTGGTGCAGTTGTCTGTTTTCAAGCTAAAAACCTGAAAATACTAAAAGAGAGATTCAGAGAAACTTATTCAGAACAATATGTCCAGAGCTTCTTATAGGGCAGGGGTCTCCAACCTTGGCAACTTTAAGTCTGAAGGACTTCAGTTCCCAGAATCCTCCAGCCAGCAAAGCTGGCTGGAGAATTCTAGGAGCTGAAGTCCTTCAGACTTAAAGTTGCCAAGGTTGGAGACCCCTGTTATAGGGCATATATAAATATAACATTTTATTACACATTGTGTGAAAGAAGAAGGAAATGCCATATAAGCAAAATGTACATGGATATTAAAATAAAATATTATCAATGAGTAGAAACAATAACAAAGTACTGAAATTACTATAATTGAAAAGGTAGACTGGTTAGAAGAATCTCTAAATGTTTTCTCAGTAGCAGAAATGGCTTTCTGATCATATTGAGAGGCTTTGTTTGGATGCTATTGCCCACAATGAAACGATGAAGGGGAAAACCAGCCTTCTTATAATGGGCCCATGAATCAATGGAATGCTCTCACTTAGAATCTCTCTTGGAGAGCTCACTGCCCCTATTTAGATATCGAATTAATTTCCTTTTCAAATAGGTATGTAAATCTTTAAAAACTATCAGAACCAGGATGGAATAATAATCAGTATGTCATATTATCTGGGAAAGAAGTTTCAATTCAGCAACACCCTGAATTGAAACTTCAAATTCAGGGTGAACACCAATTCACCCTGAATTGAATTTTTTTTTAAATTAAAAAAGTACATATCAAATGTATTGCTGTTTCCTTTTATTATTATTACTGTTACATTTGGCTTACTGCTTTGACATGATTTGTCAATCAATGAACAGCCAGAATTTATCAATTCTCTGAAAAATATATCATGGATTTCAATGAATGTGTTAGGGATTCTTCCTCTGTAAAAGTTAATCTTCATGCATTAGTATGGAACCTGAAATAAATTTTATCTGAAATTTTGTCTAACATAATTTGACAATAACTTCAAAACTCCAGTAAGCCCAGTTGGAATGAGCTAGTTTTATTGACTTTAGCTAATTTCTATTTTTCAAGCCAAGGTTATGTAAAGAATGAAAGAGATAAGGTCAACAGAGATATGCAAGCTTTATTGTCTTGGCAAAAGAGACTAAAGATAATGTTTAGTTCAGACACCTCCCAAATTCACTAAACCAGGACAAAGCTAAGGAGAAGAATGGCATAATCAGTCTTGCAAGATTTTTTTTAATTATAACCAATCTTGATACAAGTAATTTTAGCCTTCCTGTGGAGTTGCTTCCTGATGTGGCCTCTCTGGTCTGGCTAACAGGTTTCGAGCAAGGTTACAAAATTAAATTGGCTAATGTGATGCCAGCTCTTTGTCTGCTAAACTAGGGTATAGTGGTGCTGATGTTTGAAGTTCTAAACCAGTTTTTCTCAAACTTGGCAACCTTAAGACATGTGGATTTCAACTGCAGATTTCTAGGAGTTGAAGTCCAAAGAATTTAAAGTTGCCAAGTTTGAGAAACACGGCCAGAGTATCTTCAGTAATGCTTCTTCTCATTTGTCTCAAGCTATTCTGATTTTTCACACTGTCCTCCAAATGTCCCTAGCAAATTTTCCAAATCATCACCAGAGAAAATGGTCTCAAATGTGTGAATGTAGGAATGACCTTGGAAGACTAGGTGAAGAGATGTTGCCTAAGGAACAGTTCTATAGATATAATTCTATACATAATAATGCATACCTAGATTGCATTTTATAACTATACTGATACATTGTTCTGAGTTTCATCAGTCAATAGGAAAAATTTGTATCAGATCAGATTGTTTGCCCACCTAGATAAGACTAATCTTATTGCATTCTTTGATAATGTAACAAAATTAGTGGACCAGAGGAATGCCGTCAATATAGTTTGCTTGGACTTCAGTAAGGCATTTGACAAGGTAGACCATAACCTACTACTAGATAAAGTAGAAGAATGTGGGTTAAACAGCATCACCACCAGATGGATTCGTAACTGGCTGGCCAACCGCACTCAACGTGTATGGAACTGTATCTACCTGGAGGGAAGTATGCAGTGGAGTACCCCAAGGCTCTGTTTTAGGCCCAGTACTCTTCAACATCTTCATCAATGATTTGGATGAGGGAATAAATGGGGAACTCATCAAATTAGCAGATGACACCAAGCTGGCAGGAATACCCAACACTCTAGAAGATAGGCTTAAGATACAGAAGGATCTTGACAAACCTGAACATTGGGCACTATCTATAAAATGAAATTCAATGGTGAAAAGAGTAAGGTTCTACATTTAGGCAACCAAAACGAAATGCACAGGTACAGTATAGGTGGTACCTGTGCTCAATAGTAATAACTGTGAGAGGGATCTTGGCGTCCTAGTGGACAACCATTTAAATATGAGCCAGGAGTGTGCAACAGCTGCCAAAAAAGCCAACACAGTTCTAGGCTGCATAAACAGAGGGATAGAATCAAGATCACGTGAAGTGTTAATACCACTTTGTAATGCCTTTGCAGTATTCCACACTTGGAATACTGCATTCAGTTTTGGTCGCCACGATGTAGAAAAAATGTGGAGACTCTAGAAAGAGTGCAGAGAAGAGCAACAAAGATGATTAAGGGACCAGAGACTGAAACATATGAAGAACGGTTGCAGGAACTGGGTATGTCTAGTTTAATGAAAAGAAGGAGTAGGGGACACATGATAGCAGTGTTCCAATATCTCAGGGGTTGCCACAAAGAAGAGGGAGTCAAACTATTCTCCAAAGCACCTGAGGGCAGAACAAGAAGCAATGGGTGGAAACTAATCAAGGAGAGAAGCAACTTAGAACTGAGAAGAAATTTCCTGACAGTGAGAACAATTCATCAGTGGAACAGAAGTTGCCTCCAGAAGTTGTGAATGCCCCAACACTGGAAGTCTTTAAGATGATGTTGGATAGCCATTTGTCTGAAATGGTATATGGTTTCCTGCCTAGGCAGGGAGTTGGACCAGAAGACCTCCAAGGTCCCTTCCAATTCTGCTATTGTATAGTCATTGTAAGATCAAACCTTAATATTTCACGGCCTGAGTGCTTTTTTTAATTAGGGTAAATATGGGACACAGCATACTGCTTCCACTTTTGCCTTTCATCCTCAATCCAGGAGCCTTCACAGTCAGTTTCTTTTTCGACAAACTATTTTTGTGTTACATTTATATTTACTGACAAAGAAATAGAAAGCAGAAGGAGTATGCTCCATCCCATAATTAGGTAGACCAGGTTGTCCTGATTAAAAAAAACACTTAATGTCTCCCCTGATATAGCCAACAAAGTGAGGAGAGCCTGCGGTTTAGAGGTTAATACATGTACCTAATATATAAGTAGCCCAGATTCGAATCCCAGAAGGATATGGCAAGCTAAATAGCTTTATTTCTTTTTCGGTAAATATACGTATAACACAAATTTCTGGCAATTTGATGGTGTTTGAGTATTTCAGACTTCAATTTTCATTAACCTCAGGAAGCATGACTAAAGATAAAGATGGTGGAAATTGAAGCTGACAACCTTCTAATCCCTTTCATAGACAACAACACTCCTAAGCCTCAAGCAGACATCTTTCCCATCACTTGTTATATAATCCTTTTAATTTAATTTGTCACAGATTGACCTATTGAATTTACAAACACCAAGCATCTGCTTTTCTGCAACACGATGCTTTCAAAAATGTAATTTTATAAACTGATGCAAGCAGTATGTTTCCTTTTGGAAAATATTTTATGAAATTGTGTTCAAAAATTTTAAATTTTCCAGTGTGATTTTTCATCTTTTTTGGTCAGTCTGGTTAATATCACACAGACAGACAGAGACACAGAGAGACAGAGACAGAGAGACAGAGACAGAGAGAGAGAGAGAGAGAGAGAGAGAGAGAGAGAGAGAGAGAGAGAGAGAGAGAGAGAGAGAGAGAGAGAGAGAGAGAGAGAGAGAGAGAGAGAGAGAGAGAGAGAGAGATTATCTTTACTGCAGTTAATAGGATATAGGCCAAAGCAATACAATTATTAGTAGTAGTAGTAAAAAACTAAGAACCATCTTTTTCTCAGTATAATTTGACGGATTCCTCGGGGCTCTCTGAGATTGGTTTTCTTCTTACAGACATTTCATTACCCAAATTGGTAACATCATCAGGGCTAGTCTAGCACCAATGATGTTACCTAGTTTGGGTACTGAGACATCTGCAAGAAAACAACCAAGGACCCCTCATTTCAACCCTAATCCCAAACTACAAATATTCCCCTATATCAGTATAGTTTTTAGTTGATACACAAAATAATTTCATCTTCTTTATACTCGAGGCAATACTTTTCCATATCTGTAGTGGCACGCATATTAAAAGAACAAAAAAATCCTTCGGCAATATATTCAGAATACAATTATGCCATTTACTGTTATATCATAAAAGCAAAGAAGCTGATTGATTAGAGGGCTGGAACACCTTCCTTACCATCTGAGAATGCAACGGCTGGGTGTCTTCACTCTAGAACGACGGCGCCTGAGAGGTGACCTGATTGAAGTCTATCAAATCATGCACAGTGTGGACAAAGTAGGAAAGAAAAAACTGTTTTCCCTATAGCACAACACTATAACTAGGGGGCACTCTATGAAACTTTTGATAGCTAGACCTCAAACAAATAAGAGGAAGTACTTTTTCACCCAGAGGATCACTGGTCTATGGAACTCCCTGCCAGAAGAAGTGGTGACAGCTGTCAGCCTCGACACCTTTAAGAAAGGATGAGACGAGTTCATGGAGAACAAGGGTATCAATGGCTATCATGATGGATGCCTAAGGACACCCTCCGGGTTGGAGAGATAGGCAGGATATTTCTCAATGCCATTTGCAGGGAATCATAAGCAGGTGAAGACATCTGCTTGGGAATACCCTGAAGCAGATGGTGAGCCACTGTGTGAGACAGAATGCTGGGCTGGATGGGCTGTGGCCTGTTCCAGCAAGGCTATTCTTATGTTCTTATGTTCTTAAGCTAATTTCTGTGATCTCTTCTCTATAGAGCATGCTAGAAAATTAAAACATGAAGATAGAAGGTAAATAAAATCACAAAGGGTACAGAGAAGAGTAATAAAGATGGTAAGAAGACTGGAAGCCAATCCTATAAAGAATTGCTAAAGGAACGGGGCATCTTTAGCTTTAAAAAGAGAATGCTAAAAGGGGACACGGCAGAAAGCTTCTAATACTTCAAATGCTGTGATAGGAAAGAAAATATGGATTTATTCTCATAGTCCCCGAAGATAGGACAAGAACAATGGGTGGGTGCTTTACAGAAAAACATCCAAAGTTGAAACAAGTTTCCTGAAAATGAGAGGTATTACGCAGTATGACGTCCTGCCTCTAATATCAAAGAAATGGTGGAATAGAATCGTTAAAGAATAGATGTTAAAGGGGGACAAAATGAAATGTGGATTACACAAGTTAAAATAATGGTGAAGAGATCTTCACCAGATAATAGTAGAGTTATCTTTCATTGAGTTACCCGACGTTGAATTCTCCTGCAACAAATTGGCTGCATCAGGTGGTCCTCTGTCAAATTGGCTAGGACAAGATGACCACGGCAAACCGTCCCATTCCAATTAAGGACATGAATGACATAAAATTTTAACAAATAAATAAACTCTGACAGTCTAAACCAGGGGTCTCCAATCTTTGTGACTTTAAGTCTGAAGTCCTTCAGACTTAAAGTCGCAAAGGTTGGAGACCCCTGGTCTAAACTATAATTGGATTGCCTGACATTACAATTTTATAAATTAAAAATTACAAGTTGAAACATTTCTCTGTCAAATTGCCCTACTTTCTTCAGCCATATCTAAGCAAATTTGTCCTTGGATTGTTTCTTTCCTATCTTCCTAATGCACCTTTTTTCCTGGCTAGAAGCAGACAACAATTCTCATAATAATGCCATAACTCTTTAGTCCTATAAAGAGGAAAGGACTGCCTTCAAGCAATTAGGATTTAAAAATGGAATTAATCTTGCCATTTGTTCATTTGTAGTAATTTACTCATTTCATTTGTAAAACGTTCCTATTTGCAGTTAGGAGAATTAGTTAAAGCTTTGCTGGCTGGAGAAGTCTGGGAGCTGAAGTCCTTCAGACTTAAAGTTGCAAAGGTTGGAGACCCCTGATCTAAAGGACAGTTAGATTGGATGAAAATTCAAGTTATACAACTTTTTCTCATCTGGTACAATGTAATCTAGAGACATTCATTTAAAAACAAGCAATTATAGATTTTAAAGGCTATTGAAGTAGAATCCACTGTTAACCTATCCTGGTAAATAAATATATCATCGATATTAAAACAATATGATGGGGGTGGGAAATCTGTAGTTCAATATTATTTAGGTAGTCTTTTAATCATTTTGAAATCTCCCAACCGCAATTGCCAACAATTGATTAGATGGTGTTCTCCACATTTTGAAGCAAAAAATTTGCTAACATTATAGTATATGTTCTAAAATAGGTTTAACCATTCTAGGATGAAAAATCATATCTCGTCACAACAGGAAACAAACAAACAAACAAAAACAATAACAAAAGTTGTAGTCCATTCATAGTAATCATGCCCAATTTGCTTTATAGCTTCATCAATCATCACTCTTGAACATTCTCCAAAATATTAAGGGCAACCCAGGCACCTAAAAATCTCTGAAGTAAAGTATCCCTGTGTTACCATCTAGGATCGATAGCACTACCTTTTGCACCTCAAGAAAGATTGCAGAGACTAAACTGCTCGTAGAACCAGGCTTCCTCGTGGTTTTTAATTAAGAGATAGCATCAAATTTCTATATGTTCTTGCCTTTGTACTAGAACAGATTTGGGAGTGGTCTTTGCAAGAAACTGCATAAGATATTGAACTAAGGGGAACTGAATTCAGAGAACAATTATCATTGCCCATTTACTCAACTACTACAAAGCCACTTAAATATACAGCCCAAAAATTCAGTTTTTGTCGATTGGAAAGTTGCAGTGTTGACCTGCATTAAATACTATTAAATAATTAATATTTGTAGAAGAAATCTCATCTTATATAGCAGGAATCCATTGTAGAATGGAAAGCTATAGGTCTTGCAGGCAACATCCAGACCATAGATGGGAACTGCCTTCACTGATGTTAGATACATTTGAGCAAATATCCTGCCTACTAGGTGAATAATTTCTCTTTAGAATTTTGTTCATTATTGGCTTCCTTTCCCCCACAAAAGAAGCATTTGTATTTCAAAAACACACCATGTAGCAGTCCAAAATTGTCAGAGAGCTTAGCTTAATTTATTGGAACTCACACAGTTTTAATTAGTGAATTTGCATATGTTTCCTGCCTTAGTTTGCTTTCTCAGCTCAAGGAGTCAAGGGACTCTGTTTTATTGTACTGATGAATGCTGCCTCTCTATAACACTTGAGATTTACAAGACTGTATGCATCAGAAAAAACTCTGGGGGCTTCAGCATTTGTCGGATGTCCATGGCTGTCAATATTCATAGTTAATGTCACTGAGCTGACTATTTCAAATGATATCATACATTACCCAAAATAACTGTTTTAGATCTGAAAATAGTCTACACTGCAGATTCAAGACAATTTGGGCATGAACAGGAGAAACACAATGAATGCACCAAAATATTTGAATAACTTCTTCCTTAAAAAGTTTCAAATTATTGCCATTCGTCCTTGCAGCCAAACATAAGCAGAATTTGTGATAACAATGTCTGGAGTCATATCGACATTATTTATAGGTAGGAGAAAAGTGAAATGCACAGAAGAGCCAATAAAATGAGTTGAAAAGTGTATTTAGGTTACTTTTAGTATGTTAAAAAAAGAAGTAATGAATATTTCCCAAATATTTGGAGCATTTTCTATGTGAAGATATATCTCTATTATACATGTCAAATCAGAGTTTGTAGGTATGTAATTCTTATAGCACTTTGTAATTTTCAAGCTAATTAAAGTTACTCCTCAGCACATATATTTGTTTTTCTCCTAACGATTCCTTAATTTTCAAAGAAGAATATATTAGTTTTAGAACTTTTTTGAAGATTAGATTTGGCGCATATTTGGAGAACATTTTCACAATTCTGTGTTCTTAAACTTTGAAATGAACTGACACATTCTACATATCAATATCTATGCATGAGTGTGCTCGTCATAGATATAATGATGAGCATTTTATTTGGTGTTTATTCAGTTAAGATATTCAATTGAAATAGAAAGATTGTTGCATTTTAAAAGGAATGAAATGCCTAAAATATTAAACTGCCCACATTTTACATTTAAATAAATAATAGAAATCAACCAATGATGTCTAATAAATAAGATTTTTTTTAATTTCTTCTGTGATGATTTACTCAGTACTATAATAGATTTTGTTACATTCTATTTGTAATGATAGATTTTTTTTTACTACAGGCATGGATTATAAGTGTATGATTTATTTAGTAAAGTATCTTTATCCCTTCCTAGTGCATATTTTCCATAAATTATGTTTCCCATTAACTTCTATCATTTTCAAGTTTTATTTCTATTAAACTGTTACGATTTATTTACAAACAGATGTAGAAGGGACGCCATTTGGAAATGTTCAGCATTTTATAGCTATTAAGCACAAATTTAATGTGATTTCCCTTTCCCTGATTTCGGAAGACTGCTAGCTTTGCATGAAAGGCTATGACTGCCACTATAAAATAAGCATTTGATGCTATATCCTGAAGATTGCCTTAAAAAACTCTCTACTCTTAGCAAGCATTGTCTTTATAACTATCAACATATTCCATAGCAGTTTAGTAACACAAACTGAATGTACAGTGAAAAATAACTTCCTAGCATTCCTATTCTCTATGCTTTTGTTAGTGCTTCTTTTGATCTCCCCCCATAGTGATGAAGCCTATCAAATTTTATACACTTTGAGGTTGCCCTGTATAAAAATAAATGAGTAAATCTTAATACTAGTGCAAACAAGGATAATGTATGCCTGTCTCATTCTCAAAGTGGGGGAAAGAATAAAGCAACGTCTTGGCAACATGGCAAGAAAAAAAAATGTTGCAGGACGTGTCATTTACATAAGAACATAAGAATAGCCTTGCTGGAACAAGTCACAGCCCATCCAGTCCAGCATTCTGTCTCACACAGTGGCTCACCATTTGCTTCAGGGTCTTCTCAAGCAGATGTCTTCACCTGCTTATGATTCCCTGCAAATGGCATTGAGAAATATCCTGCCTATCTCTCCAACCCGGAGGGTGTCCTTAGGCATCCATAATGATAGCCATGGATACCCTTGTTCTCCATGAACTCGTCTAATCCTTTCTTAAAGGTGTCGAAGCTGACAGCTGTCACCACTTCTTCTGGCAGGGAGTTCCATAGACCATTGATCCTCTGGGTGAAAAAGTACTTCCTCTTATTTGTTGGAGGTCTAGCTTCCAAAAGTTTCATAGAGTGCCCCCTAGCAGTGGCGTAGCGTGGGGGGTGCAGGGGGGCCGGCCGCACCGGCGCAACATCTGGGGGGGGGGCGCTCGCACTCGCAGCTCTCCGTCGCTTCGGGAAAGGGGATCGAGTAAGGCAGGAACAGCGGCAGCCGGGGAATGTGGCCACCGCCGCGGGGACCGGAGAAGCGTCGCCCGAAGCAAGAGCGGCTGCAAGAGGAGGCGTTTTCTCCCCGTCGCCCCGTCTTCTTCCTTGGGGAAAGGATCTTAGGGGCTTTTTCATATTTTTATTAGTATTATTTCTCGGGCGGGGGAGGGGGGATCCGGAATCCAGGAAACCGGGAGGGGGCGGGAAATCGCAGGGAAAAGGAAGAGAGCTCGGCGGGCGGAAGGTGGGGACAGCTCGCGCGTTCCAGCTGATTCAGCAGCGGTCTTGTGAATGCGCGGAGATGTAGCTGACAGGGCGGGAGAGGCGTCGCGCTCTCCGGATCGAAGGGAGGCCAGCTCTTTCGGGTACCTGCCGGCTGTGGCTGCCTCCCCTACCCCGCTGCCGTCGGATCTTCCTGCACCCCTCCTCTCCCCCCTTCCCGTTTCTCACTTCCCCGCCGCTCCGCATGCTGCGCCCTCCCCGTCCTCGATGCTGCTGCTTCCCCCCGGGGGAGGGCTACAAAGGCGCCGAGAAGGATGAGCGAAGGGGTCGCCTCGCCGCTGGGTGCCGCAGCCGCTGCCGAGGAGGGGGCGGCGGCGGGCGGGTACCCTGCGGCGGGCGATGGAATGGAAGAGACTCGAGTGCTAAAATCCACGGGTTAGGGGGCGCAAATTACTTGCCTTGCCCCGGGTGCTGACAACCCAAGCTACGCCACTGCCCCCTAGTTCTAGTGTTGTGCGATAGGGAAAACAGTTTTCCCTTTTCTACTTTGTCCACACCGTGCATGATTTTATAATATGAAGGACAAACAGACTAATTTTGACCTAGAATATAGCCATATTGCAACTTATATGAACATGCATGGGCACAAATAAACATATATTCCCATACAAGTTTTATCTTATTATATTAAAATACCTCTAATACCACAAATTTTATGTTTCACCTCTGGAATAATCTTGGAGAATTTCCATTCTACCACATGATGCATCTTGTAGGGTTTTTTTTTAATTTAGTTGAAGGTGTAAAACCCCACTATGTATAGATAGCAAGAAAACAGTGAAGGTGAGTGAATAACTGTACCTTGGCAACAATAGTTAGCCAATGGGTTAGCTATTACACATGAATAACTACCTTAATAACTGCCTTCAACTACCCATTTTTCAATCATCTCTCTTGCTAATTCTATACTGCCTAAGCTGGAAAACAAATTGCAAGTTGAGAAGAGCATGTCTGAAAGGAATTAAAAATGCTAAAAGTTCCCTAAAACTTGCTAAACAAAACCATGATGCAAGTAATGTAAAAAAAATAGGCTATTTAAAAGTATGTTAGCTAACTCCAAGCATAAATAGGCTTTATTTTTATCCATCTTCTTTTTCACATAACCCATTTAGCATTTGCTTATTTGCTGCTCTAAAAGCTTCTCAGTGTTTTTTCAGCACACATGGAATCCTAAACCTTTTAAGGCGATGGAAGAGGCAGACAGAATAAAACTATTAAACATCATATAAATGTTTTATTTTCATATTGTTTGGGATCAGATGCAAAATCTGCAGCTAGCTGATAATTGATAAATCCTGAAGCACAAGAGAATTTGAAAATCAGCTGGCAGTTCCAGGTGCTGAGCTGCTTCTTCCTTTTGTAGTGCTGTTGTGCCTCCATGATTACCATCTACTGGTAACCATAGGAACAATGTCTGCAGTGATTTCTTAAAGTGGAAGCAGAAATACTGCCTAAATAAATTCTACCCAAGGAGGTTGTACATGCATGTATTCTAATTACTGGATGCAGTATATCATACTTCATTTTATATTCATTCTCTGAACTGAAGAAAAAAAATAAAAATGCATCTTTTCTTCCATTTGTGATTCAGATACATTACAAAGGCTACAGATTCTAAAGTATTCATTTTTCTTGCAAACAGAAAGGATTATTAACAAACTAGTACTTTATAACCAACATGCCATTTCTGAAAATTAAGCTCTGTCCTATTCCTGTTGTTGTTTTGTGTATTTCTTATTATGTTAATATTTAATGTTTATTGAATTTGTATACCGCCCTTCTCCCTTGTGGGACTCAGGGCGGTGAACAGACATAATAAAAACAACAAAGGCATGAATATATTAAATACTTTAAAATGTCAATTAAAATGTCAATTAAATTAGGGGCCTGTTCTAAAACCAAATAAAATTACTAAATAAAATCAATTAAAATTTATTAAAAAACTACACCAGGCCGGCCATATGGAATAAATGCGTTTTCAAGGCCCGGCGGAAGAGGCGTAGGTCAGTGATCATACGTAGGTCGGATATAATAGGATCCCTATAGAGAAGAAGAGGAGGACACTTTCTGTTGCCACCCAAAAATCTTCTGGATCTTTGCAAATCAGGTCTAACATCCCATGCAAAAAGAAAAAGAAAAAGTTGAATCAGAAAACTTTAAATCCAGAAAAGTAATCAAGCAGTGGTTTCCCAGCATTTAAAAAGAAACAAGATGATTAAGACAATATGAATTTGTCAAAGATGTGTCACACCCAGACAAATCTTACTACTTTTTTAAAATAGAGATTAAATTAATAGACCAAGATAATGATATGGATATGGTCTACTTAGATTTCAGTAAAGCATTGGATAAATTGGCCATAGTCTCTTTCTTGATAAAATGGAATATGGTAGATGGTCGCAAATGTTTGATTTGCAGCAATCTGAACAACCATACCAGATGCAATGGTCTTTAAATGAGCTTTATCTACACGGAAAGAGGCATTCAGCAAAATACCTCAGTCTTTTGTATTACAGTTGTTGGAAGAAATATCCATCTGGGTTCAGTTCCAAGTGGGAAGAAAGACACTGGAAACATGGAGGCTGATCGGAAAGATGGTTTATTTGATGGACATGGGTTTTAGGTCCTGGACAGCCAAACAGATGGAATTGAGAGAGAGAGCGGTATTTATACCCTCTCTTGGGACTTGCCCTTGAGCTTCCTGTTCCTGTGCAAGAAATGTATTCTATTGCTTGTCAGAGTCCCAGGGAGCTATGCAGAGGTCATAGCTAACTTTTTAGGTTGTCTGAATTAAGTTTGGTTGAACCTTTCTGGGTGATGTAATGTCTCCAGGTGATTGGGTTTACCTGATACGCCAATTGCGCCCCTTTCTAGATCGAGATGCCCTACGCACGGTCACTCAAGCCCTTGTTATTTCCTGCCTAGACTACTGCAATGCCCTCTACATGGGGCTTCCCTTGAGGTGCACCCGGAGGCTCCAGCTAGTGCAGAATGCGGCGGCGCGGAGGATTTTGGGAGTCTCTCGCTACTCCCACGTAACACCTCTCCTGCGCGAGCTGCACTGGCTGCCTGTGGTCTTCCGGGTGCGCTTCAAGGTGCTAGTTACCGTCTTCAAAGCGCTCCATGGCACGGGTCCTGGTTACTTGAGAGACCGCCTCCTACCACATTCCTCCCTTTGACCTGTCCGCTCCCACAGAGTGGGCCTTCTCAGGGTGCCGTCAGCTGGTCAATGCTGGCTGGTGACTCCCAGGGGATGAGCCTTCTCTATGGCGGGTCCGACACTCTGGAACGACCTGCCCCCCGATATCCGTACCATCATGAACCTACGACTCTTCCGTCGGATGTTAAAAGCACATTTCTTCCATCTAGCTGGCCTGACATAGACTAGGGAATAATTTTAAATTTGATATTTATTGGTTTTAATTTTATTTATCCAAATTTTAGCACAGATTTAATTAATTTAATTATTTTTTATACTTTGTATATTGTTGGGTTTTTATCTTCTGTGCACCGTCCTGAATCCCTTTTAGGTGAAATAGGGCGGTATATAAATCGAATAGATAGATAGATAGATAGATAGATAGATAGATAGATAGATAGATAGATAGATAGATAGATAGATAGATAGATAGATAGATAGATAGATAGATAGATAAATAAATTGCACAATGCAGTGAGCTCTGCTGCAAGATGGGTTAATCTTACTACCGGTATGTCCTGAGGGTCCTGTCTTAATCCCATTACTCTGGAGCTGAAGTTCTAATTGTCTTGTAGATAGGCTGGCCCAGTCTTAATGTGCACCAAATATCTGTTGGGGGTCAGAGAGCTGCAGGGAGCTGCTTTTTGTCTTTAAAAGCATGTTTCTCCTTTTCTCATCTAGGGAAATATAATATTCTGCCTTTTTAATATTTCCTAGAATATTTCATTCTTCTAGGAGAGGGGTGAGTGCTAACTTTTTACATAGTCATAAGGCACATTGCTGACTATTCCACTCCCAATCTCTAATTAATAGAAATAGTCATGGCAGTTCCTAGGATCTCCAAACTAAAATAGCAATAATGCATGGAAATGTATATGTCATCGCTTTATTAAATCCTCTTTCCAAATAAATTTGCCCATGTGTAGCATCACCCTATTGTTTGGCCATTTCCCCCCCCTAACATTATGTAAGAAGATAAAATGTGCTGTTCACAATGTTTGAATTCTCTACTTTGGGCCACATTACAAGGATAGGAAAGGCTATAAAGGTTGAACATTCAATTTGCGAGAGTGGCTATGGTTGAAAGATAGTGATTCACTTAAATCAACCTGTGAGCTTTCATGGCTAAAACCAAAGCTAGGTGAACTTGAGTCAGATGTCCCTAGTTGTAATCTAACACCTTAAGCCCCTCAGCTAAGGCTTAAGGTGAAAATAAATGTTGCAAGAAGTTGGAAATAAAATGTAGGTATCTTATAAATACAAGCTATAGTCCAGAGGTTCCCAAACTTGGCAACTTTAAGACTTGTGGACTTCAACTCCCAGAAATCTCCAGCCAGCAGAGCTGGCTGGAGATTTCTCAGAGTTGAAGTCCACAAGTCTTAAAGTTGCCAAGTTTGGGAACCTCTGCTATAGCCCAATTCAGTATGAAATACTTTTATAAAGGCATAAACATTTCATAGAAGTGGAAACACACAAATAAGCAGTGATGGGATCCAAGACCTTCACAAATATATCTTCACTTCAAAATGCTTTGAACTGAAACCTTTGACAGTTGAAATCGCAAATGTGTATTTGCATTTGTGCTTTCAGCATGAAACCCAACTCGTAGAAAGGTTAACATATGCTAGGAAACAGCTGTCCTTTCTTTAGTGAAATGAATAAACTTGGTTATATAAATATCCAGCAATCATAAAAGGATGGTGTCTCAACAGGACTGAAAAAAATGAGGAAGACTGTATAGAAAATGAACAAAAATAAACATAGATTTTTAGATGATCTTTGGAACACTCAATATAAAGATATGCTTGCTTGGTAACTCTTTTACATTCTGACAAAACTAAATGCTTTAATATCTTTAAACGATTTTTAAAATTTGAATTAACTATACTTACACCACAAGTAAGGTCAGTTGGAATTTTCAGATGATTTCTTCAGAAACCCCTCAATATAAGGACATTTTCTTTGCATATTAAGATTAAAGCTTTTTTCATTTCTCATGTTCACTTACCACAAAAATATTCATACAAACATATGGACTAGACTTTCTCAAAGCCAAAACACTAAGTAATAATGCATTATAACATGAATATTTTATTATTGAGCGAAGCTGGAATAATCTTAAAATGCATTTTAAGGTGCTGCGCAATCATTCTGTCTTCTTCCTATCTCTCTGGCTTAATACACTAAACAGAGGTCAACAGCAAATGTTCCATTTGAAACCCTTGTTTATAGGTGTGTGGCATTCTGATCCTCTGAGTTATAAATTCATCTGGATATAAATGTTGACACAGTAAATGTTACCATTGTCCTCTCTGACATTAGTGGGTGCAGATCTCTACTTATTTGTAGAGTAAAGCCTCCAACCTTCTTTCTCTTTCCACCAGTGGTTGATACAAATAGAATTTGCTCCTAACCAACCTGTCCAGGCATCACATATAAACATCCCAGATCCTGTGATGTTCCTATGTAGAATTTAACTTTCAGTTGTCCTAGAATGTATTAAATTTTAAAATATTCTTATTACAGATTCTGAAACCTGTTCACATTTATATTTATGTCAAAAATCTACTTGCAGAACAGCAAATAGATGCATCATTTCATTTTAATTTAATCCTTTGGCAGATCATGAAACTGTTTTCAGATAAATGGATCTATCATGCTAAATAGACTTCCTTTTGAAGAAAAATGTCCCTTAAAATTGAAACTACAAAAACTGTGACCTACAGTTTCACACTGCAAAAAAGAATGGCAACTCAAGGGAGGCTTTTTTGCTTTTCAGTTGTTTCTAATGTTGTGCCATTCTTATTCATACTGCCCAAGCCTGGGTAGGATTGCTATTACCTTATTCGTGCCATTAAACAACATAGTTAATTGTTACTGCATGACAAAGTAGTGCAAGATCAGGAGACGTGGAGAGACCTGGCCCATAGAATTGCCAAGAGTCGGACACGACTGAATGGATAACATCCATCTTTTCACCTCAGCATTAACAGCTGAATTCTATTTCTACTTGAAGCAAATCCCATTAAGTGTAGTGTGGCTTCCATTCAATAGCCAGATATTCTGATTTTCCCAACTTCTGTTTCTTGTTCTTCCTGTGGCAAGTTTTAGACTGTACTTTCCTTGTGACAGAGACTGTAACATAGTACATCTTTATGTAAGAGGGAAATACTAAGATAAAGACACAAATGAAGAGAATAATGGAATATGTATTTTTATACATTCTATTCTCCTGCAGGAGAATTCATAAGCCACCAAAATAGTCATTGTAGCCAAATACTAGGGGAATCAATAAAGTGAGCATTTTTTTTGTCCAAAAGGTGTATCGCTCTATGCTTTTGTTGAACATTTGTCATGTAAAAGGTTATACTTTCCATTTATATGCTTTAATACTTTTTATGTATAAATACAGAATAAACAGAAAAAATGCATCAACTACAAATAAAAGCAAACAAAAGAAGATAAATAGGCATACAGTTTATATTACCAATCAAAATAAATATCCACCCTGACTGAACGCAGAAGAATATATCTCAGATATCTGATAGGTTTCCTCTCCTCCTTGAATAACAGATCTACAATTAATTATTATTTCCCATCTATATTTACTAAAAATACTGTTGCATAAAAAGATGCTACCAATGTGGAAAGCTGTTATCCCTCTATAAAGCTGACTCACCATCTATTCACTTCATTCATTCCTGCCCTCTGGAATGACCTGCCCCCTGACCTACGGACAATCATGGACCTGCGCCAGTTCTGTCGGGCCTTGAAGACGCATTTGTTTCGTGTGGCCGGCCTGGCGTAGTTTTTAAATTGTTTTAGTAAGGGTTTTTAACAGGATTTTAGTCAGGCTAGCTATTTAATAGACTTTTAACTGTATTTTATGTTTTATATCATTGACTTTTATTAGTGCCTGTACACCGCCCTGAGTCCCGGAAGGGAGAAGAGCGGTATAAAAAATTAATTAATAATAATAATAATAATAATAATAATAATAATGATGATGATGATGATGATGATGATGATGATGATGATGATGATGATGATGATGATGATAATAATAATAATAATAATAATAATAATAATAATAATAATAATAATAATAATAATATTTAATTTATAGACCGCTTCCTCTCCCCGAAGGGACTCGGAGTGGTGCACAGGGGAATTAAAATATATAGACATAAATATACATAAATATAAATAAAATCAAGATTAAACAATTTATCCCTGCGCTAAAACCCCAAAATACTAAAAAAGCTGAACCCCTTAAAAAACCCGATTAAACAATAAACAGATGACTAACCTAGGCCGGCCAAGCAGAAAAAGTGCGTTTTTAATTTTTGACGGAAGGAGCGGAGGTTCATAGTTGTTCTAATTTCGGGGGGCAGGTCATTCCAGAGGGCCGGGCCCACCACAGAGAAGGCCCTTCCCCTGGGCGTCGCCCGCTGGCACTGCCTAGTGGACGGCACCCGGAGAAGTCCCTCTCTGTGGGAGCGAATCGGCCGCAGGGAGGTATGGGGCAGAATGCGATCTCGCAGATAGCTGGGTCCCGTGCCATGGAGCGCTTTAAAGATGATAACTAACACCTTGAAGCTCACCCGAAAGACGACAGGCAGCCAATGCAGCTCGCGCAGGAGCGGTGTTACATGGGAGAACCTGGAGGTTCCCATAACTACCCGCGCGGCTGCATTCTGGACAAGCTGAAGCCTTCGGGTGCACCTCAAGGGGAGCCCCATGTAGAGAGCATTGCAGTAGTCCAGTCGGGATGTCACGAGGGCATGAGTGACTGTGCAAAGGGCACCCCGATCCAATAGGGGACGCAACTGGTGGACCAGGCGAACCTGGTAAAACGCTCTCCTGGCCACGGCTGTCACTTGATCTTCTATGGACAGCTGGGTATACAGGAGGACCCCCAAGTTGCGTACCCTATCCACCGGGGCTAGATGTTCATCCCCAATGGCCAGTGATGGAATAAACTGGTTGTACCGGGACCCCGGAAACCACAGCTACTCGGTCTTGGATGGGTTGAGTCTGAGTCTGTTCCTTCCCATCCAAACCTGCACGACTTCCAGACACCGGGACATCACTTCGACGGCATCATTGGGGTGATTTGGGGTAGATATGTACAGCTGGGTGTCATCAGCATACAGGTGGTACTCTACCCCAAAACCACGGATGATCTCACCCAGCGGCTTCATATATGTGTTGAACAGGAGCGGCGAGAGGACCGACCCCTGAGGCACCCCACATGTGAGGGGTCTCGAGGTCGACCTCTGCCCTCCTGTCAACACAAATTGCAATCGACCGGAGAGGTAGGAGGAGAACCACCGCAAAACGGTGTCCCTCACCACCAACCCCTCCAGTCGATGCAATAGGATACCATGGTTGATGGTATCAAAAGCCGCCGAGAGGTCTAATAGGACCAGGATGGAGGAAAAAAACCCATCTCTGGCCCTCCAGAGATCATCTACCAATGCGACCAATGCCGTCTCAGTGCTGTGTCCAGGCCGGAAGCCGGACTGGCGCGGGTCCAGATAATCCATTTCCTCCAGGTGCCGAGGAAACTGTTGAGCCACCACACTCTCTACCACCTTCACCAAAAAGTGAAGGTTGGAGACCGGACGATAATTTACTAACAATGCTGGGTCCAGGGAAGGCTTCTTGAGGAGGGGCCTCACCACCGCCTCTTTCAAGATGGCAGGCAAGATCCCCTCACTCAAAGAAGCATTCACTATCTCCTGGAGCCAGCCTCGTGTAACCTCCCAGGATGCCAGTACAAGCCAGGAGGGACACGGGTCCAATAAACATGTGGTAGCTCGCAGTCGCCCACGTAACCTGTCCATATCTTCGGAAGTAACAGAGTCAAACTCTTCCCACAAAACTGTCTCAAGTTCTGCCTCGGGGCATCCTCCGACATATCCTCTTCTTGTTTTCCAAAAAGAGATTTATGGTATTTATTAGTGCTTAAAACACAAAAATTGGGTAGATTACAATCTATCAAGAATATCTACTACGTGTGAAAAATTTTGGTTATACAAATTGTACTCTGTAGTCTTCAAACTGACCAGAGTTGAACTGGGATAATTTCTGGATCATTGAATCATAGTTCAAGTTTAACTTTGGTGATGGGGTTCATCCCTAATTTTTCAATAAAATGAAAGGTACTAATAAGGTTGTTCCGGTATAAATAGAATACTGGCAACCAAGAATATAGAGCTTCATATTAACTCCAAATGCAAACTTCCAACACAAAACCGCTAACCAAAAAAGAAAAGGAAGTGCCCACATAAAAGCCAAAGCAAATCTCACATGGAAGAAAAAAGACCTTCTGTCTTAGCCTGAGGTTGGTCTCCTCTACTATCCTAAATGACAAGGGTATATATGTAATTATATAGCAGGCTTCATGTATTATGAGAACTTTATGTTAAAAACAACTTCAAGCTGTTTAGAGAAATTGTAAAAATATAAGTGTGTTCCACTTCTCATCTGAAATTAGAAAAATAAAGCCACCCCCCCAACACTGAGAATATTAATCAATTCTTTACTTCCTGTAAATGTATGTTGAGAGTAGGAAAACTTAGTGGAGTGTTGACCAATGCTGACAGCTTTTCATCATGATTCAAAAACTCATTAAGTAGTACATGAAGGTACAAAGAGATAAGGCTAAAATTTTCTACATTCAGTGTAATCTGTTGCCATATATCATATATTTTCTGTCTCTGCATCTATTTTTTTCCATGCATTTCTTTGCTGCAGAACCATCACGCAATCTTAGAAAGTGGTTACAAAATTAATCACTGTCACATGCGAAAGATCTAGCTAAAAATCATTAAAGGGACACTCTTTAACTAACTTTACATTTCTGATCATTGGTTTTGGTACTAGTGGCACATTAGTATAATCTCCTTTACTTTAATTTGCATCTAAATGCAAATAATTAACTAATGTATTTGAACAAACAAACCAAATTAAAATAAACAGAACTACCCTATATTCTTAACTACAGTTTAATAATATGGATTTGGGGCTGAATTTATATGTTTATTGTTAAAGAGCTTGCTTTTTAAAAATTGTTTTATATGCTGTTAATTGCCCAGAGCTGATAAGGCAGATATTTTTAGCATATTTATTGGATTATTGGATGTTTTATTGTGGTTTTTTATTATCGCCTGTTCACCGCCCTGAATCCCGCAAGGGAGATAGGGTGGTATATAAATGTAATTAAATAAATAAATAAATAAATAAATAAATAAATAAATAAATAAATAAATAAATAAATAAATAAATAAATAAATAAATAAATAAATATATTTTCTGTTTACAAACAAGGAAGGCATTGAGGAGCAAGGACATTTCATAAAAACTGAACTATGGACAATCTTTGGGAAATAGAAACAGTATGGTTAAGTACATAGGCTTACTTATTTAAGGCATTTACTGATCACTTATCATGAAATGCATCGAACATTAATATTTTAAGTATTAACATGTTTTATACAATTTAAAATTAAAAAAGCATAGTAAGTAATAAGAATAATCATGACATTTGACCCCCCATAATTGTGTCCATGGAATTCCCATAAAAGGCAACTTTGATTTCATTATTTACTGTATAAGAATTCTATGGGACTACTTAGAGAAATGTCACATTATAAGAAAGCATACACAAATATTAATAAAACTATGTATAATAGTTTATTGAGATACATTATATAATATGATTTAGATGCCTTCTGTAGACCTTTCTATACACATATAAACATGTTACCATCTCCTTATAACAATACTATATACAGAATCATAGGGAAAGATCTCAGTGTCACAAAGAAAAAAGTTGTTCAAAATGGAAAATATTTGTTGTTCAGCTAATATGTTTTAGGCCCAAAAACCAAGAAAGACACATGGTGATTCTTCCAAGCATATTGTTAATTGACTGTTATTTCCCTCTTCCTCTCACAAAAACTATTTGGCCTCTTATTCCTCCAGAATGTACCTCCCTCCCTCCTGGGAAGGGAACAACAACACTCCATCACAATATGTAACACATTTTTTTATAAAGGTCCATGAAATATAGTATAGCATCTGAAATGTGGAATTTTTTTAAAAAGCAGGAAGCTTTGATTTCAAACATCCTATGACTATCAATGGGCATGCTTATTGCAATATTTAAATTTTACCAAGAAGTAATTGTGGCATATGTATTCCAGTACTGCTACTTAATACTAATACATTCAGCCATTGGCATAATTGTGCCCTGAAAAAAAAGTTATCTTATATGAATATGGTACCATGTTGTCTTCTTTTATAGGATACTAATTGGAATCAATATTGAATAAGCTAGTGTGTTTAAATTAGATTCACAGTAGTGCAGCTTTGAACATTAAAATCAGCGTTATTATCAGGGATCAGAAATGCTACCTTAGGCAAAGTATATATAGGAAGAATTAAATAAAATTCAGTACACAGCCAATAAAATGTGGAATCACAGATCTTTCCAAAACACTTTCCCTCTCCCCCCTCCTTCTCTTTCCCTCTTGCCTCTGCTCAGATTTGTTTGGGGAAGAGGTGGTCTTGACTTCTGCCAAACCTACTGTCAAAATAACAGATTGGTTTTCATAGAGATTGTCCATCACATTTAACCCAGCAGGGTGTTGTAGTTTCCAAGGCAGAAGCCAACTGGAACCAAAACTCAGCACAGAAAAAGAGCATGAAATTAAAGGTTTCAGGGCAGGAGTCTAACAGTCATCAATTTCCACAACCCTCTTATCACAGCAGGCTGTGAAGAATTTAGGCCGCAAAAGACATCTTGTTGGCAGGAAAAATGAGTCTTAGCAAGGCTGCCAAGTTCACGTCAGGTTTGTAAGATGTTCAGTTATAAACAATATATTAGGTTGCAATTGATATGCTAACAACATTTTTTGTGACCAGAGCTGACAGTTTTGACCCTCTTTGGCTTTTTCTTTACATTTTGAAGCTTTCCTATCAGATGATTTTAAAAATTGAAGCATTCTACTATCTAAATCAAGCATATACTTTACTTAGAAAAAGGCAATCCTTTTTTCAACTTGTGATGAACACATTTTGGCACATGCTTTGTCCCTCTTTGTTACAGATAGTTGCCATAACCTTACATTACTTTTAAACATTGGGAATAAAAGATGGAAAATACATTGAATAGATCAATGGTTAACAGAGCGTTAAACATTGACATAATCAGAAGATATATAGTCAAAGCTATGGCTTTCCCAGTGGTAAGGTATGATTATTGGACACCAGGAAGGCTGACAAGATTGTGGTGCTGGACAAGACTCTTGAGATTCACTTGGACTGCAGGAAGATCAAAACAGTCAATCGTAAAGGAAATTAACCCTGATTGTTCTTTGGAGGGGCATACACTGAGACTGAAGCTCAAATACTTTGGCCATTTAATGAGAAGATAGCCCTTGTTAGAAAAGACCTTGAAGTTGGGAAAGATCAAAGGCAAAAAGAGAAGGGGATGGCAGGGGATGAGATGGTTAGATAGTGTCATTGAACATAAATTTGGGCAAACTTCAGGAGACAGTAGGGTATAGCTGTATCCAGCATGCTATAGTCCAGGGGTCCCCAACCTTTGCAACTTTAAGTCTGAAGGACTTCAGCTCCCAGACTTCTCCAGCCAGCTTGCTGGCTGGAGAAGTCTGGGAGCTGAAGTCCTTCAGACTTAAAGTTGCAAAGGTTGGGGACCCCTGCTATAGTCCATGGAGTCATGAAAAGTCAGACATGACTTAGTGATTGAACAACAACAAACCATAAGATCATAGAATATCAATATATTTTTCAAGATATTCTAGAAATCAAGACATCCTTCAATGGTAATAAGAAAAGTATTTTGGTTTGTTTCTTAATACAAGCTAGTTTTGCAGCTTTACATAAATGGAAAGGCATTTATCTTTCAATCTGCCATGAAAATATACAGAAAATATGAAAATAAGTATGTGAGGAGGACATTCTCAAGAGGAACACAGGTATGTTAGAAGAAACATAAAGTTGTATTTTCTGGAAATTTCTTTAAAAGAATAAATTTAAAAGTAAGAGTAAAAGTAAGAGTAGAGAAGAAAAGAGAAGATTGTTTTATTTCTCTAGGTAATCTACATCTAATTTCTGAATTGCTGCAACAATTGATTCAAACAGTAGGTATTCTGCTTGGGAAGGTGTTGAAAGTAAGCATTACTTGATATTGCATTAGATACAGCCAACCCTTATGCCTCGAAGAGTTCCAAAAGGGAATTGGGACTACTCAATAACCAAAAGAGATAGGCTTCTTGATTTGGAAAGCATCATTTTCTTAGAATAAATCAAGACTACTCACACAGCCTTGGCAGCTCAGTGCTTCATTGTAGTTATTTGATTTTCTATCAAATAAAACAGAAAAACATTAACCGTGCCAACATGTGAGTTAAAAAAAACACCAAAATCCATGAATACCAAGGTCCTTCATTCCAAATATATTATATTCATTTTTTAGCTCCACAAACCTGGGCTAGCTTAGAAGCTGGCTAACTGTTCTATTTGTGTTCAACTAGGCATAGCCTTAAGGGGATTTTTCTGATAGATGGAGGTTAGTGGAGCATAGAATCTCCATCTATATATGTATCTGTGTGCATGCATGTGTGCATTTCCCCTTCTGCTTTTGCCAGCTAGCTAAGAGGGATAGAAAGGGATAGAGCTGATGGTTCATTCTGGACATTTCTCTAGGCCAACAACAACATTAACATCAAAACGGAAGATTTCTCATTATTTATATTTTAGTATTATTTTATTTCTCATTTGAAGTACAATATATTCAGAATGCTCTGATAAAAAGGAATCCTCTCATTCAAAGAGAAGAACCTTCGACCTCCCCTAACATTCTCTTTTATAGTTAATACAACAAACAAAAATTTAAAAAAGTCAAAGTTGATTAGACAGGATAAAAGCATCCTTTCCTCTGCATAGGAAATCCGCTACAATTCAGAGGTTCCCAAACTTGGCAACTTTAAGACTTGTGGACTTCAACTTCCAGAATTCTTCAGCCAGCTCTGCTGGCTCGGGAATTCTGGGAGTTAAAGTCCACAAGTCTTAAAGTTGCCAAGTTTGGGAACCTCTGAGCTACATGAAGTTAAACCGCAGAGAACCGCCCTGCTGCCCTGTTTGGGGTGACCTGCTCCCTCCTTCAACAGAGGCCGCGGGAAGCCCCTCTACAGGGCAGAGCTGAGGAAATTGGAGAATATCTGCAGGATAAAATCGCTCAGATCCGGAACGAGATGGTTTTCATGGAAAGTGGTCTAGAAGGAATTCCAGAGGCAGGTCTTGAGATACCTTTTGGGGAGGAGTTTGACTCTGTTACTTCCGAAGACATGGACAGGTTACGTGGGCGACTGCGAGCTACCACATATTTATTGGACCCGTGTCCCTCCTGGCTTGTACTGGCATCCTGGGAGGTTACACGAGGCTGGCTCCAGGAGATAGTGAATGCTTCTTTGAGTGAGGGGATCTTGCCTGCCATCTTGAAAGAGGCGGTGGTGAGGCCCCTCCTCAAGAAGCCTTCCCTGGACCCAGCATTGTTAGTAAATTATCGTCCGGTCTCCAACCTTCACTTTTTGGTGAAGGTGGTAGAGAGTGTGGTGGCTCAACAGTTTCCTCGGCACCTGGAGGAAATGGATTATCTGGACCCGCGCCAGTCCGGCTTCCGGCCCGGACACAGCACTGAGACGGCATTGGTCGCATTGGTAGATGATCTCTGGAGGGCCAGAGATGGGGTTTTTTCCTCCATCCTGGTCCTATTAGACCTCTCGGCGGCTTTTGATACCATCAACCATGGTATCCTATTGCATCGACTGGAGGGGTTGGTGGTGAGGGACACCGTTTTGCGGTGGTTCTCCTCCTACCTCTCCGGTCGATTGCAATTTGTGTTGACAGGAGGGCAGAGGTCGACCTCGAGACCCCTCACATGTGGGGTGCCTCAGGGGTCGGTCCTCTCGCCGCTCCTGTTCAACACATATATGAAGCCGCTGGGTGAGATTATCCATGGTTTTGGGGTAGAGTACCACCTGTACGCTGATGACACCCAGCTGTACATATCTACCCCAAATCACCCCAATGATGCCGTCGAAGTGATGTCCCGGTGTCTGGAAGTCGTGCAGGTTTGGATGGGAAGGAACAGACTCAGACTCAACCCATCCAAGACCGAGTGGCTGTGGTTTCCGGGGTCCCGGTACAACCAGTTTATTCCATCACTGGCCATTGGGGATGAACATCTAGCCCCGGTGGATAGGGTACGCAACTTGGGGGTCCTCCTGGATACCCGGCTGTCCATGGAAGATCAAGTGACGGCTGTGGCCAGGGGGGCATTTTACCAGGTTTGCCTGGTCCACCAGTTGCGTCCCTTATTGGATCGGGACGTCCATCGCACAGTCACTCATGCACTCGTGACATCCCGACTAGACTATTGTAACGCTCTCTACATGGGGCTTCCCTTGAGGTGCACCTGAAGACTACAGTTAGTCCAGAACGCGGCCGCATGGGCAGTCCTGGGAGCCTCCAGGTTCTCCCACGTTACACCTTTCCTGCGCGAGCTGCACTGGCTGCCTGTGGTCTTTCGGGTGCGCTTCAAGGTATTGATTACCATCTTTAAAGCACTCCATGGCACGGGACCTAGTTACTTGCGGGATCGCATTCTGCCTCATACATTCCTCCGGCCGATTCGCTCCCACAGAGAGGGACTTCTCCGAGTGCCGTCCACTAGGCAGTGCCAGCGGGCGATGCCCAGAGGAAGGGCCTTCTCTGTGGTGGGCCCGACCCTCTGGAACGACCTACCCCCCGATCTTAGAACAACTACGGACCTCTGCTCCTTCCGCCAAAAGCTAAAAACGTACTTTTTTCATCTGGCCGGCTTGGCCTAATCTATCCATCCTAAGCTGTAATATTAACCTAAAATGTTTTAATAGGGTTTGTTGGGAATTAGGGTTAAGGGTTTTTAAGGTTTTTAGAGTTTACATTTTAGCGCAGGTAAATTATTTAATTCTATTTTTAATATTGTATTGTTTGTACTTTTTAAAGGCATTTTTAAAGTCCTGTGCACCGCCCCGAGTCCCTTTGGGGAGAGGGAGCGGTCTATAAATTAAATAAATAAAATAATAATAATAATAATAATAATAATAATAATAATAATAATAATAATAATAATAATAATAATAATAATAATAATAATAATAATAATAATAATACATATTTGCATCCCACATTTGTTCCTTTAAATAAACTTCATGGAATCTGTTGGCATAAAATTTAGGATGCTAATCAGGGAAATCCTGTCGTAGTTTTAAATTGATTTTAGTAGGGGTTTTTAATTTGGCAGGCCAATTTATTTAATTATATCTTAACATTTGATCTTAACTTTTATATTACTCATTTTTACTGTTGGCTGTACACCGCCCTGAGTCCCGAAAGGGAGATAGGGCGGTATATAAATGCAATAAATCTTATAATCTTAAAAAAAGCCATAAGATTAGTTAGCATCCCCAAAGAGACATACTAGATGTCAATCAATATTAAAGAGTTCCCTATCTTATCAGAAGACAAACTACAATACAAACACGCTCCTATCTATCTAGATCTGGAGACCAAAGATAGTTTATCTTTCAGTTTGGCAGTGTTACACACAATCAATCTAATCCATCTGTAGTAAAGTAAAAAGCTTTCTACAATCCAGTCTGCAATGTTTTGATAAACCATTAACATTTAATTTAAAAAATTAAAATATAAGAAAACCAATGTCATTTCTCAAGTGCAACAATACTATAAAGTCCATGTTGTTGACACTACAAAGTCCGTGTTGTTTGCCTTCACTCTAAAAATCCAAATGCCAAAATAAACTCAAATGAACCATGAAAACAATACAATGAACCTTGGGGGGGGGAGAGAGTTGCATCCCTTCGACCGATTCGCTCGCACAGAGAGGGACTTCTCCGGGTGCCGTCCACTAGGCAATGCCAGCAGGCGACACCCAGGGGAAGGGCCTTCTCTGTCGCAGGCCCTATCCTATGGAACGACCTACCCCCCCAACCTCAGAACAACTCCGGACCTCCGCTCCTTCTGCCGAAAGCTCAAAACTTATTTCTTCCAGCAGGCCGGCCTGGCCTAATCTATCTTTCCTGCCTCCAGTCTGTATATTTAAATTTTTAATTGGGTTTTTAGGGGTTTTTAGTGTTTTAGGATTTTAGGTTTTAGCACAGGGTTATAGTAGTTTAATCTGATTTTAGATATTTATATTGTTTTAGGTTTGTATGTTTTATAATCCCCTGTGCCCCACCCCGAGTCCCTTTGGGGAGAGGGAGCGGTATACAAATAAAATTTCATTCATTCATTCATTCATTTATTATAACAATGTAACTAAAATGTAACTCCTGGACCTAGTCTGCACTTTCTCAACAAAGGTACACTTCACAGTTCGAGAAATCCTGATTCAAAGAATACATTAAAGAAAAACATTAAAGAAAAGTGCTATTTGATAGCAATATCTCATTCCTTTTTTTTTTTCCCCTTTTTTTTTTGGCTGAGACATGGGCAAAAGTACAACAGAAGAGAATAACAAAAATGACATACGATTGATTCATAGCCAAATCTAAGAATCTTCCTGCCTTTCTCCAAGCATGCCATCCAGAGGCGTAGCGTGGGGGGTGCAGGGGGTGCCGGTCGCACCGGGCGCAACATCTGGGGGGGCGCGCTCGGGCAGCCCCCTGCCCAATCCAAAAAGCCCCCTAGATGGCATCTCTTGGGCGGCATGAACAATACATTTAAACACTTCAAAACCCGCGTTTGATCCCCGGCGCGGCTCGACGGATGGCGCTGGGCTCGGAGCTGTCAGAGCTTCTTTTGCAACAGTTTTGGCTTTTGGGGGGGGGGACGACAATGAAAAGCAAAACGCAAAAAAATCCAAATTGTTGCAAGGAGCGCCTTTCCTTTCCTTCCCGACGCAGCGAGCACGCCAAAGCTATGGGAGAGTGGGGGGAAGGAGGGAGGGAAAAGAGGAGGAGGAGGAGGAGGAGGAGGCGGCACGGGGAGGGGGGGGAGAGGAGGGGGGCGCCCGTTGGCAAAGAGAGAGAGAAAGAGAAAGAAGAAGAAAGAGAGGAAGGAAGAGATAAATTGGGGAGGGGGAGGCAGAAGGAAGTTTCTCCGCTGTTTCAAAGCGCAAATCTTTCCCCCTCGATTTGGATGGGCTCCCTTCCCCAAGTGGGAGGGAATGAGGAGGGGCTGGGAAGGCAGACTTTCCTTCCAACTGGTGCTTTCTGGAAGAGGGGGAGGAGGAGGAGGGAAGAATGCGGAGAGGAAGTGCGGAGAGAAGAGGAAGGAGGGAGGGGAAGAGAGAGAGAGGAGGGGGGGAGAAGAAGAGGGAGGAGGAGGAGGAAGAAGTGGAAGGAAAAGCGGAAAGAGGGAAGAATGTGGAGAGAATGCCAAGAGAGGAAGACGAAGGGAGGAGGAGAGGAAGAGGTGGAACCACTGCTTTAACTAATCTAGTGGAAGAGACTCGAGTGCTAAAATCCACGGGTTAGGGGGCGCAAATTACTTGCCTTGCCCCGGGTGCTGACAACCCACGCTACGCCACTGATGCCATCTTCCTCACTTTCAATACTATTTCTCTTTTACTTTGACCATCAAAGAACTGACTTCCCAAAATGGATCTTTCTATTATCTCTCCTTTTCAGTAATGCATGTTTTAGGAACTCTTATCCTTCCTTTTCAGAAAAAAAATGTTTTATATACAGTACCTGCAAACATTGGGATGTCCCTGTTTCGAGAAAGGCTCCATTCTTATATGGAGTCACTATATCATTAGCGCTGAATTTAGATTAATTTATATAATTATGAAATGTAAGGAACCCATGCTATGTAGCTACATAACAATGCCAAAAACGAAACCATTTTAAATCTTCTTTGATCCAGAACTCTGTGTAATCAGTAAATTGATGAGAGGCTGATGAGCTTGCCCCCTTCATATTTAAGGGGAGAGAAATATTTCAAATATGCAAATACAGTTTCTATTCTGTATAATGAATTTCCCACTTTCACAGTAAAATTAGGGAACTCTTCTGTATAATAAAACTCTTCTGTATAATGAGCTTTCCACTTTCACTATAAAATTAGAAAACTCTTGTGTGGACATATTATTCTTGATGAGAGTCCTGCCAATTAGGATTAACCAGTTCTGTACCATTTCTAGTCTTCCAGTGGCTTTTTCAAGATGGGACATGAACACAGGCCTAAATTAGGGGGTTTCCTAACACTATTATTTATGTATTCAATGTATATGGCCACCCATCTTACATACATTACTCTGGGCAATGCACAAATATATAACCCTCCACATACGAAGGAAATGGGCTCTGTCACACACTCTGGTTCAAGAATAGAAACAGGCCTTTAAGGCCTTATGAAAGGCAAGCAGTGGGGGAAGGGGTGTTAACGAATCTCAGGAGAGATGATATTCCAGTGAGAAGGTGCCCTGCCAACCAACAGACCTTAGACAATGATGCCAGCCATTTGGTAAGGAGACCAAACTTATGAACAATAAAATGCTACTTTTATTATAAGATTATAGTAACAGAATATTGCCAAGTCTTAATTGACTTCCCTTCTCCCTCTTTTTTTCTTCAAGAGAAAGGGAGAGTCAAGGCTGAGACACTTTTCAAATTATTTTTCTACCTCAAACTCACATTTTTAAAATCTGATTGTTGTCTTAGTTGTAGGTCTTCCTTTTTCTCAAGGTTATTCCTACTGCCCATTACAGATGGTACCCACAATGTGTCTCCTGCCTGGTAGGATAGGATGGGTAGAAACAAACAGACAATCCTATAAATAATTCAACCATATATAGCGAAAGGTGACTATAAGCACCTTGAATTGTGCCCAGTAGCAAACTGGTAACCAGCGAATCTCATGGAGCAGCAGTGTACAGAATAACAGTTCCATTAAGTGCCCATACCACCACATTCTGTACCAGTTGAAGCTTCTAAATGCTCTTCAAGGACAACTCATGTAGATGTAATGCTGTTGGATGGTTAGCCACAGTTGAAATAAGACATATTAGCACATGGCATTACATAACTCTACAGTGCTTTTTGTTGTTGCTAGTTGCAAAGTCAGGTCTGACCCATCATGACCCCATGGACAACATTTCTCCAGGCCTTCCTGTCCTCTATCATCCCCCAGAGTCCATTTAAGCTCACAACAACTGCTTCAGTGATTCCATCCAGTCATCTTATTCTGTTGTCCCCTTCTTCTTTTGCCCTCAATCTTTCCCAGCATTTGGCTCTTTTCCAGTGAATCCTTCCTTCTCATTAGGGGGCCAAATTATTTGAGTTTCATCTTCAGGCCTTCTAAAGAGCAGTCAGGGTGGATCTTCTCTAGGACTGACCAGTTTGATTGCCTTGGAATCCAAGGGACTTGCGGGAATCTTCTCCAGCACCATAGTTCAAAGGCCTCAATTATTTGGTGCTCCATTTTTCTTATGGTCCAACTTTCACAGCCATACATTGCAACTGGGAAAAGCATAGCCTTGACTATATGCACTTTTGTTGGCAGGGTGATGTCTCTGCTTTTTAGTATGCTGTCTAGATTTGCCATAGCTTTCCTTCCCAAGAGCAAGCGTTTTTAATTTCTTGGCTGCAGTCCCCATCTGCAGTGATCTTGGAGCCCAGGAAAATAAAATCTGTCACTGCCTCCATTTCTTCCCCATCTATTTATTAGGGGAAGGGTCAGAGGGCCAGATGCATGATCTTAGTTTTCTTAATGTTGAGTTTCAAGCCAACTTTTGTACTCTCCTTCTTCACCTGCATCAAGAGGCTCTTTGGTTCCTCTTCACTTTCTGCCATTAGAGTGGTATCATCTGCATATCTGAAGTTGTTGATATTTCTCCTGGCAATCTTAATTCCAATTTTTGATTCATCCACCTTTCTCATGATGTGCTCTGCATATACCTTAAATAGGGAGGGTGACAGTATACAGCCTTGTCGGACTCCTTTCCCAATTTTGAATCAATCAGTGGTTTCATGTCCAGTTCTCACTGTTGCTTATAGGTATCTCAAGAGACAAATAAGATGGTCTGGTACTCCCATCTATTTAAGAACTTGCCACAATTTGTTGTGATCCACACATTCAAAGTCTTTAGCATAGACATTGAGTCAATGAGGCAGAAGTAGATGTTTTTCTGGAACTCTGTAGCATTCTCCGTGATCCAGCGTACATTGGCAATTTGATGTCTAGTTCCACTGCCTCTTCCTCCTAGTTCCTAGTTAACAATATTTTTACCATAAACTAATTCTGGCAGCCTAAGATGGTTAGTTCATATTGTTCATGCATATTCATGAACTATCCACAGTTCACCACAAGAGGCAAACTAGCTTTGCACTAGCTGGCTAGCAGCAGTTGAAGAATGTCAAATCATCTGGGCTTTCTTATGTTGATCTTCCCTCATATCTAGGCAGGTCCAGTGCCAGCCCCCATTTCCTCACAGAACACTGCTAGCTTTTCCCACCAGAATGGTACCTATTTAGGTATTTGCATTTCTACATGGTTTCAAACTGCTATATAGGCAGGAGCTAGGACAAATGAGAGGAGCTCACACTACCATGCCGCACGGTGCTGCCTGAATCTGCCCATCCAAGTGACCACTACCCTGGCAAGAAGTCTGCCAGGCCAATGGCTTTGTCCAAGCCCAGATGCTCCGT
Source organism: Rhabdophis nuchalis (assembly GCA_039707465.1). Classification (NCBI taxonomy): domain Eukaryota; kingdom Metazoa; phylum Chordata; class Lepidosauria; order Squamata; family Natricidae; genus Rhabdophis; species Rhabdophis nuchalis. The sequence continues at coordinate 76,456,640 of CM077648.1, forward strand.
GGTGGACAATGAGCAATACCAAAAAGTATGGGAGGTCAAAACCGCAGCTGAGAAGGTTCCAAAGATGAAGACATTTTCCTCGCTGTGCAACTTGAAGGAACTCCATATAAAATAGAGATAGACACTGGCTCTGCCAAATCTATTGACTCATGGGCCACGATTAAGCAAGTGATGTCTAACATTTTATTTCATTTTATTGGATTTGTAGAACCGCACCCTCTCCCCTAGGGGACCTGGGGCGGTGCACAGGTCATTAAAAAACATCTTATAAATACAACAAGACAATAACTAAAATCGGATTAAATAAATTACCCTGTGCTAAAAATTTAGAACATTAAAACCCCAACATAATTAACTAAAATCTCTAATTAAAAAAATTTAAATTTCTAATATAGCCTAGGCTAGGATAGGTTAGGCCAGGCCAGCCTGCCTAACATGCAATAAGGACTCCCTCACCCAGTGTAGTTGCCACCTCCACGATTACCAGGGGACTCTGATACCTGTTGTCAGAATGACATCAGTCCTTGTGGAGCACAAGGGTTTCAAGGGACATCTGACTCTTGTTATTGTTGCCAAACCACTTGCCACTCTACTGGGCATGGACTGGTTTGAACCCCTGGGCCTGACCATTGAGGACATCCACTCCTCAACTGTATCTGACAATTTTAATGTGTTAGCTAAAGAATTTGCTGATGTTTTTGATAGTTCCCTTGGTAATTATAAGGGGACTCCCATAGCTCTTAATTTGGACCCCTAGGTAGCCCCAATAAGATTGAAAGCAAGAAGAATAAAGGTGGAGGCTGAATTGGATAAGTTAATCAGGCAAGGGATCCTTTAACCCGTCGGCCATTCACAGTGGGAAACCCCCATTGTTACACCTGTGAAGGCCAACGGGTCCATTTGGATCTGTGCCGATTACAAATTGACAATAAATAAGGCATTACAATCGAATCCTTACCCAGTTCCAGTAGTGCAACATCTTTTGCACTTTCTGGGGCACGGCCGGGTTTTTGCCAAATTGGACATGGCACAGGCTTATCAACAGTTGCTTGTTGATGAGTGTTCCACCAATGCCCAAACTATTGTAACCCACAAAATAACTGAAACAACAGGAAGCTGTTCTTACAGGGTCCTACTGAATGACAGTTGGCAGTGGCGGCAACACATTGATTATCTGTGCCACCGTGAGGCACCAATTGATCTGACCACCAACGAGTTCCAGCCCAACAATGAAAGGCCACACGCTGCCTGCCGACCAAGTCATCTTCCAACACATAACCCCCGACTGTTACCACCTATCGAACGCTCACCGGCTGACCCACCTGTGGAACCACAGCCACCATCCAGGGCGGGGTCTCCAAGATGGTCTGATGGACATCATTGTCCAGTAGCCAAGGAGGGAGCAGTGCCCCCTCCTCCTCATCCGTCAGCACCAGCCCAGGAACTGCGACACTCAGAGAAGAACAGACGCCAACCTGCCTACCTCTCCAACTACATCTGCGCAATCCTGGGAGAAAGAGGTGTTGTGTGCATGCCATGGCAATTGTGAGATGTCAATCAGAACTGGAGGTGCCCACCATTGGCTAAAGCACACAGGCATATCCGGTGGGAGAAAAGCAAGGTTTTAATTGGTTGCCAGTTTGACATATAAATAGCTGTCAAACTGGGGGTGTTATGTTCTGTTGTTCTGAAGTTGTTACTAAAAGTTATTCAAGTTACTGACAAATCCAGAGTCTTTAAGCTGCTGCACCACTGCACCCCCTGTGGTAAATAGTGGCTCTAATTCATGTTAGATTAGGTTCACTCCATGTCGTCTGCCAGTGGCACTCTAGGTCCCTCTTTTCCTGCTTCATCTCCTTTAGCTCCTCTGTAAACCAGGGAGAAATCTGGGATCCTTGAGAAAGGAGAAGTCACTTGGGCACAACCCGCAGCCTCACTCAGCTACACTCTTATTCCAGGTGTCTATTAGTAGTTTTACAATACGTCATATTTTCTACTAATTATATTAAATATTTTTACTAAAGATAATATTGCAGCTGGATATTCTCATTCTCAACTGCATGCTGGGTTGACCTTTCACTACACACCCACTGTTTCTTTCTAAATGTGTCTATGCTAGCATAAGAAATAAGCAAAAATAAATTGTTAAATTTGTTTCTTCCCACTCTGTAATTTTTCTGCCTTATTCTTGTTTGATTCTGTTTCTCAATCAGGTGGCTTTTAAAAAAAAAATAGCAAGGGTAAAGACACAAATCCCACCAACTGGATACATTTTGGTAGGAATCAAGTCCTTGCTATTGTGTCCTCAACTTACAATAGCAATTGGGACCAGAATTACCATTACTTAAGTGATGTAGTCATAAAACATGACATCACATGGCTACATTGCTTACCAATTGTAATTCTGGCAGCCCTGGTTGCTGTTGTTAAGGCATGTGAAGAGGCAAGGTATGTGATAATGCATGTGAAGATCATGTGACTTGTTAAGTGAGGTCCACGACTTCCAACATCCTGCTGGCTTCCCCATTGACTTTGTTTGTTGGAAGCCAGTAGATAACAGCAGAAATCACAACCACATAAGTGCAGGTCCCTTTGACATCATCATTGCAAGTTGGTTGCCAAGCATCTTGTGACTGCAGAGACATTGCGATAGCCAAAACTATGAAAATCGTTCATAAGTATATGTTCAGCACCATCAAAATTTTGAACACTGAACACAAATGGTCACAATTTGGAGATTACCTGTAACTGAGTATCACTTCCTGTATAACTTTAAAATGTTTCTAAACAAATGGACTGATTTCCTATTTTTAGACAGTCAAGAGTCTATTAGAAAGTTTTGTTTACTTTGAACTGTCAGGTTCTGAAGGGTTAATGAAAACAACCAAACACAGAAACAGTTTGTAATTGCAGTTTGTATTCTTCCTCCAGCACGAACTGACCAACAAAGCACTAAAGCAATGAATAAATTCCCAGAGCTGCCACCCAGTGCTCCCCACCACCTTTTATAGTTACTTAGTGATTATGATAACCTGCACCCTGCGCGTGCACACACTCATCCCCTCATAACCCAGAATGAAAACCACCCGGCAATTAATCATGGATTGTTGTCAGTCAGTTATCAGTAGATGACACAGCTGCTTATAGAGGAGTGAAACCTGGTGAGTCTTGGCAGCTGGCCCGGTTTTCTCCCCTGAATGGCAGCTCCAGGCCTCTGGGCTGGCCAGAGCTGACATGAACCATATCTCCCATATGAATGTTCCTTGTGGATCCATTTCCATTTTTCTTTCAGCCACCCTATAATTCAGTGTTACCTGATCACTAACTCTAGATCATTTATGAATACATTAAAAAAAAAACACATCAGTTTCAACAAAGATGGTCACCATTTGCAAAATTATATCTTCCTAATGCATTCATAAGGAAGTTTTAAGGAAAGCAGACGATTATATATAGATTAGATAAACTTTCCTCACATTTACATGAAACTGTATTCTGCTAATCCTTGATTTAACTGGAGAATTCTGGGAGTTGAAGTCCACAAGTCTTAAACTTGCCAAGTTTGGGAACCTCTGGTTTAAGGGCATTTAAAACAATGTCTTACTATATATTATTCAGAATCAAAAGGTAAAGTCATTTTCTGTATATTAAACTTGAGTTCTGCAGTCTTATAGCACTTCTCTTATCTGTTAATTACCCACCCCAATCTTGAAGGTAATTAAGCACCAATTAGCAAGAACAATTTGACAGGAATATGCCTAAATATCAGCAAATGCAGATGATGTAGAAAAATGTAGCCATGTTTAATTCTTATTTTATTCTGGTTGAAATTTCAAATTTAAAGCCTATTTATGTAGAGGAAGAGAACAGAGATGGGGTGGGAAGAAAGAGTGAGATCACAATCATTGCAACATTAAAAACTGAAAATTGTTTCTTTCTCTGTTTTTTTCCTTAGGTTTTCAGTGACTGACATTTTGAAAGAATAACAAAAGAAGTGATTTTATATTAAATAGACAAGCACAGACAGATTTAGTAGCATGTTGTGAAATTCCTACAGCACATTTTTAAAATGCACCACACAGGATTTCCTTAGATATTTCAATGAATAATTCATGAAATATGTTGATGAATTAATGTTCTACTTTGGTACCAAATATTCAAGAATAAGAATGATAGGCCATATAAGGAACTATTCAGATATTGTAAGCCAATTACTTCATTCTTTATGTTCCTTTTAAAAATGAATATTTGGATCCTAATTCATACTTAAACTCCATGACACTTCTAAATTGACATTTATATATTAAGAAACACAGTGTTATTATCTGAGTAGATAGGTTCATCATGTAGTTTTCTAGGCAACAATGAAAAACTGGTTTCCATTATCTTCTTCTAGAATATTTTTCCATCTTCTTCACTTACCCACAACCCTAGGATTTCCTAGTGATCCAAATCTGATTTGATTTTTATATTTCAATCTAGGTTGGTCAGAGGTTAAATTCCCATTTTTTTCCAGTCTTCAATAAAAAGGCTGCATGTGTTCTATAATTAAACTATAAAGAACACTAAAGGAGTAAGTTTTTGTGAAACGAAATATCCATTTGAAACCTGAAATGGATATTAAACTGGTTAGGAAACCCTATTAATCTTATGCAATGCTGAAGAGTGTTCGTGGACATATATATAGCACTAGCTAGCATACCTTAAGCAAAACACTACTTTTGTCACAGCAGAAGAAAGTCATGTGAGCCTAAGAAAAGTTGCAGCTGCTTGAAGATTTGGCAAAAGGTACCGTGTGTGAGTTCGCGTGTTCTCCAAACCACATTTGTTTCTTAAAATCAGAAGCCCTGTGCTGCCCCTAATTCAATTTTACTTTGAATGAGTTTAAAGTAGGTCCTCTTTAAAGTGTGGTCTAAGGCAGGGGTCTCCAACCTTTGCGACTTTAAGTCTGAAGGACTTCAGCTCCCAGACTTCTCCAGCCAGCAAAGCTGAAGTCCTTTAGACTTAAAGTTGCAAAGGTTGGAGACCCCCTGGTCTAAGGAACCTTTGAGATCTCCCAAGATCTTTTCAGGGATCCATGAAATAAAATTTGCTTGTCAAATATTGAAGATATTTGCAAGAATATAAAATAATATCAATCTTCTCATTAATATTTTGATCTGTTAAAAAATGGTTATTACCTGAAAAATATTTTATTTATGTTAATATTGAATGGTTTAATACATTTTTACATGAGTCACTAAATAAATATCCTACAAATGCTTCTATTTTAATATTAATAAATGTAACCCAGGGGTCTCCAACCTTTGCAACTTTAAGTCTGAAGGACTTCAGCTCTCAGACTTCTCCAGCCAGCTTTGCTGGCTGGAGAATTCTGGGAGATGAAGTCCTTCAGACTTAAAGTTGCAAAGGTTGGAGACCCCTGATGTAACCCATACAAACACAAGCTCTTTTTGAGTTCTCCACCTACTCCTACTACCAAGAAACCTCCTTTCATGACCTTTTAACGGGGCAAAATGATGTGTTATAAATAAATAAATAATAAATAAATCAAGGACAACATATTTTGAACCAAGGTACCTTAAATTGGTTAATTTACAATATTCAGGACCTATTGCCCTGGAGAGTGTGAAATTGGGGAAAGTTGAGGGTGTTTCAATGCTACCGGCTCCTCCTGGGCTGCTGGGCTATTGCTCCTTCCCATAACAAAGCAGAATAGGAAAACCAACAGGAAGTCAGAAGTCACTCCCACTCCTACTGATTTTTTAATTATTATTTTTGCCCACCAGTGATCAGCCTGTTTCTGTGTTTAGGTCAGAAAATATCTCTGAAACAATGACCCAAGGGGCCTTCGTTTTCAATGTTCCATGACAATTCCCAGCCAGTCTCACAATCCTTGCCTCCCACTCCCACCCAGCAGCAGCCACTTACCTGCCTGCTGGAAAGGGATAGGCGATATTTTCCTATTGGTTTCATATGATTTATCAGTTGTTGTTTGTAACTTATGAATAATGACTTTAACTATGATTTATGACCTATTACAATCCCACATAAAGGATGCTATGCTATGCTATGCTGTGCTGTGCTATGCTATGCTATGCTATGCTATGCTATGCTATGCTATGCTATGCTATGCTATGCTATGCTATGCTATGTTATTCTTTCCAATGCCCAGCTTCCCACAACGAAACAGAATGGGAAAACCAACAGGAAGTCAGAAGCCACTCCCACTGTTTTTATTATTATTAATTTTTTGCCCACCCGTCATAATACTGTTTCTATGTTTGTTTATTTATTTATTTATTTATTTTATCAAATTTGTATACCGCCCTATCTCCCCTAGGAGACTCAGTGCGGTGCACAGAAATATAAAAATATAAAACAATACAGTACAAAACAGTTAAAAATAAATTAAATTAAGATCTGTGCTAAAATTTAGATTAGAAAAAGGGTTAAAATCAATCCATTAAAACTATATCCATTAAAACTAAGCCAGGCCGGCCTCTTGAAATAGATGTGTCTTTAGTGCCCGGCAGAAGAGGCGTAGGTCCGTGATGGTATGAAGGTTGGGGGTAGGTCGTTCCAGAGGGCAGACCCCACCACAGAGAAGGCACTCCCCCTGGGAGCCACCTGTCAGCATTGTCCGGTGGATGGCACCCTAAGGAGACCCACTCTGTGAGAGCGGACAGGTCTGAGGGAGATATGTGGTAAGAAAATTCCTCTGAAACAATGATCCATGATGTTTAATAATTTTTTTAAAAGGGAAAGAGCAAAAAGATTAAGAAACAGTGGTTTAGGTTAGGGTTAGGTGAATTGATACTAAGGTATTGAAGGATCCTGATCATGGTTTGGCTAAGCCGTTATCCATTTGTTTTCCATCAATTATGGGAGTGAATGAAGTGACAGATGATGGGAGAAATGCAGGCAATGTTCTGATCTTCAGAAACAAAGAAAAGGAAAAATTAAGAAACTGCACACCTGTCTGTCTGACATCAACAACTTAAAAGATTCTAAAGCAGGGGTCTCCAACCTTTGCAACTTTAAGTCTGGAGGACTTCAGCTGCCAGACTTCTCCAGCCAGCTTTGCTGGCTGGAGAAGTCTGGCAGCTGAAGTCCTCCAGACTTAAAGTTGCAAAGGTTGGAGACCCCTGTTCTAAAGAATAGAATAAAGCAGGAGTGCAAAACTCAATTTCATTGAGGGCCACATTAGGGTTGTGTTTCACCTTGGGGGGTTGGGGGGGGCATGGCCAGTGTGGGCTTGGCCAGCGTGGGCATGGTCAGCTCAACGTCACTCGTGTCAGGGGCACCTGTGGTGGCTAAATGCTAAGGCAGGACTTCCCTCAGACCCTCCCTCACTCTCATTATAATCGCCTTCCTTCCTTTTCTTCTTTTTCCTTCCCTCTTCATTCTCCTATCTTCTTCCTTCCCATCTTCTGTTCTTTTCCTTTCCTCTCTTCCTTTCTCCTGAAATGCAAAAGGGGAAACATTTCTCCTTTTGTTTTGTTTTTAGTTTGTTTTGTTAGTCCTCTGCCAATGAAAATGGAAGCCTGGGGGAGTATGCACAGTTCCCCAGGACCCCATTTTTGGCCCTGATGGCCTCCTGCAGCCCTCTGCAGTGAAAACAGGGTCCGGTGTGCGTGTGCACACCCCAAGTTGCATTGTCACTGGCAGAGGGCTGCAGAAGGCGCTCCTGACCTCTGTTTTCACTGGCAAAGGCACCGCAGGCTGCTCCTTTGTTGTTTCTAGGATAGCCCTGTGGCACAATTTGCCCTGAGACACAGAAGAGTGTTACTTAGTTATTTAGGAAAGGAGGATAGGCAATCAAAGGCTAGGGAAGGCTTCCTCCCACACCCAGAAGCAGCCCATTATCAGAATGCTGGGAAGAGAAGGGTCCTAAGGCAGCTGCAGAGAAGATCAGAGCACGTTGAGGGCAAACAGGAGATTTGATGATGGACTTTGGAAGAAGACGAGATCAGGGTATTAAGGGGACTGGAAGATGAGATCTTGGAGGCCAAAGGAATCATGAAAGGAAGGAGACAAGATGAGAAGAAAAACAAATAAAGCAGAAGAGACATAAAAACACCAAAAAGCAAAAGAAACAAGAGGATCAAAAAGAATGGAAGGACAATAGAGGAATGACTTACGCCCCAAAAGTGTTTTCCCCATCTCCTTTCAGTTGTAATGGCATGTGGGATTGGTCTTTTGTGACAGAGCAAAGAGACCTAATTAATGGATGGTCAGATAAAAGGCAGATTCCTTTGCAACAGGAATGTGGGCAGGGAAAATGGCCCAGAATGTCACTCGTTTCATGAGCTGCAAAGCAGACAGGGAGAAATGTACTTGAGCAATTTTATATGAAAAAGTAGAATTTGCTCATCTGACCTTGTTTCCAATCTGGTCTCTCTCATAAGTTTGATAGCATGTGAAGGTGAAGAGCAAGGAATTTATCAGCAAATGGCAAATGAGTAAGGGCTAATTTGCTGTAGTCGCCACTTAGTCCTTAAGAGTGTGCATTCATCTGGCAGTCAAATTGCAGTCAGTGAATAAGAGTTATTGTCATTCTGGAAATCATGCTAAAGGTTTAATTTGTTTTAAACATTTGTTTTATGAAAAGTGTTTGAAACCTGTTTGAAAAGTGCTAGTGATAAATTTTAGTTCTATTTACAATCATGTTGATCATGCTATTATTTTTTAATTAGACTTCCAAGGGAAGAGTTAGAAACTGAATCATTTAGACCAGCGGTTCCCAACCTGTGGGTCGCGACCCTTTTGGGGGTCAAACGACCCTTTCACAGGGGTCTCCTAAGACCATCGGAAAAGACATATTTCCGATGGTCTTAGGAACCGAGACACCAATTTTATGGTTGGGGGTCACCACAACATGAGGAACTGTATTAAAGGGTCGTGGCATTGGGAAGGTTGAGACCCACTGATTTAGACCCTTAGGCATCATATTAATATGGGAAAAGAAATTTAGAGAAAAAATGCAGAGATTGGAAAAAGTCCAGCAGGATGCTTGCAACACTGCTTAAGAAACCCAGGAGTCTCGTTTTAATAGGAGACCTAATAGAAATATAATTCCTAAAATATAAAAGTAATCATTTCATTTATTCTGTGTTAATTAGACCCCACCTCCCGCATTGATTTATATTTCGGGCATTACTCTTTAAGATGCTTTCATACAAATAGGATCAAGTTCAGAGAAGGACATAGGAAACAAAGAACAGAAAATAATGTTAAAGGAACTTAGAATTGTAGCCTTGAAATGAAGAGACTAAAGAGGGATATGAAGCACAATTCAAAATAATGAAAGGATGTCATTCAGAAGACTTAATGGTATGCATTGTGATTCAATGACACAAAAGCTACAGCATGTACTTCCAAATGACATTGGGACATAATTATGAAAACTTGGGTTTTTTATTGTGATACATATTCTACCAATTTTTTCATTGTTGAAGTTGTACTATATACTAATGCAGAGGAGGCCAAAATCTGCACGTTATTGTTCTTAATGGTAAGAAACAGAATAATGGATTTAAATTGAAAGATGCCAAATCCTAAATGAAGATACTAAGAAAGCTTCTGAACAATACAGCTGGTTGCTACTATATTGTATATGCTTTAATTAGCTATCTGCAAAGAGTAGGTTGGAATTGCTGACTTAAATAGTTCCTTTTGAATGTATGATCCTATGATTTCCCAAGAAGAATCATATCTTGAAATCAGAATAACCCTAACATTCTAATTTCAAAAAAAATTTCTTTCAACCTATGCATTTGGTGAAATTTATTCTCAGTGTCTGTAGGGTTATAACGTTCATTTGCAATGACATATACCAGTGATGGCTAACCTTTTTTGGCTCATGTGCCAAAAGCGGGGGGAGCGCAGGGAGTCGTACGTGGCTGTGCCACACCCATAATGCTATGTTCGCAATCCCCTGCTTTTGGCGTGCTTTTTTCGCCCTCCCCAGGCTCCAGAGGCTTTCTAGGAGCCTGGAGAGGGTGAAAACAACCTCCCCACCACCTTCAGAGGCTTCAGGAGCTTCCCTGAAGCCTCCAGAGGGTGAAAAACGGCCTCAAAAGAAGGCCTAAATCAGCTGGCCAGCACACATATGCACACTAGAGCTGACAGGGCAACGCCTCGCGTGCCCTAGGAAATGACTCCGCGTGCCACCTGTGGCACCCGTGCCATAGGTTCGCCATCACTGACATATACTGTACCTGAAAATAAACTTAACTGAGTATGCAAAGACTGATTTCTAAGAAATACTAGCTTGTGGTATTTTTTTTTGGTATGTTTTGTGGTATGTTTGTGTAATTCCCAAATGTATCATAAAATGCCAGGCTAATGGGCCTACACTGTCAAGGCTCTTATTTATGCAAAAGACTGTGAGATTGACCTTTGAACTCTCTGAGGTCCCAGAACCTAAAACCATTAACTTGCCCAATACTGTATCTCAGGGGTCTCCAACCTTTGCAACTTTAAGTCTAAAGGACTTCAGCTCCCAGAATTCTCCAGCCAGCTTTGCTTTGCTGGCTGGAGAAGTCTGGGAGCTGAAGTCCTTCAGACTTAAAGTTGCAAAGGTTGGATACCCCTGCTGTATCTGAATCATAGGCTAATTTATTTTTAAAAGGACAATACATATCTTCTGTTTTAAGGCCCCTTGTAAATTATTTTATGGAGTATATATCTTTTCTGTCTACTGCTGTTGAGCTACATTAAACTACTTTAAACATATAACTGATTATTTAAAATGTAGTCAAGGGCTGTTGGTCTCCTAAATTTACTTGCTAAGGTAGGTTATAGTTACATTTAAATATATTGTGTGTGTGCGTTTGTGTGTGTGTGTGTAATTTTAGTTTCTAAAATAATTCTCAACCAAATGAGAGGTAACTCCTTTTGGCTTTTTAATTTCACTGCTGAAAATGTTCTGTAGGTATTAGAGCAAGGTTTAAAGTATAGATAACAGCAACAACTAAATGTCAGTCTAGTTACCTAAACTGGAAATTATCCAAAATCATCTAGATCAGGGGTCTCCAACCTTTGCAACTTTAAGTCTGAAGGACTTCAGCTCCCAGACTTCTCCTGCCAGCAAAGCCTGGGAGCTGAAGTCCTTCAGACATAAAGTTGCAAAGGTTGGAGACCCCTGGGCTAAAGCAACCAACAAGATGGACGTCCTGCTTCAGAGGTGGGTTGCTCCCAATTCAGACTGGTTCGAGAGAACTGGTAGTGATAATTAGGTGTGAGTCGCCGAACTGATAGTGACAGCGCATTGGCCATGCCCCTGAACTGGCCTGCTCAGATGCTGCTCAAAGCTGGCTGGAGAAGTCTGGGAGCTGAAGTCCTTCAGACTTAAAGTTGCAAAGGTTGGAGACCCCTGATCTAGATGATTAAGCTCAGATGCTCTCCCTGCCTTGCCTTTGCCACTGCATCTACACAAATGCCTCCTCCTGCCTACACATAGGTAAGCAGCATTCGTGGTAGCCTAGCCCCCTTCTCCCCACCCACCAGAGTCTTCCAAAGCCACTGCTGTTACAGCCCAGCAAGTTTCACATGCTGGAGAGGGCATGAGAGGAGAGGGTGGAGGCAAGAGAGGGCAGTGGTGGCGGGAGGAGAGCGCAGCTGGCTGGAGAATTCTGGGAGCTGAAGTCCTTCAGACTTAAAGTTGCAAAGGTTGGAGACCCCTGATCTAGATGGTTACAATTCTCAGAAAACCTTTTTTTGTTAGATGATGGGATTTTTACCATTTTCATTTTTAGTACTTTTTCATTTAATGGACTTTTAAAACTGAACATTTTTTGATAATAGGAGAATCACACATTCTCAGTTGGAATTAGGCTGCTTGTACCATTCCTAGCTACACAAATTTTACTAATTAAGGAAGTCTCAGGTGATTCCAAATGGAAAGTGCTGTGATTCTCAATTAAAATAGAAGAAAAGGAAGTGGCTCCTCACTCACTGAGGGATGAAATAGGTCCTGGGAAAATTAAAGTTCGAGAATTGCAATATCCTGTCAGTCATGAAGAAAACCAATTCTATCCTTTGTATTTGACTGTGGCTTTCATCTGAAACAAGAAAAAGAATGCATTTTTATAATAACCAATATCAATCAGGAATAATTACAAAGAGACACAAGTACATTAGCATTGCCTCCTGCTAGCAGTGAAGTGAGAAATTGCTACTAAAGAAAGAGTGTGAAAAACACGAAGCATGTATGTGACTAGAACACTAGTGAACTTGAAATATACAACAGAGGAAAGTTTTTAAAGCAATTTTTTCCTTTGTTTTCACAATGAAAGCAGTTGGTAAACAAGAAACAACCAATATGTCTTTTAGCAGAAATCTGTATTTTCACAGGACAATTCTTGTACAATAGAGGACTGCTTAATTTAAGTCTTTGCCACTGGTGCAAAAATAGCTTTTAGGGGCGGGGGGGATAAAACAATTCAGTTTATGCTGCACACCTTCCCTTTATTTCTTTAGGCAGTTGGCTAAATCAGTTCCTGTTCAGAGACCCTTTGGGGCTCCCCAATTGTTATTTAGGGAATGCTGGCTGCGGTCCCAGTTTTATTTATTTTTATTATTTTACTGCTCATCCTGATTTGATTAACCCTGTTGTTTCTTATTGCTTCCAAACATTATTTTTTAACTTCCATTTTTAATTCAGATTGCAAGCTGACTCATAAAGAAATAGCAAGGGGAATAGCCAACAAATCTGTTTAGCGGAAAGTAGATGTGGAAGTAGATTAAATTAGGCAGACATGCAAGTTGCGAATTTCGGGGAGGGGGGCGGGTGGAGCACACCCTTAGGCAAAACAGATTGAATCAGGACTGGTGGAAGATTCAAGAAGAGAGGACACAAGTATTTTTTTAAAAAATTATTCACACAATGAATATGTTATGTAAGGCCAAGAAATCTAAGAGGAAAATGGAGTACATTATAATTATTCATTGGTGCAATGGTGACATCCTCAGCCAAATTGCCATGCGCCTCGTTAATTATGTTGTCACTGGAGCTTGTATCAGTGTATTTATAGATAAGTATTTTACAGTTACTGTACTTATAAATTATTCATTATTCTCAGAATGCATTGTTCTTTGATTCCACAGTCTACTCTAATAATATTGAAGTATTGGATGAATTTTAGATTTTTATCAGATTTCAGTCATTTGGCAACATGATAAAAAGCTGTTCACTTCTTAAACAACAAATGTTCAGGCGGTCAACAATAGACAGACTTACTCTTGATGTCTTCCTCCAAGCTTATTACCAAGTCTGCATAACTCTGGACAAACTTTTTAGAGTTTGTCCAGAGTTGACCACTGAATGCTAGGCAAGCTAGGAGGCTGCATTTCAATGAAGAAATGCAGAAGGTAAAAATAGTTTGCTGGATCAGGATAGGGCCCAACTTGATCCAGTATTTGTTTCACATAGTAACTTATAAGATGCCACTCAGTTGCTCTCAAACAGAAGACAGACATATCTCTTTCCCACCATTGTTCCCTGAAACTGGTTATTTGGAAGCATGCTGGCGATGGAACGTTGCTAAAACTTTCATTTATTCACCCATTCTAATGCAATCTCATTTTTTCTGTCTGTCCTTTTAGTTTGGCGGTCTGTTATCATAAATTGTTTTTGTCAAATGTCTGAGCTGATTTTGAATTTAGAATGAAGCTACAAGACTGTAAGTTCTCTTAGGCCCACGATTTGCTTGCTTCCATGTTATACAATAAATATATTATCCCTTTCCATATGTAAATATCACCTGCAACTTTACCGGGCTAAGGTATTGCCATGTTCATGAAATGAGTGACTCTGTAATGCTTGCAAAAGTCTTTCATTACTGTTTGTTTTTAATTTGACATATGTAGAAATTGTCTCCAAAGAAAAGAATGACTCAGATTCAGCCAAGGGAAGAGCTGACAAATTGGTCACAGGAGTGATGAACAGAACTTTAAATCACCTACTTAAACCAGATTGAATAGAGTAGGGCAGAAGAGATGGGCTGAAGATAAATTTGTCAAACAACCCTCACCCCAATCTGTGAAACAACTAACCATTGGTCATTTTGTTAAATAATGAGCTATGAATTTATAGAACAAAATGTAGACAGAAGTGCCACAAGGTATCCTGATATCATAAGATATTCCATATATCTGTTCAACCACCTTCATGCTTTTCTCATAAAACTTCAGATTTATGGATTTTTCTTTTGACCCAGAGGAATCTTACCTGATTCCCCAATTCCCTGTAGAAAGAGCTTGATAACCTATAGAAGAAAACTGTTCTTTGTATTGCTTTACTGCAGTGCATAAATTCAGAGATATGCAAAGCAGTCCTCAGCATACCCATAAATCCTGACATCTAATTTTATTCTCTTAAAATCAATTCATCAGATGTAAAGGTATCTGTTGTCAAACCAGTAAGATATATTGATCTGTGAAAATAAAATGCTGAATTCCTACTACTATATAACATGTCTGTTTTGCACATATGCAGATTCAGTGTACACTTAACTCATTTGTATTATTTTTTTAAAAAACTCATGTGTTATTTATCTAATTAGATGAATTGACTCTTTTCTACTATGGGCTTATAAAGCAGCTTAAAATGGGTAATAAAACAATCTTTAAAACCAGTCCCCTAGTTAGCCTTCTCCTGCCCATCCATCTTTGTAAAACAGGAGTTACTATCCTATCTCATGGCAAGGAAAGCATAAACAAATTATAGACTAAACACATTTTCCCATTGCAGAGCCTACGTTTGTTGCGCTATGCCTGATATCTCTGGCATATAGACCAAAATCATATGTTAACTGTGAGCTGAGAGTTTTATGAGAAAAGCATGAAGGGGATTGAACAGCTGTGAGCCGCGATTGTCGGAAGCTTCCTCCCCGCCCCAACCGCTTTATAAAACAATTTTTAAAAATCCAGCAGGGGGGAAAATGCTTTAAAAAGTGGGGGGAAATATGACAATCAGCTGTGCTGCACGATCATTGAAATCTTTTTTTCTCTTTTTAAAGAATTTTTTTGCTACCCATTTGCCCAAACCAGTAGTAAAAAAATGCTTTAAAAAGTGAAAACAAAGGTTCCTACGATCGCGCGGCACAGCTGAACCTTCTTAAAGCATTTTTTACTACCGGTTCAGGCGAATAGATAGTAAAAAATACTTTAAATTTTTTTTAAGTTGGTCACACCCACCCAGTCACATGACCACCATCACACCAAGCCATGCCCCATCAAGCCACACCCAGGGAACCTTTGGCAAAAAAACCCACTGGAACAAACCCCATACTCACTAGCACTGAGGATGCAGATAATGAAACATCTCCAAGCAAACAACCAATCTCAGAGAGTACCAAGAACTCCATACCTCAAAGGAAGCTTTAAAAGATGACCACATTAAGTCAATTTTCTCTTTTTTCTTTGACAGGAAGGATATCCAAGCTCTTTACTCCCTACACATCCTGAAATTACAATCCTCAAATCTATGAGTACAAATCTATGGTCACCACGATGTAGAAAAGATGTAGAGACTCTAGAAAGAGTGCAGAGAAGAGCAACAAAGATGAGTAGGGGGCTGGAGGCTAAAACATATGAAGAACTGTTGCAGGAACTGGGTATGTCTAGTTTAATGAAAAGAAGGACTAAGGGAGACATGATAGCAGTGTTTCAATATCTCAGGGGCTGCCACAAGGAAGAGGGAGTCAAACTATTCTCCAAAGCACCTGAGGGCAGAACAAGAAGCAATGGGTGGAAACTAATCAAGGAGAGAAGCAACTTAGAACTGACAGTGAGGACAATTAATTAGTGGAACAGCTTGTCTCCAGAAGTTGTGAATGCCCCAACACTGCAAGTCTTCATGAAGATGTTGGATAGCATTTGTCTGAAATGGTATAGGGCTTCCTGCCTAGGCAGGGAGTTGGACTAGATGACCTCCAAGGTCCCTTCTAACTCTGCTGTTGTATTGTATTGTAAAGCAGCATAATTCTCTGATAGTGAGATGGGAATAGATGGATGGATGGATGGATGGATATATATATATAGAGAGAGAGAGATAGATAGATAGATAGATAGATAGATAGATAGATAGATAGATAGAGAGAGAGAGAGAGAGAGAGAGAGAGAGAGAGGAGAGAGAGAGAGAGATGAAATAAAGAAATAGATAGATAGATAGATAGATAGATAGATAGATAGATAGATAGATAGATAGATAGATAGATAGATAGATAGATAGATAGATAGATAGATAGAGGACAACTGGAACAAGAAGAAAGCTGAAGACTACAAAAGTGCTACTCTTCAAATATGCCACCTTTTAAGATAGAGCCATAGAGTCATATTAAATTGCCTTTCTTCAATATGAGAACTGGCAGTAATATATGCAGCATAAATTGCACTGTCCTCAGTGATGATCCCAATTCTGCTTCAGTTAAGACCTGTGACTGGCACTGTCCTTTGTGTTTTAATGTAAGAAGAAAATGAATGGATTCCACTAGCTTCATTTCCCCATGTGCCAGGTACTGTATCACACACCAACAGCCATCACTTGCTTTCTTTAAAATGGGAATGCTGGCATGTAGAAGTGGATGCTTAGAATAGGTGGTTTTGATACCTGTCAAACTGCCTGGCTAACAGGTTGCAGGCACAGAAGAGGAGTACTGCACCTGTGATCTGCCAGTTGGGCTATTGCATTAGTCCTTGCCTGAAAGAGTAATAAGCAAAGGTCAGAGGCTGACAGGTGATGGAGATAGAGGACAGACAATGGGCGAAGCAGCGTGGGAAACAAGCAATCTTCAAGTAGTGTTTCAATAGAATGGCAGTGTTGGCCACAAGTAGTCATGCTGGAAGCCTCCAGAAGTAATGTGTGGTCAATACGGTGCAAGTAATATGAGGAGTGTTGGGGTGCAGAACATCTCCAACTTATTAAAAAATAGTTTTAAAAAGTGTAACTTCATAAAACCTCTAGGTAAAAGAATTAGTGCAAGAGATATCCCACACATTGGTGATGGATACAGTAAAGCAGAACCCAGCTCTCTTTCCTGGTTTAAACAAATCCTAAGACACAAAGGTTAATCCTCTCTCAAGAGTCCTAGTGCTGGGTTTTGTGGGTCTACTGAGCCTTGAAAATAGTTCCCACATGTAAGAGCCTGTGTTACTAAAGTACTTCGGAAAGAATCACTCGGGTATTGCATGCAGACATCTCTGTGGAAGCCCAGTCCCCAGGCTTTCTTGCACTCCAAACCAAAATTGTCATTGAGGGCAGTGTTAGCAACTGGAACAAAGTCAGCAACCTGAATTGGTCATCTCGGGCTGAGTAAACCCCAGGTGCAAGACACACCACGAATGATCGCCTCATCTGTGAAACATGCTATATTGTGCTAATGGCGATCTCCTTCCTGTTCCTGGAATATGTCTGCATCATAATTATGGGGATGTGAGAATACACTCACCAGAGGATGTCACTATGTTCGAAGCCACGTTGGAGCCAACTTACTTAGTCATCTGAACCTTAGCCTGTCTTTTGGCTACATTTGTCACCTCTCCCTTAGACTGATGGTAACGTCTTCCCTTTTTTGAATCCCTGATTGTTCTTGACGTGGCATCATTGCTATAATCATCTTAGATTTTTCTATTTCAGATTGTTGTGGGATCTTTAATTTTTTTTTAAAAAAATGGTTTGCTAACTAAAGAGTTACCAGTGAAAACTAGTGTTTTATATATTGTAGGAAAAAAATGATAGTATGCCTTCTGAATTTGATTTGGATTTCTCAGATAAATGAGAACAGGGCTACATGTAGGTTGTTGCAATGTAATTAAATTTTCTGAAGTTAAAAGCTGATGGCAAGCACCTTTCATTTCTCAGATAAAAATTCATATTTTCTGTTTCCCCTCTGCTGTTATTTTGTCACACAATGTCTGGGTATAACTGCAAAAGCCTGGAGGAAAGAGGCTTTTGTATGTGTACATCTGTATACCATAATCCTATATACAATTCACAAAGCCCATTGCTCCAAACTCAGGGTTACACTATTTCCTGCAGGAGGGCAAGTGATGAACTCAACATTGTTCCAGTGCTATACAAAATCAGTTCCTTTTCTACTTGCATGATTATGATGCACACATAGACGAAAGGGGTAGATCTTATGGTGTGAGATCACCACACATTTTTGGTCATTTTGACATCAGTATCAGATCACATTAACCTCTCTTCTCCCAAGACATTTCTTTAATGAATCCAACCTCTGAACTGCCCAAGCAGTGCAAAGCTCAAGGTGCAGTAAAGTTTTCTATAAACTATAAGCACCTATACAGTCTTTGGACAAACTGTAAAGAGAATGTCTTTGCATTTTCACAGCATCTTCCTTGGGCTTATAGCTAACTGTTGTGGCCCATCCGGCTCAGGATGAGCTGCTGATGGATTCCTCTAGTGAGGAGTCCTGTGAGTCTGCTCTAGAGGAGGAGGCCGGGAGTGAGAGAGCAGAGAGCCCGGCTAGGCATCAGGAGGCACCTGGGGCTTGGTGTAGTGGGGAGGAGGAAATCCAGTTTGTCCCTGATGTCAGGCTAAGAAGGATTGAGAGGAGGCAACGGCAATTAGCAGAACGACACACTCGGAGATATCAGTAGCAGCTGCGCCTCCGAGGAAGCTTTAAAAGAAATCCTCGGTACATCGAAAGGTTTGCAGGAAACAACGCAGAGAGGTTATTTCAGAGTCAGAGAGTTTTTCAGAGTTGGAGAGTTTGGATCGTGTTATCTTCTACTCAAGGTTAGTTCAGGCAAGCTGCCAAATAGCAGCCAGTCTAGTCATTTGTCTTGTGTCGGGAGGCAGTCAGAACACTAACACACATTATAAATTTTACAGCTTTGCTCTTTTTGCAGCTATAAATGGAACTTAAATGGAAGAACTTCCTTTATAAAATTGTATAAAATGATCAAGTTCTTACTTTCTGTTCTTCTCTTAGTCATCCACTTGACTACAAAATAAGCAATAATAGATATCATCTCTAAAGAAATTTAGTTTTGATCAAAATGAAGGTAACTATCCATAGTGTCCCTTTCTTAGGGATAGGTGAGAATTTTAGTCTCTCAGTCTGCTCTCACGATTTCCTTGTCTTTATGATGCAAGAAGAATGCAAAGCAATCATACTTACACTACTTGAGTGTAAGTTCTGCTCACCTTTTTTCTGTGTACATTTATACCAGAATGCCGTGTTAATTAATGACTTGGGATCTAATCTGAAAACATTCCTTCTCCCCCACCCCACCCTGACCCTGCACTCCTCATCTTCTTCTGTTCCAATGCGCATCAGTCACAATGTATGTTGCACAAACTGGCAAGACAGATGCTGCAATGTTTTGTGGGTCATCAATTTAGAACAAGCCTTGGCAAAGAGATTCATGGGATTCCGTGTTGTGTCAGCCGGAATCTGAATGATTTTCTTAAATAAAATTTAAAAAAGTTGTGAAGTGACTTATTAGCTCACAAGATCTGGATAATCTGAATTTTTTAATAGATAATGTGGAAAATAAAATCAGCATTGTTAGCACCATTTGTAAGTAGCATCATAATACGGCTACCTATCCCTAATTATAAAACAAATTAAAGATTATTGAAAGATAAGAGAGTTGAACTGAATTGAGACTAATCCACCAGGTCATTATGGGATTTGGAATACCAAAGGATTTTCAGATTACAATCTAAAAGTAATATATATTTTAAAGAGACAAAGTAGGTATTAAATACTTATTCTTACGGATTAATAGTAATACCAGCTATGCACCAGTGCTGGTAATACACAAATCGGCTTTGCAACCCAAATATAACATTCACCCTGCTAAGTAGGAAAAATGCCTCATTTTTTAAAAATGATTTTATTTCAAACAACTCAATATAATATTGTTAAAGAGCCATTAAAAGGATACGAATTCTGATAATTAGAATATGACAACATGCTGTGCATGATTCAGAAGAAACAAAGAATCTACATAAAACTGAGGGCAAGATGAGGTTCAGATGTTGCATAGTCTTGCCTGTCTAACTTTTTTTTTTGCATTTCACATTAAAAAAATAAACAAACCTTTAGGCACTTCTTCAGCATAGCTGTGAAACTATTAAACAATGCAAACAACCAAAGTCTATGTGTTAATGATGGAACCACAATAATCCCGGTATGGGAGAGCAGGACGAGAAACAACATCACACCTTATCTTCAGAATTAAGAAGTCCTTCAGACTGGCTTTCTGGTTATCATTAAAAGCCAGAGACATATGGGTAAGCCAGCTGCACAACAATACTGTTTTCTCCCAAAAGGAAAGGACTCGCATATTCATCATGAGCCAGATAGCCGTGGGTTTACAATCATCCTGGGATCGTATGGGACAAAATCTTGATGAAGCATCATCCATATCATTACAGTAACCTCATAGGAGCCCCATGATGTGCTTAAATGCATCACTGTGGGAGATAGATTAATCAGGCAGCTTTGGTTTCCTTCTTCTGTGTGCATGCATGTGTTTTAAATTGCAAGTTCTTTCCAACCCATTTATAATTTAGTGCAGCCTTTTTTTAATGAACTGAAGGAACATCTAAATTGAAAGAACAGGCTAAATACAGCAACTACACCTATTCTTGGGGGGGTGGCAGTGAACATTGTGCATGTACACGGTTATTTTTAACCTGTTAAATATAAATGGCAACTCTAAGTTGCTAGCAAAATCAAAGCTATGATTTAAGGCAGGGGTCTCCAACCTTTGCAACTTTAAGTCTGAAGGACTTCAGCTCCCAGACTTCTCCAGCCAGCTTTGCTGGCTGGAGAATTCTGGGAGCTGAAGTCCTTCAGACTTAAAGTTGCAAAGGTTGGAGACCCCTGCTTTAGAATCTTTTAGAATCTTTTAAAGCAAAGCTGGCTGGAGAAGTCTGAGAGCTGAAGTCCTTCAGACTTAAAGTTGCAAAGGTTGGAGACCCCTGATTTAAGGGATTCAAAACTCTCTGATTGATGAATTTGTTAGTCTTTCTATCTTTCATATTTTTTATTTTTAGCTGTTTACATAGAAATCTGTCGACATTGGTAAATTCATATTCCATCCAATTATATAAGAAAAGATTTCAGGGAAACATAATGCTGGAAAATAATGCAAATCCTGGCTGAAGAAATGGCTGATATAATTTGCAAAAATGCATTGTTTCAAGAGAGTTACATGAAAAGAATCCATAGTGTTGATGTTCACCAACCTTTGACAGGAAGCAGAAAAAGAAGACAGCAAAGAGAAGGAAGAAGACACATGCAAAGCATGAATTCTAAGTGCATTCACTGACTTGGATTTTATAGCAAATATTCAAAATAAAATAGTTATTATCCAGGAAAAGTGGCAACTGTGCATCTATAAGTACACGTTGACTTGCCTGGAAAAGTCTGAAAAATAGCAACTTGGTGACAAGCCACAAAACAATAACTCAATTGCACTGCTTGGAAATATGAGACTCCTACAATCAACCTGCTTTGCATAATTCTCATGTCCTTTACAATCATTAAATTTTGCCAATGGAGATCTTTTTTATAGGCAACCCCAACCAGCAATTTATTTTCCCATCAACATTAGTAATATTTCTAGAACCAATCTTTTATAGTGGTCCATATGATGAACTAGAATTAAGGAGACAGAGATTTAACCCCACCTGGTAGAAACTCAGTGGGTGACTTTGAATCAGGTACTATTGTTCAGCCTAAGCTATCTCACAAGTTTGCTTTTTGTAGTGTAAGTTTTTGAAAATATATTGCGACCCGTAGGAAACGTTCAAGTCACAATGAGCCAAACAAGAGACTTAAACGGAGGCTTGAATAACAGAGAAAACAGACTTTATTCTTGGATCAAAGTTAAAGTTCTGGGTGAGAATGTCCACACACATTCTCATGGTGGGAAAGTTCTACAAAACTCAAGGGTGCAGTGGCCTTTCTTATACACAAAAAGATCTTTGATCTTCAAGAAGGTCTTTGTTCTTCATATTCTAATTACTCTCTAGTCATATTTCTAGCGACATTGTAAACTTCCAAGACATACATTCCAACTTCAGATATACATCCTTCCTGGCAAATATGTTTTGTTATCTTTTCCCTTTTCTGTTTGCTTAATTGCCCATTTAGCAGCACAAAAGGTGTGAAGATTGTTCTGGTATTTGAGGAGAGCATCGTTACCTTCTCTTTTCCTGAAGGAAGCAGAGGTGGCATATGAAGATTTCAGATCTTATCACAGGATTTGACATTTGCTAGATATCTTACAGACCCCAATAACAGGGCCCCAGGAAATCAGCCCCAGGGCACAAAGGAATCCACAGCATGCAAGCAAATTACAAATTACAAAAACATTACAAATACAAGGCATAATATGTGTGTGTTACAGAAAGCAAATGTTTCTATTAATCAACAAGTTTGTATCATTATTACCATAACTCTACAGTAGGAAAAAATGAGGAAGGGAATGCACCATATGAAGCATTGATGTGCTGGACAAACAGCAGAATAAAAATCTATGTACACAATATGTTTATTTGTTTATTTAATGGATTAATTGAATGTGTATGGTCACCCATCTCACTTATATGACTGGGCAGCCAACAAGGCTTAAAAACAGAATTAAAACAATATAACAAAATTCCAAGTAACATAAATAACACCCAGGAAAAAATTGTGAAATTAACAAGTAATACAACCATACCTCTAGAGCTCCAGGCACAAACAGCAAAAGCAGGTAATGAAGTAGCTGATAAATTATATCCTAGACATTGTTGCTTCCATTGAAAGGAAATTCTGGGATCCAATGGAATTTTCTTAAGAATGATGAGAATTAAGGCTAGGAGAAAAATTGCATTATGGTCTGCTTTCCAGGAACACCTTCTCATGACTTCCAACACTCTTTGTAACAATCAGCAAATGATCTGAAAAATACATTTCTCTCTCTCTCTCTCTTATATGCAGTTACATGTATGAATCAGTTTATGCATGCATAATCATCCATCTTAATTAAGGACATTAGGTTGTTTTTATTTATTAATGTAAATGAACATCACTTAAAGCTCCACAGTATGCTTGGCTTTGATTAACACAATCATCATGCTCAATGTTTCTTCTTTGCAGGTATTAGACCTGTAACATTTATATTTATATTTATAGTAGACACTTTTAATATGTGATAAGACAAGTGCCTTAGTTTTCAAAAACAATACTGTCATGTAAGAAACACCTGCAGGCAATTATACATCCAATTAGATTGTCTTCAAATGTTTTTTCCTATTGCAAGGAAGTGAAGGTGTGCAGCTTTTCTACAAGCTTCCAGCTATTATCATAGACTTTAGGGGTTTTATCCTTCCTTCAAAGCAAAAATCAACACCTTGCATCCCCCCTTTCTTCCCCAAAAGTCTCTGCAAATGACAAGAGAAAAGCTTACCAGACAAAAGAAAACTAGTGAAGCTCCAGGAATCCCTAAGAACCTAACATTATACACCCAAACTTTTTTTGTTAAACTGAAATACAGGCCTCCTCTAGCGACCGCCTCATTTATCAACCATTAGCAGTTACAGTGGTCATGAAAGCATAACTTTGTGACCAATCCTCACATTTATGATCTTCACAGGTCAGGTCAGCAAAGGAAAGTCACAATTTCACTTACTGATTGTTTTGCTTAATGACTCGCCATTGACCATTGCCAATTGTAGTCATGAAATGAGGGTTTCCTGTACAACATTTCAAAGTTTAAATGCATATGCGTATAATACTCTATGACATAAGGACAACACTTTTCTCATATGAACTGCCATGCATGGGGTCAAATTGCAAATGTAGGCAATCCGGCTGCAATATAAAATGCCACATATTTCAGCTTATTCAACCTGCTATTAAAGGCAAGAAAGCTTCATTTAAAAAGTAAGTGTCTTGACCAACTAAGGAGAGCAACAAAGCAGTAAAAACATTGTCAAAATAAGAATGTAAAACATATATAAAATCACATTTCAGAAAAATCATTTCTCTCAAGAAAACATCTAAAGAACTATTGGATAAAAAGAAAATGTGTTTTAAAGTTCAGACCATTACAGAAATGACGTCTACAGCAACTATGGAAAATCACTACGGAAAATATAGCATAAACATCCTGAAACAGTTCAACTCAAAAGATACCAGTGGTATTTATACATACATTCTTGAAGAACTCAAATATGGAATAAGTGATATTTTAATGAAATACGTTGTATTTATTTATTAATTTAGCACATTTCCATACTGCCCATCTCAGTTAAGTGACTCTGGTAGTTTGCAATTTAAAAATGTACCATAATATAAAAGTATAAATAAAAACTAAAGTTAAAAGAGACTTTTTTTTTTTAATGAGCTATTAAATAGTTACAAAATGTACACAGTGTCTAAAGTCTGGAAAGTGTTCTTCATTAATTCTATCAATCATACATATAATATACCATTATTACTTTGCATGACAAATGTAGGATTAAAAACTAGCAGAAACAACAACAAAATAACAAATTATAAGAACTGAATAAGAACTCACATACACACATATAAGTCTTGTTGAAAACATTATTTCTCTGAAGGTAAGCCACTCATCAATAACCTTTTAAGTTTTGTTCAAAGGGGTCAAAAGGCACATGGATAGGATTGATCTAGCCTCAAATGCACATAATCCATTTTCTATTACCAAAAGCCATCCTCATGAATCTTAGGTGAGTGGAGCACAGCATGAGACCAAAGAAATGCAGTCTCAATCTCACCATTTTCCCAACAGATCTTTACTAGGGCTATGACTCCACTAGCAACATGTTTCTTTGGCACATCTGGGATGTTTGAACAGTAAATTTGCCCTGCTAACAATGCAGATATAATTCTAATAATGGGGTTTGTGTTGACATTTAAAATCTTTTGAATACAAAATACCACACCAAGTGTTTTGTGTTATCCATGAGATACACCTTTATTCAGTTTGGCTAGAGCCATGATGGTGAAACTTATGGCATGCATGCCAGAGGTGGCATGCAGCAAACTCTCTGTGGGCATGCTAGCTGTTGCCCCAGTTCAGCTCCGACATGCATGCACATGTGCTTCCTCATGGCCAGCTGGTCTTCGGGTCTCTGCCACGTGGAGGTGGGGTGCATTTGTGGTGTGTGTGCACATGCACAGGCGGGACATACGGGGACACACATGCATGCAGGGGGAAAGGCACATGCATGGGGTGAGGCGCATGCACAGGGCCGCATGTCCATCACATTTGGGGGGTTCAGTTGCTTTGGACACTGTCCGGGGCATGCGTGCGTGCATGCATGCATACACGTGCATGTATGGGGGCACATGCACATGCATGGGGCAGCGTGCATGCGGGGCCGCACACACATATGTTTGGGCACTTGGTCCGGAAAAGGTTAGCCATCACTGGGCTAGAGGTACCATTTTTTTCTTACTCTTCATATTGCCACTGTTTAAAGTGTAATAATTATCCAGTATCAAATAAAATAAGGAAAACATTATTTGAGTGATATAATATCAAGATGCCACTGGTAGCACATTATACCTGCACAGGACCTTAAGCAAAACGACATTTAGGCCTGGGAAAAAGTTGCTACAAATGTAGAACCCTATTACTAAATAGAGTTTTGTGATGTTTGATAGCTATTGATCTCAGTTCTTGGCCAGCGTATCTTCCCCAGGACATGTTAGCCCGGAGGTCAGGGCAGCAGATGGAGCAAGGTTAGTTGACTTCTTTCCCAACCCCAACCAGATAGTCTTTTACCATCTGGTGCTAAAGGTAAATAGATAGCCAGCAAAATCAGTCAGATTGCTTCAGATGGTTTAAATCTCTTTGTCCAAGTAAATCTTATTTGCCACAGGCCTATTGGTAAAAACTGGACTCAAAATATTTCAATACAACATACAAAACATGTTTCAGAAACACAGAAATGCAAATGTATTTGGGTAGACTGGATTGCCCTAATAGACCGGTCTCCCTGGAAGAAAACACTTAGTCATCTGTAAGATCTTGAAGCAGCTGCATCTTTTCTTAGCATACCATTTCTGTATTTTCTTAGGTTTTCCTTGTATTTTTTTTTAGTTGAGCAAATAACATGCGTTTCCTTCACCATCCTCATTTTTAAAAGTTTCTTGAACATAAGTTCTGAATGTGAAAGCTGATTCCAAATTGGAAGCACATCTGCTAGTTCAGATTGCCTGCTGTCAAATCTTTGCTTTCAAATATGGTACATTGAGTATGTATTTGGAAGAACCAGAGGTTCCCTGGCACATTAATAGTTTTGTTCTTCGGGAACCCATTCCTTCATGTGAATTTATTTCTCCTGCACTCTCAATCAGCACCCCATTAATTACTGTCTGGATTGCCTAATCATTTTTACATTTTTTGACTATCAAAAATGCAACCTATTTAGTAGCTTATTTGAAAGATGCTCATTTTTAAAAAAAAATAGAACTATTAATTTTGGCTTTAAAAAAACACCTTAATTGGATAGAGAGTTATTTTCACCACATAATAAGGTGTTCTGACTCCCTCCTTCACAAGACAAATGACTAAACTGACTGATACTTGGCAGCTTGCCCGGACTGACCTCGACTACATTTGACACACACGAAAGCTTTGGCTCTTCAGATGATACATTGTTTCCTGCAAGCCTACTCTTCACAGAGGATTTCTTTTAAAGCCTCTTGGGAGGAGCCGGTCAATTAGGCAGCTGATACTCATTATCTCCTCCGGTTACGTCTTTCTGCTAATTGACGTTACCTCCTCTTGATCCTTCTTAGCCTGACATCAGGGACAAACTGGGTTTCCTCCACCCCACTACACCAAGCCCCAGGTGCCTCCTGATGCCTAGCTGGGCTCTCTAGTCTCTCTCACTCTCGGCCTCCTCCTCTAGAGCAGACTCATAGGACTCCTCACTAGAGGAATCCATCAGCAGCTCATCTGTAGCCGGCTGGGCCACAACAATAAGGTAAGTATGAACTTGGTCAACTGCATGACTTTCGCTTTTATTGCCCTGTTCTGTTAGTTGAGTGAACTTGTTATTTGCCCTAAGAACAAAAACTCCAAATACATGTAAATTAACTTCATGGGGAATAAGGGATTAAAAGCTTATACCAACAATGGTGGTCCTGGGTACCATGCAGTGGAGAATAAGTACAATTGGACACAAATGATTTAACTTCTATGCTGAACAAAATTAACAATACAATAGCAGAGTTGGAAGGGATCTTGGAGGTCTTCTAGTCCAACACCATGCCTAGGCAGGAAACCCTATACCATTTCAGATAGATGGCTATCGAACATCTTCTTCCAATGTTGGGCCTTTCACAACTTCTGGAGGCAAGCTCTTCCATTGATTAATTGTTCTAACTGTCAGGAAATTTCTCCTCAGTTCTAAGTTGCTTCTCTCCTTGATTAGTTTCCACCCATTGCTTCTTGTTCTACACTCAGGTGCTTTGGAGAATAGGTTGACTCTCCTCTCTTTGTGGCAACTCCTGAGATATTGGAAGACTGCTGTCATGTCTCCCCTAGTCCTTCTTTTCATTAAACTAGACATACCCAGTTCCTACAACCATTCTTCATATGTTCTAGCCTCCAGTTCCCTAATCATCTTTGTTGCTCTTCTCTGCACTCTTTCTAGAGTCTCCACATTTTTTTACATCCTGGTGACCAAAACTGAATGCAGTATTCCAAGTGTGGCATTATCAAGTGGCATTAACACTTTACGTGATATTGATTCTATCCCTCTGTTTATGCAGCCTAGAACTGTGTTGGCTCTTTTTGGCAGCTGCTGCACACTGCTGGCTTATATTTAAATGGTTGTCCACTAGGATTCCTCTCCCAGTTACTACTATTGAGCAAGGTACCACCTATACTGTATCTGTCCAGTTTGTTTTTCTTGCCTAAATGTAGAACCTTACTTTTTTCACCATTGAATTTCATTTTGTTAGATAGTGCCCAATGTTCAAGTTTGTCAAGATCCTTCTGTATCTTAAGCCTATCTTCTGGAGTGTTGGCTATTCCTGCCAGCTTGGTATCTTTCTTGCAAATTTGATGAGTTCCCCATTTATCCCCTCCAAATCATAGATGAAGATGTTGAAGAGTACTGGGCCTAAAATAGAGCCTTGGGGTACTCCACTGCATACTTCCTTCCATGTAGATGCAGTTCCATTGAGGACTACATGATGAGTGCAGTTGGTCAGTTACGAATCCATCCTGTGGTGATCCTGTCTAATCCACATTTTTCTACTCTCCATTATATTTTTTGAGAGTTGTTTTCTTTTTATGCATCTTTGACAGTACTTTTATTGCGTGTCATACCAGCAAACATTAAGTTAAATTGACCTGGATCAGGGGTCTGCAAAGTCGGCTCTTTTAAGACTGGTGGACTTCAACTCCCAGAATTCTCCAGCCAGCTATGCTGGCTGGGGAACTCTGGGAGTTGAAGTCCACCAGTCTTAAAAGAGCCGACTTTGCAGACCCCTGACCTGGATGGTTGCTGTTTGAGTCTGTTGACAAGTGCAACTGAACCAAACATTACAGCAATATTTGAGCTATTCAAGATATGCCGTGCTTTTATTAGAGTGATAACCTGTTTTGGCAAAATGACAAATAGCAACCTCATCTGTGGAAATAAGTTCAGTATGCTCAACTAAACTCACTCCAAGGTAATGTAAATAAGCTTACAGTTTAAGTGCATTTAAATTTCATATCCAGGAGGCCAATGGCATCAGGCACAGACATATGGAAGATGCAATATAAGCTTCCAGCAATAGATTGGCATGAAAAAAGGTTTGTGAATCTATTTTTCCTTCTTCAGTGTACGGAAAATATTCATCTACTCTTTGGGGAAAACGTGAGAGGTTCAGGTGATGGAGGAATTAATGAAAATTACTTTCTTTTGTAGCAACTTGAATTAGATCAGAACAATTATAAATGCAAATTTCTTTCTCTTCTCTAATGTGGTTCTCATATAGCTAGTATGGTTGTTAACTGTTTACAAAATAGTTTATACCTATTGTGAACATTCTACTATACAGAGATTAGAAATTTCTTTTTCAATGAGAAAAGATCAGTGAAATTTCACAAAAATATTGTATTGTACCTGCATATTTCTGAATCAAAAAAGAGAAGCTACAAGTAGCTACATAGCTACATGATAGTGGGAAATATAAAAGAAGAAAATACCCTATATTACATACCTTATTACATACCTTTATGGATTAATATTTAAGTAAGCATGAGTTATCTTTTCTGATATTGCCCATGGCCAGTACAAGGTTTACTATTTTCTCAACAAATGTCAAGAATGAAGTTCATCAGTACTTCACTCAAGGTTTGGCTTGAATATTAATGACAGTAATCCCAAAATTATTATATGTGTTTGCAATATTCCAGAATTGTTTTATGTGCCCAGAGTTTGAGTTTGAGTTTATTGGTTTTTTATACCGCCCTACTCCTGAAGGACTCAGGGCCATGTACAGCCAGAACAAAAACAAATATATAAAAGTTTAAAAAGTTTTTAAAAGACATATTAAACTTTGGCCTAAAAGTGAAAAAAACCCAACCAACCCCGATTAAAATTAATAAAAATTTGAATTTAAAAATCATGTTTTATGCCAGCCTGGCTTGTTGAAAGAAAAAGGTTTTGAGAGCACGGCGGAAGGTGCAGAAGTCAGGGATAGTTCTTAATTCCGGGGGCAATTCGTTCCAGAGGGCAGGTGCTCCCACGGAGAAGGCTCTCCCCCTGGGTGTCGCCAGTCGACATTGTCTAGCCGACGGCACCATGAGGAGACCCTCTCTCTGGGAGCGTAAGGGCCAGTGGGAGGCTCTCGGTGGCAGTCTCCCTTCTCTACCACTACAGCAAAACAATCATGCATCTGAGTCCTGGGATTAAATATTCTAATAATTGTGAATAATATTCAGCTAAAAATGGATTTTGCATTTATTTTACCATTTTGATTGAGTGCAGTGGAAAAATATATAGTGGTTGGATAGTGAAATAGTTAGAATACCATCTTTGACATAATAGACTGGGAGTTCAAATCCCAACGGACACCTTCCTCACCCTACCTGTAGGTATCCTTGGGCACAGACCCTCTAACACTTCACCTGCCTACCTCAAATATGAGACTGACACTAACTTAAAGAGAGTCATACCAGCTCAGAAATTACCCACATTAACAAGGTCCATGTCAGATGTTGGAGAACCAGGACAATCTGATGATAAATGAACTACTGGAAAAATCATACAGGGACAAAACAAGATAACCTAGAATTGATGGAATGCTACTACAACACTATACCTAATGAAAGAGGATATATGAAACATATGAGGGAATAAACTGATGGACAGAAGATGTAAATCCACATTAAGAAACAGCTAGATACCCAACACTACAACGTGAAGCCTATACATTATACCCCAGATTCAACAAGATCTGAAAAGCAATTAGAAATGCATGCAACACCTGAAGTTGGAATGTTACTGTCACACCCTCAATTAAAGAGCACAGCATCTGATATGGAGTATAAGAGCTTGAATAAACCAGCTAGAGTCAACCCCCAAATTCAGTTACCAAGGCACAGTAAAGAACAAGACAATTAGAAAAAGGTTACTGCTGGTAAAATTACAGAAGGATGTGAAGATTAAGAATAAGATTAGGCTATTAAAAAATATCAGGACCTGATTCGATCTGAAGCCCTAGATATTGCTATCAGACTAAGGAGATATACTATAGAAGCAGAAGTCAAGAAGATAAATGCCCTGTTTATTCGTTCCAAAGAAACAACCAACATGTACTCCCAAGTGTAGTGCAATAACACAGTAGTAATAATAGTAACTGTGAGAGGGATCTTGGAGTCCTAGTGGACAACCATTTAAATATGAGCCAGCAGTGTGCAGCAGCTGCCAAAAAAGCCAACACAGTTCTAGGCTGCATAAACAGAGGGATAGAATCAAAATAACGTGAAGTGTTAATACTTTATAATACTTTATGTTTATACTTTATACTACTTTATAATGCCTTGGTAAGGTCACACTTGGAATACTGCATTCAGTTTTAGTTGCCACAATGTAAAAAAGATGTGGAGACTCTAGAAAGAGTGCAGAGAAGAGCAACAAAGATGATTAGGAGACTGGAGACTAAAACATATGAAGAACGGTTGCAGGAACTGGGTATGTCTAGTTTAATGAAAAGAAGGACTAGGGGAGAGATGATAGCAGTGTTCTAATATCTCAGGGGTTGCCACAAAGAATAGGGAGTCAAACTATTCTCCAAGGTACCTGAGGGTAGAACAAGAAGCAATGGGTGGAAACTAATCAAGGAGAGAAGCAATTTAGAACCGAGGAGAAATTTCCCGACAGTTATAACAATTAATCAGAGGAACAGCTTGCCTCCAGAAGTTGTGAATGCCCCAACACTGGAAGTCTTTAAGATGATGTTGGATAGCCATTTATCTGAAATGGTATAGGGTTTCCTGCCTAGCCAGGGGGTTGGACTAGAAGATCTCCAAGGTCCCTTCCAACTCTGCTATTTTATTATTGTATTGTATTGTAAAAGCAGAGTCAATAGCAGCAGTACTGAAAGAACACATGGGAGAAAGAATAGACACATAACACCAGAGCAAAGTGGCCACGGCCATCTCCCAAACCAGGAACCAGTCACCATAACAGTAGCAGACATCCAACAGAGCTGGATAGCATTTGGCTCAGATATGATCCACACTTACTAAAGAAACTAATAGCAGTGCATGAATGCTTAGCAGCACAGATGAACTAGCTGCTTCTTACAGGCTCTCACCCAGACTGAGTAACCCAAATGCAGTGCTAATTAAATAACGTACCAAGAGAAGTCCATATTAAGTTTCTAAGAAGATCCACGAGGGATGAGATACTGAGGGCGCAACAGGGGGGGCCTCTGAAATATCAAGATAATGACATTACCATTTTGAAGCAAATCCCAAAGAAAATTAAAGAGATAAGAAGGAAGTATTCCTTTTTAACTAAAAAATTGTTTTAAAAAGGGATTTGGTTCAAATGTCTAATGCCTGAAGGAATGTTGGTTTTCTTGGAAGGGGGCAGAGTCAGAGTTAAAATGGTAGAAGAGGCTGAGACCTTTCTTAAGAAACATTCCCTACTCCTGGAAGACGAAGAAGAGGGAAGGGGAGGGGCCATGGCCCCAACCACTGGCGGGAAAGAGAAAGAAGAAACCATAGCAAAGAGACTCAGATCTCAGAAATGAATAGATATTGAAAACATTACTGTAACCTGTGAAAAGGGATGGCAGGAAAAACAAATGATTGAATGTATGCATGTTAAAATACGATATATATGTATCTTTTGCCAATTATTTTCTTTTTTTTTTAATTTTTAATTTCTATGAAGTATCGGAGGTGACCAACATCCTCCACATGGAAGCCATTAAAATGTTTATCTATTACCCTATATTACCCCTTTTCCCGAATATACTGTAAAACCCAATAAAATTGTTTTAAAACCAAATGCAGTGCTAAGCATAAAAAACCCACAATGGAAACAGAACCATCCAAGTACCAGCTGATAACTTCCCTCACAACATGCAAACTCCTATCAGGTATCACAGCTGCCAAACTATAGAACCATATGGGCCAAGTATATGAGCCAGGCTTAGAAGGGAACAATACCAGAGAATCAAAATACCAGTTGCTCATAGATAGAGCAGTCACCCAAGACTCAAGGTGATAGATGTAGCAGTGCCAAGTGACAGCAACATCAGGGAGAAGGATTGTGAGAAGCTGGAGAAATACCAAGGCTTGAAGGACAAACTTGAAAGGACATTGGAGGGTAAAGGGCAAAATGATCCTGATGATAGTCAGACCACTTGGAGCTGTGACTCCTAAACTAAGATACTGTGCAGAACCCCCACATTCCCAGGCCTCTGACTGGACCTATGACTGAGGAAGGCATTGATAACACATACAAGTGAGAAGGGAATATGATAGATGGATGGATGGATGGATGGATGGATGGATGGATGGATGGATGGATGGATGGATGGATGGATGGATGGATGGATGGATGGATGGATGGATGGATAGATAGATAGATAGATAGATAGATAGATAGATAGATAGATAGATAGATAGATAGATAGATAGATAGATAGATAGATAGATGAAATAAAGAAATAGATGATAGATAGATAGATAGATAGATAGATAGATAGATAGATAGATAGATAGATAGATAGATAGATAGATAGATAGATAGATAGATAGATAGATAGATAGATAGATAGATAGATAGATAGATAGATAGATAGATAGATAGATATAGATAGATGAAATAAAGAAATAGATGATAGATGATGGAAAGATTGATAGATAGATAGATAGATAGATAGATAGATAGATAGATAGATAGATAGATAGATAGATGAAATAAAGAAAGATAGATAGATATCCAGATAGATAGATAGATAGATAGATAGATAGATAGATAGATAGATAGATAGATAGATAATCAAGATTTCAGAAAAGAGGCTTTCAAATGAATTTTCAAGGGAGAAATCTTTCTAGATGGTGTTTGGAAATCAGGAATTTCAAGCCAGACAAGCTGGATGGAAAAAAATAGTATATACCAATATCATCAACCTTGGCCACACTGTATTGTTAATGAACATTCAAGCCACAAAAGAAATTCAAAAGAAACTATACTGCAACCCCTTATGGTAATAAACCTTTTTATGAGATTTGTCTGTTTTGATTTTAATTGTTTGTTTTCTTTTTATATTCAAAGTTTCATTAAGCTATTCACAAATACCTCAAGACTTTATTCCATTAATTCCCAAAGTTCAAAAGATACAATTATCATATTTCTAAAGGTGTTTTTTTAAATAGCATACATTGAATTTTATTGCCTATATATTCAGTCTCCTATTGACCCAGTTTGAAGAAATTATTTTCAATATCCTTTCAATATCCTTAGTTTCTACCATTCCATATAGTTCACAACTACTGCCAGATTATGCTCTATTCCAGTGATGGCGAACCTATGGCATGCATGCCACAGGTGGCACGCGGAGCCATTTGGCAGGACACGCGAGGCGTTGCCCTGTCAGCTGGCCAGCTTGCATGTACGCACTGGCCAGCTGATTCAGCCATTTTTAAAGCCATTTTTTGCCCTCCCCAGGCTTTATCGGAGCCTGGGGAGGGCGAAAACAGCCCTCCGGAGGCTTTAGGGAAGCTCCTGAAGCCTCCAGAGGGCCTCCAGAGGGGCTGTTTTCGCCCTCCCCAGGCTCCTGTAAAGCCTATGGAGCCTGGAGAGGGCAAAAAAAGCATGTAAAAATGGGGGGGGGGCATCATGCATGCATGCACACTGGGGGGGCGCATTGCATTAAGGGTGCGACATGCCAGTGCACGACCCCCCCTGCGCTCCCCTCTCTTTCGGCACACGAGCCTAAAAAGGTTCGCCATCGCTCCTCTATTCTATAGCCAATAACTACTATGTATAATTGAAATTGATTAAACTAAGATGATATAAAGATATTTATCAGATCACCCTATAAAAATGTATTATTATTATTACGGTTGGCCTCACAGTCAGTTAGATGCAGCCCTTCCCAAGGACCAAGGACATGCAGATGATGTTTGATGGTGTTAAAGGTATCATTGCAGGATGTAAGCTGTTCTAAGTAAAGCTGCCTTTTGCAATTGACCAATGTTGATTTGCTAATGCCAATGATATTCACCCAAGTCATATATTACTACAGGTACTATCATTGATTTGTTTTGCTACAGTCTTTCTATTTCTATTTCTACTTGCAAGTCTTTATATTTTCTAATTTCCTCCTATTTTTTCTCTTCTTTTTTTTTTTCATCTCCAGGTATTGCAATATCAACTACTGTATATAGACTGTCTTGTCTTTCTTTCTGGCAATTGTTAAGTCTGGGTGTTATGTATGCCAGATGCTTATCTTCCATAGCACTTTAGCTTCTTAATTTTCCATTATTTTGTGTATTTTGTGTTGACTTTGGTTTTTCTCACAGGTTTTTAAATTATTTTTATTTTTATTTATTTATTTATTTGTGTGCCATCTTTATTATTTGTACAAATAATCCAAGACAGCAAACATATCATGGTGTACTAGCTTTAGTACATTTCTCCCTGTCCTTCAGATATTTTTCCAATGTCCTTTTTTTTTTTTCCAACTGCCTGGTATACCTGCAACATGCTTCATGGTAAATAGTCTTGCCAATATCATTATGTAGATCAGAGGTCTCATTCTCACGGCCCGCGGGCCAATTGTGGCCCGCAGGACGGTATCTTGTGGCCCCCACCATGATATGAAAGTATAATATTAGTATTAATATTAATATAAGGAATCCCTTATGCAGCCCAGCCTCACCCAGACTCTGCCTCCAGCGGCCCCCAGGTATATTGAGTTTGAGACCCCTGATGTAGATGAAGGGCATGATTCATGGTCATTATTTTTCTGGTCTTCTTATCCGGGACTTTTAATTCTGCTTGGAACTAGTCTACTTCCAGCTGTATATCTTAATAACTGGAATTAAAAAGGTAAAGTTTCCTCTGTCCAGTTGTATCCAACTCTAGAGGGTGGTGCTGATTTCTGATTCTTAGTCAAGGAAGACAGCATTGTCTGAAGACACTTCCATGGTTATGTGGCCAGCAGGACTATATGCCAAGACAAATGGAGGTTGTCTATTCTATTCATCTACTCGCATTTATATGCTTTCAAACTGCTAGGTTGACAGAAGCTGGGACAAGTGCACTCCCCTCATCACATGGTGCTAGTATTTTGAACCCGGCCTGTCAGCTTGTCTTTAACCACAGCGCCATTGTGCCCCAATGACTGCAATTACCTAGGTCAGTGATAGCTAATCTTTTTGTTCGCACACGCGTGCATTCATAATGCAATGTGTGTGTGAGACACCCCCCCACATGCCTCCCCATGCATGCACACGCAAATCCCTGCACATGTGTGTGCAACCCCTCTGCACTCCCCCTGCCCCTGCACATACATGCATGACCACCGTACTCCCCCACCCCCTACGCATGCATGCACGGCAGGGACCCGAAAACCAGTTGTCCGGAGGGAGGTGCACACGCATGTGTGGTGGAGATGAACTAGGCCGACGGCTTGCGTGCCCGCAGAGGGGGCTCTGCCTGCCACCTGTGGCACACGTGCTATAGATTCGCCATCACGGACCTAGGTATTATTTGCCTGGATGGTATTTCCTCCACTCAGTTTGAACCTTAAGATCTTCTTCACTCTCCTGACTTTATTATTCTAAGGTTTCATAAGCAACCAACGATCTCTAAGAATACAGTTTTAAAAATGCATGTAGTCATATTAAATACTAGCCGTTCCAGGCCATGCGTTGCTGTGGCCCAGTCTAGTTAGCCAATCTATGTGTAGATCTACACCAGCACACACAAACACATAAACACAACCACCGTATAACCCCCAACCTACCTACCTACTGTATTTCTCCCTCTCTCCCTCTACTGTATTTCTCCCTCTTTCTCTCTATCCCTCTACCTACCTACCTACCTACCTACCTACTGTATTTCTCCCTCTCTCCCTCTACTGTATTTCTCCCTCTCTCTCTCTATCCCTCTACCTACCTACCTACCTACTGTATTTCTCCCTCTCTCTATCCCTCTACCTACCTACCTACTGCATTTCTCCCTTCCTCTCTCTATCCCTATAGCTGCCTACCTACCAGAGTATTTTATGTCATAAAGGATGTAACTAAACAGCAACACCTGTGGCTCACTGCTCATTTTTTAAATATTTTTTACATTTCCGTTGCGTGTACCTGCCACAGGTGTGACATCTACACAATCTATATATATAATTGGTGCCGTATTTGAAAGGAACGTTGTGTGAAAATTTGGAAGCAATGTGTGCAGTACTTTCGGAGATTACCGGTTTTGAACAAACTCATAGTTACATTTTTATTTATATAGATAAATACTAATTCATTTTTTGAACCAACCAAACAGTTTAGAGATTTGTTTATTTACCGCGATAGTTTAATAGTTTAGTTGTTTTTAAGTGTTTATCAGCAGCAACAAAAGAGCTGATGTAGGGTGAGGTTTGGTAGTCCATACAATCATTATGAGATTTCAGGCACTCAAATTCTGTAGCCGTTAATGTTGTTCATCTATAGGTGCATACATTTTAATTCACT
This sequence comes from Rhabdophis nuchalis, assembly GCA_039707465.1. NCBI lineage: Eukaryota > Metazoa > Chordata > Lepidosauria > Squamata > Natricidae > Rhabdophis > Rhabdophis nuchalis. Next base: position 76,493,867 of record CM077648.1, read on the forward strand.
GGGCATAAATCACATCACCACCTTTTTGGTAAATAACATTTTAGAAATCGTATGATACAAACAAAATGTGCATTGCTGACTTCAGGGGTTTGCACCTGAGTACTTCAGAGTGTAAACAGATTTATTCTGGAGAGTTGCACTGAATTAATTGCCTACACTGATCTCATTTTGAAATCCCTAATTTACAGTTTGCTAGCAAGTGCTAATTCCCTAATCTATCTAATAAAAATGTATGACTACAAATAAGGTACAAAATGAAACACATGGTATTTTGAGTTAGAATTCAAATACTTCAGCACTCTCATAAGTTCATGGCATTCGGGTGGCACTTCCCAAAACAACAGTCAATCTTGGAAAAAGCTCTTGAGTTTTGGAGAAAGTAGCAAAAAAGTTTTGGAGAAAGCAATGTTACTCTGCCCCCAAAGAATGTATGGCTCTTTTTATCACTGAGACACCAAAGGATGCCCCCCTCTTCTGTGCTTATTGGAATGGCCACTTATAAGTAAACCGATTAGTCTGCCTTCCTGTCCTAAGAACCAATCGACCCAAATTTCTGGTTGGATTTTTAACGCACTGGTTGGGAAAACTATCCTGCAGCAATAGTAAAACCAAATAAATTTACTTTTGTCTGATAATGCTGATCCAGTTCAATGGGAAGAAAGTCTAGGCAAGGCAACAAGTATGTTCAGGAAATTTAAAATTGCTGAAATGTTTTTATTTATTTTCTTTCAGATTTTAAATTGCTGAAATATTTAACCCAGGATAGAAGCATAAAAATACATTGTTCTTTTTGCTCTGTTAGGAAAAGTCCTACAAGTTTATGACTGTCTTTTTCTTCCCAGACAAGACTCTCTGGATTAGCCAATGTAAAGATTTCTCATATTGGTTTACTGGTAGGGCTGGATGCTTTCCATCAGACATGCAAGTCAAGATACTGTCATATCTCTGTGAAATTCCCTTTAATTTAGTTAACTTAATTGTTAATGGAGGCCAGTGATTATCAACAATTACAGAGTGTTGAGTATATCCGAAATAGAATATGGGGCTAAACCTAAAATATTTTAAATATTTTTTAAAATAATAAATGTCTCTTTGATTATTTGCTTGGTTTATTATGAAAACTGTAGTCCAAAGCAGTGTGAGCCCTCAATTACATACACAGCCCTGCAATCCTTTGAACATAATGGATGATTATTTAGCAGAAAGTTTAGCAGTTTAGCTGAAAGAAAGAAAAAAGCAGAAAGAAACCATTCCAGCATCCTGGCTTAAAACTGCATTGGCATCAGCTGGGAAAGTTCTCTAGATAAACCCTTTTTTTCTGCTCTTCCTTCTCTTTGTTACTTTAAGCCTGAATATATCTCAGGCCTAAGTTACATGGAAATGCATGTAAAAAGCGTTCCTGCGACTTACAGAGCGCATTCTTTAACATGAAACTGTGCAAAACAGCGACAACAAAAGCCAATGGGGATAGATCAGATTAAACCAGATTTTGGGGAAACCCCACCCACCCAGCCCCGCCCAGATATACAGTATGTGAATGCTTTTTTAGAAATATTTTATAATCCAGTTTTAAGTATTCAGCAACAGGCATTTGCACAGGAATAATTAATGTCCAATGTAACTCTTGGAATTCTGGGATGCCTGCTTGATTCCTTGCCCCACCAATTTTTTAAAAATGGAACTCTAATATTAACACATTCAGTAATGGTGTCTGCCTTTGAAGAAGATGGGTTGAGTGGTCCCTTTCCTTAGAGTGGATTCCTGTTCACTGTCACCATTATGGTCCTATCAATTGTCCCTGTGCCTAGAAATCAAGGGATGCAGTTCTTGCTGCATCTGAAACCAAGTCTTACTGCCTTCGTGTTCCTCAAATTTCATTTATTTCATGTTTGTTTCTCTACTGCACCAAACCTTTTATTTCAACCCCAATTTCTATTATTCTATTCTACTATCCGACCCTGTTCCGTCCTAAGACTTGGGTAAAGTTTTCCCATACTTTTGGTGTGGCAGCTGCAGATAGCAATTGATTCAGAGTAAAAGTAAGGTGAATAACAGGCAGGCAGGTAAGTTTTAATTTTACAGGCTATCCTTGATGACTAGAACTGAAGGACATTTACCTGTATTACTGAACGCTGCTCAATCTTTTTAGGATTGAGCCCGCTAGCTTTTGGGCATTTGTCTTTGCTGCATTTGGAAAATAAACTTTTAAGAAGAGGAGAAGGTTCTGTAAATGTAAACTGTGATTCTCTTTATAGCTTTTTATAAATAACAGGGCTTACAATAGATAATGACTGTGTTTTTCAAAATACCCAACATATGCTAAGATGTTTTAAAAGCATTTTGAAGTGCTACATTTTAAATAGTCAGAACAATATTTATATTTAGTTGAATTTTTTAAGATTGCCAAAAGCCCTCAAACTCTGCATACAGTATATGTGTGTGTGTGTGTGTTAGTTTTTATGTGGTGATCAATAATGTGAAAACAATTATACATACATATATATATATATATATATATCCCAGTAAGGGTATAGCTAGCTGATGAAAGCTAAATAGCTCGAAATAGATCTATCCTGGTCTCCCTGACTTATTTATTGATCAGCTCAAAAACATAACATATACATGTATGTGTGTGTGTGTGTGTGCGTGTGGCTTAAATGGCTAAGGCTTCTGCCTAACACATAATACAGCCCTGGTTCAAATCCCAGTAAGGGTATGGCTAGCTGGTGAGAGCTAAAAAGCTCGAAATAGATCTATCCTAGTCTCCCTGATTTATTTATTGATCAGCTCAAAAATCTATCACACACACACACACACACACACACACGTCCCTTCGACCGATACATCCCTTCGACCGATCCGCTCCCATAGAGAGGGTCTTCTCCGGGTGCCGTCGGCCGGGCAATGCCAGTTGGCGACGGCCAGGGGAAGGGCCTTCTCTGTGGCAGGCCCTACCCTCTGGAACGACCTACCTCCCGATCTCCGTACCACCTCGGACCTCCACCTTTTCCGCCAGCGTTTAAAAACGCACCTGTTTCAGCAAGCCGGCTTAGGGTAATCCACCCGATAATTGACTGAGGGCTAGTTGCACAAATTTTAATTAGAGGGTTTTTTAAACAATATTTTTAGCGCAGAAGTATTAAGTTTAATAGGGTTTTAGGATGTTTTATATTTTGTATTGTATATTATGTTTTTAAATTCCTGTGTGCCGCCCTGGATCCCATAGGAGATAGATGGGGGATATAAATTTAATAAAATCTAAAATCTAAATCTAAATAATTATTTTTTAAAAAACCATTAGAAAACTCAAAGTAGAAACAGCATTTTGTTTGGTTTTTTCCTTTAAAAAAACTTAATTCCTACAAATTTTGGTTGCAGAATACAACCATTTTAAGGAAGATGTGCTCATTCCACAATAACAGATTTCACCTGTGCTGCTGCAGCCTTTACCTTCTTTCAGTTTTAGTCTTTGGGATGAAGAGATTCGCTCTATGCATGTAACACTGGCTCTGTAGCTGTGGTAGCCATTGCTGACCGCCTCTTGGGTATGCAGGACTGCCTTTGATCCTGTTCTTACCTCTTGCATATTCTCAAAGGCCAATCTTATTTTATTTTTTTAAAGGCATTTAGAAAACAAACAATGAGTGGCCAGGATAGTGCTTGAATGCCCCAAAAATTAAGCTTGGTTTCTCTTATCCCATTTTCAAACAGTTACAACCAACAATATCAAACAACAATGTTTAATAGCATATCGGAGATTCAGAAGGTTTGTGAAATGCCAGAAGCTGAGACTTATACTTCATTTGGAAATTGTTGCAAAAATAATTTTCTGCTGCCACCTTGTGGCATTATTTGGGTTTTTAAAAAAAAAATACAAATGGTATTATGGAATTTTTGATTTTGATTTTATTTCGATTTATATAACCGCCCTTCTCCATCGAAATGGACCCAGGGCGGTGCACAGGGAGTTAAAATCAATAAATAACAATAAATACAGAATAATGTCTAAAATAAATTAAACTAAGGACCTGTGTTAAAACATCCCATTAAAATTCTAAAATACATTTACTCATTGGCTAAAATTGAATTATATCACAGCTCTAAGCTCTAAGCTAGACCGGCTTGATGGAAAAGATATGTCTTAAGTGAGCGGCGAAAGAGGGGAAGGTCTGTGATAGTCCAAAGTTTGGGGGTAGGTCGTTCCAGAGGGATGGCCCAGCCACTGAGAAGGCCCTTTCCCTGGGCACCGCTAACCGGCATTGACCGGCGGATGGTACCCTGAGGAGGCCCTCCCTATGGGAGCGGATCGGACGGTGGGAGGTATGCGGCAGGAGACGGTCCCGCAAATAACTAGGCCCTGTGCCATGGAGCTATTTGAAGATGGGGTTTTAAAAAAATAATCCACAAATGGAACATCAATATCTTTTATATTTTGAACGTGAAAGCAGTTTATATTTAAATTTCACCTTTCAGACACATTCAGTTGATGTATTATAAGTTTTGTATAAATACATTCTTACATGCCCACCCACGTACCATTATCACCTCCTCCAGTTGGCCGGTTTTTGACTTATGAAACTTTATTAAAAGTCTCTATCACCTTGTTACTTCTTTTTGTATACTGTTTATTTTTAATTTGTTGTTGTTGTTAGGCTGGAATGTATGCTTTTGTTTCATTTTGATTGTTTGTTTTTGTGTTTTGTAATTGACTCTTTATGATAAAATAATGAATAATATTTGAAAAAGTCTTTGTTAGAACCATAGTGGTGACGCTATGTAAATCCAAAGGATTGTTTTAGATCAGTGTTTCTCAACCGTGTCAACTTGAAGATGTCTGGACTTCAACTCCCAGAATTCCCCAGCCAGCATTCGCTGGCTGGGGAATTCTGGGAGTTGAAGTCCAGACATCTTCAAGTTGACACGGTTGAGAAACACTGTTTTAGATGGTATATATACGTAGTCTGAAAATGAAAGACACCATCCCCCTACAGCCATGTCTCTTACATGGCATGGCCACTTGTCATCATTGCTGGCAGTGGGGGTGAAGGGAGTGCCGCTTCAAGTCATTGTTGATTCCTGGTGAGTTTTCCTGGCAAAGTTTTGGAAGTGATTTACCATTGTCTACTTCCTAGGAGTGAGAGAGAGAGAGAGACTGTGCCCAAGGTCATTCAGCTCTTTTTGTACATAAAGCAGACTAGAACTCGCAGCCTCTGGGTTTCTACGCTGATGGTTTAACCACATCAATCTGACTATCTGTGACCTTGCTCTCTAAAACAGGGGTGTCAAACTGGATTTCTTCAAGGGCCAGATCAGCTTTCTAGTTCTCCTCCACAGGCTGGCAGGGAGGGGGGAAGATGGAATGGGCGCCTCCTGTAGCACCCTGCCGGTCAAAACAGGAGTTGGGGGGGGCTGTGCATGACCCCTCTGTGGCCCGTTTTCAGCCTCCGTGGCCTCTTGCAGCACTCTGCTGGCTGTGGGCAGATGTGTGAGGTCCCTTGCGGCCCGTTTTCAGCCTCCATAGCCTCCATGGCCTCCTGCAGTACTCTGCCATCTGAAAACAGGCCACAGGTGGGTTGCACCTGGCCCCCCATGACCCATTTTGGCCAGCAGATGCACCCCGGGCCAGTCCGTTGATATATCTAAGCACCCCGTGGGGCATTGGTTTCACACCCCTGCTCTAAAATAATATTAAGTTTGATCTCCAGCTACTGAAAGCTATCCATAATCCTCTATGAAGCTCTTGCGCCGGAAGAAAATAATAGAAACTATCTTTAAAATAAAACATAATTTCAAAAAGATATTTAGGAAAAACTGGAGAAATGAGAAATTACCTTCACAAGAAGAAGTTATTCGTAAAATCATGGAATGTGCAGAGATGAGCAGATTAACATTTGAAATTAGAGAGCAGGAGAGCGAACAATTTTATGAAATATGGAATAAGTTTTATCAATGGTTGGAAAATAGAAAAACTTAAGGGATATAATATACATATTATACTATTACAAAACTTGGATAAATTTTTGTCTTTAGAGGGAGAAAATATTTTGTTTTATAATGGGAAAGTGACTTCTAGAGACAATGGAAAACAATGTCATAAAATGGGAAGAGTTTTTTTTCTTTTCCTTCCCTTTTTTAATATCTTGCTTATATATTGAATAATCGTGGGGAAAAGATTGACTTGACAAATGAAAATGTTGTTAGGTGAAACAAAGGTGATATATATGTAATGAAAGGAAAATTGATAAATATGTTTGTGATTTTAAGCACTGACGCACAGAACGTTTGCCCAAACGACATGTTGTACAAAGCATGAGATGAATGATGTTTTTTTACTTGTTTTAATATTAAAAATAAAAATTTTCTTTTAAAAAAAAGATATTTAGGGATAAAAATATACTAATTCACCTAAACCTTTATTTTCAGTCATTCATTCATTTCATTTATTAATTTATATGTCTTTTAATGTTATAACAGTGCCTCTTGCTTTAATTTTCAGTGTTTGGCCATTGTTAGTCTATATAAATAAAAATGTAAAATAGTTTGTACGAATCCACTAATCTCAAAAAGTACCGGACCGATTTAAACCAAACTTTCACACAATGTAGCGAAGCACTTCGGATAATAGAATACCAAATCATTTTGTGCCTAGCACACGTGTGTTGTGTACAAATTGCGCACAAAAAAATGTACTCACTGAAATGTGATTTAACATCCCTGTAGCCACGCCCATCAAACTGCTTTTCAACTGTGAGTGTTGGAAAAGGCCTCATATGGCGGCCTCTTGGGGCCAAAAAGGCACAGAGGATAGCAAACTCCCAGGTGGCCCATAGGGGGGGGGGGGAGAAATTCTGCTCAGGACTGTTCTCTGAGGTAAAAAAAAACGGAGGCAGGCAGCTGCTTTAAACTGTTTAATACGGACTGAACCAAACTGTAACAAAGAATCACCCATCTGACAGCAAATACAGTTTAATAAAAGAGGGACTAGGGAAGACATGATAGCAGCCTTCCAATATCTCAGGGGTTGCCCCAAAGAAGAGGGAGTCAAGCTATTCACCAAGGCACCTGAGGGCAGAACAAGAAGCAATGGGTGGAAACTAATCAAGGAGAGAAGCAACCTAGAACTGAGGAGAAATTTCCTGGCAGTGAGAACTATTAACCAGTGGAACATCTTGCCACCAGAAGTTATGGATGCCCCAACACTGAAGAGAGAAGAGACTGGAAAACCATTTGTCTGAAACGGCATAGGGTCTCCTGCTTGAGCAGCGGGGTTGGACTAGATGACCTCCAAGGTCCCTTCCAACTCTGCTATTGTATTATTGTATTACAGTAGGTAGGTAGATAGGGGAATAGAGAGACAGGGAGAAATACAGTTTAATAAAACAGGGACTAGGGGAGACAGGATAGCAGCCTTCCAATATCTCAGGGGTTGCCCCAAAGAAGAGGGAGTCAAGCTATTCTCCAAGGCACCTGAGGGCAGGACAAGAAGCAATGGGTGGAAACTAATCAAGGAGAGAAGCAACTTAGAACTGAGGAGAAATTTCCTGACAGTTAGAACAATTAATCAGTGGAACAACTTGCCTCCAGAAGTTGTGAATGCCCCAACACTGGAAGTCTTCAAGAAGATGTTGGATAGCCATTAGTCTGAAATGGTATAGGGCAGTGATGGCTAACCTTTTTTGGCTCACGTGCCAATAGCAGGGGGAGTGCAGGGGCGATGTGCACAGGTGTGCCACATCCATAATGCTATGTGCATGACCCCCTGCATTTGGCATGCTTTTTACGTCATCCCCAGGCTCCAGAGGGTTTATAGGAGCCTGGGGAGGGTGAAAACAGCCTTCCCCCACCTCCAGAGGACAAAAAATGGCCTCAAAAGAAGGCCTAAATCAGCTGGCCAGGGCACACATACAAACTGAAGCTGACATGGCAATGCCTCGAGTGGCCTAAGAAATGGTTCCGTGTGCCACCTGTGGCACCCGTGCCATAGGTTCGCCATCATGGGTATAGGGCTTCCTGCCTAGCAGGGAGTTGGACTAGATGACCCCCAAGGGATAAATAGAGAGGCAGAAATAAGGTAGGTATGTAGGTAGGTATGTAGGTAGGTAGGTGGATAGATGGATAGATGGATAGATAGATAGATAGATAGATAGATAGATAGATAGATAGATAGATAGATAGATAGATAGATAGATAGATAGATAGATAGATAGATAGATAGATAGAAAGAAAGAAAGAAAGAAAGAAAGAAAGAAAGAAAGAAAGAAAGAAAGAAAGAAAGAAAGAAAGAGACAGTAGGTAGGTAGGTAGGTAGGTAGGTAGGTAGGTAGGTAGGTAGGTACATAGGTAGGGGGATGGATAGATAGATAGGGAGAAATACAGTAGATAGGTAGGTAGAGGGATAGACAGAGAGGGAGAAATACAGTAGGTAGGCAGGTAGGTGGATAGGGGGATAGATAGAGAGGGAGAAATACAGTAGGTAGGTAGGTGGAAGGAGAAAGCAAGAAATACAATAGGTAGGTAAGTAGAGGGATAGACAGAGAGCGAGAAATACGGTAGGTAGGTAGGTGTATAGATAGCGAGAAATACGATAGGTAGGTAGGTAGAGGGATAGAGGGGGGGAAATACAGTAGGTAGGTAGGTAGATAGAGGGAAAAAGAAAGAAATACAGTAGGTAGGTAGGTAGAGGTACAGAGAGAGGGAGAAATACAGTAGGTAGGTAGGTAGGTAGAGGGATAGAGGGGGGAAATACAGTAGGTAGGTAGGTAGAGGGATAGAGGGAGGGAAATACAGTAGGTAGGTAGGTAGATAGAGGGAAAAAGAGAAATACAGTAGGTAGGTAGGTAGAGGGATAGACAGAGATGGAGAAATACAGTAGGTAGGTAGGTATGTAGATAGGGGGATAGATAGAGAGGGAGAAATATAGTAGGTATGTAGGTAGGTAGGTAGGTAGGTAGGTAGGTAGGTAGGTAGGTAGAGGGATAGAGAGGGGGAAATACAATAGGTAGGTAGGTAGGTAGGTAGGTAGGTAGGTAGGTAGGTAGGTAGGGGGAGAAAGAAAGAAATACAGTAGGTAGGTAGGTAGAGGGATAGAGAGAGAGAGAGAGAGAGAGAGAGAGAGAGAGAGAAATACAGTAGGTAGGTAGGTTGGGGCTTATATGGTGGTTGGGTGTATGTGTGCAGGTGTAGATCTACACACAGATTGGTTGGCCATTTAACCAGACTGGGCCACAGCAACGCGTGGCCGGGTATAGCTAGTCTTTATAATAGTTTATGATAGTTTATACTGCAGTTGGTTTTGCAAGCTACTCGGAGTTAATAAAGGAATATATAATAAGTAATTTTCAGAAATAACATTTTTAAAACTGAGAAGAAATAACTAGTAAAACGTATGGCTAAAGCATTCTGCAGTAGTAACAGTGATAGTAAATAAAGAGTCAAGGCCAAACCATGATTACAAATGGAGAGTTTTATCAGTTCAAGCTGATAAACCAATTAACCTACCTTGGCAAAGATATCTCTCAAGTGTAATTCACATGCTGAGAAATGTCTTATTAAATTACTGCAATATGTTTTATGGAGGCTACCTTTGAAAACAGTCTGGAGATATCACTGGCTGATATACACATGTTCTGCTAATGCAGAGGTTTCCAACCTTTGCAACTTTAAGTCTGAAGGACCTCAGCTCCCAGAATTCTCCAGCCTGCAAAGCTGGCTGGAGAAGTCTGGGAGCTGAAGTCCTTCAGACTTAAAGTTGCAAAGGTTGGAGACCCCTGATTTAGACTACAGATTATGCCAAAAGAACTGTAGATTTTCATAATAAAATCATTATTCATAATAAAATTATTTATTCTAAGACTTTACAATATTATGGAATATTTCAGATCCACTGGAATGCGCCAAAATATTTTAGGCAATTGCCTCTGACCTACCCCACTCAACTTTAGCCATTAGAACTAGCAAGAAGATTACATGCCTACTATATTATATCTTGTTGTGCTATATTTAGAAGTTTCAAGCTCCACAAATGTTCATGAAATTGAAGCTCTCTAATTGTCCTGGCGGGCAAGAGGAGGTAACCATAAAGAATCTGAGGCTATTCACAAGTGTACTATATTTGGAAACTAAGAGCAGGGGGAGTGGATACTTTCCAATAAATGAAATATGAAGGCATGGTACACAAGTAATAGCAAAGAAAAAATAAAGTAAATTGTGCATGAGTATGTTTTAGAGGAACACAAAATGCAAAAAGAAATTAAATGCATGAGCAGAGTGTGAAAAAAAACCCAGCAATTACAGGGAAGGTACAATTGTAGCCATAAACCATAAAATGAGGCATCTGTTTTATATGCCAAGAAAATTTGTTAAGAAAAAAGTATAAAATAAATTGTTAGGTGACACTGCTATGACATGGAAAAATGACAGCAAATCAAACACCTGGAGGGTACCAGATTGGGGAAGACTATACAACCACTGAGTACCTACTCAGGAACTCATTTAGAATCATTTGTTTCTATCATGAATAAATGTAAAAAAGAAGAGAAAAGATTGTTTTATAGATATATACATTTATCACAGTCATTGGCACTCCAGTTGTTCTGTTGAGCTATCAATAACCCTAAGATGCCAGACTGCATTTAGCCCTTACAACACACTGACCAAAATTTGGTAGAAAAGATATAAAATGATGGAGCAAAATGGGTTGAAGGCACTTTACAACATCTTCACATTTCAATTCCATCAGAAGAAACAGTAGAAACAGTCATAGAGGGCACCCCAAGTTTGAAGGTCCCTAAACTGAATGCCCAATGATCATCCATATCCAGAAAACGAGAGTTGATAATCTCTGAAATCTACTGCTATGTTCCTTGTGGAAAGCTTTCTGAAATATTGCTTTATATTACTTTTACTAGTGGCTGTGGAAATGTTACTGTGTATTCTAGAGAGAGAGACTATAAAAAGACAGATGGGGGTGTTCTTGCTGCATTACATCCAATTTTATTGGTGTTAAAGTAAGCTGCTAAAAAGAAAAGATTCATTTTATACCAGTGCTTTTCATATTTAGTGTGATTTAAATGTTTAATTACTTCTTGGGTCATTAGGATTTACTCATTCATCATTAATATACTGTAAGTGGTCATGTAATACATTGGCTGTTTTATTATTAGAATTATATCTGTGGGATAAATCTACAAAGCAAGTTTTTGTCAGCCGTTTTCAACAAATGAGTAGTGTTACTGTTGACTATATAGCTTTTTAAAAAAAATCTCATTTGTTTTTTACAAAATTTGGCCATGGGTCATTTTAAAACACCAACTACTGTGTAGAGCAGTGGTGGCGAACCTTTTTCGCCTCGGGTGCCTAAAGCACACAGGCTCACACTAATGTGCACGCACATGTGCTCACCCCATAATTTAATGCCTCCCATGCGGTGCCCCCTGGGCATGCATGCTTTACACCCTCTGCTGCCCTGCGCATGTGCACATGGCTTTTTTGGAGCCCGGGGAGGACAAAAGGGGCCTTCCCCCACACCCCTGGAGGCTGGAAACGGCCCGTTTTCTGACTTCCGGTGAGCCTGGTAGGTCCATTTTTTGCCCTCCCAATGCTCCAGAGGCTTTCTAGGAACCTGGGGAAGGCAAAAAAAGGCCCAACACACAAACCGGAAGTTCAGGAATGGACTTCCAGGTTGCCTGTTGGGTCATTTTTCTCCCGCTGGAGGCTTCAGGAGAGCAAAAAATGACCAAAAATCAAGGCCGAAAATCAGCTGGCCAGCACGCTCATATGCGCTGGAGCTGACAGGGCAACGCCTCATGTGCCATCTGTGGCACCCGTGCCATAGGTTCACCATCATGGGTGTAGAGCAGAGGTTCCCAAACTTGGCAACTTTAAGACTTGTGGACTTCAACTCCCAGAATTCTCCAGCCAGCTATGGAGAATTGAAGTTGACAAGTTGAAGTCCACAAGTCTTAAAGTTGCCAAGTTTGGGAACCTCTGGTGTAGAGCATATTTCTAATGTGATAAACTTAAAATCTGATCTTAAGCCATATCAAAGCTACCATAGCTTCCCTCAGTTCTTTCCAAATAAAGAGAGCTTTATAACATTAAGAACTCTTCCAGACAACCTGTTTATTTTCTGTTGTCCATGCTCTCTGATGGCAGAGATAACTTCTTTCAATATTAATGGTGCCTGCAGAATCCTGGGAGCAAATCAGACACTTCCCTTTCAGCCACAGAAGTCCTGTAAGTGCTAATTTGTCAGTCAGCAAGAACTGCCTTATTAAAAGCACTTTCCCCGCTATAATGGGAAGATGCTCGGCCTGTTGTGTCCTGTTATCTACTACCACTATGGGATAGAGCAGTGTGGGGAATTCTGGGAGTTGAATGAAGTCCAGACATCTTCAAGTTGACACGGTTGAGAAACACTGGGATAGAGTATGTCATGCAACAGAATCCACTCCTTCCCATTCAGTAGCAAAAGTCACTTCTGGACAGAGTGCATTTCTTGGCAATACTCCACAATTGCAGTGAAAATAAACATGGCAAAATACAAGTTCCTGGTAAAGAGGATGGGAAAATTCAGTTTGCTTTAACGTGGCAGCTGCACCCACATCTAGAAAAGTCGTACGAATAGAGAAAAACTTAAGGGTAACATTAATACATCGTACTATATTCAGTTACAAGATTCCAAAATGATTCTATGGAGCACTATTTCTCAAACCTGGCAACTTTTAGATGTGTGGCAGAGGTGGAATTCAGCAGATTCTGACCAGTTCTGGAGAACCAGTAGAGGAAATTTTGAGTAGTTTAGAGCAGGGGTCTCCAACCTTTTTGGCACCAGGGACTGGTTTCATGTAAAAAAATATATCCGCGGACCGGTGGGAGCCTCCAGCGGGTGAGTCGAGTCATGTGGGTGGTCACGTGCAACCGGGCAGGAAAGCTGCCAGGGGTCCCGGGCGAAGGATCCTCGGCTGGGGCAGGGAAGGACGGGCTGCGTCCCGGGCAGGAGGGCCTGGCAGCCCCTTCCCCCCACGCAGGGCCGAGTGGTGCCCCGAACCCCCCCAATGTAGGCCGTTGCCCCCGTCCTGCCCCCGGGGAGTGCCCCGGCCAGCCGCCAGGATAGCGGAGCATTTGCTACACTTTCCTAAGAGTTGCACTACTCTCTCCACCGCTCACTCTGCCTCAATTACTATCAAGCCAAGGACCAGCACCAGTCCGTGGCCCGGGGGTTGGGGACCCCTGGTTTAGAAAACCGGTAAATATCACCTCTGACTGGCCTTGCCCCATCTATTCTGTGCCTCCCAAGTCCCAGCTGATCAGGAGGAAATGGGGATTTTGCAGTAACCTTCCCCTGCCACGCCCACCAAGCCACAGAACCGGTTGGGGGGGGGGGGAAATTGAATCCCACCACTGTGTGGACTTCAGCTCTCAAAATTCATGGCTGGCTGAGGAATTTGGGAGTTGAAATCCACACATCTTAATGTTGCCAAGTTTGAGAAACACTGCTATACAAAGATAAAAAAAGAATACCATTATTCTTTCTGATTAAGTAAGGTTCCTCCAATAAAAAACAGCATTTGGCCTGTGCTGCTGCATTTCCCTTTGCTCTTACCTGTCCAAGCAGCAGCACTGATTCCTATCTCCTTATCTCGGAGAGCCCTGGTTTCATTTAACTCTGAGATATAATACCAGCAGAAAGAGTGGCCGTAATGGATGAAGCAAAGAAGACTGTTCTCCTTAATCAAGCTACTCAAGATGGCACCAAGTGTTGTTCTGTTTGTGAATATGGAATCCTGGTATATGCCTGCAGCTCACCACCTTGAATGTTTTTGAGACAAAGTGACAAAGCTTCACAGAAAGCTAAAAAGATTACTCTTTTTCTCTTTGAGCTGGAATGTCAGGGATCTAATAGGATATTCCAAATGACTTGCATATCCTTCTTAATCTGAACTGTTACATATGCATGTGTGTGTGTGAGAGAGAGACAGAGAGAGAGTGAATGAGTGTGAGTGTATGTTTGCGAGTAAGAAAGAGAGGGAGGGAGAGGTGGGGAGAGAGAAGGGGAGAGTTTCTGAGCATAGGTCTTTGGTAGCTTGTCTGAAATCTATAATGGAATTCAGATTCTGGTACTACAGCATCAAGAAGGTTTTTAATGCTAGCAAAGTTATTAAAATGTTTAAAGAAAAATATACTTCGTAAAATGTTTTGAAGTACAGGCATATCTCATTTTATTGTGCTTCGCTTTATTGTGTTTTGCAGATATTGCATTTTTTTTTTACAAGACCTTCCAGCACCAAAAAGATTATGATTTGCTAGAGGCTCAGATGATGATTTGCATTTTTTAGCTCTAAAGTGTTTTTTAATTAAGGTATCCACATTTTTGTTGTTTTAGACATAATGCTATTGCACACTTAATAGACTGCCGTATAATGTGAACATAACCTTTATATGCACTAGGAAACCCCAAAATTCATGTAAATGGCTATATTGCGATATTCATAATACTGAGTGGCCTGGAACCAAAGCTGTAATATCTCTAAGGTAGGGGTCTCCAACCTTTGCAACTTTAAGTCTGAAGGATTTCAGCTCCCAGAATTCTCCAGCCAGCTTTGCTTCCTTCAGACTTAAAGTTGCAAAGGTTGGAGACCCCTGCTCTAAGGTATGCCCGTATATGGCCCGCTGAACAAGATTAATGAGAAGGATTAATGTTCTTGCTCATTTGTTTCTGATCTCTCCGAACTGTTTTAAGATTTCCCATGCACTCTGCCATCTTCCATGGAAAGATTAATGCTAGAGCTGAAAGAAATGTCACTTCCTCTGATATAGTCCTGCCCACACACAGTGACTTGGAGTTAATGTGTATATGTTGTCCTTTTCATTGAGTTGCTGCTACCTGCCTGCTTGCTTGCCTTGCCACACTAAACCTTTTAAGGCAGGGGTCCCCAACCCCCTGGCCGCGGACCAGTGCCGGTCCGTGGCTTGATAGGAACCGGGCCACAGTGAGCGGCGCAACTCTTAGAAAGGGCCAGAGAAGAGGAGGAGGGGGCAGCCCCCTGGGCAGAGCGCGCACCGGGGTGGGAGATTGCAGCCGCAGCCGCTCATGCCGTTGGGGGCCCGAGAGGGGCGAGTGAGCCGACTCACCTTCCCACATGCGCATGCGCCGCCTGTTCCCCTCCCCCCGCTCCCCCTCTATGCCGGCCGAGCCATGGGCACCGCTCTGTGGAATTTTCTTAACATGAAACCGGTCCCTGGTGCCAAAAAGGTTGGGGACCCCTGTTTTAAGAGTAACCAGAGCACACCACGGGGTGGGGGGGAGGGCGAGTAAGGGCAGGAGATGAGAAAAAAGAAAGGAAACTAAATTGGCATTGACTGTACAAGTAGTACAATCTGGATTTAAAATCAAAACTGAGCCCAACATTGCTGTTGCTAAGCAAATGTTAAGCTGTCCGTTTTATGAGCTTTCTTGCCACAGTTGTTATGTGGAAAGTTATCATACATCACTGGGACACTAAACCATCTCCCGCCTGGACTACTGTAATGCTCTTTACATGGGGGTCCCCTTGAGATGCACCCGGAGGCTCCAGTTAGTGCAGAATGCGGCCGCGCCGGGGATCTTGGGAGCTTCAAAATACTCCCACATAACACCGCTCCTGCGCGAGCTGCACTGGCTGCCTGTGGCCTTCCGGGTGCGTTTCAAGGTCTTAGTGACCATCTTTAAAGCGCTCCATGCAGGGGTGGGTTTCAAAATTTTTGGAACAGGTTCTGTGGCTTGCTGGCCATGTGACCGGGTGGGAGTGGCTTGCCGGCCATGTGACTGGGTGGGAGCGGCTTGCCGGCCATGTGACCGGGTGGGAGTGGCTTGCCAGCCATGTGACCGGGTGGGAGTGGCCAATTTGTATATATGTGTATATATATATATTTCAGTTAATGGTACAGAAAGAGGGGAGGGGGGGGTTGCTGGCTTGTGAAACCAGCCTCAGGTAGGTCAGCGACAGGGAAGGGACCTGACGGCTGCCGGTCTGTTTTCTAAGCCTCACACCTAAACTCCGTTCAAGGAAATTCCGATTTAAATAAACAGATCGCTTCTCCCCCGCATCCAGCCTCCCCCGTCCCCTCCATTTGGCAAGGCGCAGAGCCAGAAGCCTCCCCGCTCTTCCAGCACCGACCTTCTACCTGAGAAGACGGGGGGGGAGGGGGGAGTGGCGGCCTATCTCAATCGGGAGACTTTCCCAAGCGCAGCCGAAGGATCCCTCCATCAGCCAGGCCGGCTCTCCGAAGGGGTCCCCCTTTCCCTTTCTCCATGGGGGTGGGTGGTGGGGGTGGGCCGCTCACCTCGTCGCCCCACTTGAGCACGTCCTTGTGCCTCTCCCCGACGGCCCGGTAGATGTGCAGGAACTGCTGGATGCCGTGTTTGCGCACGTGCTCCGCGTGCCGCTGCGTCTTCTCCCAGCTGAGTGGAGAGCCTTGCGACAGAAGCCCCATGGCTCTGCCGGGGAGAAAGAAGAGGAGGCGCGCGGAAAAGGCAACCTGCGGCCGCTGCTGCCGTGACAACTCCAAAGAGCAGCGCTCGGGCCAGGAGCCGCCGGCCAAAAAGAAAGAAAGCACACACACACACACAACCTACTTCAGGCGGCGGGAAACACGCAAGGAGAATCCACTCGCGGCTAGGCGTAGAGGGGAAGAGGTGGCTGAGCAAAGGGAAGGGGGAGAAAGGCGCTCCCGCCGCCTTCCCGAGCCTCCCGCTTTGCCAGCGGCCAGTACCCTTCGCAGAGGGAAAAAGAAGACAGCGCGGTCGCCTTGCTTGCTTTCCTGCCGGCCGGCCCAGCCCCTGCTGCTGCCGCCGCCGCCGCTAACTGCTGCTCCCAGCTGTCTTCTTTTTGCTCCCAGCTGTCTTCTTCTTTTTCTGACGGCCAGCAGTTTGATCCTGAATGTCTCAATCCTTCCGAAGTTGGTCAAATTAGGACCCAAATGGTTGGGGGCAATATGCTGACTCTGTAAACCACAGGTGTCAACCCTTGAGGGGTCACATTGCAGTCACATGGCATTTTGTGATGTTTCTCCCCTTTGTGGAGTTTGGGTGGGAGTAGCCTGCATATGATGCATCCAGCCTACGGGCTGCCAGTTTGACCCCCCTGCTGTAAACCATTTAGAGAGGGCTGTGTTAGGGGTAAAAACACCCCCATTGGAAAATAAACAGGCGGAATAGTGCAATACACAGGACAGCAAGAGATACGTTGCTTAAAGCACACAATAACTATCAAACACTGATAGTAGAAAAAATAAATAGTCTTTACTTTTGTAGTAACTAAAATACTTCTTCCAAACAGTGATACTAACTCCTCTAACAATAAATAGTCCTTCACCAAAACACACAGTTATCTTAACATTAAGTCAAAACAATGATTCTCTTCCGTCTTCATGTTCAGCTCCTCCCCCAGTGGCAATCAGGAAGCAAAGGAAAGCAAAAGGGAATGAACTGTGTTTTCAGCTGCCTTTTTATGATTGCTCTGGGAAGCACAGCCAATCAGATTCTACATAGTCCTTAAAGTTACATATACTCTTTAAGAATCCTGGCTTATATATATTGTCAACCCAACATCAGGATGATTATCCTAACAGGCTGTAACGCTCTATGAAGCTGTATATAAGCCTAAATGCTAGTGCTAGTGCTAAATTATCTCAGATGGATATGAGAGCCAAATGCAATAAAAAAGAAGAAACATGTTTTAAAATGTACTTACACATTATTATTATTATTATTTTAAAAACAATACTGATATATACAACTGTGAACCAAATTATGAGAGGAATTATAATGAAAAAGTGAATAGGAATAGATAAGGTGACCAGACGTCCTGTTTTTGGCGGGACTGTCCTGTTTTCCAAGCATCTGTCCTGCGTCCCGCGGGCTCTTAAAAATGTCCCGCTTTTTGGCAGCTGGGGGCCGGGCGGGCGCTCTGCACGCGCTCAGAGGCGCGGGCGCGGGGAGGAAGTGGCAGGCTGGTGGGCAGGTGGAAGGGGAGGGCCAGCGAGGGAGGAGCCAGGCCCAGGCAGCAGGCAGTGGAAGAGGAGGAGAGCCAGCCGGAGCCCGAGCGGCCCTGAACTTTGGGCCGCGCCGCTGCCGCGATGCGCTGAAAGTGGCCAGCTCGGACGGGGAGGTAGCTGCTGCTGCCTCCATCCCCACCTGAGCCAGCCACTCTCAGCACCGCCACCGCGATGCACTGACAGTGGCCGGCTCGGACAGAGAGGCAGCCACGCAGGGCTCCGCGCAGGGCGGGCAAGAGGCCAAGCGGCGGTACATAATAATAATAATTTATTAAATTTCTAAACCGTACATGATGGCGGCACTCCTGAGGCGGTGACGGGGACTTTTAAAGTGCCACTGCCTTTAAAAGTGCCAATGCACTGGAAAGGCTTGCCATTGGCCCACGTTCGCCCCGCCCACTGTTGCTGCAGGGAGACCCGAGCGGAGATTTTGCCATAATATTCAAAAATTGCTGATGCCAGCCCCCCCCCCCGCCCCCCGTCGATGGTGTCCCGCTTTGCAAATTTTAAAATATGGTCACCTTAGGAATAGAGGTACTGGAAAGGTCTGCACTGCCAAATAGAATGATTGGCCTTGAATTCAAGAGTTTGCCATTGGTAAATGTAATGCAAAGAGGAAGAGGAGGAGGAGGAGGAGGAGGACGACGAGGAGGAGGAGGAGGAGGGGGAAAACAATATCATGCAAATAATGTGACTATATGTTTGGGGTAACCAAATTCAAACATATCTGAAACAATAGAGGAAGCAACCTGACACTTCTCCATGTTTATTCATTAACTAAATGGAAAAGTGTTGAACTGTGAAGCAGCCCTGCAGACAATTTCAGTGATTGTCAGCAGATCTTAGACAGACATTTACATGCTTGAGAAAAGGGAATGTACTTCAGGTCAGATCAGCTGTAATTCATAGTCATGACAAGTTGATCACCAGGAGGCTGAATGACAGTGTGCTCTGCTTTTACTAAATAGAACACCTTGTTCAGATCAGTGACAAATCCATGCCTTACAAATGTATTAGTACTTGAACTAAAGATATGAGATCTTTCCGATTGCATATCTTTAAGCTGACCCAGAACCATGGGCTGATAGCAGACCCCAATGTTGACTTTGTAATTTCAGAAATAGATTTTCCTACTTTTACAACATGATTTTCTTTTCAAACTTAGAAACTTATGTTTCTAATGATGATACCCATATTATATATATTATATATATATGTATGTATGTATGTATGTATGTATGTATGTATGTATGTATGTATGTAAGATTTTTAAGGGATGATTTAAGAATTAATTAAATCTAACACATATCTAAAAAGACAGCAGCAATCTTAATAGGTCTCTGTCTGGATGATCTCTAGGTTGAGTCGAAGGGCAGAGAAGGATGACGAGTTTGTCTCCTCCCTTAAAAATGGGCCTAAAAACAGGAGCTGTAAAAAATATTCTCTCATCATATATATATATATATATATATAATTAAACCAAAAGGGGAGAACAAATAGATGGAATATTATTTTCCCTAGTGCCACTATTAAATTACTGCCATATTTTTCTGACATTTTCTCAGTGTTCAAAACCTATAATAGCATCTATCCAAAATTGTTTGATTGAATGGGACTGCCAAGCTAATTTAAATGAACCAAAGCAAAATTAATAGTGCACAATAGTTACAATTTGCATGATATTTTTTAACTTGCACAGATATTCCAATTACATGCCCTTGTTCCAGTGGTGGGTTTCTGCAGGCTCGCACCTACTCGCAAGAACCGGATGGTGAAATTTAGAGAGCCGGTGAGAGGGGGTTCCACTGGCGGATCCAGAAGTAAGTCTGGCCTGCCACTGCCAGTAACTTAATTGGAAGGAAAGGAAAGGAAGGAGAGTAAGAAAGGAAAGGAAAGGGAAGGGAAGGGAAGGGAAGGGAAGGGAAGAAAGAAAAAAAGAAAGAAAGAAAGAAAGAAAGAAAGAAAGAAAGAAAGAAAGAAAGAAAGAAAGAAAGAAAGAAAGAAAGAAAGAAAGAAAGAAAGAAAGAAAGAAAGAAAGAAAGAAAGAAAGAAAATGTATCATCACTATTGAGCCCAAAAATTTTGGTTGCTAAGCAAGAGAGTTGTTAAATAAGTTTCACCACATTTTACAAGTTGGCCACTCTCACCCTGTCACATGACTGCCAAGCCACGCCCACAAAATAGGCCACACCTACAGAATAGGTTCTAAAAAAAATTGAAACCTACCACTGCCTTGTTCTGACTCTTAGATACCAAACTCCAGGAAAACTTTTATTTGAGGTAGGGGAATATTAATAGTACATATTTTTGTTACGCTAGTTATTTAATAGAACGACTTCTCCAACATGCCATACATTTAATAATATAATCACAATCCTTCCTGCCCTTCAGCACAAATTTGTAAATAATTTTTTTGACTCTGAAATGAGGGGGGGCAGAGAAGTTTATGCAAATGGGGTAGAATTCATAATAACATTAATTCACATAATGTATATCAATGGTTTTCCACCAGACTAGGTAATCAAAATGCATTAGTTGCAATCAAATGATAGAATAGGAAAACCTAAATAGAGGTGAAACTCGAAAAATTAGAATATCATGCAAAAGTTCATTTATTTCAATAATGCAACTTAAAAGGTGAAACTAATATATGAGATAAGACTCATTACATGCAAAGCAAGATAGTTCAAGCCGTGATTTGTCATAATTGTGATGATTATGGCTTACAGCTCATGAAAACCCCAAATCCACAATCTCAGAAAATTAGAACATTGTGAAGAGGTGCAATATTCTAGGCTCAAAGTGTCCCACTCTAATCGGCTAATTAAGCCATAACACCTGCAAAGGATTCCTGAGCCTTTAAATGGTCTCTCAGTCTGGTTCAGTAGGAATCACAATCATGGGAAAGACTGCTGACCTGACAGTTGTGCAGAAAAACATCATCGACACCCTCCATAAGGAGGGAAAGCTTCAAAAGGTAATTGAAAAAGAAGTTGGATGTTCCCAAAGTCCTGCATCAAAGCCCATTAATAGAAAGTTATGTGGAAGAGGAAAGTGTGGAAGAAAAAGATGCACAAGCAGCAGGGATGACCTCAGCTTGGAGAGGATTGTCAGGAAAAGGACCTTCAAAAGTGTTGGGGACTTTCACAAGGAGTGGACTGAGGCTGGAGTCAGTGCATCAAGAGCCACCACACACAGATGGATCCTGGACATGGGCTTCAAATGTTGTATTCCTCTTGTCAAGCCACTCCTGAACAACAAACAACGTCATAAGCCTCTTACCTGGGCTAAAGAAAGAGACCTGGTCTGTTGCTCAGTGGTCCAAAGTCCTCTTTTCTGATGACAGCAACTTTTGCCTCTCATTTGGAACTAAGGACCCAGAGTATGGAGGAAGAATGGAGAAGCACATACTGCAAGATGCTTGAAGTCCAGTGTGAAGTTTTGAGCGCATGCGTTAAAATAAACCCTCCCAAAAAAATAAGCCCTCCCTGAAAATATTGCAATGCAGCAGCAGCCATGAGGTAATCACGCTCGCCACCTCCTGCACCTCAAAAATAATAAGATCTCTCCAAAAATAAGGCCAAGTGCTTATTTCCATCATGATTTCAGTACAGATAGTTAGCACTTAGCAACTGCTTCGCTTAATGACCATTCAAAATTATGACAGTTTTTTGTTGTTGTTTTTAAAATAACTTTGTGGCCAATCCTTGCATTTAGAACTATTGCAGCATCTTGCAGTCACATAATCACCATCTGGATGACTTGCAATTGGAAAGGCAGAAGTAAAATTGTAAAGTCACCTAATGCTTCGCTTAACAACTGTGATGCATCATCTAACAATTGAAGAGTTGTTGATCCCAATTATGGGCCATAAGCAAGGATTACCAGTAGTGTTAATCAAGGCAGGAAGCTGCATCGAGAATAAAGGTTATATTTACTTTAACTTTCAATAGTTAGAAATTGTTTAATTTGTATCTGTCCCCTGCTGCAGTTAAATATTTTGAAAGTATAATAAAGATAAAAGTGATGTCAAAGATAGTTCCTTCTATACATGGGTAAAAGGTGCACAGTTTTATTTAACACTGAAGATGAACTTTTTCATTCTAATGTTTAGTAGAAAGACCATAAATGTAAAAAGATTGGTCTCTGGAGTTTCTCTGACAGAATCTTAATTGGTATTAAGAAGGTGCTAAAGTATCTAATTTATTAAGCAACATTCACATTATTTAAATCCAATTGTGCCATTACTCTTCAGGGAAAATCATTTCTAGTCAATTTCACCACCATATCATTAGTCATAAAAGTTCGTTATCTAAAAGGTTAAAGAATATTAAGTTCTCCCACCCATCCCACCCACACACAAAAAGTTGTGTTTGTGTTACTGTAGATTCGGGGGTTCTGCTTGTTTGATTGACTTATTCTATGGCTATGCAAACCTTTTAACTTAACTTAGTTTCAGTGATGCTTAAGCAAATAGTTGTGAGTACCCATTCCTTTTTTTTCTAGATTTTTACTTTTTCTTCTTTCCTAAGGGAAAAAAAACCCCAAGAAGAGACATCTGGGATTCTAACACCTTTGTTAAATATCTGATCCATACTCCAACAAGCTCATTACTTTCCACCAATTAGTTTGCTCAGCAAATCGTTTCTCAGGTCTCATGTTTACAGCTAGAAGACAGACAAAGATTCTTGGTGTCTAAGACTGATTTTCATCCACAGGGGAAAGAATACACTATCAAAGTTCATCAAAGAAACTCACCCTGTTTTATGGGCTGTAGGAATAACCTTGAGAAAGAGGAGAAAGAATCACACCCAAGACAATGGTCAGATAAAAGAAAAGAGAATCCAGACCAGAAATGTAATTTAACCAAGTGTCTCAGTAGTATTCAAGAGTACTCTATCTCTAGTACTCTTGAAGATAAAGGGAGGAAAGGGAACAGTATTGTGTATTGTATTGTGTATTGTGATTTGCAAGAGTCTTGTTATAAGAGCCGTGGTGGCACAGGGGTTAGAATGTAGTATTGCAGGCTAATTCTGCTGACTGTCAGAGGTTCGATCCTCATTAGCTCAAGGTCTACTCAACCTTCCATCCTTCCAGAGTTGGTAAAACGGGGACCCAGATCATTGTGGCAATATGCTGACTCTATAAACTGCTTAGAGAGGGCTGTAAAGGACTGTGAAGCGGTATATAAGTCAAAGTCCTATTGCTATTGCTATTCTGTTACTATAACCTTGTAGTAAAGTATTATCAGCATTCATAACTTTGGTTTCTTAATCTGGTCTGCCTTGAAGGCCTACACCATGTTAAGATGTTGGAGTTATAGAGCCCGAACAATTAGTAGCATGGAAAATATGCATTCTTGTAAAACAAAATGATCCAATTTATCTCAACTTGGAGTTCACCAGTTGGTGCCAGTCTAGTAACTTTTTTGTTACAGTATAAGTCCATCGCTAAATAAAATTTATTTAGTGAGGAAAGGTTAACCTATACAACTATATATCAGTAACTATAACTCTTTCGAATGTTTCATTTCTAGGAAAGGTGATCCAGACAGTAAGTCTCATTGCTTCAGATACATAAACCAGGGGTCTCCAATTTTGGCAACTTTAAGACTTGTGGACTTCAACTCCCACAATTCCTCAGCCAGCTTTGCTGATGTAAACAATGATATTGAATTTCTAGATGCCTGTTATTTATGATTTAGGCAACATATGGTCCGTTTTATCATTTTATACCATTTTTGTTTTCATTACCTGTGGCCTTTCGGGTGCGCTTCAAGGTGTTGATTACCATCTTCAAAGCGCTCCATGGCACGGGACCTAGTTATCTGCAGGATCGTATCCTACCCCACACATCCCTTCGGCCAATACGCTCCCACAGAGAGGGACTTCTCTGGGTTCCGTCCACTAGGCAGTGCCAGTGGACGACGCCCAGGGGAAGGGCCTTCTCTGTGGCGGGCCCAACCCTCTGGAACGACCTACCCCCCGAACTCAGAATGATCACGGACCTCCGCTCCTTCCGCCAAAGCTTGAAAACGCACTTTTTTCATCTCGCCGGCCTGGCCTAATCCTTACCATCAAATTTGACTGAAGACTAAACTGTTTTAAATTTGGATTTTAAGGGGAAATGACTTTTAGGATATTTAATGGTTTTAGGATTTTAGCACAGGGTTATCAGGATTTAATTTGCTTTTAGTATTTATTAATGTTTTTACTTTTTTCTATTTTAATTTCCTGTGCACCGCCCCGAGTCCCTGCGGGGAGAGTGGAGCGGTTTATAAATTTAATAAAAGAAATAAATAAATAAATAAATTTTATTGCTGCCATTTTCTGTACCACATGAATAATTTTATATAACAGTGTTCGTCTTATTTCTATCTTTTTGTTTGCAATAAATGGTTCCAAACAATTTAACTGCCTGTTACACAACAGTTTAGTTATTTCAGTTGTCCTTTCTTTATAGTTACCAGTGGACACACATTCACAAACAGAACATTAGACAAAGGCCTGCCAGGAAACATAATTGTCCTTCCCACCTGAATTTCAAGAAGCTAAACTTTTTATATTGTATATCTTGTTTTTTCTGATTTCTATTATGGCATCAGTAGGATCTTTTAATGTATGTACATACATTACTCTTGCTGTTTTCCACTGTGGTTAACATAACATGCCAGTATTAATATTCCCCTGGCTTATTGCAAGACTGTGAAGAGTACCAAATTTGTGGAACTTAAGGGGATCATGTAATTTTATCTTTCTTCCAATAACTATTTTATGTCTGTACTTGTGTTTCTTAGGATGTATGTCATTTACAATAATTAGAACTATGCAGGCTACCTTACAATAGAACAGGAGTAGTTCATCCATGGGCCACATGTGATCTTTAAACCCCTTCTTGTAGTGTGACTAATTTTTCATACTGATACTGAAATTCAGTGAATAGACAATAATAATAATAATAATAATAATAATAATAATAATAATAATAATAATAATAATAATAATAATAATAATAATAGTAATAATAATAATAATAATAGTAATAATAATAATACAAACAGATCATCATTTGGAGCACAACACACCAGATATCACGGTTGTAGAGGGCCGAAGTGTACAGTTCATTGATATCGCTGTTCCTGGAGATGCCAGAGTCGAAGAAAAAGAACTAGAAAAAATCATGAAATATCGCGACCTGGCCATCGAAACCACACGGCTATGGATGAAGCATGTCATAGTGACACCCATTGTCATCGGGGCACTTGGCACCATGTCCAAGAATTTTAATAAATATCTCAGCAAATTGCAGCTTCCTGCAATAACACCAGCGGAAATGCAAAAAACGGCGCTACTTGGAACATCTTACATCCTACGAAGATACTTGGTTGATACCTAGGATGCTGGCAGCAAACTGTATCAGCCATTAGCACCAGTCAATAGTATTTGTAATATGCATTTTTAAATGTTCAGTTGGCTGAGTTTCATGTTTTATGAATAAAGATAATAATAATAATAATAATAATAATAATAATAATAATAATAATAATAATAATAATAATAATAATAATAATAATAATAATAATAATAATAATAATAATATCTCAGCAAATTGCAGCTTCCTGCAATAACACCAGCGGAACTGCAAAAAACGGCGCTACTTGGCACATGTTATATTCTACGTAGATACTTGGTTGATACCTAGGATGCTGGCAGCAAACTGTATCAACAATTAGCACGTCAATAGTATTTGTAATATGCATTTTTAAATGTTCAGTTGGCTGAGTTTCATGTTTTATGAATAAAGATAATAATAATAATAATAATAATAATAATAATAATAATAATAATAATAATAATAATAATAATAATAATAATAATAATAATAATAATAATAATAATAATAATAATAATCTTTATTGTCATTGTACTAAAATTACAATGAAATTGGAAGATAGCACCCCAATTTTGGATGAAAATCAAAAGAAAAAGCATCAAAAGATATAATATGCTTAGAGAAGTTTTCTTTTTAAAAAAAAATTTTATCCAGCCTGAAACTTGCTACCCCTTCCAAAAAAAGTCAAAGATCAAAGCACAAATTATCATAAGCAAATGAATGGGAGTCATTTACATGATGACAATGAAGATGATGATGATTTTTTTTTAAAAAATGGTTGCCGTACTCTTAACGTATAAATGTATAAATGTTGACATAATATGTCAAAATGCAAGAATGCCTTAATTGAATTCACAAATGCTAACCCATAGTCTCTTAACACTTAAATATACATTTCAGCTAACAGTAGCTCTTGTATCCTTCAAATGTTTTATGTTGGGGGTTTAACAGATTTATTACAAAATAAATTGTTGGCTTGGCTCTTTTTTATTAATAATGTTAGCCCGACTCTAAAGCTTTTTTAGTCAGGAATCTAAAGCTCTTTTTTCTAAGAAATGGTATCAGTGGATTTGCAAAGCAAATAGTTGCATTGCACTCAAATTTAAGAAGAAAAACTATCCATCAATATGCATATGCAAGTAGAAACATGCTTATAACTTATTGTATAACAATATGTCAATGAAGTATTTATTGGAATGACTAGCTGTCCTTGAGAAAGTATATAACATATCTATTAGTAGCTACTGTATAGATAAATCATTGGACCATTTGACCAGTACTTATACATCATTTGATCATTTGCTATCTTCTGGCAATTACAGATCTAGTTTAAAATTTCAGACTTAAAGTTGCAAAGGTTGGAGACCCCTGCCCTAAGGGGTACGCATAAAGGTACCAGCCGGGGGGTGGTACTAAGGGTTACTAAGGGGTACCCTAGGGGCTTCTGAATGAGTCCAGGCAGTTGGCATGTTGCTCTAAGCCAGCTATATTCTGTCTATATTCTTAATAATAATAATAATGGCTTTGCATATAAGATGCAAATGTTTTATATAGATAATAGCTACCTTTTGAAGAATATTTTGATAGACTACTCTGATTTCTTTGAGGAATAGCAAAAACATCCAAATAGATTGTGCTAATTTTAAACAGATGTGCCCTTTCTAGTTTAGGGATTTTTTGTCACATTTCATCTATTCTTTTTGAGGGAGTTAACAATTGAATTTTTAAAGCACAAAGGCAGGTACAGAAGAATTTAAAAATGAGACTTAGATAATGTGATTGAAGAGCCATTTTCTTGCCCACTCTCATGATCTGGAGTCATCAAGTCAATGCAAGAGGATTCAAGATTGATAAAAGAAACATCTTCACACAATTCATAACTAAACTTTGGTTTTCTCTGTTTTAAATATGCTGCTTTAAAAATGCTTTAAATATATGATGGTTACCAATTTAGTTCATTTTTATAAAATAAACTAGATGAAATCTTTGAAGACCAGGGTATCGATTATTAATGTCTACCAGTATTTATTACATCCTAAACCTCAAGCAATATACTTCAATCTCAACTACCAGCAACAATGAAACACATCAATTGCTGTCCATGCTTGGGAGCATCTAGAATTTCAGACAAAATGGACCATTCTGGCCTGATCCAGAATGAATCTTCCTGTCATACATTTATTGAGATACATGACAAATATTGATTTGTTTGGTGGCCCAAAAACATTCTATACTATTGCTAGATAGGGATGGGGACACCAAAGGACCATTTTTTATTTACTGATAATTTTAACCAACATGGAAACTGTCATGAACTCACAGAAGCCTATTTTGACGATTGCTTATATTAGCATAAGATTTTCCTTCTTTCAGAATTAATCCACTCCTCCTGGAGGAATTAAAAGCTATAAATCTCTGTGTTGGGCTCTAGTCTGCTCCATCCATTCTTTCTGCCAGCTTTCTTGCCTCCCGTTACATTTGGGAAAGGATAAAGAAGAGAATGCAATTGTGGCTAACCTTGGATACTAACCAATGCCAAGTCCAGTTTATTACCATTCAACCCAAACCTCTCAGTAATGGTTTCTTCCACTTCTAAATAATAGAGCATTTCCAAAGTTGGGATACATTTTTCTAAATCTCTTGTGCTTTCAATCTATTGCTCCATCCCTATTTAAAAGAAAAGCTCTTAATTGTAATGATGCCTTGCAAAATCCCCCAAAAGGTATTGTGTAAAGAGGATTGCTTACCAACGGCACAGCAGTAGATAATAACTACAGGCAGGAAGGAAACAGGAAGTCAGTAAACATCAAATCAATAGAAAGACAGCTGCTAGATTATTTTAAATGGAATCATTTACTTCTGGCTGGCATTTGCACCATCCCTTGCATAGCAATAGCCTCACAGTTATATTCCTGAGTTTACAAAGAAAGGAATTCATGTCCACAAGTAGAGATCAGCTAATTCCAAATAATAATGGCTGAATTATAGATGCCTGAATCTTGACTCACTCCTGAGAAGCTTGAAGCTCAAGTGGATGGATGGAGGAAGATTTTAGATGAATATATGATCCTCATGCTGAGATAATATTTTGGTTTGAATGACTTTAGCTCTAAGACAGCTGCATTGATCAATAGCTACAAAAGTTTGTTGTATCCAATGGTGAATTTCCAAGAACAGAAAGCTCTTAAGATCATACACAAGGCTCTGTGGGAATTGAAAAGAATACAGCCAATAGAGCAATGCCCTTGTATAAATCTAATGGAAGACCAAACTTGAAATTATATACACTTTTGAGTCCCAGGCATTAGAAAGGATATTGTAAGACTTTAAAAAGAGTAGAAAAGGGAAAACAAAGTACAACTTTCCTACAAAAAAGAGATAGCTACTGGGTTTTTAAACTTAAAATGAATGCAAATAGAGGAGAGGGAGGGGGAGGGGGAGGGAGGGAGAGAGAGAGGGAGAGGGAGAGAGAGCTCGTGTATGGATAAAACCTAGCATGCTATGAAAATAATGAATGCAAAGGTTTCTATTTCTCTCTTAACATTTAGGGTCATCAATTGAAAATGCATTCAGAACAGATAAAAGGAGGTACTTTTTTCCAAGTTTAGCATGGCCAAACTATCAAATATGCTATAATCAACTACAGTGAGATCTCTATAAGTTTAGATCTTTAGATAGATTTGAAAGGAGACTAGACATATTCATGGCTGAATCACAGGAAACATATTTTAATGCCAGCTGCCAGGAAAGTTGTCATCTTGTCCATGTGTGTAAGGTTCCTCTGTATCAGTGGTGGGTTTTTGCAGGCTCGCACCTACTCGTTAGAGCCGGTTGGTGAAATTTAGAGAACCGGTGAGAGGGGGTTCCACCGGCGTACCTGGAAGTAAATCTGGCCCGCCGCTGCCAGTGACCCAACAGGAAGGAAAGGAAAGGAAAGGAAGGAAGGAAGGAAAGGAAAGGAAAGGAAAGGAAGGGAAGAAAGAAAGAAAGAAAGAAAGAAAGAAAGAAAGAAAGAAAGAAAGAAAGAAAGAAAGAAAGAAAGAAAGAAAGAAAGAAAGAAAGAAAGAAAGAAAGAAAGAATTTATCATCACAATTGAGTCCAAAATTTTGGTTGCTAAGCAAGAGCGTTGTTAAATGAGTTTCACCACATTTTAAAAGGTGGCCACTCCCACCCTGTCACATGACTGCAAAGCCACGCCCACAAAATAGGCCACACCTACAGAGTAGGTTCTAAAAAATTTGAAACCCACCACTGCTCTGTATGCTTGGTGGCCATGGTGCGCCACAGAATTATGGTACCCTCAGGCTTAACACAAGGCTAGTCATTCAAGATTTGTCATTTCTTCAGATTTAGTAAAGTTCTCTGAAGCACACCAATACTGTTCAAGAAAACTCCACTCTTCTCAGAGGACAAAAGGCCTGTAATGTTTGGAGGGTCTTAATTGGTGGAAATTGGGTGTCCCAACTTGATGGAGCAAAATCGTGTTCCGATACCAATCTTTTCCCCTGGCAGTGTTGCTCATTCATTCTGATTAATTTGAATAGCACCAGTTTTGCAATAAAAGCAGTGTTACAACCAAAAATGTTAAAATTAAATTTCAGATCATCAACAGTTAATATCCAGCTAAAAAGATATGTTAAAGCATCTTTAAAAGCCAAGAAAGAGGTCAGTTCCTACAAGCCAAAAAAGAATGAAATGCTGAAGACCTGGAATAGCTACAAATCCTTGATCATGTTGTATGAATCTGTGGTATTTGCTGGTGAACGACTTCAGATTACCTCCGTAAGCCAGGGAGGGGAACACACTTTATATTAAAAAAGATAACTCCAATACAAGATTTTATATCCTGTTCAGTAATAAAAGAGACAGCATGTGCAATATCTTAAGGACAGGGATAAAATGATATCTTTGAGTTCTTCCAGAGATCAGCTGAGCTGCTAAATTATGCATTAATTGGAATTTGTAGAGCCAACACAAAAGCAGCTTACAAAACCATCATGAACTGTCTTTTTCCAAAAGGAGATGCAGGTCTCTTATAAGTGGATAAATGATCTTTTTATCATTGCTACAGTTTCTTTTTTTAAAAATGAGAGAGTAACTAAATAATAGTAACCTCATGTGCTTCTTAAGGAGCATATTTCTAAACAATACCAACTAAGTTGTCTGAGATAGGAACAGAGCACTGAAAAGCTCCTTGGCCCAGTTTTCTAGGTAATATAGAAGATACAGTATTGTATATATTTTATTTATTATTTCAGGAACAACTTAGAGATCAGGATGAATAGAGTCAGGCTACCTCTGTTGATCTTCTAAAGGCAATCCATGAGACAATCTCCATTTCGGAGACCAACTTAAACTGAGTCACTATAATCTGTTTTGGAGTTCTCTGAACTGCTCTTTGAACTTGGCTATTAGCTTGCAGATATTTGTTACCCTAGTAAATAGTATTATTATGTGAGTATGGGATTTGCTGCCTATATATAGGTAGTCCTCAATTTACAATCCATAATTTAGCTCAAAATGTTCATTGCTAAGCAGGGCAATTGTTAAGTCAGTTTTGCCCCGTTTTACAATCTTTTTACCATAGTTGTTAAGCAAATCACTGTTGTTGTGAAATGAATTGTGTGGTCATCCAATGAATGTGACTCCCCCACCCCCACCCCCCATTGATTTGGCTTCTTAGAAACCAGCTGGGAAGGTTACAAATGATGATTGCATGACCCTGGGGACTATACATGACAGTTGCCAAATGGCCTAATTTTGATCATGTGATCTTTGGGATGCTTCACTGGACATACAGAAAGTGTGAAAAACAGTTCCTTGATTAGAATATTGTTTTCTGCCTAATTGTATGCAGTACAACTCAGGTCTATATATAAACTCTATACTAGCTCTAATTTAGCGCCCGTCTTACAGTATTCCATTAATTTGTATAGGAGTTAATATATATTACATGGATTTAATGCAGAAATCTTAAAAGGTAATTGCATAAGACCTTAAAGATAAAACTAGCTGCAGTATCTGGCTGCTATGTTTGTTTAAATTGCTGATATTGCTCAAATGGGTCCATTTACTTTCACTGATCTCTCCTTGCCAATATTAAGCATGGGCGTAAAAACCTGACATGATTAAATAGCAGTTCAGGACAAACTGTTAAAGCCTTCCATACCAGAAAATTCATCCACTTACTGAAGAATAATGATGCTTAATCTGAGTCCCCTCCAGGCCCTACGTATTACGCTAGGTGTCTCCTTTGCTCCTTTAGAACTTACTATCAAACTGTAATAAGTAATCTGACTATAGGAGAAATTATTAAATACAGAGGGATCATATTAAAATTCTATTTATTCAACAGGGTCATAATTAGTGTTTGTCCCTCCCATTTGGGGAGTATGACTATCAAAGCTATAACTGCACACATTCCCTTGTAATCTCCTCCCTACGTACTAACGTTTCGGTTCTTATATATGTTGTCATCAAAAGTCATGTGGGCATGTTTACAGGGGCTCCAAGAAGTTTGGGTTGTTCTTTGTGGGTTGAGCCTTGCATCTGATGGCCAGCTCGCTAGAACAGGGGTCTCCAACCTTTGCAACTTTAAGTCTGAAGTCCTTCAGACTTAAAGTTGCAAAGGTTGGAGACCCCTGCACTAGAATATACATATTCTGTCCTTACGAGAATATCAAATATTTTGTCCTTATGAGAATATCAAATTCTAAGTAGTTAATTACCAAATGAAAAAGGTAGGCTTTTTATTTGTCTAGCATTTTAATCCTTTATCACCAAGCTTTGCATACATTTTTAAAATAATTGGTCTGCTTCTCTGTGTGCAGTTATATTTATTTTAGTTGTTGAGGTTAGTTTGTTAACGATGTTCATCATACAACATTAAGTAATGTAAAGAGTGGGTGATAAGGAAATAAAAACTGAGAAATAGCTGCTAGAGTAATACATATTAAATAAAACTTTAAATTTATTCCGTTTCAACTTTAAATTTTCTTCCATTGTCTAGTCATCTAACTTTGAACTCCTGAAGCTTTTGCAGAAGTTTTATGTAAACCTCAAAATCCTTCACTTTCCTTTTCAGAGCTTCACAGTCAGATGTAAAACTTTCACTATTGTATCTGATGGTATCATTTTATCTCAGAAGGATGAACAAGAAAAGATAACGATGTGTGGACTTAATACTTTTTATGATTTCTAGGTTGCTAGGAGTGTGGGTTATACTTGGCATATAATGGGTTTATATGTATCTTTCAATCAATAAGTTTTCCGTGCCCTTTTAATAGAAAAAAAGAAAAGAAGAGTCTTCAGGAAATCAGCATTATATTTAAAATAATAATAACTTGTCTTACAAATCATAAGACATTTATTAGTGATGCTAAGTGACATTGTGAAATGGGAGAAAATCTTTGGCATTGTAGCAGTTTTAAAAAGAAAATGCATTAAAATGGCATTTTTGTTTCTGTTTGTGTCAGGTGCAAAGAACCAGGGCCATACGCTAAACAGCAGTTCAAAATTTTATTGCTCAAGCCTATAAACAAGAATCTAATCAGCTAAAGTTCAGTATTAAACTGATACCAGATAAGGGTCAACAGAATTCAAGTGGGTTAGACTTGGAACATTGACTCTAAGCTGATAACATGCTTAATTCCATCTCCCAGCTCTCTTCTACCAACTGATAATGAAGGCAGCAGATATTAATGAAATAGGCGCAAGGTCATGTTTATAAGAAATCTATCAATAGGAATAATCTTCAGCTAATTAGTGCCAGCAGTCAATAAATTACAATGTCTGACTGGTTATTTGTTTGATAAGGGTTTTATACCAAAATTCCATGCTTTTTATTTCATTTTGCTTATCATGTTTTAGAGTAACCCATCCTACTTGTTAATCAGAAATTAAGTAATAAGTGATTTCAAAATTCTGGAAATACTTAAATCTCACTCCAGTTAAGAATTCAGACCTTAAGAATAGAATAATGTGATTTGATTATGATTTCTGACATTATACACTATATAATAACTGTATTAATTTTTAAAAGGTAAAACTGAAACATACCCAAGTTTGAAATACTTATTTTGCCATCATTTAAAATTCTAAATGGTCTCTTCACCTATAAAATATGCTTGTTTATTTATTTATTCATTAAATGTATATAATGTCCAACTCCCAGAAACTCTGGGAGGCTTACAATGATTTAAAGCATAAAAAATGAGAAAAGAAGAATACCAAGAAACAAAAGAAAGTAGCCATAGGAAATCAAATGGGTACAGAAGGATGCGGGGGAATTGAAGATTAAAAGGAGGCTTCTGGATTCCACACCAAATATCTGGGTGAAGAGCAGGCTTCTTCAAAAAGCCACTTTTGTATGTTATTAGCTAATAGCTCACAATGACTTCCGTCTTACACCTCCAAATTCTAGATTGTATTAATAAAAGTGTATTCATTCGTTGATGTACAGTACAAGGAATTATATTTAGTTCTCTGAATTACCATGGCATTACAGTTTACAGTTTACAGTTTATTGGATTTGTATACCGCTCCTGTCTCCAGATGGACTCAGGGTGGTGCACAGGGAATTAAAATACCACAACAACAACAATGAATACAATACAATAATAAAATACGATTAAATTAGAATGGCCTGTGCTAAAAATTAAGCTAAAAATATTAAAATTTCAACCAATCCACTAAAAATATTCTCAATTCTAAAATCTAAGCTAAAATATAGACTAAAATCTAACTCTAGGCTAGGCCAGCTAGGTGGAAAAAGTGCGCTTTTAGTGATTGGCGAAAAAGGCGAAGGTCCGTGATGGTACGGAGTTCGTGGGGTAGGCCATTCCAGAGGGTCGGACCCGCCACAGAGAAGGCCCTTCCCCTGGGTGCCGCCAGCTGGCATTGACCAGCTGATGGCACCCTGAGGAGGCCCTCCCTGTGGGAGCGGACCGGCATTGTTATTATAATAGAGCAGATTGGGTCGATTTATATTGCAAATACGTTGCATGGACAAGCAGAAAAGAGGGGAGCTCAGAAGACAGTAATCAAGAAAGACAAAAGCTTTCTGCTTTCCTAAGTATAGTCATCTATGGAAAATTCAATTATGCTTAGTTTTCCAAACTACAGAAAATCAAGTCCATTCTTTGCAACTAGAGGGCAATAGCAAAGGCAATTATATGAAATTGCAATATTGAACAAACGTCCATAGGATTCTTCTTAGAAGTGGGTTAACATTTTATAAGGGTTTCCTATAAGGAGAGAATCATCAGTACTTTGTGTAGGTTTTTGTCATAGTTTAATGGCATAAATAGAAAGAAAGTCACGGTGCTCTTCTAATGTCTTATGTCTGGTATAATAGAGGTAATATTAGATAGCAAACATTAAGAATAAATTTGTTGGATCAGGTAATATGTCTTCCCAGTCTAGCTATATGTAACTTTTTCTTTCCATGCAGTTCTTCTCTACAGTATAGTAGATTTATAAACATTCAAAATATTTTTATATTCATAGCAATAGGATGATAATAATGAGAATGATTGCAATCACATTTAACACCTTTGCTGCCTTTGCTTGGCATCCCTTATTAAGTGGGCTACATTCCCTATTCTTTTATTTATCATGGGTGTCCACAGAATTATGCTTTGTCAAAGTGACCCAAACTGGCATTACAGTAGATTTCATCACAATGTTTGCCCTTTTCACACATCCATGTGATATCATTACATACATAAAATGGAGTGGGGATTATATCACAATTGTCATTCTAGTTCCTTGCCCCTATCAATGAATGCCACTGGTCTTCAGCCTAATCTTTTGACCTAATCCAAAAGATGATGATTTAGAACTTCTTGCAAAAGTATTTGGGTTCACTTCTAGCAGAGGACTAGGTAGGGTGAGATAGAGAAATAGAAAAAGCTGTTTGTTTCAGGGTCTCCACTGACTTCTGTCTTTTGCAGAAGGTAAAAGAAATTGCCATCATATCCCAGCAGATGAAACCTTGGGAAAAAGGTAAGGAATACCATATATATTGATGGTTGAACTCAGTTATAGCAGAAATGGATGTACTGTACTTTTGGAAGACCAGTTTAGAGACAGACAGTCATGGGTAAAATTTCACAGTAGACTTGATGATATAGACTCAATCGTCATGTATATCTTTATTCACCTAGGTTAGGGATTGCAATTAAATTACATTTGGGGTACCAACATGTAATGTTCTGACACTTCCTCTCTCCACCCAATTTCACAAACCCACTACAGTATTTTGACACTTTTGCATGAAATCTCACAAGTGTTAGAACTTGTGATATTTTGGTATTCTCACATCAGATCCCATGAGGTCTTGGGAAAAATCACCAGAATCTCAGCAGACTAGCCAATGACATGTTGGCTATTTTAATCTTTTTAAACTTTAATTTAAAATCCCACTTCCAGTGCATGTAGCCAAAAAAAGCAAACATCTGCTCCTGAATATTTTATAGCACTTAATATGCTGGCTATACAGTGCT
Source organism: Rhabdophis nuchalis (assembly GCA_039707465.1). Taxonomy (NCBI): domain Eukaryota; kingdom Metazoa; phylum Chordata; class Lepidosauria; order Squamata; family Natricidae; genus Rhabdophis; species Rhabdophis nuchalis. Next base: position 76,529,801 of record CM077648.1, read on the forward strand.
ATTATTATAAATGCAAAATGTCAGTATCTTTTATAAAATGTAGAATACTTTATTTTATTTATAATTTTAAAAAGCATACACACACATACATATCAAGAGGAGCGAGAAAGAAAGCACACAAGCGTTACTGAATAAACAGACTTCATTTTAAAAGCTATTTTTTCCCAGACATTGTGTGTTACAGAGCTGGAAATGAAGCTAATAAAACACATCTCTTCTCTGCAAGAAAAGAGATATTTCTGGATGTAAAATAATTCTTGCAGAGCTTTGTAGGATTTTACCCACATAGAACACAGATCACATATTGCAACCTATTAGATGTTGAGAATAAAACTCATGTTCTTTGTCATCTGTAAAAAAAGGAGAAAGGGTAAGAGTTTCCTCTATGTGTGATAAGACATGGTTATGGTCAAACAACACCACACATTCTGTTTAATAATGAAACAGTTCAGGATTAATATGTTAGCACCTGTCTCTTTTTATCGTCATCAGCCATCAAGGCTTTGGTGTAATTCAATCGCATTAACCTCTACGGGGAGAATGGGCCCATCTGATTGGTTCATCCTTTGTTCCTAGTAGAACTACGCAATTTCCATAGGACACCTGCGGAGTTTCCCAAGGTGATATGGGCAGTTCTACCAAGTCTTCTATTTTTTTGGAACAGAGAGGCAGCCTTAGCCTTAGATCAAATTGGTCCTGAATGGTGTTTCCTGATTCACTGGACTTTAGACCTTGGGGGCCCATGAGGTTGAGGGAATGAAGCAATCCAAAAGATCTTTCATTCCCTGAATTAGAACACTAGGCATAATATGACACATTTAAGTAACTGCTTATATTCAGGCCTACACTTTGGCAATAAGAGTGGTGAAATATCACTATTTCTCTGCTCTTACTATATGCACATATTTCCACCAGAGGATTTCCATCTTTCAAGTGATCCAGACTTTATTGTGCAAGTAGTAGTTAGAAAGAACCCATAGGAGTTGTGAAATATCACTATTTCTCTGCTCTTACTATATGCACAGATTTCCACCAGAGGATTTCCACCTTTCAAGTGATCCAGACTTTATTGTGCAAGTAGTAGTTAGAAAGAACCCATAGGAGTTGTAAGGATTCTGTGATGTAACCCATTGTCACTCACACCATAGTCACTCTTATTGAACTACATGGAATTCTCTGAGAATTCAGGAGCTAAAATTGATCCAATATGTGGCAACTTGATTCATTATGGCTGCAGATCATGACATACCTCTACTATAGTTACATGTTCAATTCAAAGTGCCAGTTATCAATTTTAAAGCTATACAATTCAGAGGTGGTATTCAACCAGTTCTGACAGGTACTGGAGAACAGGTAGCGGAAATTTTGAGTAGTTTGTGGAACCAGAAAATAGGCTGGCCCCACCCCCTGTTGCCTCCCAGCCTCCCAGCGGATCTTCTTTTGTTTCCCTGAACAAGAGAACGGAGCTGGAAAGCAGGTTAGTGGGGTGGGGAGGGAAGGGGGATTTTGCAGTATCATTCCCCTGCCATGCTCACAAAGCCACACCCACACAGCCACAGCCACACAGCCATGCCATGCCCACAAAGCCACTCCCACAAAACCGGTAGTAAAAAAATTTGAATCCCACTGCTATACATGCTTCGGGGCTTTTTCCCATAGTATCTTTTCATCCAAAAAGTTCTAGTAAGATGCTCTCATAACATGTTGCCTTGATTTGAGACTACAATCTTCAGGAGTCACACACCACATTCAGGGGTCACATTTATTTTTAGATATTGCCCCTCTTCTATGGAATTTATTCACCTCGACCTTTGAGTGTTCCTCTTTTTCATTGCCATCAGAAAATTCATGAAAAAAAATCCTTAGGAGGAATTGTTATTATTCTCATGAGTATATCTTCTGGTTTTATGTTATTATTTGGGACATTATACTGTACAATGTATTTTTAAGTTTGGATGGTAGTGTCTGTATTCCAGTTAGGCACTGGAGAGTCCTACAGCTGACTGAAGCAGCCTAAAAGCCCTACAAATAAATGAATTAAATAATCCTCAAATACATCAAAGCAACACATCTATACACTAGAGCAATATTGTTTTTGCCTCATACTTTTGTTAATCTTAATGGAATATAGCCTTCAACCAAGAAATATTTTATACTTGGGTATTCTTAGTTATCATATAACTTTTAATTAGCTGTGAAAGCTATAAGCTTCTTGGTTCCATATAATTATCTCAGCATAAATGACTATTGTGCAATCTTGTGTATGAAAATCCATTTATCAAGATTGTGAAATACCTCCTTTCAAAATATCTCTATCCATAGAATTTTAATATGTTTCTCAATGTTGTCTTTTCCCTCCTAAAAGTGAATTTCATTCAGAATCTGACTAATAATTTGGACGAAACACTGAACTACAGGTTACAGTGGGGAACAAAAGAAATCAGGATATTTCCTACAAACAGAAAGTGGTTAATTTTGTAAGATTGCTTATGATGAATTCAAATATGTCTTGGAAGTTCTCAATCAGGCAAGAGTTATGGGTAATATATCACTTTATTTTCATAACCACCTATATTTACAAGTTAATTTACAAGTTAACTGAAAAGACATAAGTACTACCAAAAAAGAAGCATTGCTTAATTTTCTGTTGAATATCACCTCATAATCATGCTTCCTAATAGTCAGCAATAGTCACCCAGTCATACTGAGACTGCACTTATCATTTTCCCATGTTTGAGCTGTCCTGCTAAAATCATTCACCATACTCATCACTGACTGTGCTGTGGTTATCAAGGAAAGTCCAATGAGAGTCCAAAAATGAACTTTGAATGTTTACATCTCACAGCTTGGTATGACTTCAAGAGATAGAATGGAACAGTGGGTCTCAACCTTCCTAATGCCGCAACCCTTTAATAGAGTTCCTCATGTTGTGGTGTCCCCCAATCATAAAATTATTTTATGTTTTCCATTTTTTTAAAAGATGTGTTTTCTGATGGTCTTAGGCGACCCCTGTGAAAGAATCTTTCGACCCCCAAATGGGTCCCAGGTTGAGAACCGCTGGAATAGAATAACAGAGTTGGAAGGTACCTTGGAGCTCTTCTAGTCCAACTCCCTGCTTAGCCAGGAAACCCTACACCCCTTCAGACAAATGATTATCCAAAATCGTCTTTAAAATGTCCAGTGTTGGAGCATTCACAACCTCTGGAGGCAAGCTGTTCCACTGATTAATTGTTCTAATTGTCAGGAAATCTCTCCTTAGTTCTAAGTTTGTTTCTCTCTTTGATTAGTTTCCACCCATTGCTTCTTGTTCTACCCTCAGGTGCTTTGGAGAATAGTTTGACTCCCTCTTCTTTGTGGCAACCCCTGAGATATTGGAACACCGCTATCAGGTCTCTCCTGGTCCTTCTTTTCATTAAACTAGACATACCCAGTTCCTGCAACCGTTCTTCATATGTTTTAGCCTCCAGTCCCCTAATCATCTTTGTTGCTCTTCTCTGCACTCTTTCTAGAGTCTCAATGTCTTTTTTACATCATGGCAATCAAAACTGAATAAAAACTGTTGGACTAAAAAACCTCCAAGGTTCCTTCCAGCTCTATTCTGATATTGATTGATTGATTGATTGATTCATTGATTCATTGAATTGCACAGGATGAAAGAATATCTTTTCAAAGTCAACAAGTGGATTGTGTGTTACATTTTTTCCTAGAACAATTGAAATACATTTTTATGAATGTAATCGTTTTTCCTGTTCTTACCGTCCTATTCACACAGAAATCAACAGTACTTTTTAAATCCAAGCAGGAGGCAAGAAAAATGTAATATTCTTCTGTTCTCCACTGATATTCCATTTGTATTTGTTTTACTGGATATTTTCAAACATGGTTTTATGTTTTATTTCATAAAAGCAGTATGGGCTAACAGTTTAGATCAGAGGTCTCATTCTCGCGGCCCCAATTGCGGCCCGCAGGACGGTATCTTGTGGCCCCCACCATGATATGAAAGTATAATATTAGTATTAATATTAGTATTAATATTAATATAAGGAATCCCTTATGTGACCCAGCCTCACCCAGTCTCTGCTTCCAGCGGCCCCCAGGTAAATTGAGTTTAAGACCCCTGGTTTAGATGATACAGTAATTTATTCCCATCATGAGGGAGAGTTTTCAAGCTAACTTTCAAGAAGTCAGTGGATAAACACCATTATGGTCATAGCCAAGACCCTCTATTACAGGGGTGTCAAACTCGATCCCATTGTGGACCATATCAGGATTTTGTTTGCCCTTGGGGGACTGGGGTGGGCATGGCCCGGTCATCACAGATGACTGGGTAAGCGGGGCTGGATGGGCATATTGTGGGCTGGATGCAGCCCATGGGCCATGGGTTTGACACTCCTGCTCTATAAGCATCAAATGATAATCTTGTAAATATGTAATTGGGAGAAGAACCTATTAAATATATCATCATCGTGCTTGTTAAACAAAAATAACAACATTGTAAAAGTATATGGAATGGTATTTTGGCTCCCTATAAGCCAGAAAAATGGCAAACAGAATACGCCATGAATCTTTTAATGTCCTATTAGAAATCTAATACATATTGCACAAGAATGAGGAACTCAGTGCTTATCTTAGACACCCAATTTATAACCAAAATAAGGTTCACATATTTTATTTTATTTTTTGACAAATGGAGTAAGGTTTTGATTCTGGGATCTTAAATCACTACATTTATATTGCAGCAGAAAATATCACAATGATTTAGTTTTGTGATATGACAACTGTATATAGATAAGCACAACACTATTAAAATAAATCTAATATTTAACTTGAATTTAGACAATGTACATTTAAGTGAGGTCTGGCATTAGGAACAGCTCCCTAGGCAGAGATTGCGTTCATTCATAGACACGCCCGAACATGACTTAACCTGCACAGCTTCCGTGATAGTTTTTATTCCTTCTTCTTTTCTCTTGAGGTTATTTATGCTAGAAAACAAAATAATTAGATTTTGTCCAATATTATTATACATATGTTACTATAGTTAAAATGTACTACCGTAATGTCACTAATTGAACAATGAAAATGAAGATGGGATCACAGGAAAACTAAGCCTGATTTTTGGGGTGGGGGTGGGGGAGAGATTTCATTTCAGAAAACAGCATGAAAAACCCCCACTTAGAACCCTCATTAGAATCCATGTTGCAGCATTGTTATTGACCAGTGTTCTTAAAACAGTAATATCCACATTCAATATATTTTATTTAATTCATTAAAGAAATCAGAGGCTGCCCAGTTCCAAATGACTCTGGAGGACTTATACTTTGAAATCAGGAGCAATAAACGAACACACATTTGTATCCAGAAGAAAAGGCATAAATAACTTTAAAAAACATATTCTAGGGGTTCAACAGTCACCCTATCACAAGGGTTGGGAGAATAGACAAAAGTCCAATTACTTTTTTAATGTCAGGGTGGGACCTCAATAGTTGCTTGAGAAAAACAGAAAAGGAATCAGAAGTGACTGAAGGACAAAAGTAACAGCAGGAGCTGAATCAACACCAGTGTAAGGGGTGACCGCTTCCGCCTTCCGGAGGCGACGGTCGTGTTTTCCGACACGTCCGCTGCTAGTTTTCTCTAGTGGCCCTTTTGGGGGTATGGAGCTCTTGTAGAGAGCCCCAACCGTACGAGCGGCTTGCGGTGAAACCCCCATCCTGGCGGCGGTCGGGGGGGTCATTCCTGCTTCGCTCCAGGAGCTGGAGAACAGAATGCGGGGGGAAGAGTTCCCCTCACCAAAGGATCGCTGGAACCGCAGAAATTGAAGCAGCGGGCTGAAAAGCCAAAGTTGGTGGAAGTGCCGAGGCTCCGTTGCAACAGAGTGGCTTGTGAGTTGGTTTCTGAATTTTTTAATGCTTTCAACTTTTTAAAAAGAAGAATAGAGGGGGGGGGGTGTTAAAAAAAAAACCTCTCAGAACAAGCGGCGATTTAAAATGCTCCCCGGGCGCGGGGAGAGGGAGAAAGTAACATCCGGTTACCTAACAAGTGAAAATGAAAGTTTTTGCTAAATGTGGATTTGCGGTTGATACTTTGTATCTGAATCTTGCTACAGCAGAAATGGACTTTCACTAATTCTTCTCAAACGCCAAAGAGGCGGAAAAATGGCGCTTCTTTGTTCCCAGCAAGAAACCTTTTTGTTTACTTTTTAAACGTTCCTTCATTTTTACAGCACTGCAAAACTTATACACATGCCATCTCAGTGACTCTCAGGATTTCTCCTATTGTGTGCCTTCTTTTTTCACTGGACTTGATTGTAAATTTTTTCTCTCTGGACTTTATGGAATTTATGTTTTGAACTTAGACAAGACTTTTCCTTTTCTTTGATCTCACAGACTGCCAGCTCTTCAGACGCCATCTTAATTACAAGAAAATAAAACTTTTACCATGGCATCAAAAAAGCCTCCATATGGAAAAACTCTTTCCGCTCCAGCCTCATTAAGAGCCAGTCCGGACACACAGCAGCCTAAGATTAGTGCAATGTTGCAAAAAGAAACACCGGGAGAGGCTTCTCAACTATCAACAATAGAGAAAACTCTACAAGATATAATAATAATAATAATAATAATAATAATAATAATAATAATAATAATAATAATAATAATAATAATAATAATAATAATAACAACAACAACAACAACAACAACAACAACAACAATAATAATAATAATAATAATAATAATAATAATAATAATAATAATAATTTATTAAACTTGTTGACCGCTCCCTCTCCCCGAAGGGACTCGGAGCGGTGCACAGGGCTAATAAAACAATAAATACATACATATAATTAAAAAACAAATTAAATATTTCCCTGCGCTAAAAATCCAATTAAAAACTAAAATCCCCATCTAAAATTTCTAGCAGCCCCATCGAAGAGAGACTAACCTAGGCCGGCCAAGCAGAACAGATATGTTTTTAATTTTAGACGGAAGGAGCGGAGGTCCGTGGTAGTTCTAATGTCGGGGGGAAGGGCGTTCCAGAGGGCTGGGCCCGCCACAGAGAGAGCCCTTCCCCTGGGCGTCGCCCGCTGACAAAGTCTAGTGGACGGCACCCGGAGAAGTCCCTCTCTGTGGGAGCGAATCGGCCGTGTGGATGTGTGCGGCAGGATCCGATCGTGCAAATAGCTAAGTCCCGAGCCATGGAGCGCTTTAAAGATGATGACTAGAACCTTGAAGTGCACCCGGAAGACGACAGGCAGCCAGTGCAGCTCGCGCAAGAGCGGTGTTACGTGGGTACACCTTGCGGTTCCCATAATTGCTCGCGCGGCTGCATTCTGGACTAGCTGAAGTCTCCGAGTGCACCTCAAGGGGAGCCCCATGTAGAGAGAGTTACAATAGTCCAGTCAGGATGTCACGAGAGCATGAGTGACTGTGCGAAGGGCATCCCGATCCAATAGGGGGCGCAACTGGCGAACCAGGCGAACCTGGTAAAACGCCCTCCTGGCCACGGCTGTCTGTCACTTGATCTTCCATGGACAGCCGGGCATCCAGGAGGACACCCAAGTTGCGCACCCCATCCACTGGGGCAAGATGTTCACCCCCAATGGCCAGCGATGGAGTCAGCTGGTTGAATCGGGCAGCCGGAAACCACAGCCACTCGGTCTTGGTCGGGTTGAGCTTGAGTCCGTTTCTTCCCATCCAGATCCGTACGGCTTCCAGGCACTGGCACATCACCGCTACGGCATCGTTGGGGTGGTTTGGGGTAGATATATACAGCTGAATATCATCAGCGTAAAGATGGTACTCTACCCCAAAACCACGGATGATCTCACCCAGCGGCTTCATATATGTGTTAAACAGGAGAGGCGAGAGGACCGACCCCTGAGGCACCCCACATGTGAGGGGTCTCGCGGTCGACCTCTGCTCTCCTGTCAACACAAATTGCGATCGGCCAGAGAGGTAGGAGGAGAACCACCGTAAAACGGTGCCTCCCACCCCCAACCCCCCCAGCCGATGCAATAGGATACCATGGTCGATGGTATCAAAAGCCGCCGAGAGGTCTAATAGGACCAGGATGGAGGAACAACCCGCATCTCTGGCCCTCCAGAGATCATCGACCAGCGTGACCAATGCCGTCTCGGTGCTATGCCCGGGCCGAAAGCCGGACTGGCGCGGGTCTAGATAGTCAACTTCCTCCAAAAATTCAAATTAAAATTCAAATTAAGATTTATTAACCGCACCCTCTCCCCACAGGGACCCGGGGCGGTGCACAGGCATAATTAAAAACAATATACAAAATACAAACATTACTTAAAATAAAATTAAATAAATCTACCTATGCTAAAAATATATAATTAAAACCCATTAAAATTTGTAATTAAAAGACAGAGAGAACTATTCAAGGCCGGCCAGTCGAAAGAGATGGGTCTTCAATTTTACCCGGAAGGAGCGGAGGTCGGTGGTCGTTCTAATATCAGGGGGAAGGTCGTTCCAGAGGGCCGGGCCCGCCACAGAGAGCGCCCTTCCCCTGGGCGTCGCCCGCTGACAAAGTCTAGTGGACGGCACCCGGAGAAGCCCCTCTCTGTGGGAGCGAATCGGTCGTGAGGATGTGTGGGGCAGGATCCGATCTCGCAGATAGCTAGGTCCCGAGCCATGGAGCGCTTTGAAGATGATAACTAACACCTTGAAGCGCACCCGGAAGACGACAGGTAGCCAGTGCAGCTCGCGCAGGAGCGGTGTTACATGGGCAAACCTGGAGGTGCCCATAATTGCTCGCGCGGCCGCATTCTGAACTAACTGAAGCCTCCGGGTGCACCTCAAGGGGAGCCCCATGTAGAGAGAGTTGCAATAGTCCAGTCGGGATGTCACGAGGGCATGGGTGACTGTGCGAAGGGCGTCCCGATCCAATAGGGGGCGCAATTGGCGAACCAGGCGAACCTGGTAAAACGCCCTCCTGGCCACGGCTGTCACTTGCTCTTCCATAGACAGCCGGGTATCCAGGAGGACACCCAAATTGCGCGCCCCATCCACAGGGGCAAGATGTTCGCCCCCTATGGCCAGCGTTGGAGAAAGCTGGTTGAATCGGGCAGCCGGAAACCACAGCCACTCGGTCTTGGTCGGGTTGAGCCTAAGTCCGTTACTTCCCATCCAGATCCGCACGGCTTCCAGGCACTGGCACATCACCGCTACGGCATCGTTGGGGTGGTCTGGGGTAGATATGTACAGCTGGGTGTCATCAGCGTACAGATGGTACTCTACCCCAAAACCACGGATGATCTCACCCAGCGGCTTCATGTATGCATTAAACAGGAGAGGCGAGAGGACCGACCCCTGAGGCACCCCGCATGTGAGGGGTCTCGGGGTCGACCTCTGCTCTCCTGCCCGCACAAATTGCAATCGGCCAGAGAGGTAGGAGGAGAACCACCGCAAAACGGTGCCTCCCACCCCCAACCCCCCCAGCCGATGCAATAGGATACCATGGTCGATGGTATCGAAAGCCGCCGAGAGGTCTAATAGGACCAGGATGGAGGAACATCCCCCATCTCTGGCCCTCCAGAGATCATCTACCAACGCGACCAATGCCGTCTCGGTGCTATGCCCGGGCCGAAAGCCGGACTGGCGCGGATCTAGATAGTCAACTTCCTCCAGGTGACGGGGAAACTGTTGTGCCACCACACTCTCAACAACCTTCGCCAAGAAGGGAAGGTTGGAGACTGGACGGTAGTTGTTCAAAAGAGCTGGGTCCAAAGAGGGCTTCTTGAGGAGGGGCCTCACCATAGCCTCTTTTAGGGAGGCAGGCAAGGAACCCTCACTCAAGGATGCGTTGATAACCTCTTGGAGCCAGCCTCGTGTCACCTCCCAGGATGCCAGTACAAGCCAGGAGGGGCACGGGTCCAATGAACATGTGGTGGCTCGCAGTCGCCCACGTAGCCTGTCCATATCCTCGGAAGTAACGGGGTCAAACTCCTCCCAAACAAGATCTCTCTCGTGGCATCCCACTGGGCCATGAATGGGGGCTAGCTCACTCTGTATCTGGGCGGTTTTCTCCTGCAGAAAAATCACAAATTCCTCTGCTCTACCCTGTAGCGGGGCTTCCCGCTCCCTCTGATGAAGGAGAGAACGGGTCACCCTAAACAGGGCGGCAGGGCGGTTTTCTGCGGATGCTATGAGGGTAGCACAATGGTGACGTTTGGCCACCCTCAGCGCCACAATGTAAGTCCGTAAATGGGCTCTTACCTGTGTCCGGTCAGATTCAGAGCGGCTAGCCCTCCACCTTCTCTCTAGGCATCTCTTGCGGCGTTTCATCACCCGCAGCCCCTCAGTAAACCAAGGAGCCAGGGTGGTTCGCCGCCGCGAGAGAGGCCGCAAGGGCGCGACCCGATCTAAGGCTCCCACGGCCGCATTATTCCATGCGGCCGTGAGGTCCTCCATCGGGGCGCGGGTCAGGGATACAGGAAATGGCCCAAGCGCTGTCTGGAACCCGTCCGGGTCCATCAAGCGCCTGGGGCGGTACCAGATTGGTAACTCTGGTTCCGCCTCCCCGCGGAGGGGAGCAGCGGTCGGAAAGTCGAGTCGGAGAAGTGAGTGGTCTGACCATGACAAGGGTGTGATGACTATATCCCCTGTACCCAGATCACTCTTCCATTGGCCCGAGACAAAGATGAGGTCCGGCGTATGTCCACCCTCATGGGTGGGGCCTTGAATTACTTGGGTCAGGTCCATGGCCGTCATGGAAGCCATGAACTCCCGAGCTACCACGGATGATTCGCCCAACGATGGCAGATTAAAGTCCCCCATGACTATAAGTCTGGGGGTCTCCACTGCCACCGTAGCGATCACCTCGAGGAGCTCGGGCAGGGCTGCTGCTACATAGCGGGGAGCCAGGTATACAACCAGCAAGCCCAACTGCCTCCCTAGGCCCCACTTCATGCAGAGGGACTCACAGCCGGAGGTCTGAGGCACAATGGACTCTCTCGGCTCCAGGCCTTCCTTAATAATGACCGCTACCCCGCCACCCCTGCCTAGGGCCCGCGGCTGATGAAATGCGCGGTAGCCTGGTGGGCACATTTCAACGAGGGGATGACCTCCCTCGGGGCCCAACCAGGTCTCCGCAATTCCTACCAGGTCCGGCTCCCCCTCTGACACAAGGTCACTAATGAGGGGGGCTTTGTTGACAACGGACCTGGCGTTGCAGAACATCAGCCGCAGACCCTGGCTCTGTATTCCCTGGCCACCTAGCCTGCGGGGGTTGTGGCACCCGACCGTTTGTAACCAACGGCTGCGTGCCACCAACCGGGAGGATGAGAATTGTCTCCCCTCGGTCCTGCCCCTCCCCACGACCCTCTGAATTGGTAAGCCCTCCTGAGGAACGACTCGGGTATCCCCCTTCCTTTCGCCTTCCGCTTCCCGCCGTCGACTGCTATCCTGGCCCTTACTATTGATCGTTGCTTCCGTCTCCATCTGTCTATATCTTTTTTTAGACCCCTCCCCCACCCCAACCCTGGAACCCCCTAAAATCCGAATTAAAAAATTACAAAGAAACCCCCTGAGCTTGCGCTTCGCCCACCTCTCAGGAGCAATAACTCCATCTTCGAGGTGGGCCCGAGTTAAACTAGGGGGCCAAGCCTGCGAGAGGGCAGAATCTCGCAGGCAAAGGAGGTCCAGGTGACGGGGAAACTGTTGTGCCACCACACTCTCAACAACCTTGGCCAAAAAGGGAAGGTTGGAGACTGGATGATAGTTGGTTAATAAAGCTGGATCCAAAGAGGGCTTCTTAAGGATGGGCCTCACCATAGCTTCTTTTAGGGAGGCAGGCAAGGAACCCTCACTTAAGGATGCGTTGACAACCTCTTGGAGCCAGCCTCGTGTCACCTCCCAGGATGCCAGTACAAGCCAGGAGGGACACGGGTCCAATAAACGTAGTGGCTCGCAGTCGCCCACGTAACCTGTCCATATCCTCGGAAGTAACGGAGTCAAACTCCTCCCAAACAAGATCTATCTCGTGGCATCCCACTGGACCATCAATGGGGGCTAACTCGTTCTATATCTGAGCGATTTTCTCCTGCAGAAAAGTCACAAATTCCTCTGCTCTACCCTGTAGCGGGGCTTCCCGCACCCTCTGTTGAAGGAGGGAGCGGGTCACCCTAAACAGGGCGGCAGGGCGGTTTTCTGCGGATGCTATGAGAGTGGCACAATGATGACGTTTGGCCACTCTCAGCGCCACAATGTAAGTCCGTAAATGGGCTCTTACCTGTGTCCGGTCAGATTCAGATCGGGTAGACCTCCATCTTCTCTCTAGGCATCTCTTGTGGCGTTTCATCCCCCTCAGCTCCTCAGTAAACCAAGGAGCCAGGTGGCTTGGCGCCGCAAGAGAGGCCGCAAGGGCGCGACCCGATCCAAGGCTCCCGTGGTCGCAGTATTCCATGCGGCCACGAGGTCCTCCATCGGGGCACGGGTCAGGGGTACAGGAAGTGGCCCAAGCGCCGCCTGGAACCCATCAGGGTCCATCAGGCGCCTGGGGCGGAACCAGATAGATGACTCAGGTTCCGCCTCCCCGCGGAGGGGAGTAGCGGTTGGAAAGTCGAGCCGGAGAAGTGAGTGATCTGACCATGACAAGGGCGTGATGATTATATCCCCTATACCCAGATCACTCTCCCATTGGCCAGAGACAAAGATGAGATCCGGTGTATGTCCACCCTCGTGAGTGGGGCCTTGAATTAATTGGGTCAGGTCCATGGCCGTCATGGAAGCCATGAACTCCCGAGCTACCTTGGATGATTCGCCCACCGATGGCAGATTAAAGTCCCCCATGACTAAAAGTCTGGGGGTCTCAACTGCCACCATAGCGATCACCTCCAGGAGCTCGGGCAGGGCTGCTGCTACATAGCGGGGAGCCAGGTATACAACCAGCAAGCCCAACTGCCTCCCTAGGCCCCACTTCACACAGAGGGACTCACAACCGGTGGTCTGAGGCACAACGGTCTCTCTCGGCTCAAGACCTTCCTTTACAATAACCGCTACCCCACCACCCCTGCCTAGGGCCCGAGGCTGATGAAAAGCGCGGTAACCTGGTGGGCACATTTCAACGAGGGGGAGTCCACCCTCTTGGCCCAACCAGGTCTCCGCTATTCCTGCCAGGTCCGGCTCCCCCTCTGACACAAGGTCATGGATGAGGGGGGCTTTGTTGACAACGGACCTGGCGTTACAAAACATCAGCCTCAGGCCCTGGCTCTGTATTCCCTGACCACCCAGCCTGCAGGGGTTGTGACACCTGACCGTATGCAACCAACGGCCACGTGTCCCCAACCAGGAGGATGGAACTTGCCTCCCCTCGGACCTGCCTCTCCCCACGACCGTTGGGATGGAAATGCCCTCCCTAGGGATGACTCGCGTTTCCCCCCCCCTCACGGATCCTTCCGCTACCCTCCGTCGGCTGCTGGCCTGGCCCTCTCTTCCTAACTGTTTATACTCTCCCCCCTCCCTGGTACCCCCTAAAATAGACAGTAATCTAAAAACTAAAAAACCCCTAAGGCCGCGCTTCGCCCACCTCTCCAGATTAATAAATCCTTCATCAAGGCGGGCCCTCGTTAGAGCGGAGGGCCAAACCTGCGAGAGCGGGGACTCTCGCAGTCGTAGCAAATCGGTTCTAGAGTACAAAATGATTATAAAATATAAACATATAAAAATGGGTCATGGATAAAAGCGAGCATCGTTGGGACAATACAATTCATAAGATGACATAGATGGAATTAAAAGAATTCAAGTACATAGTAGGTGACACTTAGGAGAGTGAATATAAAGTGCACCAGTGCATCGATGAGGGATAAGTCTCAATGCGGCTGCTTCAAACCAAAGGTCTTAAAGGTTATGGGTCTATAAGATCTTACAGGCCTCACAAGGACCACAAGAGAGGAAGGTTCAAAGATCTTCAAGGGCTTCCGAGGGCTTAAAAAGCCTCTCCGACCAGCCCGGCATCCAGCGACCCGGCCGGCATCCACCGCTGCCCCGGCATACCGGCCTTCTCCTCCTTGGCGCTCTCACCGCCACTCCACCGTCGTCGCCTTCGCCACTGGTTTCCCGGCGCTCTCACCGCCACTCCCGGCACTCTCATTGCCGTCCGCCATCCTACTCCTGCAGCTCCTGCAGCTCCCCCGAGGGGGGGGGCGGCGCTCTCACCACCGTCCGCCATCTGCCGTCCACCATCTCCTGCAGCTCCCTGGGGGGGGCGGCGGCGCTCTCACCACCGTCCGCCATCCGCCATTCGTCCTGCAGCTCCCTCGGGGGGGGCGACGCTCTCACCACCGTCCGCAATCCGCCATCTCCTGCAGCTTCCTGGGGGGGGGGCGCTCTCACCACCGTCCGCCATCCGCCATTCTTCCTGCAGCTCCCTCGGGGGGGGGGGCGGCGCTCTCACCACTGTCCGCCGTCCGCCATCTCCTGCAGCTTCCTGGGGGGGGCGCTCTCACCACCGTCCGCCATCCACCATTCGTCCTGCAGCTCCCTCGGGGGGGGCGACGCTCTCACCTCCGTCCGCCATCCGCCGTCCATCATCTCCTGCAGCTCCCTGGGGGGGGCGGCGCTCCCACCGCCGTCCGCCAACCTTCTCCTGCAGCTCCCCTGGGGGGGGGAGCGGGCTTCCCCAGGCTTCCCCGGACTTCCCCGGGCTTCTCCAGGCCTCTCCAGGGTGGCACGGCGGCGCGGCGCAGCCCAGCGCCTGCCCCATGCGGAAGCCGCGGACGCCGCCCCTCACTCCAGCGCTCTCACCGCTGAAGACGCCGGCGCCGTCCTCGCTCCCGCGACTCCCGAGCAGCCTCAAACTTCACCCCGGAATGCCAGGGTGAGTCCCCAATCGATCCCAGCCCTCAACAAAAGTTTAGGAGGGCTGGGGCACATAAAAAAGCCCAACGAGCTCCATGGCCCATCCGGAGCTCTAGAACCAGGTGGCCATCTTCGCGCAAGCGCAATGCCTTCCATGAATGAATGAAATAAAAGAAATTCGGAAATATATGATGAGTTCAAGATTGGAACTTTTGGAGACACAGAGAACATTAATGGAAAATAAAGAAAAAATTGATGGTCTGGAGGGTGGGGCAGTTGAGATGAGGGGGGAGATAAGGGATTCTAAAAAAGAAATAGTAGAACTTGCTGGTCATATGTCTAGAATGGATTTTGAAAGAATGTCTTATTTTTAAGGTTTCAAAATGTTCCTGAATTACCTTCAGAAAATTTAAAAGATTTAATGTCTACAATTTTAGCAGATTATACTAAAAAGAGTAAGGAATATATTTGGGGGGACATTGACCTGATTTACAGAATTAATTCAGCATATGCCAGAATAAATGACGTACCCAGAGAGATACATATCAAATTTGTAAGAAGGTCAACAAGGGATGAGATTCTGAGAGCACAGAGAGATGGCGCTCTGATATATATGCAGAATGAGATTGCTATTTTGAAACAGATCCCAAAAAAGATTCGAGAGATTCGGAGGAAGTATTCCTCCTTATCCAAAAAACTATATAAAAAGGGTGTGTGGTTCAAATGGTTAATGCCTGAAGGAGTGTTGGTGTTCTGGGGGGTAGGGGGGGAGAATAAGAATTAAAACAATTGAAGAGGCGGAAGCCTTTCTTAAAAAACACTCCTCAACCCTGGAGGAAGAAAATGGGGGAACGGGAGGAGCCATGGCTCCGCCCACTGGCGGGGAGGAAGAAGAAGACACAATATCTAAAAGATCACAAAAATGATTTTCTTTTACATAGTGTAATCCTTACAGATGTCAATAGAAACAAATGATTGAATGCATGTAATTTATGATATGATATATATGTATTCCCTTCCACCTTATGCCGAAGAAAAAACCTTACTCTTTGTATGGAACCCCGGAGGCGACCACCACCTCCGACATGGAAGCCCTAAAATATCTTTCCTATATCCTACATACCTTTTTTCCTGTTATAAAATTTGTAAAAACCAATAAAAATTGTTATTAAAAAACAACAACACCAGTGTAAGGGAAATTAAACTGGGAATCTTTTGAATTAGGCCATACTAATCTAGCAGTCTGAGAATAGACATGAAGATCATGTAGGTTAGAAACTTCATTCAGTTACTCTCTTTCGGTAAACAGCAGAGGTTTTTGGACTGTGAATATAAGCTCTGCGTATGACAAATGTAGAAAAAGCTTTTTTACCCTTTCACTTTTCTCAATGCCTTTTACCTAGAGCCCAATAATCTGCATCTAAAAAAATATTTTATGCATCAAAGTCAGTTGGTTGAATTTTTGCCCCCAAATGTCCAGTATTTCAAAAAGTCCTTCACAGAGGAAAAACTTTGGTTGTAGACATCTCCCTCTTCACATCTCCATAGTGATGAGAACAACTAGGAATAAGCTAAAACTAGCCACCCTTCCACGTTTCCTTGCAGTTAAAACTTATCTGGCTAGAGATAACTGAAGGAGGCTGAAGCAGGAATAAGAAAGCCTCAGTTCCACTTTTTAGCCTGCAACTCTCTCAGTCATGCCATTAATATTCAGTAGTCATATAATATACTCTACTAGCTTCCTTGGAAGCACAGTATGTATCTATGGCGTAGATAGTATATCTATGGTCTAGGTAGGAGGAAGGCGAGCAATTTGGCAGTGGAGTTTGAACTATTTCTTAGAACTTAGCTTAAAGGTTTTAAGCATATTAATATGTACTGATTGATAGCAGAGGATTGGATATAGACTAAGGTGACCAGACGTCCCGCTTTTGGTGGGACAGACCCGCATTTCAAGCATCTGCCCCGCATCCCGCGGCCTCTTAAAAATATCCCACTTTTGGGCGGGGGGGGCAGGCGGGCAGCGGCGGGCTGGCGGGCAGGCGGAAAGGGAGGGCCAGCGAGGGAGGAGCCAGGCCCAGGCAGGCAGCAGGCAGCGGAAGAGGACAGCCTGCCGGAGCCCGCACAACCCTGAACTTCTTTGCACCATGCTGCGATGTGCTGAGAGCAGCCGGACGGAAGCACCACCACCGCCGCCGCCTTGCCCGCCTCGTCCTGGGCACCCATGGCAGAATGGGCGGGCGGTGGTGGGCCTTCCGGCCCGCCGCTCTCAGCGCATCACGGCGTGGCGCAAAGAAGTTCAGGGCTGCGTGGACTCCGGTAGGCTGTCCTCCTCTTCTGCTGCCTGCCTGGACCTGGCTCCTCCCTCGCCGGCCCTCCCCTTCCACCTGCCCGCCACCCCGCTTCCTGCCCCCGCCCCATGCCTCTGAGTGCGTGCAGAGCACCCGCCGCCTGCCCAGACCTGCTCCGCTGCCCCACCAGATGCCTACCTGCAGGTGCCCTGATCGGGGGGGGGGGTGATGAGAGGGAGGGGTTCGGCCTGCACGCCCCCCAGCCAGCGAGGGAAGTGGGTGGCGAGGCTGCGGAGCTGGGAAAGGCCGCTGCGCCCCCCCACCCCCCGTCGATGGTGTCCCACTTTAGTCAAGTTGAAATCTAGTCACCTTAATATAGACAAGTTGTTTAGCTGGTTCTTGCTATATGGAGGAGGGCAAAATTAGAAAATCTTGTATGATAGAGACCCAAGGAGCAATGTGACGAAACAAGATTTTGCTTGGTCTGAAGACTCTATCCCATATAAACAAATAGATTGTATGAGAGATTTGGTACCAAAAACCAAAAGAGTATTGTTCAATTTAGCCTGTGGTATAGCTACACCTAGACTAAAGTGCTTATTTGGGACAACAGAAGAAAAGTGAAGGTACAAGCCCATGTTTCACCTATGCCTTAGTAATAAGAGAGACATTACTTCTCCTTCCTCTAAGCCAGAGGTTCCCAAACTTGGCAACTTTAAGACTTGTGGACTTCAACTCTCAGCTGGCTGGAGAATTCTGGAAGTTGAAGTCCACAAGTCTTAAAGTTGCCAAGTTTGGGAACCTCTGCTCTAAGCCTTGGCAGCCAGTTTGCCTGATTTATAGTGCCATTTCCACTTTAGGGAGGAAAGGAATGTGAAGATGTACAGAACTGTACATCTGAATATTTGTCATCACATCAGTATGAGCCACCAAGTCCAGTAATATTTGGGGAAATTTTACTGCCTCCTTCAAAGCAGCAACCTCTTCCTCAAAAAAAAATTAGACGATACCAATAGATTAGACAATTACCATCTTCAAAGCGCTCCATGGCTCGGGACCTAGCTACCTGCGGGATCGGATCCTGCCCCATACATCCTCACGGCCGATTCGCTCCCACAGAGAGGGACTTCTCCGGGTGCCGTCCACTAGACTTTGTCAGCGGGCGACGCCCAGGGGAAGGGCCTTCTCTGTGGCGGGCCCAGCCCTCTGGAATGACCTTCCCCCCGATATCAGGACAACCACGGACCTCCGCTCCTTCCGCTTAAAATTAAAGACGCACTTTTTCCGTCTGGCCGGCCTTGGGTAGTCTCTTTTTAGGTTAGGGTTTTTTAGGGCTAATTTTTAGTTTAGTTTATGGGTTTTAGCGCAGGATCTATTTAATCTATTTTTAACTCTGTATTTTGTATTTGTTTGTGGTTTATTTGTATTTTTAATTGCCTGTGCCCCGCCTCGAGTCCCCTTGGGGAGAGAGAGCGGGATATAAATTAAAATTATTATTATTATTATTATTATTATAGATCCAACTCTATGCACCTCCTCCTGATCTTCACCAGCCAGGATGGGGGTTCACTGATCTGAAAAACAGAATATTTCCTCAGAAGTTGCAGGTCAAACTTATTCCAAACCAGTGGGCAAGACTATGCTTCTATTACCTTGACAGGACTTCCCTAATGACTTCCCTAATGAAAGTCCACCTCCAAGCAAATCCTAGTGACTTTATCTGCTAGAACCTGGACTAGGTTTCCAGCAAGCCACTAAATTCTGGCTCTTCCATTCCTAGCAGTGGTGGATTCCAGATCCCATTCCAACCTGCGCAGCGCATTACATGCATCGTACTTGCCTGCAGTGCTTCTGCAAGCCTCCACAGTGCTCCAACTGCTCGCCGGAGCGTTGCGCAGGTGCTGTACATGCCATGCATTTGTGCGGAAGCACCAAAGGCTTAAAGCAGGGGTCTCCAACCTTTGCAACTTTAAGTCTGAAGGACTTCAGCTCCCAGCTTTGCTGGCTGGAGAAGTCTGGGAGCTGAAGTCCTTCAGACTTAAAGTTGCAAAGGTTGGAGACCCCTGGCTTAAAGGACAGGTAAGGAGTTCGGGCGGGTGGGTAGACCCTCCGGAGCAACCGAATGGAATGGTACCCAGTGCTTTGGGCAGACTCTGGTACGCTCGTACCGGGGCGTCCCGCCTGCATCATACCACTGATTCCTAGTAAGCAATGAGTTATAATAAAAGAGGGCCGCTGGACAACAACCTGTGACAAGGGCAAACAAATTGCTTTTTGTTAGATTGCTATTGATGGAAATAGTTTAATATATTCCTGTAGTGAGCAGAAGAGCAGAATAGATGATTTAAGGGGACTTATCCAGCTCATGCATTCTGATTCTATGAATCAAATGATGAAATCATCACACAACTCCTTTATTTATTCTTTCTGCCTTTTTTCCATTTCTCCCATTCCCTAGGATCTTTTTCCCCCAAAATACTTCTGAATACTTTTGTATGTCTGCTGACAGGCTGCTAATAGCTTGTAAAAGTATGTATTGTTCTGACCGCATAAGCAACGGAATTCAAAGCTGAACATGAGAATTAGAGATTATGATTGACATAAGATGTCTAACATATCTATAATATCAATATCTCAAACATTTCAATTCCTTTTTGGGGTTTAACGTTTTTTGTTAAAAGACTGAAGAGAATTGTTGGAGGTTAAAACACAGCCCCCTCCTAGAGAAATGAAATATTTAAAGAAATATTTTAAAAGACAGAATATTTCCCCTAAAAAGGCCATTGAAAGCCTGAGCCAGTCTACTCTACATAACATAGGTAGGATTAACCCTCTATGGATCTCACTACATGGCACCTGGGAAGAAGCAATGCTCAACTAAACTTGGACTCAAAACACAGCCTACAGAGTTGCCCCTGCATGGCCCCATGGGAGTCTGACATCCAATCAGAATACAAAATCAAGTTCAAAGCTCAGAGAGGGCATAAAACCAGGAACTTTCAACATCTCTGCCCTTTTTCTTCTTCACTCAACATCTTGAAGCATATTATCTCCCTTTTCTCCTTAGGAGCTCAAGCCATGTGATCCTGTTCATCATTAAACCATCTTTCCAAGCAGTTCCTGCCCATGCAGGGGGTTGGACTAGAAGACCTACAAGGTCCCTTCCAACTCTGCTATTGTATTGTATTGTATTGTATAACTCTGACGTGTTTTTTTCTTGGAATATCTGGCTCTGCTCTGCAGCTCTGTGTAATATACCAAGCCTCCATGTTTCCAGTGTCTTTTTCCCCACTTGGAACTGAACCCAGAAGGACATTTCTTCCAACAGGTTATTACAAGGTGAAGAATTTGTAGAGCACTTTGCATACAAACATACACAGTTATTCTTTCTCCCTTTCGAAAGCATTTGTTTCCATCCTGCCGATAGTCTGCTCCTGCTCTCATGAATCACGGCTCAAAATAAATTGGCTGATTCAGGTTTTTGAAGTCTCAAGCTGATTGTGATAATGTTTCAAAACACACAATAATTATGGAAGTTGCCAAAGCCCAAATTGCTAGGGGAAAAAAAGTTCGCTAAGCCGGAGATGACCAACTGCATGCAACTGTTTGAGTGCCAGATGAAGCTAATTACAGTACTTCACTGCTCTCTAGCAAATGAAAACATTTTAACTGTTGGCTTTTCAGGTGCCAGATGGAGGGAATGAGTCAGAATAATCTGAACCAAGCAATTACTGATGGGGAAGTTTCAAAATGTGAAATGCTAGGTCCAGAAAGTTTGTTTTTATGAGCCAAAGGGTGCCCAACTCACATACAGTCCATTATGCTTATCATTGTCCCTACTAACTCCAACAAAACCCCAGAAGCCACTTTGGTTCTCATTAGCTCCAATTAAAACTAGGACTTAGGTTAAAATGATCTAATAATTCTCTACATTTCAGACTATTCAGTTCTACTAATTGCTCACTTATGCTCACTTCTTTTGTTTCGGCAGTGACATAAATGGAAATCAAATACTAGTTAGTTGTATTGGCAAGGAGCAGAGAAAAAAGACAGCAACAAAGACAGGACAGACACTGGGCATTTTATTATAGAGTATTAGCACTTTTCTAGCTGGTTTGGGGTAGCAGTTAGGACACCTGTAAGAAACTGGGAAACTAAAATTCTACTCCTACCTTTAGGCCCAACGCCACCTGCATGACCAGGAGCCATTTTCTCTCAGCCCCAGGAAACAGGCAATGGCAAACCATTTCTAAGAAACTGTGCCAATAAGATTGCAGCAACTACTTCAGATAATTGGGAAGGGAGGAAAGCATTATTATTATTATTATTATTATTATTATTATTATTATTATTATTATTATTATTATTATTATTATTATTATTATTATTATTATTATTATTATTATTAATTTAATTATTTAATTAATTAATTTATATACTGCCCTTCTCCCTCTCAGGACTCAGGGCAGTGAACAGCCACAGTAAAAAGAGGAAATACAAAAGTTAAAAATGACAAATTAATAAATATTAAATAATTTGGCCCATTATTATAAAACCCAATACTAAAACCCAATTAAAAAGGCTATGACAGGCCGGCTGCACGAAATAGATGGGTCTTCAGGGTCCGACGGAAGAGATGTAGGTCAGCGATCATGCGTAATTCAGGGGGGAGGTCATTCCAGAGGGCAGGAGCTGCCACAGAGAAGGCTCTCCCCTTGGGGGTCGCCAGCCGGCATTGTCTGGCCGACGGCACCCTGATGAGGCCCTCTCTGTGGGAGCGGACTGGTCGGTGGGAGGTATTTGGTAGCAGGAGGCGGTCTTGCAGGTAACCAGGTCCCTTGCCATGGAGCGCTTTAAAGGTGGTCACTAATACCTTGAAGCGCACCCAGAAAGCCACAGGCAGCCAGTGCAGCTCACGCAGGAGAGGTGTCACATGGGAGCGTCTAGATGCTCCCAAAATCCCCCGCGCGGCCGCATTCTGAACTAACGAGCCTCCGGGTGCATCTCAAGGGAAGCCCCATGTAGAGAGCATTACAGTAGTCCAGGCAGGAGAGTTCTCCTTCCCTTTTTAAATGGTTTATCTTTGCACAGCCATGCATGGGAATTCAAACGAATGCCCTACTTGCCTAACGAAGTCCAATTAAATGAATCTCAACTTAGAAAAGATACAGGACAAAGATAAAGTAGTGAATTACAGGTAACTGAACCCTGCAGATTTCTTATCTTATTTTTAAATAACTCACTTGTCATGCATGGCCAAAAGTCATTTTCTGAGAAGTTAAATTGTTTCAGTTTAAGGGTGACACTTCATTAGAGCAACTGTGAAAGGGCTTAATGAAGCCAGTTTTTTAGAAACTTGAAATGTATAAAGTGGAGCCAGCTGCAGTTATCCTTAAAAGCCCAGGGTAAGCATACATTCACCCACAAAACTTGTTTTCATTACCAAAACTGTGGTCCCAATCCATTCACACCTGATTTTCAAGTTACTCCGAGATCTGCTATTTGACTGTCATCTAATATCCATGCATCTTAACAAATGTAAAGAATTATGAACAGGTGATAGTACTTGCTGATACTTCTGGGTTTAGAAGTTAAGCTATATTGATCCTGATTAGTATCTCACTACACAATGCAAGAGAATGTAAGGGCTGCAGGCTAGACTGGGAAGTTTAGAACTTCTCCTGAAGGAACTACATAAACTACTTGAACCAAGCCACATAAGGCCTCTGAAAAGGGTGAGTGACACCCCTTTCTTCCTTTTTGTTCCCCTCTGGGTTTATTTTTTATTTATTTATTTATTATTCAAATTTATAAGCCGCACCCATCTCACCACATAGGGACTCGGGGTGGCGCACAGGGAATATAAAATATAAATACACAGATATACAAAAATAAAATGTTCATTAAAACTCAATTAAATTAACCCACCCTGCGCTAAAAACTCATATTAAAACCCCTGAATTAAAACTTTGGTAACTAAAGGCAGTGCAGTGTCGAGTAAAATCATGCCAGGCCGGCTTGTTGGAAGAAGTGTGTTTTTAACCGCTGGCGGAACAGGCGGCGGTCCAAGATGACACGGAGTTCAGGGGGGAGAGCGTTCCAGAGGGTTGGGCCCATCACAGAGAAGGCTCGGTTTGGTTTGGTTTGGTTTCTTTACTATCCTTGTTCTTTTGTTGTGTGTTGTTCTTAGGTTTTTGTATTGATTTTTGTTTTAAAATATTTTAACAATTGTAAGCTGCCCACAGTCAGTGGTAGCTGGTGGCATTTATTATGTAAATTAGTCTTACATCAGACAGATGTTTAGACTGGACTTGACATCTTTGTCCAATTATCAAGTCCTCCCCAAGGATCTGGGATAGGCAGATGTGGTTGTTTGATAGTGTTAAAAAGATTGTTGGAGGAGATCAGCTGTTCTAAATAAAGCTACCTTTTGCAATTGACTGGTGGTGATTTTGCAATGCCAATGGTGTTCAAGTGGTGCTCCAAATATTTAGGGGAGGGGCCAGCGTCCCGTTGGCACAACGTGAGGTCTCGATGGTCCGAAACCTCTGTTGATATTTTTGCCGCGGATCGGTCCATTTGGACCTAAACCATCTCGGAGGAATGGCGACTGAGAAGATGAAGCCTTGGTGGTCACAGGCGCATCACAAAGTCCCTGTTTGACCCAAGGGGAGCGCTTCTACTCCTCAGTAAACAGGCACCTCCCAGGTTGACAAAGACGAGGACGGCTCCAGACGGAAGCTGAAAGAAGTGAGTCTATCTGGGAAGGGTTCTTTTTTTTCTTTGAGATACTTTGCCCAAAGAAACATTCTGTTTTTTTAAGTAAAACTTAATCCTTTAAGTGGTGCTCCAGATGTTTGGAGCAGCACTTGGCAATATTTACTATTACTATAGGTAATATTTGCTTTCTTTTGCTACAATCTTTCTTCTATTTGCAACTTGTGATTTCCTATAGTTCTTTCTCTTCTATTCTGCTGTTTCCAGGTACTATAACATCCACTATCCAGTCTTTCGTTTTTCATATTGACAATTATTATATCTGGGGAGTTATGTAACAAATGCTTCTTTTTAGGAGCCAGGTTTAACTTCAAAACATCTTTATCATTAAACAGTCTTGTAAGTGTGCTATTATAATGCTGCTTTCCCATTCCTGTGCTTTTATGTTGGTATCCCTGAAAAAGCTAAAATATTCAAAACTGGAAAAGATGAAATCTTGTTTGTCTCCAGTATAGACATGTTGAATATACAGAAATATATCCAGCTGGGTACTAGCCCAGATTCCTCATTATTGCTAAGCTAAAGTGCTGCTTCAGGTAAAAACACAGCTATTACGTTAATGCATTTCAGTCTCATTGGCTTCAGTTGAATCAGACCAAGTCAAGTGTAATGATTCCCTTAGGCTGTGGATTAAGCTATCGGTAGCACTCTTCCCAAAGATGCATAAAGTTAGTTGCAACAGAAACATGATGAGATGCATTCAATAGGTACATCTTGGAGTTATCTTCTTGATCATTTTCCAAGGTAAGTAGAACAGAAAGTATTGTAATTTGTTTCTTTCTGCCACCTAGTGGCGATTATTTATCACAACATTTCTAAGAAAGTTGGTACAAAATCAAGCATTGGCTCTGTATTATTGATATCTAGAATTTCCTGCCGCCTTTTCAATCCCCATAGATTGGTTGAAATTCTGAGAAGATTCTGACAGAAACCCTGCTATTGTTGTTCAGCAAGGGCACAACTTGACTTGTCAGAAGGTTGCAAAAGGTGATCACGTGACCCCAGTCATAAATGTGAGTCAATTGCCAGGCATCTGAATGTGACCAGGGGGATGCTGCAATGGTCATATGTCTAAAAAACAGTCATAAATCATTTTTTTTCAGTGCTGTTGAAACTTTGATTGTTGAACTGTCAAGGACTGCCTGTAGTGTCAGTCCACGGTAGTCAGATTCTGGTAGCACCTTTTCAGGTGATGAAGAGAACTATACTAATTTATGCCTTTTGATACAATAGTTTAGTTCAGGGGTCTCCAACCTTTGCAACTTTAAGTCTGAAGGACTTCAGCTCCCAGACTTCTCCAGCCAGCTTTTGGCGCATTCCAGTGGATCTGAAATATTCCATAATATTGTAAAGTCTTAGAATAAATGATTTTATTATGAATAAATGATTTTATTATGAATAAATGATTTTATTATGAAAATCTACAGTTCATTTGGCATAATCTGTAATCTAAATCAGGGGTCTCCAACCTTTGCAACTTTAAGTCTTTAATTCTGGGAACTGAAGTCCTTCAGACTTAAAGTTGTAAAGATTGGATACCCCTGGTTTAGTTTGAAAAGGTGCTACCAGGTTTTGATTGTATCTGACATGTAAAAGTGTAAGAAAGCAGACGTGTATTTTCCTGACTAAATATTTAACCGGTTTTTTAAAATGCATTTTCTTTGTAATCAACCTTACAAGTTTCTAATCACCATTCCAGGATGGTCCCTAAGGTGGTTGTTTTTCCATTTACCTAGAAGCAATTTCATGTCTTAACATTTAGGTGTGTGAAAGAAAAGATTTAATTTTGCTCACTTAAAACATTTATATAAAGGCAGGATTTTAAAAAAAAAATCTAAAAAAACATTCCCAGTACAATCAAAATGTAACTCTTTTTTCTGCATAAGGAATTAAATCTCAGTTTTATTTATGTCATGGCATTTTCTTCATATCAAGATAATGCAGATGAGAATCTCTAGTATCCATAGCTCACAGAATGTTAAGGTAATTTCCATTAAAGTTAATTCTATTACATTTAATTAATGTTAAAAATAAATACCTGTTATATAATCGATCCAATTTCATTAATATGCCTGATGCAATTTTGGTATATAA
The DNA here is from genome assembly GCA_039707465.1 of Rhabdophis nuchalis. Taxonomy (NCBI): domain Eukaryota; kingdom Metazoa; phylum Chordata; class Lepidosauria; order Squamata; family Natricidae; genus Rhabdophis; species Rhabdophis nuchalis. The sequence continues at coordinate 76,555,773 of CM077648.1, forward strand.
TAGCTCAGATTCAAATCAATTTTATTGTTGTTCCTAAGATACCGTCAGATCCTAGTATTTCTAATACTTACTGAAGTAAGAAAAGAGAAAGAAAACATTCAGTAATTAATTCTCCAACTCCATCTAACTTTTTTCTACACTTGATCTGTACAACTGAATCTAACAGATGGTATCTAGGTAATAAAGTCCTCATGTTACAATTCTATATAAAAGTACCGTAGTAAACTAGTAGAGGCCAGCTGGAATCATCTGCATATATATTATGTATTTTAAAAAATCAGAAAACTCACTATTCTGAAATGATTTAACTCTTCAATTTACCAACACAGGCTTAAATGTGTTTTCCAGACTGAGGCAATGATTTATGTCTTTTTAAACTGGAACATTAAAACTTAAATAGCAACTTACAGCCAAGTAATTAAACAGTTACTTATTGTAACTGACATATAACTTTTAAGAGTTCTTGTCTTCTCCTTTTTTCCTCCTGAAAGTTCTCACCTTTCAATATCATTCAATTTCTATAATTAAATATTTCAATCTGTAATATGTTGCTTGAAGCAAGCAATATAGTGAAATAAAGACAGCAGAGTAATAGAGTGGAAGAGGCATAGGAAATCTTCTAGTCGAAGCCCCTGCTTAAGCAGGAAAGCCTGCAACATTTCAAACAAATGACTATCCAAACTCTTCTCCAAGCTTCCAATGTTCAGAGCACCCACAACTTCTGGAGGCAAGCTGTTCCACTGATTAATTGTTCTAACTGTCAGGAAATTTATCCTCAGTTCCAGTTGCTTCTCTCTTTAATTAGTTTCCACCCATTGCTTCTTGTTCTACCCTCAGGTGCCTTGGAGAATAATTTGACTCCCTCTTCTTTGTGGCAGCTCCTGAGATATTGGAACACTGCTATCATGTCTCCCGTAATCCTTCTTTTCATTAAACTAGACCAGGGGTCTGCAAAGTCGGCTCTTTTAAGACTGGTGAACTTCAACTCCCAGAGTTTCCCAGCTGTGGAAGTGGAATTTGTAATCCAATGCATTTGGTGTGTTTCAGACTGTAAAAGGCTTGCTAGGTGAATGGGTCTGAAATAATTTGCATGAAAAAATACATCCCTAAAAACATCTTGTAGCTCCCTTTGTTAAACCTTTTCCTCAGAGAAGTTTCATATTTTGAATAATTCCATAGTTACACATTGAAATATTTTATAGAGACAGGAACTGTCTGAAATAGATAGCTGATTGAATACACTAGGTCAAAGCTGGCTGGAGAATTCTGGGAGCTGAAGTCCTTCAGACTTAAAGTTGCAAAGGTTGGGGACCCCTGCACTAGACAATCCTCCAAGGCTATGTAAATTGATGTTGGATATCCAACTTTGGCTAGAAAAATTTCTTCTAAAGCACTTTAAAGTCCTGAATATCAACATGTGTTTTGCTGAGAATAAACTATTTGACCTTCAATCAGTGTCCTTTTTCGAAATTATAAAAACAGGTGCTTGTTTTGGTTTTTGATTTTTTGACATTATTTAAATCTTTGGTTGTCTTAGAGTGGAAATCACTTCTAAAACTGAATGGACTACATGCAGTTGAGTTAAATCAAATCAATTTTTTATTCCACTCATTTTACAGCAATCAGTCCCTAAACACAATAACTTCAGAATGCTGGTTTAAGCCATGATGATAAATACATTAAAAAAAGACCCAAGCTATTTAGACAACTTCATATTTTTAACAGAATATATCATGACACACTTATGTTATTTGAAATTAGGAAGTGCACAGAGGAATAGTAATGATCTTTTAAACTTAACCATTAGCTTAACAAAACTGTCCAAAATGTATTTTCTATTATAAAATTAAAAGCATACAGTTCTCCAAATAATTCCGTGATATAGCCCCGGGCATTCTATATCATTGACCATGCTGGGTGGAGTTTCATAAATGTAAGTTTATTAAAACTTTTGAGAAGATAAACAGATTGATGTAGTTCATTAAAGCAGGCTCGATCTTTTATTGAAAATTAATTTGGCAGTGTATTGTTTTGCCGCATTTGAATTTGATATATTTAAACCTTTGTGGACATAATTTAATAAATAAAGTACTTTAATAAAATAATAAAAAAAATATGAAGGCATCCCAGGTCCTTACTGATCAGAATTACTGTTAATTGTACCACAGGAAGTGACTAGTGAAGAGCTGTGTTGGCACAGTGATTGGAATGTACTACTGCAGGCTAACTCAACGCTCACACCAGGAGTTCGATTCTGTATGGCTCAAGGTTGATTCAGTCTTCCATATTTCCAAGGTCAGGAAAATGAGAATCCAGATTGTTGGGGGAAATATGCTAACTCTGTAAACCACTTAGAGAGGGCTGTAAAGCACTATATATATAAGTCTGTGCTATTGCTATATGACTTGCATTATTATACTGTATGTGGGAAATATATCCCTATCTAGGTAGATAGCATGCTAGTATTGGGGTCCTTATTGCTGGGCTCTCATGGTGTTGTCAGAGACTCTGGAGACAAAGAGAACATGCTTTTACTATCCATAGATCACAAGATAAGGAAGAAAACTTTTTTGTGTAATGTAATGCTTAAGAGTAAATCTCTAAAATAATATACAAAAATAGGACAAAAATAGCAGTTGGAAGATTATCAAAGAGAGATCCAAACTAAAATTAAGGAGAAATTACCTGAAACTACTAGTGAGAAGTATTAATCAGTGAAATATATTTTCCTCCAGAAGTTATGTGAAGAGATTGGACAACCATTTGTCCAAAGTGGTATAGGCTCCAACGGGGTTTAGTCTAGAATATTTGTAACATCCTTTCCCACCTGTTGTTCTATGTTCTATGTCATGCCAAAATGAATCAAGGATCCTCAACCCCAAGGTGCACTTTTAAGCTACATGAATCCATCATGCACAACATGCTTGTGTTATGGTTTATTCTATCTCTCTTTCTTCCATGCTAATCACATGTATTAGAAATCCAGCTGCAGAAAAGATGGGAATTTTTTTTCACTATCCATAGATCACATAATAAGGAAGAAAACATGTTTGTGTAATGTAATCTATATAAATAAAAATGTAACTATGAGTTTGTTCAAAACCGCTAATCTCAGAAACTACTGCACTGATTGCCACCAAATTTTCATACTATGTTCCTTACAAGTGCAGCACCAATGATATGTACAGATTGTTTGGATGGCACACCGGTGCCAGGAACATGCCACACAAATGTAAAACTGCTGCTCTTCTGTGTGTTTCCCTCATTCGCTCACTCGCCCCTCTTCCCTTCGCGGCCCCTCCCACTTTTCAGCTCTCTCGCCCCCCTGCCAACTCCCCCCCACAAGGCCGCTGCCGAGTCAGCAGCCTCTTCTCTGCTGCTGCCACTGCCCCCCCTCCACCAACTCCCCCCCACAAGGCTGCTGCTGAGTCAGCAGCCTTTCTCACTGTCCCCGCCGCCTGCGCCGCCAACTCCACCATCCCCACAAGGCCGCTGCTGAGTCAGCGGACTCTCTCTCCTCTCTCTCTAGGTACGTAGGTAGGTAAGTAGGTAGGTAGGTAGGTAGAGGGAGAGAGGGAAAATACAGTAGGTAGGTAGATAGGTAGAGGGATAGAGAGAGGGGGGAGAGATACAGTAGGTAGGTAGGTAGGTAGGTAGGTAGGTAGGTAGGTAGGTAGGTAGGTAGTAAGAGAGGGAGGGGAGGGAGAGGGAAGGGAAACCAAGGCAGAGAAGGAAGGGGGTCTCTAAGAGGGTCTATGAGGGGAAACTTTTTCATTTAACCAAACTTGGCCACAGCAACGCATGGCGGGTACAGCTAGTGCTTAATAATAAACCTCTAAAATATATCAGCATATGTCTGAATGCATTTGGCTTAGAAAACCATGCTCTACAACTCCCTTTTTTCCACTGGTTCAATAGTATCATATTATGGGTTTAATTTATACAAGGTTTTGACACCACACAATGCTGACATAAATCAATGTAGAGCTATATTTCCTTGTTTATTTCCTTGCCCTTATCTTAATCCATTTTAAAAAATGGAGCACTCTGCTTATAATATCCATAATAAAGTTAAGCACATGCCTTATATGTTAGAATTAAAAATATTTAAAACAGATTATTTTGCAATGGATTATATCATTCCTTTATCATGATAAGTGGAAGACAACCATCACAAAGGCTTTTGCAAGAGGAAGCTATGTAGTATGATATGAGATCTTCTTTCAGACTGAAAAATCTGCTGAACAAATCTCAAAAATAATTTTCTGATCAAATGTTAAATTCAGAAGATGACAATAAAAGGGTATGGTATTTCTTTTGGCTAATTAAAATTCCTAAAATCAGTTTTTTAGTATAGAAACAATTGTTAGCATATGGTGAATTTACGGTATTAGATATATTGCTATGTGTTCAAACTTATATGATGCGAAGTCCAAAAGAAAAAAAATTGATATTGACTAAAGCAAAATGCAACATTGCAGACAAATTAGATAGCAATTGATAAATTGATTACATGCCGTCATTTTCAACTCCATATAGATTGATTTTTCTCCATGACAATCTATACCTAATCTGTTCTTTCAGGTTTCCCAATGGTACATTCATGACAACTATAGCTGAGTCCATCCACCTTGATGCTGTTCATCCTCTTCTTTCCTTCCACCATTCCAGTACTAAATCCTTTTCCAGGTATAGGATCTTCATATAATAGGTCTGAAATAAGATAATTTGAGTCTGATTATTTGTGCCTCAAATAAGAATTCTTGGTTAATTTGTTCAATTATCCATCAGCTTGCTTTCTTGATTCTCCACAGCATTCTCAAGAGTCTTCTCCAACACCAAAGTCCAAAGACATTGATATTCTTCCTATCTTGCTCCTTCAAAGTCCAACATTTGCTTCCATAGAGTATCAAAGAAAATACCAGGACTTACAGTATTCTAATCTTTGTAAGCATAGACACAATATGGATTTTGAATATTTCCAAGATCTTCATGATCTCATAGCATTCTAACCAGTAGAAATATGCTACTCTGTGGTATATTTCTTGATCACTAGTTCCTTAGTATTGATTATTGATCCTAAATGGTTTATCCTAAAAGATATCCAATAGTATGCTATTGACTTTGCTAATTTTAAGGCTGCCTGTCTATCTTTTGTCATTAGTATGGTCTTCTTCATATTACATTGTAGTTCCATTTTTTAACTGTGTTCTTTGATTTCTAGTTTTAAAGCTTGTAGAAAAATTGTATTTTCAGCTCTCGTGAGTGTCATCAACATAACAGTTATCAATGTCTCTTCTTTCAATTTTAAAATCACTCTCCTCTTTCACTCCATCTTTCCTAAACAGCCTTGTCCCACTCCTTTGCCAACCTATCTAAGAGGTGGTATGGTTGATGAAGTCCAAGAAAGTGCAATAAAATATATTGTGTATGCTACAAAAAAGAAATTCAACCACTTCCCTTCCAATTTCTCTTTTGGTGGGAAACTGAGGGGGAGAAAGAACTTACAGGGTTCTTGTATGATAGTCTATCTCAGTATAGACTATATGGTTCTCATACATTCAGTTTCCTAATCTGGTCTACCTCATAGGGCTGACAGCTTGTTATAGAGCAATGATGGTGAATCTTTTTAGGCTAGCGTGGCATAAGGGGGGAGCGCAGGTAGGTCATGCACCAGCGTGCCGCACCCATAATGCAATGTGTGCCCCCCAGTGCGCATGCATGCATGACAGGTGCTCCCCCATTTTTTACAAACTTTTTTCACCCTCCCCAGGCTCCAGAGGTTTTATAGGAGCCTGGGGAGGGCGAAAACAGCACACACACCCCCGGAGGCCCTCAAGAGCTCAGGGAAGTTTCTGAAGCCTCCGGAGGACTAAACATGATGCTACAAGCAAACCGGAAGTGACTTCTGGTTTGCTCGTAGGGCCTTTTTTAGTCTTCCGGAGGCTTCAGGGACCTTCTGGAGGCTTCCCTGAAGTCACTTCCAGTTTGCGCGTAGCATCATGTTTAGTCCTCCAGAGGCTTCAGGGAAGGTCCCCAGGAGGTTTTCACCCTCCCCAGGTTCCTATAAAGCCTAGGGAGGGCGAAAAATGGCTTTAAAAATGGCTGAAACATGCGCGTTGGCCAGCTGACAGGGCAATGCCTCGTGTGGCCTGCCAAATGGCTCCGTGTGCCACCTGTGGCACACGTGCCATAGTTTCGCCATCACTGTTATAGAGGATTTGTGCATTACTGTGTGATGAATAGCATTTGAAATACAGTAATAGCAACCAAATAGTAAAGATCCTCTCAGTCGTTTTGTATTCCATATAAGTTAAATCCAGTCCCTTGCTACTTCATTCTATAAGAAATATGTACAGATGTCTACTTTGTGAATTTATTTATCTTCTTCCTTTGCAAAAACACTGAAAAATATCACCAAAGTACAAAGAAAGGTTCAGTACACCACCATTCTATTATTTAATGAATTTCTTTATTTGGAGCCATTTCACTGCTCTAACCTTATTCTTCAAGGTTGAAAGAGCTTTTTGATATTGAATGCCAATGAGAAAAGCTGCAGTGCTCTCTGTCATTTGTTTACTGATGAATCGACCTCAGCTAACAATGATGAACCTTCTCTGGAGATAACAATCAACTATGTTGACAAATGTTGGCTAAATTATCCTATAAAGAATAACCTTGCATGTGTCAAAAGTGTAATACTGCAATGACATTTATTAATGTAAGGTTGGACATTCTTTAATTCCCATACAGAACAAGAGAAGAAGAATAAAATTATAGGTGTCCCTAATTTGCTGTTCAACATAAATCATATTTTGATTATTACAATGCCTATATTGTCATTAGCTATTATTCAAGTTTTCTTTTCACATATTTTCATTCCTGTAAAACCTGACATTCAATGGAAGATATAGGAAAGGGTCTTCTAACTTGAATTGATTCTTTTCTGAGACCTTCAATAATATAACACAAAGAAGGCCATAATCACACATATTATCCCTGTAACTCACAAGCTATGTTTAGATGCAGTAAATACAGTACCTAACAGGACACATACTCACTGTTTCTCCTGTTCTTCCTATAAGCCAGGGGTCCCCAACCTTTGCAACTTTAAGTCTGAAGGACTTCAGCTGCCAGACTTCTCCAGCCAGCTTTGCTGGCTGGAGAAGTCTGGGAGCTGAAGTCCTTCAGACTTAAAGTTGCAAAGGTTGGGGACCCCTGCTATAAGCAACAGCAGCTAATAAAGTTAGTATTTAGTTATTTTCATCATGACCACCTATAAAAATCAAACTAATAAACCTACACAATCTATACCTTGATTAGGCTACTGAACAAAGAAAAAATGCTTTACCATCTGGGTGTAGTAATGTGAAACGATTATTTAGGATGAAATTCCAGAAACAATATACCACCAATGAAAAGGTTAGGGTTTTCCAGGAACTGTACATTTTCCATAAAGAAACTGAAGGGGAATAGTCTAGGAAAAGTCTCCAAAGGTCATTAATAGCCTTCATGGCCATTTGTGAGGAAGAAAACTGTTCTTCACATAGCCTGTTCTTAGATGGTTTGTTGATTTTAATTAAATTTTATAGGGGTGAAACAAGGTGAGTATATTGGCACTTTAGTAGGTTTCTCTTGGACTGATCCCTTTAATAATGGAAGGATTATTTAATCCTTCCATTATTAAAGGACTGCTCATCCATTGCAGTCTTCAGTTACTACCACCAGCTTCCATTTGTGGGGAAAAATATCTATATAGGTGCTGCTGATGGATGGACTAGATGGGGGGGGGGGGGGAGGGAGAGACACTGACACAAGCACACAATTTTTGCAAGTAGTTAGCTCCAGAAACGTGGGTATACAGTGCATTTAATTTGATTGTCAGGACCTGTCCTGAAAATGGTTTACATGAAGTTTTAGTGAAATTTAAGAAGAAGAATCTTTAACCCCCCAAAAAAATCAACTTTTCAAATTACTGATAGCCTCACAAAGATCCATTTGCTGAATGAGGAAAATGTACCTTATTAGGTAAATACCAAGTACTATCTCTGTAATGTGCCTTCAGGTGTGTATAGTTGTCTTCTGATTTGGTGATTGTCCTCTGATTTGGTAGCTTCCCTGCCAACATGTTACAGCAGTGTTTCTCAACCATGGCAACTTTAAGATCTGTGTGGACTTCAACTCCCAGGATTCTCCAGCAGCCCCAGCTGGCTGGGGAATTATCGGAGTTGACGTCCATAGATCTTAAAGTCACCACAGTTGAGAAACACTCTCCTATAGTGCATTTTAAAGGTGAAGAAAGCACATACTGCTCATTTGTAATCACTATTAGAGAAAGATCCAGTACTGAGCATAGCCTTGTGGGATTCAAATGGCCAAATATTTCATATCCCATATGAATCAAATAACAGAAGCAATGATGTTCTAGTTTCCATTCCATTGAAGCTCCAAAATTCAGGAAGGTTTATGGAAGACCAGTCACTCTTGTAGTAATGAATTATTCTTAGCCCGAAGCAATCCAAAGAAAGAATTTCTGTGCTAGAACTCCTGAATCAACACCCAGTTTTATTGTTATTCAAGCAAATGTGTACCTGATTTCTGATGCTTGTCTCAAGATATTGTTCGTCCTCCTAACTCTGACCCATTTCAGCCAGTGCAAAGGGAAGAACAAGGCCTTGGAAATCAAGATATAGATTGATTTTGTGTGTATTCAGGGGGGCTTTGTATCTGCGTTTTGCTCCGCATTTTGTTACTATTGTAATCAATCAATCCACACATGAAAACAATGTGAAAACATTACACAACATTCATAAAAAATATGTTGGCTCCATCAAAAGTAGCAAAGCTTTTGTGAACTGAAGTCCCTTTCATCAGAGGTATGAAGTGCTCTCTCGTTGAAAGTTACCAGAATGCCTGTTTTATCTCAATGCTGCTTTTAGGCTGACAATTTTCCTCAAAAAACCATTTGCTCTAGTTACGGGAAGATGTTTTCTGTATACCACTTTCCTGAAGCTGTGCAGGTGAGAGTTTTAACTGCTGTTATCTATGTTTCAGCTAGGTTACGCAAGCTATAGAAACTATAACTTTTGTGGATTATCAGGAATAGCATATACTAAGTATTTGGTTAACTAATTGTCTAACTTGAGATAGTTCTCACCTCTCCCAATTAGGTCTGTGAACCAAATTTTATTAGTTGAGATAGATTAGATATATGCATCATTGGCTGAAATTACAGCTTTGGTTATGCTATTTACAAATGCATAATCATGTAACCAAGAAAAATAAGAATGGATTTCATACAGGTAACTTGTTTACTTGTTAACCTCTTCATATTCTGACAGCCAATATCTTATAACTATAATAGAATCACATTACTAATTAAATAGATGATAACACTGTTAATTTGTAATGTTGTCACTTTGAACTGCAAGATGGGGCAAATTTGATAAATAAAATAAACATTCTGCACCCAGATTGGTAGAAGTTAACCTGTTTGTTATAAAAAAATTTGTTTTTGAATTTCCTATTAGCTTTTTGAGGATCTCAAAAGAAAGTACCAGTAAACACAGATTTCAATTTGTTGCTGAATGATATCACGTGAGTACTGGTGTTCTACTCTATAGTTATTATATATCAACCTTTGTCAAACCGCTATCCCAAATGTATTGGGTCCTTCAGAATTACAAAGCCTTTGAACATTCCATTCTCAAAACATCTACTTCTTGATGGTTTAAGAAAGAAACATAGATCAGATCCTCAAAACATTGAGAACACAGTAAGACTAACAATAAAAAAAGAGCTTAGAAAAATAATTGTCCTATAAGGCTTCTTTAAAATAATAAACAAGAACTTAATATTCAAGAGAAAAAAATATATCAAATGTCACAACAATCAAACAGCTTGACCAAGGCAATGACACACCTTCCTCCATTACTCCTCAATATTATTCCAAATAGCAAGGAATTTGTAATTTGGCAAATCTGGCAAATGAGATTAGTGAGCTCAGTTTACTTGCATTAGAAATCTGTGTAATTGATACAGACAAAGCACTCAAGCATCCATAACAAAGGTTCCTGCTCTGTAAATTTCCCCTGGCTATTTTAAGCCACCATTGACCTTGTTTTGCAACTCTGTCCTCTTATCAGTCACATTCACACATCAGCTTGAATTTCCTAAATCAGTTCCCTATTAAATGTCATTCATGCTCCTTCCCTATGCAAGCTTGTCAAGGTTTCTCAAAGGTTCTTCAGACTTCCAGTGGGGGTGTATGCTTATGCATATATTCTTTTTCCTGAGTGCCAGTTCTACTTCACTGAAACTTGTTGGTGAGAGGGAAATTAAAGCTCCAGTCTGGCAAGGACACTTGAAGAACTAAGAAGCGTATCCCCACTCGGTGATAGAATAATTAATTACAATTAGGAAACATACAATTCAGACTGCTGATTGTTCAATTACACCTGCAGAAGTCAGGTCACAAATTAATTTTCTCCCAGAGTTAGTAAAAAAAGCAATGGAAAAAAAACTGTTTGAATAGATATTTGACTAAAATTAAGCTTAATAGCAATAGCACTTATATACTGCTTCACAGTGCTTTTACCGCCCTCTCTAAGCCAGGGGTCCCCAACCTTTGCATCTTTAAGTCTGAAGGACTTCAGCTTGCAGAATTCTCAGCCAGCTTTGCTGGCTGGAGAATTCTGGGAGCTGAAGTCCTTCAGACTTAAAGTTGCAAAGGTTGGGGACCCCTGCTCTAAGCGGTTTACAGAGTCAGCCTATTGCCTCAAACAGTCTTGAGTACTCATTTTACTGATCTTCCAAGATGGAAAGTTGAGTCAGTGTTGAGCCTAACCACTGCGCCACCACAGCTCTTAAATATTTAATACCACCATTCTAATGTTGCTATGTGGTATCCTTCACTCTTAATATAAAGGAAACCTCTGGTTAATTTAAACCACACATTTGATTTAGATTCACAAGCTATAACAGGTTCAGCATGTAACTTTGATAACAACAACAACAACAACAACAACAACAACAACAATAATCTTTATTGTCATTGTACTAAAAGTACAATGAAATTGGTTTTAACTTCACTGGTGCAAAATTATAACAGAAACAAAAAAGAGAGAAAAGAAAAAAGAAAAAACTAGCATGTGCATGGAGTGATTGTGGTTGAATTTAAAAGTCTCACAGCCCAAGGATAGAAGCTATCTTTAAACCTGTTTGTTCAGCTGGCTATACTTTGATATATTCTGCCTGATGGTAGAAGTGCAAAGAGATACCAACCAGGGTGTGAATCATCTTTGATCTGGCGATGTCATCCAGTGATGTCAGAGGGCAACCGATGGTTTCTTGTGCCGAATTGATCACTCTCTGTAGTGCCTTCCTCTCCGCAACTGTAAAACCAGCATACCACACTGTGATACAATATGTGAGAACACTTTCTATGGTGACCGTTACCAAAGAGATTTAAATTGGGTGTCAATCTCGTGGTGTCACTTTGTCAAATGACCTATCAAGCCTTTTTTCCTCTTTGCTAAACCAGGGGTAGGTGTGGCCAGCTGGCCCACGGGCCACAAGTTTGACACACCTGGTTTAAATAGTCTTTTAAAACTACATTTTCCAGGCATACTTTTTTGATCCTTTCTTCCACAGAAGATTCTGTGGAAGTGATACCACCTCCCTCTGGTGAAAGTTTACAGCTTGACATAGATTCTCCTGAAGGCTCAAATGTATCATGGAAAATTTTTCCATGACTCAACACTAATTGGAGAAATCAAGTATCAGAAATACTAAGAGCATATTAGTGATTTAGCCTGGCATGTCAATTACAATGGTCTTCGGAGAGATTAGACTTAACCTTAGCAGTAATAATGATAACAAAGCTAAAGTACTATCATATATTTTAAGCAGGATTTGATCAAATGTTTTCCATACATTCAGATACATACATAGTGTTTTTATTAATGTATTTTCTCCTGAAAAGCTTTCAAAATATACCATAAGCACATTAAAATTAACAAACGATAAATAGAGAAGCCCAAATTGTATGTATGTACGTATGTATGTACATATGTGTATGCATGTATGTATGTGGAAGTGTAATCTTACACGGGTGGGTGGGTAGGTAGGTAGGTAGGTAGGAAGGTAGGTAGGTAGGTAGGTAGGTAGGTAGGTAGATAGATAGATAGATAGATAGATAGATAGATAGATAGATAGATAGATAGATAGATAGATAGATAGATAGATAGATAGATAGATAGACGGTAGGTAGGTAGGTAGGTAGGTAGGTAGGTAGGTAGGTAGGTAGGTAGGGTGATAGAGAGAGAGAAATACGGTAGGTAGGTAGGTAGGTAGAGGGAGAAAGGAAGAAATATAGTAAGTAGGTAGGTAGGTAGGTAGATGGATAGATAGGGAGAAATACAGTAGGTAGGTAGGTAGGTAGGGGGATAGATAGATAGGGAGAAATACAGTAGGTAGGTAGGTAGAGGGATAGACAGAGGGAGAAATACAGTAGGTAGGCAGGTAGGTAGATAAGTAGAGGGAGAAAGCAAGAAATACAATAGGTAGGTAAGTAGAGGGATAGACAGAGAGGGAGAAATACCGTAGGTAGGTAGGTAGGTAGGTAAGTAGGTAGGTAGGTAGGTAGGTGTATAGATAGGTAGCGAAAAATACAGTAGGTAGGTAGGTAGGTAGGTAGGTAGGTAGATAGATAGATAGATAGATAGATAGATAGATAGATAGATAGATAGATAGATAGATAGATAGAAAGAAATACAGTAGGTCGTTAGGTAGAGGGATAGATAGATAGGGAGAAATACAGTAGGTAGGTAGGTAGGTAGGTAGGTAGGTAGGTAGGTAGGTAGGTAGAGGGAGAAAGGAAGAAATATAGTAGGTAGGTAAGTAGGGGGATAGATAGATAGGGAGAAATACAGTAGGTAAGTAAGTAGGTAGGTAGGTAGGGGGATAGAAAGGGAGAAATACAGTAGGTAGGTAGGTAGAGGGATAGACAGAGAGGGAGAAATACAGTAGGTAGGCAGGTAGGTAGATATGGGGATAGATAGAGAGGGAGAAATACAGTAGGTAGGTAGAGGGAGAAAGCAAGAAATACAATAGGTAGGTAAGTAGAGGGATAGACAGAGAGGGAGAAATACCGTAGGTAGGTAAATAGGTAGGTAAGTAGGTGTATAGATAGCGAGAAATACAGTAGGTAGGTAGGTAGAGGGATAGAGAGGGGGAAATACAGTAGGTAGGTAGATAGAGGGAGAAAAAGAAATACAGTAGGTAGGTAGGTAGAGGGATAGATAGAGAGGGAGAAATACAGTAGGTAGGTAGGTTGGGGGTTATATGGTGGTTGTGTGTATGTGTGCAGGTGTAGATCTACACACAGTTTGGTTGGCCATTTAACCAGACTGGGCCACAGCAACGCGTGGCCGGGTATAGCTAGTGTAATAATATAAATAATTACAATAGGTAGAATAAGCAGTCTTAGAATTGGCAATGAAGATAACATAGCAGTGGGTAGGTTCTGTTTAGCATTGGGTAGAGCAGCCATGGAGGCCTTGGAAAAGATATGCAAAGTTAAGAATGACTTAATGGAATGCAATCAAACAATTAATATGTATTTTTAACACTGGTTACTTCAACTTTCTATTATATTCTAAGTTTATGTTTAAGGTAAAACATAAATCTCTGATTAAGGTAAAAGCTTTTGGATGGCATTGTTCCTGGAAGGAACAAGTCTTTAATGTACAAATGAAATTGAAAACGTTCATATGTTGAAATCAAAATATAACCTCATGCAGTCTGGAATATGCAGCCATAACATAATATCTAAAACTTCTCAAAACAAAAACATAAGCTACTATACTTTCGGATACTGATTTTTTCAATTCCTAAATTATGAATGATTGCCCGTTTAGAGTCGGTGAGTATTTTCTGAAATAGTTTTCAAATGGATTTCCTTGTTCCAGAACATTAGTAGAATGATTCTCAATCTTTAACAGGAAGAATATTACCAACTTTAAAATTGTGCTATATTTCTACCATGTCTAAAATAATCTGTTTTTATTAAGGCAGCGTTTAGATGATAAACGTGCAATAATAATATTTAGAAAATAACCTGGGATATTTATATGTCAGTATTGTACATTAAACTGAATTCATAGCTATGTCGCATATCTAAACAATTTGGCTTGTAGCATTCATTTAAACAGAGTAGGACTAAGGAGTTATTTTGCTGAAATATAAAAATATTTCATATAAGTATAAGGGAATACTCTTGACTGTCTTGTTCAGCAACTGTAGATTTGCTGAATGTTTTTTTTTTATGCACTGTGAGCTTGGTTGTTTTCTTACAGAAGTTTCATTACCAAACTAGGTAACATGATCAGTCTAGTCTAGCCCTGATGATGTTACCTTGTTTGGGTAATGAAACATCTGCAAGAAAGCAACCGAGCTCAGAGAGCACCAAAGAGCCCTCAGTTCAACCTGAATCTACAAATATTCTCCTTTAATGTAGGTTTACTGATCGTCCTCAAACATTTACACTGGTCACAGCATCCGAGATCACTATCATTTTCAATCTTCACAATCAGCTGACAAGCAAAGTCAACGGGGAAGCTGGCACATTATATGGTGATTCACTTAACAGATGTAGCAGAACCAACATAAGTCTAGCACAGTCACAGGACATTTCACTTAACAACTGTATTGCTTAGCAAATGGCTAGTCCCAACTGCAGTCAGTAGGGGAGGACTATTAGTAGCGTTTCCACATATCCTCAAGTTTGCAAATTAATTAGTTATAGTTAATCATATTAGTTACTGCCAATTTGTTTTTTCCCCTTCCTTCTGCGCATGCCTGAGAGGATGGCCGCAAACTGTCGTTGATCTTACCCTAGGAGAGGCTCCTGGCTTCCCTGGAAGGGGAAGGGGGTCCGTTGTTGTTTATGGGGCCCTGATTTGGCTGCCGGACCGCCCAAGGACTTGTTGGAGATGCCTGGTGTCATGTTCCAGCATTGGAGAGAGCGTTGGAGAGAGCTGCGGGTGGCCTGCGGGGGCCAGTCAATGAGCGGGTGACAATGGAGGTTGGGCGTTGCCGGCGCAGCCAGGAAGATGCTGGCCGGGAGACCCTGAGAAGTTGAGAAGGCTATGGTCTTCAGAGGGTCTGGCCCCTCCTAGCTGCGGTGGTGGGGCAGTCGAGCTTCTCCAGGGTCTTTGCAATCGACCTGGAATGGCAGGAGGGGCAGACGAGCCCCTCCATCTCCTGTCCCCCCCTTACCACCACCACCCATCCAAGTCGTTCCTTTTCTTCCCTATTTTCTTTTCTTTCTCCTTTCCCCTCTCCCCTTTCTACTTTCCTCCCTCCCCTTCTACTACTCCTCCCCTTTTTTCCTCTTTTCCCTTCCCCCCTTTTTTGGTTTCTTTACTTTTCCCTCTTTTTTCTTCCTCTTTCTCCCCTTTTCTACTTTCTTCTCCTCCATTGTGGGGTCTTTTCCCCCCTCTTTCTTTCTCTCTTCTTTTTTCCTTCCTTTTCTTTCCTTTTCCTTTCTTCTTTTCTGCCTTTCTATCCATGCTCTCTTTTCCTTTCTTCCCCTTCCCCTCTTCCCTTTTCTTCTGTTATCCTTCCCTCTGTTTATCCCTCCTCCCCCTTTTCCTTTCCTACTTTTTCCCATCCTCCCTCCTTCCCCTTTCTTTTTAGGCTTTGTATGGGGGATTGCTCTCTGGCCTGCTGGAAGGCTGTGCTGCTCTCTGAGGGATGCTTTTTCTCCATCTTTTTGGACTAGCCACCAGGGATATGTGATCACCACCATCTGCTGCCCTATTTGGGCTCATTTTCTGATGGGGACTGCTCCGTTATTGTCCTTTGGGTGCCTCGTTCTGCCACTCCTCCAGGAGGTAATAGGTACGAAGTTGCTGGGCTGATGAACTTGCCTGTCCTGGCTGAAGAACTGGGACATTAGATCTCCCAACATGGCCGGTGTGAGAGAGCGACCTATGAGGACCTCGGCCTAAGGACTCCCCTCACTGTAGTGAGAGGGCAGGAGGGAGGGCTTCTGTTTTCATCGCTCTGGCTCATTGTCTTCCTAGACTTATTATATCAGCCAGTTGAGCTCCCTCTCAGGTGTTTTAGACTATGTTATCATATACGGCTGCTGAACTATATGCCTTGAGAGGGTTCCCCCCTCTCTCAAGATTGGCCATCCTGACTATCCACAAACTTCCTTGATGACAGATTTTGGAATCCTGAGAGGTGGCATCGAACACGGAGGAACATTTGGGGTTTTTTAAAGGGATTTTTTAGTCGATTTTTAAGGGGTAGCAGGGAGGGTGTTATCTATACGAACCGGGTGGGTTTGAGGGGAAACCCACCAGGGTCGGAGCTGGGCCCGGCTGGGGGCTGCGGCATTGGAGGTGCAGGTCTAGAGGTCAGGGAGGGGGCTAAGGTCCAGATTAGTAAAGGTTGCTCCATCAGTACTGTGGGTGGGAGGGGCAGGTATGGTGGTAGCAGGGGGCCATATCATGTTCAGGGAGCGTGCATCTGCTGTCTTCGAGTGGTTGTGCGCTCCGGCACCCAATGCTTCCCTCAACCTCCAGGTTGTCCAGATCCTCAGGGCCTGGGCCTGCGTCTGATGTTGTGCAATGCCAGGTCCGTGGTAAAGAAAGCCCCCCTCATTTGTGATCTTTTGCAGGAGGGGGTAATGGACCTGGCAGATATTACGGAGACCTGGTTGGGCCAGGAGGGGGGGTTCCCCTCATAGAATTGTGCCCACCAGGCTTCTGCATGTTTCATCAGCCTAGGGCTCAGGGTAGGGGTGGGGGGTGGCAGTCATTATAAAGGAGGGTCTGTGCCCAAGGGAGGTCACTGTACCTCAGACAGTAGGATGTGAGTCCCTCCTTGTTAAGTGGATGGGGAGGAACAGGCTTAGGCTCAACCCCTCCAAGACCGAATGGCTGTGGTTCCCGGCGTCCCGTTACAGTCAGCTGGTTCCATTGCTGGCTATGGGGGGTGAGACCTTAGCCCCCACAGGAAGGGTTCCCAACTTGGGTGTCCTCCTGGATGCACAGCTGTCCTTGGAAGATCCTATGACGGCTGTCGCCAGGGGGGATTTTTATCAGGTTTGTCTGATCTATCTTCCTAGATCGGGATGCCCTGCGCACAGTCACTCACGCCCTCATCTCTTCCCGTCTGGATTACTGTAATGCTCTCTACATGGGGCTCCCCTTATGGGGGCAACGCGATACTCCCATGTAACACCCCTCCTGCACGAGCTACACTGGCTTCCGGTGGTTTTCCAGGTGCAATTCTTTAAAGTGCTCTATGGCTTAGGACCTGGGTACTTATGAGATCACCTTCTGCCATCAAGAGCCTCCCACCGGCCAGTATGCTCCCATAGAGAGGGTCTCCTCATGGTGCTGTTGGCTAAACAATGTCGACTGGTGACACCCAGGGGAAGAGCCTTCTCCGTGGGAGCACCTGTCCTCTCGAACGAAATGCCCCCGGAATTAAGAACTATCCCTGACTTACGCACCTTCCACCATGCTCTCAAAACCTTTTTTTTCCAACAAGCCAGACTGGCATAAAAATGAATTTTTAAATACGAATTTTTATTAATTTTAATCAGGGTTTGTTTGTTTTTTAAATTTTAAGAGAGGCCAAATTGTTTAATATGCTTTTTAAACTATTTTTAACTTTTATATATCTGTTTTACTTTGGCTGTACACCGCCCTGAGTCCTTCGGGAGTAGGGCGGTATAAAAAACTAATAAACTTAAACTTCCTGATTTATAGCCAATATTTCATTTGTGTGCTTTTTGAATAACACAATTCTGGCAGACTGTGAAGGAATGTTTCTTGAATACACATAATTTGATAATTAAAGTTAGTGAAGAAGCTAATTAAATAAAAAGACTGTTGGATGCTGAGACAGAATTAGAGTGAAAATCTTTAAGTTCATACAACATCTAAAAATAGATTTTGAAGTCTTCCTTGAAGAGTCACCTCCAACAGGTATTTACAGATGCTTGATTTTAAAAGCATGTAATTAAATTTGCAGTTTCCTATTGTGCTATATTAAACTTACATTTATAAACCAATATTGACAGAGCCTTCATGTTTTTCTACTTCAAAGTTCCAAGAGAGCTACAGACACTAAAAAATTAATTGCATTCAAATCACATATTGCCTAATGTAAATCTATTAATTTCAATGAGCTTATTTTAAGGATGATTTAGTTTGAACCCAGACTAATACATTTAAAACAAAAGGTTTGCATATATTCCATGTTATTGGTAAAATAATGTCAATAAAATATATAAAACATTCAGACTGAAATTCGTAATTGCTACATCAGACTGCTCATGTGCTGTAACTTGTGGAAACATAGCTGTTTTCACTAAATACATGTTGGACAGAGGTAAAAATACACAAGACCCACCCTCCATCCACAGTTGAAATATGCTAGTTACGGGACCTAGCTACCTGCGGGATCGCATCCTGCCCCATACATCCCTTCGACCGATTCGCTTCCACAGAGAGGGACTTCTCCGGGTGCCGTCCACTAGGCTATGCCAGCGGGTGACGCCCAGGGGAAGGGCCTTCTCTGTGGCAGGCCCGACCCTCTGGAAGGACCTTCCCCCTGAACTTAGAACAACTACAGACCTCCGCTCCTTCCGTCAAAAACTAAAAACTCACTTCTTCTGCCTGGCCGGCTTGGTTTAATTGACCCATTTACCTCAAGCTGAATACGCAAATTGTTTTATTAGGGATTTTTAGGGGTATTAGTTTTTAGATAGTTGGGGATTTTAGCGCAGGGTATAGGTTTAATTCATTTTTAAATTTGTATGATAATGTCTGTTGGTTTTAATATATGTGTATTTTTAATTCCCTGTGCACCGCCTCTAGTCCCTTCGGGGGGAGAGAGCGGTTTACAAATTAAATTATTATTATTATTATTATTATTATTATTATTATTATTATTATTATTATTATTATTATTATTATTATTATTATTATTATTATTATTATTATTATTATTATTATTATTATTATTATTAATTATTATTAATTATTATTATTATTGTTATTGTTATTATTATTATTATTATTATTATTATTATTATTATTATTATTATTATTATTAATATTATTATTATTATTATTATTATTATTATTATTAATATTAATATATTACTGTGTTTCCCCAAAAGTAAGACCAGGTCTTATTTTATTTTATTTTATTTTGTTGGACCAAAAGACCCCTTATTTTTTGAGGGTGTCTTATTTTGCACCTACCCACCCTCCCACCACAACAGCTTACAGGGCTTCCCAGGGCAGACACATTTTTCGTCCAGATGGAGAAATGAGACACAAGCCTCCTGCAAACCTCCCATGAGCCAGGCAGCCAGGCAGCACATCCAGATTGTCTGTCTCCCCCCCCCTCCCCATCTCTACCTCCACACTCAAACTTATCTGTGCTGTGCCAAGGGGCTGGCAGGCTGTGGCTGCTGCCAGACACAGTCGGCCCTGTGCGCTCGTTTCTTATGCTGGCCACACCCGTCCCCCAGACTTTTTTGGGGGGTAGAGCTTTTATTAGGTCCACCCCCAAAAAATTAGGCTTGGTATTATTTTCAGGGTGGATTTTATTTTCAAGAAAACACAGTAGTTGAGGACATCAAAATAATTTGAATCAAAGTTGGGAACCTATTTCACTTTAGATATTGATGAATTACCATTGTCAAAATTCATTACTCTTTACCTCCCTATTTGGCCATTGTAAGATTTACTTTAGCAATATAATCTGTGGAGTACAAAGGTCACATTCACTTTTTAACCATTCTTAAGACTACACTCAAAACTGAATATAATTGAGAGAAAGTAGATGAAGCCACACCAAAAAGGGTATAAGTAAATATTTACCATATTAACAAAATACATGTTTGCTGCTACTACCAAACCTGTCTTTAGCCTACTACTTTACTCAGTAAGCTGGCAAGATAATGAATCATTGGATAACTTCACAGAAAGCATAAAATCTTTGAAATTATTGATTTCATACAGAGCAAAACCCACAATTTCTTCAAGTACAATAATTGTGTAATTATGTGGAGTTTTGCTTTCAGGTACTAATTTATTTTGACATTTGTGATTTAAACTCAAATGCAAATACTGATGAACTCAAGCTAAAGTTGTATTTAAATAATCTTGTTCTCAAGTGAAAGAATACATTTTATACATGTTCCAAGTTTATATTTAAAATTTATATATTACAAATTGCACTCGGTAAGATTAATTCAGTTTAAATAGATCTGCCACTTACAATGTCACAGATAGATTTTTATCCTACAATACTTTTCAAATTAATTCATCCTTTTCCCCCAAAAAACCATAATAGTTTTTATCAGGAGAATACCTTGTCAGTGTATGCTTAAATTTTGATAGCCTGCTTAAATTTCAAGTGCATCTTCTTCCTAGCTAATACAAGCTTCTTCTCCAGTTGGTTCAACAGAAGTAGGTGGTTTAAGAGCATATAAACTTAAAGCTAAGTTTTCTACAAATAAAATGAAAGTACCATGTAAATAAGGTTCTCTCTAAGAACTGATGTATCTTTTTGGAATCAATTCCAAAACACTCTTCAGCCCTAGTTTAAGGAACCCTGCATGAAAAATCACAGGCATTACTTGGTATTATTTCAAATATGAACATTTTTCAGAGATAATTCCTTAATGCTTTTCCATGTACTGTATAATCTTGCATATACTTTTATCCATATGTTGATAAGAGCACTGCATAATAAAATGTGCAGAATTTCAAAGATAAAGCAAACATAACATAACATAACAAAATAAAACAAAATGTTTCATCTCTCCTAGTATGAAACTCATGCTTCTTGTGTCCAGTTGGGTTATCAACATGTTATCCTTAATTGGGTACAGCAAAGGATAAATGTTGGCCTTCATTTTTTATAAAATATTTATCTTTATTTTGTACATATTACTATATGAAAACATGAATTAATTGTTTTACACTTAGTATTTTTGCTAGTTCAGTTAACACGGTCAACTACAGTATGTGATTTTGCATGTTATTCTGACCTAGATAATTATGGTTTATTTAGTTTACAAAAAGCTTAGCAATAAATGGGACCTCAATAAATAGACAAAAATCTGCAGTGCAAATGTGAGTTAATAATTTTAATTCAGTATGGAGAATTCAGTTTATACAAACCCCAACTTCCCAAAGGTGCTTTTCCAAAAGGAAACTGGGCTTTTTTTTTTTCGGGGGAGGGCGGGTTCTTTGAAAATGTTTCATTTTCCTTAATTGTAAAGCAATAATTTTGGTTCAGCAAAGGATAAATGTTTTTTGTAAAATATTAACAGGACAAGAATGTATAGTCCCATGATGGCAAACCTATAGCACGCATGCCAAAGGTGGCACATGGAGCCATTTGTCAGGGCACGCAAGGCGTTGCCCTGTCAGCTGGCCAGCGCACATGCGCACGCTGGCCAGCTGAATTCGGCCTTTTCTGAAGCCATATTTCGCCCTCCCCAGGCTCCAGAGGCTTTCTAGGAGCCTGGGGAGGGCGAAAAGAGCTTCTCCCTTCCCCCCCCCCTTCGGAGGCCCTCCGGAGGCTTCACGAGCTTCCCTGAAACCTCTGGGGCGCTCAAAATGATGTTCTGACCAAACCGTAAGTGACATCTGATTTGTTTGGAGCGTCGTTTTGAGCGGTCCAGAGGCTTCAGGGAAGCCTCCTGAAGGTTGTTGAAGCCTCCAGAGGGCCTCCGGGGTTGTGGGGGGGCTGTTTTTGCCCTCCCCGGGCTTCTCTAAAGCCTCTGGAGCCTGGAAAGGGCGAAAAGAGCATGCAAAAAATGGGGGGGGGGGATGCCTGTAGTGCGCGCATGCACACAGGGTGTGTGTGTCACGCATTGCATTATGGATGCAGCATGCCCACGCGCGACCCCCCTGCACTCCCTCCACTTGTGGCACGTGAGCCAGAAAAGATTCGCCATCACTGGACTAGACCTACCCAGTTCCTGTAACCATTCTTCATATGTTTTAGTCTAGTATAGCTATTTTATTATTTTAGTTGGGTTTTTAACCAATGTTCTTAGATTAAATTTATTTAATCCTTGTTTTAATCATTGTAACTGTTTGTATTTATGTGGATTTAATATTTATTTTTATAGTTCCTGTACACCGCCCTGAGTCCCATTTTGGGAGATAGGGCGGTATACAAATCGAATAAACTAACTAACTAACTAATTAGTCTCCAGTACCCTAATCCTCTTGGTTGCTCTTCTTTGCACTCTTTCTATAGTCTCCACATCCTTTTTTACATCTTGGCGACCAAAACTAAATGCCGTATTCCAAGTGTGGCCTTACCAAGGCTTTGTAAAATTGGTCCTAGAACTTCCCCTGACCTTGATTCTATTAATGCAGCCTAGGATTTCATTAGCGCTTTTTTTTTTGCCTCAAAGAGGCACACTGGACTTTCTGGTTTTGGTTTGAAGCCTTTTCGCTTCTCCTCCAAGAAGCTTCTTCAGCTCTGACTGGATGATGGGGAATGGAAGGATTTATCCTCCTTGTAGACAGCTGGTCGTTTGCATCGTTTTCAGAGAGTTGCTGAGCCACTTGGAGTCCCACGGGTGCTTTTTTTCCCAAGAGGCTTTTTGGTTTTCTTTGACGATGTTTCGCTTCTCCTCCAAGAAGCGTCTTCAGCTCTGATTGAATGGTGGGGGAATGGAAGCATTTATTTCTTCTTGTCTACTTACTCATCTTTCCATCCTTCCAAGGTTGATAAAATGAGGACCTTGTTGTTGGGGGCAATATGCTGACTCTGTAAACCGCTTAGAGAGGGCTGTAAACTCTAAAGTGGCATATAATTCTGAGTACCATTTCTATTAATTTAGATAATATTTATATAATCCTTTAGCAAGACAGCTTATTGTTGTAGTGTTTAAGGCACCAGGCTAGAAACTGGGAGATCATGAATTGCAGTCCTACCATGGAGCCAGCTGGGTGACCATGGGCAACTCTCTCTTTCTCACTCTCAGCTACAGGAAGGAGACAATAGCAAACCAGTTCTGAAATCTTGCCAAGAAGACTGCAGGGACTAGTTCAGGCCGTAGCCACGAGTCAACACTGGGTTGAAGGCACATACACACAAAACACAATATTGTATCAAAGTAGACCATATCCTGTATGAAGAATACTGTAAGAAGTGTTGCATTGATCTTCATTCTACTGGTATTTCTCTGTATTACTTCAAAATTCCTGCCACATAAAAAGTTAGCCAGCTCGGCACAAATATTGCCTTTTCATCATGTTTTCGGAACAGGAAGCATTTCCATTTCATTTATTTTCATCTTTTGTTCTGCCAATTTAGTTCAGAAAAGAAAACACTAAACTGTCTGCATGTATCATTCAAATGATGTATGGAATTTGATTACAAGCTGCATCGAATCTGTCTCAACAATACAATGCCCAAATCGTAGGACACAAAGATATGGTAAGTGCAGATTGCAATAAATCTTCATCACCTCTACTTAGTAAGACAATTAGGGTTATTGTTGTTCCTTTAAGTGTCAGCACTTAAAAAGATCATCGTTTATACATATGTGATTTAGTGTCACTGATTTTAGGTTGTTTTTTCTTTTTTACTTTTCTCACTATAATATAATTATATCTGGAACCTTCTAGCATTGTAGTTTCTAGCTACGAAAGGCTTTATATATGCAGCATTCTTCCACCAGTACTTCTTAGTTCTATTAGGTTTCAATTTTGTATGGGAGTTATATGACAGTACAATCTCAGAGGCTCTCAAGTAAGAGATTGTTGGGGTATATGCACTGATTATTCTAGCCTGGTGTCACAGGTTTTTGATGTCAGAATGCTTGGATTTACAGTACACTGGATGAATATCAAGCCAAATTAAATGCTGACATTATGCTTGTTTTTTTCCTCAAAACTTTATAAAAGCCACTGTTCCAGAAACTTAGTAAAAAGAGACTAGTATGTTCCACAGCATGACCAGAAACATAATTCATCTAGACCAGGGGTCTGCAAAGTTGGCTCTTTTAAGACTGGTGGACTTCAACTCACAGAATTCTCCAGCCAGCTAGGCTGGCTGGGGAACTCTGTGAGTTGAAGTCCACCAGTCTTAAAAGAGCCAATTTTGCAGACCCCTGATCTAGACCAAAAGAGACTGTTTCAAGTTGGGGGGCTACACACTTCAGAGAAAAAAATGATTTAGATGTTATAATTACACTGATCCTTCTTGTATTTATCATTGAACAGAGCCCACAAATGACATTTCATGCTATGCAGATGAGTGTTTCAGTGGAGTTTGTAACTGTACAGTCCATGACAGCATGCCCACACAGGTGTGGTTCCTCAAATATAAGACCCATCCCAAAAATAAATCATAATGAAAGATTATCAGCACAGAAGGCCAGCACATGAGCACAGGCAGGCCGACGGTGTCCAGCAGCAGCCACAACCCATGCAGCAGAGTTAATTACCAGAGTTAATTACCTATCCAAGCAGCAGGCAGACACAGAGGAGATGATCTGGATGCACCATGTGGGCTGCGGGAAAAGAGAGTTGGTGGGCCGGAGTGGGTAGGGCGGCAACAGGAGGCTCATCTTCATGTCACTTAGCTTGTGCAGCACATCAAGATTGCCTACCTTCTGCCTTGGGCCTCTCCCTCCATCTGCTGCCGGTGTCAGCATATGAAGACAAGCCTCCCATGGCCGCCTACCCTCCCGTTGACTCTCAGCTTTCCTGCAGGCCTTGTGACACATACAGATCATCCCTCCACCTCTTCCTCCCTCTGCAACTTGGACAGTTGACAGAAACAACTCACTTGCACTATGCGGACTGCACAGCCCAGAGTGCGCCAACCAAGTGATTGGCAGGCTGCAGCTGCTATCACATACGATCAGTCCCCACCCACTTGCCGCCTCTGGTGTACATGCTGGAGGGGCGCTGATCACCCTAAAAATTGTGTTTTCCCAAAAATAAGTCCTAGTGCTTATTTTGGAGCACCCCCCCAAAAAAAAATTCAGGAAAATACTGTATATAAATGCCCCCCCCCCCCGTTTCAATATGACAGCCTATGCAGGCAAAAGCAGAGGCTGACAGCTTGCTTGCTTGCTTGTTATTCAAGATGGTGGCGCACTTAGGCGCAGCAGCTTTGAGCTCCTGGTGTCACAGTAGAGTTAGGCAAAAACTAGTTATACCCGCAGGGAGTTATTAAGTTATTATTAAAGATTAGATCTTCTAGTCGACTCGATATTACCAGCGACTTCCAGCAGTCTCATAATATACCAAGTGACATAGTAAGACTGCCAGGCTCTCCATGGATTGTTGTTTGGCCTAGGAGGCAGCGAAGAGAGCCGAAGCAGAAGTGGGGATGCAGAGCAGGTTTGCTAGTTCGGTTATGAAAGCAGCCTCACAGACCAGCATTACCAAGCATTTTCCTAACCAACTCTAGATCCTTTGTCCACAAAACTGATGAACTAGAGCTATGGATGGCAGCCAATAAGCTCATTCGTGACTGCTGTGTGATGATCATCACAGAGACCTGGCTTCATCCACTTGTACCGGATGCGTCTGTGGAGCTAACTAACCGCACCACACACCGCTTTGACAGAAACAACAACTCTGGTAAAAGCAAAGGTGGAGGACTGTGTATTTACACACATAATAATTGGTGTACTAACAGTAGAGTTGCTTATACACACTGTTCTGCAGACTTGGAATTCTCAACTGTCAGTTGTCGGCCATTGTATTTACCTAGAGAGATTTCTGTTATAGTTATCACTGCTGTCTATATTCCACCTGATGCAAATGTTAGCACAACACTCAAACCAATTTCATTGTAATTTTATTACAATGACAATAAAGATTATTATTATTATTATTATTGCTTGCCTGCTTGCTTGCTTGCGTATTTTTATTTTATTTTATTTTTTTATTACCATCCAACTCTTTCATAGAGTTTGAGTTTGAGTTTTATTTGATTTATAGAGGCACTCTGGGTGGTGCACAAACATTAAAACATAAAAGCAATATATGAAATTACAATTTTAAAAGGAAGGATGGGTTAAAAATTAATGTTGAAAGTTAATTAAAAGATGGGGAGGGTTTTCAGGGCTCTTTTGCTGCCTGCTTTCCTGTGACACCCCCCCCCCCCAAAGCTGCAGAGTCATGTTTTTACACCTTTCCAAAAAAGCCAGGCGTGCGGGGGGGGGGGGGGGATCTGCTTCATCTCAGGGGAAGAATGTTCCACAGGGCAATGACAGATGAGGCTCTCTTCCCAGACCCGGCCAGCTTATGCTTTTTCATATTACATAACTATTAAAAAATGCAAAACCCTTTTTGTTTGTCAGTTCTTACATGAATATTTTTGAAGTGGCTGAGGTTTGTTTTGTTTTGATGCTTTTAGAGAGAGAAACAAGAAGGGAATGCATTTCATTTCAAAGTCTACTTGACAAGTTACTTTCTTGTTGATTCCAAGCTGATAAGGTTATTTTCTTCTGAAATTCTAATTAAAAGTCGAAAAGAGTGGATGAATCTCTTCCAGTGGAAAGTGGTGAAGGTTTTCTAAGGAATAGGTGTGAAAGAAGCCTCTTTGATCATAACCCTAGCATAGCACAGTTTTAGTAGAATTGGATTAGTCAACTTAACCACGCTTTCGTCCTACTTAAGTCAATGCAAGCTAGGTAGCATTAAAGTAAGCCTTATTAATCATTAATCATCTATGATTTGAATTTTATTGAAAGGCACAAGCTTTTGTGAGTTGCAATTCACTTCAACAGATACCCAAGGTACCTAAACTGATTGATGTAGGATTTAAACTGGAGTGAGGTGGGGAAAAGGGGCAAAAATTAAATTGATTATGCAGATGCAGGTTACATGTGTAGTTATAAGTATCTTATCAATTAACAATTTTAATGTGTTTTTAGGCCATATTTTGTCTTTGTATTGAATCTTGATGCCAAACTTCTATCCATTAGTTCTTTGGGGTAAATTTGTCTCATTTGTCGTATGCCCCTCTGTATTCTCCTTCTACCCTTTGTAAATCATAGATATAAGAACAGGAATATACAGTAGCTTCCAAATTATCCAGCAAAGAGGCTATAGAATGTGAGCCCAAAGATATTTTTTCACGTCCAATAGATCAGGGGTCCCCAACCTTTGCAACTTTAAGTCTGAAGGACTTCAGCTCCCACACTTCTCCAGCCAGCTTTGCTGGCTGGAGAAGGCTGGGAGCTGAAGTCCTTCAGACTTAAAGTTGCAAAGGTTGGGGACCCCTGCAATAGATTACTGCATGTTAAAATCCAGAGCAGCTGCATACATTTTGAAGTTTTCCCATTATAACTTTCTGTATACTTAAAGCTTTTTGATAACTAAATCTTGAATTGAAGCGTTGTCTCCAAAATGAAGAGCAGATTAAACTAAATCATTCATGTTTCCCAAAGAGGCATGAAAACACAGTGAAAAGCATCCTGCAGAAACCCCAGTGACCAAAAAAAATGTTAAAACATACATTATAATATCACAATGCAAAATCACATTCATTGTGCTTGTGTCCCCATTTCAGTCACAAATATACCCTGTAAGTCACATGGTTTGCCATTTGCTCTCTGCAGACATAATTACTCTGATATGTTTTGGAAAATAAACTTAAACATGATGCTTCCAAAAATTCCCTGATTTGTCT
Source organism: Rhabdophis nuchalis (assembly GCA_039707465.1). Taxonomy (NCBI): domain Eukaryota; kingdom Metazoa; phylum Chordata; class Lepidosauria; order Squamata; family Natricidae; genus Rhabdophis; species Rhabdophis nuchalis. The sequence continues at coordinate 76,583,496 of CM077648.1, forward strand.
TGTCTTTTCAAAAAGAGTCAAAAGGATCAGTTCTTGTTAGCTTATTATTAAGCCTTAGGGAAAATTTAGTTGATATAAAATATATTAAAAATGAAAAAAATACATACACTGGGAACACGTAAACAAAAGGTTAGAATAATTAGAGTTTTTTAATTGCCATATATCATTATGGGTTTGTCAAGAACAAATATTGCCAGACTAACTTCATCTCATTTAACTCCTATCTCCATTCTCTTTCAGATGAATAACTAAAAACCATCAGCAGGTGGCATCTTTTTAACATTAGTTTCATATATTGAAGGTACTTTATAAACATTCCAAATCTACAGTAAATCTATTTGTCTACTATCGTCTATTTATACAGACACACTACAATATAACAGATAAAATATTAAATTAAGATAAAACCATAATAAAATCACCATAATATGAAGCCATATAATTGAATTAGATAGATGTTATAATTCGATATCTAAGGCAGCTAACCATCTAACTGGTGCAGCTGCAAAGAGATTATCCCAGATGCCTTGATGTTTTCTGAGAGGACATTCTTAAACTATATGTGTTATAGTTAGTTTATTTAAAGCATCACATTGCTTGGATTAAATTAAATTTATATATCAGTGATTGCATGATCTCAAAGATGCCATAAGTTAAATTTTAAAAATCTGTTTATTAAAAGCTATTTCCATTTAATTTAGCATATTTTACATCCAGGTAACTGCATATAGGAGAAAACTTCCAATTACCTCTAGCTAATCATATTGTGCAATATCGTCTCTTAATATCAGAAAGACATTCGTGTAAGAACTGAATGCGATGAAAGTAACACTATGTTCATTAAAGTGCAAATACCCCACCAGCAATTATTCAGTTGTCTATTTTTCTCTTCATGTAGCCTCATATTTGTAACACCCTGAGCTAGATGCCTTTAAAATAGAGGTTCCAAAACTACTTACGGATTTACAAAGCATGGCAGAGATTAAAAAGCAAATGTCCATTTTGAAATAGAAATGTTCTTTTTCTGGCCTCCATCATCAGTTTTTTTCTATGTCTAAATACAGGTTGATGGATTGATTCCATTTAGATAAGCATTATGGATTTCACTGATTGCAGTAGAGGTTTTAGGCCTGCTTATAGATACGGCTTGTGGTGACTCAAAGGTGGACAATGGTTACGCACATTTAATATTTCAAAGTAGCACAAGAAAACTCAGTCTCAGGGTTTGGTTTTTTGCTTGACCATTTTCTTCCCTGGTCTTTTCTCTTATTTGCTGTAAGATTGTAGCCTACCAACCAAGACAGAAAGTGGGTAATAGCTAACCAGGGGAAACTTCAACTACTTTGTCTTATGCTTCCTTACTTTGAATCTAGTAATTCTAAAATCTTCCTTTTCCAAACTAATAAAGACAATTAGACAAGAAAAACCTTCCATATATATATTTCATTATTTTTTACAATATGTGAAAGAAATCACAATGTGATTTGAACATGAACATTACGAAGATAGAGCAAAAACATAGTATTTAAGTATTCGTAGCTTAATAAAATTGACATACATAAGAAAGTTTCTGGATAATCTTCCTTAGACAACAAGGCATCTACTTTTGTACTATTTATATTCACTTTTACCACAGAAACATAAGACTACAAAACATACTTACAGGGCATGATAAATTGCTCTCATAAATGGGATGTAGATATGTATATTAACTTGGCTCAGGAAAATAAAATGAAAATAAAATAGCACTTACACTTTTCAGGCCTTTCCAATTTGCTTGAGAAAAATCAATCAACCTGGCAATCGGTTTCAGTCTGTACAAATAATCTAGAATTTATAAAGGTGGTAAAGGTAATAAAGTTGATGTCACTATTAGAATATACTTTCAATGAAGTCGCATTTTTGACTGTGTATCCGTGGGCTTAAAGCCCTTTGTCTAAATATGAGGGGCACACCTGGCCCAAAGTGGAAGAGTTGGCTGCATGACACCACAAGAGTCGGAAAATAATTATGTTTCATTGGCTATATTTCTAAACATCAACAAATTTAAGCTGAGATATTAGTTGGAAGTTGCAATTTGGGCTAGTGAATTCAACCCTAACTCAAGAAACAAATTCAAATTAAACACCCACAATAGAAAGCTGCCCAGATCGTGTCTAGCCACATAAGTGATACACTGATGATCATCTCTGTAGGTGATTGGTTTCTCTTAGAACTATTTTTATAGTGAGGATTCAACTAGAATCTTTCTTTTTGACCCTGGTTTATTGATTTATTCAATTTCTAGGCCATCCAACTCCAAAATTACTCTGAATGACTTGCAAAGATTTTTTTTAAAAGCTACCACACATAAATAAAAGTAGCATACATAACACAACAATTATTTAAAGGAATAGAACCATACTTCCACATTTCTCTCACTTAAGAGACCTGCATAATCATCCTAATCCAAAGTCTGAGGGGAAACCAAGTTTTTAAATAATGTATTTCCTTATTTAAATTGATAATCAGATAGAAAGGAATGTGGAATGTATAAGAATGGAAGAGGAGGAAATATTTTGCATTATATGAAATTAAGTATCCTAAAAGCTACTAAAAGAAGAAATCTGACCTGATTTATCTGATTTAATAACTAATTATCTGGATTGTGATAATTGCATGCAAAATTTTGTTACTGTTAAAATATAAATGAGAAGGGGCACATGAATGTCATTCATCGTGCATTTTATATGCCTACATTGGATTTTCCATAAAAGTATAGACTTTTGAATACAGTTAATTAACAGGCTCATTAGTCTGAATTAAATTTCTGATGATATACTATAGTTAATCTTTTAACGAATTTTACCTATAACATGGAATTGCACACATAGGCTTACTGGAACCAGGATTCCTTATAACAGATGTCCCTTACCGTTTTGGTTCTGCAGATCAGCAGTGGTAGTGCTGGTTTCGGTAGTGTCAGCTGTGGGGAGGAATGTGTGTGCAACCTAAATCCCACGCATGCACAAATGAAGCTTCACATGCTTGCTTGCCACTTTGGTGGCCCAATTCTCAACAGGCCATAGCTGAGTACCAGTCCGCAGCCCAGAGATTGGACCCCCTGCCTTATAATATCTCCTATAAGCCTCAAAAGTGCAAATGCTGTAGAATTCCACAGAGCTATTGAATAAAGAAAAATCACATTCCCTGATTTCAATAGGATTTGGCGTCTAAAGTTACTTTTGTATTCATGAGAGCTAGATACTTTTAAAAAATGAATACTTTTAAAAAGATTTTCTATATATAATGATAACTGAATCACATATAGTTAAAAACATTGATGTGTTAGTTCAACATTTGTCTATGTGTCACAACCTTTTCACAGAAAATGCTTCTGTGCATCCAAAGAATGTGAAGTTTTATTATCATTCACAAGCTTTGCTACATCATACTTCAGCTATAACAACTCAAGTCTAGCATTGCAAAAATGCCTCAGGCTTCAGGAAACCTTTCCCCTTTCTTGGATTAAAGGAAAAATATATGTATAAAATGTCAACATCAAAGCTACCCAAAAAAATATCCCACAGACTTTCAGTGGCTTAGGAGATACTACCTGACTACTACTACTTTTTCTAGCTAAAGAATAATAAAAATTATAGCTACACATACCATATCTTTGTAATATCAGAAAGCAACAGTAATAGCAGAAGAGGACAATCTGGTCTGGCCTTAAATTCAAAAGGAACATTGCTTTTTGAATATGTAGAAAAATACATGCTATGACAGATTTAAAGATGGCAGATTCTGGTTGAAAGTTGGGGGAGGAATGCTTCCTAACAATTATCAAATTATTATTATTAATGGTTATCAAAATTGCTGGTGGACTCTCTCCATTGGAGGCATTTAAGTAGAGGCTGGAGACCCACCTATCTTAGATTCCTGCACTGAGTGAAGGTTTGGTCATGCTGGACTAAGTAAACCCTTAAGCTATATGATTCTATGAAATCTATATATTTGCTACTTTTATTAAAATATACAAATTAGGCATCATTCTTCTTTGGAGTTACCTTATATTGTGTTGATACATCAGCATTCCTTTTACAAAAATCATGGCTAGGAAGTCACAGTCTGAAAAATCCCAAGCCATTCAGAGTCTCCAAGATGACCTGAGAACACTCAATATTGTTCCATAGGATGCAGTCACAAATTTGATTAAAGATAGTCCTTGACTTACAACCACAATTGAGTCCAAACTTTCTGTTGCTAAGTGAAACATTTGTTCGGTAAAGTTTTCCTATTTTATAACCTTTTTGCCATAGTTGTTAAGTGAATCACTGCAATTGTTAATGTTAGCAACTCTGGGTTCAGAACCAGTGTCACAACTCTGGTCCCTTAACCAGTGTTAGCAAATAAATGCGGAATAGTGTAATTCACCGGACAGTAAAGAGATACGTTGCTTTAACCACAAACAAACTCTAAAACAGTGATAGTAAGAAAATAAATAGTCTTTACTTTGTAGCAACTAAAATGCTTCTTCTGACCAGTGAGACTAATTTCTCAAAACAAATAACAGTCCTTCACCTAACACAGAGTTATCTTACGGTGATGCAAAACAAATCCTCCTTCACAGCTTCAGCTCCTCAGCACAGGGAATCGAAAAAGGGGCGGACTGTGATTCTGAGCTTGCTTTATGGTAGAGCGGAGACTCACAGCCAATCAGAATTCAAACACAGTTCTTAAAGCTACATAACTCCTTAAGAACATAGGCTCATATATATTGTCAACCCAATATAAGGCTGAATATCCTAACAGTTAAGTTGGTAACAGGGCTGTGGAGTGAATTGGGCTTCCCCATTGACTTTGCTTGTCAGAAGGTTGCAAACTGTGAACACATGGCCCTGGGACACTGCAACTGTCATAAATATGAGCCAGTTGCCAAGTGTCTGAATTTTGATCATGCAACCATCAAGTATGCTGCAATGGTGTTAAAAATGGTCATGTCACTTTTTTCAGGGCCACTGTAACATTGAGCAATCATTAAACTAACTGTTTTATAAGTCAAGGACTACCTGTACTGAATTATCCATATTTTGAGTATATGCAACAAACCAAACAAATAGGCCGAGTTCCAAATTACAAAACACTGAGCTACAAAATACCCGTAGTTTAATAGGTGAACAAAATTCAAGCAGGAATGGTTACCTTATACAAAATATACTCCAAAGTAGTGGTTATCAACCTTCCCAACACAGTTCCTCATGTTGTGGTGACCCCCAACCATAAAATTGGTGTCTCAATTCCTAAGACCATCGAAAATATGTGTTTTCTGATGGTCTTAGGCGACCCCTGTGAAAGAGTCATTTGACCCACAGGTTGAGAACTGCTGCTCCAAAGTAAGGTAAATTTTAAATATCAGGAATATGTTTGTAGGACTTAAAATAGAAACTAATGACAACTGTTTTTCAAATTCCCTTTCTCTTCAATAACAGAGGAGTCAGCAGGCAGATAAAGTTCTTTCCTTTTCCTATTTTTGGGAGATTGGGAAGTGCAGAACTGATATTTCTGTGGTTACAAACACACCTAGCACTCAGTATTTGAAGACAGAAAATGTCAAGACAAGGATGGGCCCATGAAGAAATCTGACTGGAGCTGGGAACTTAATGGTTTTCTTTCCCATAGGTTTAAAAAAAACTGATCTGGGCTCTGTATGGGAGCCATTGCAGTATAGCAATTAAAAAATATATTGGCTAGGGAACTCTGGTATTGGAATTCGAATAGCTTAAAATTGTTAAGATTGAGAAACACTGCTCCAGACTCTTATACTGTACTAATCAGAAAATTTGTTCCTCAATCATGTGTACACAATTCAGAATCACGTATAGCTTAACTTTAGCTTAGATGAGACATTATTCACATTTATGAATCTTAAAGGGAACTTTTTGAGAAAGACTGATACAACTGTTGGAAGTTATCACCCAGCCCACTTCCTAGAAAAATGAAATATCCTAGCAAATATTGAAAAGGCAGAATATTATACTACTCTGAATGTGATAAGGGAAAGACATGTTTTAATTCCTGCAGCTTCCTGCCTACCCCACCTCTTGTCAATGGGCCATTAAGATGCCAAGCCAGTCTATTCACATAACAAAAGACCCCTCCCCATCAGCTCCAGGGTGATGTGGCCTTACTGACCATATGGCATCTGAGAACTCAGCCTAGAGGGTTGCCCCTACATGGCCCCATGTGAGTCTGGTAACCAACCAGAAATACATGTCTTACACAGGAACAGGAAACAGATAGGTGGGGGCTGAACAGATTATAAAAAGCCCTGCAAGTCCCTCCCTCGCCCCTTTTTCTTCTGCCCCTTCTTCTTCAACCAACACCTGGGAGCATGTGATCACCTTTTTTTCCCAGGACCAAACCATGTGGTCCTGTCCACCATTAAACCATCTTTCTAAGCAGCCTCATTGTCTCCAGTGTCTTCTTCCCCACTTGGAGCAGAACCCAGAAGCAGTTTTCTTCCAACACAACGTATACAATTTCTATGTTTCAAAATTATGTCACAACCCTATAATGTCATTCAGAATATGGTAGTGCCTGGTAGCTAACCCATCAATTTCTTATTTGACTTCCAAACTTGTCAAAGGATAGATTATGTTTCTATCAGGCCCTGAGCTATTTCTCTAACCTCTGAACAAAAATAGAATTCTAGTATCAGATTTCTCACATCAAAGCATAAGAATTGCATTTTCTATGATCCACAATGGCCACAAAGACTGATGAAACAACTATCACCAGTCTAATGGATTCTTTAATACATGAAATTTTTTGGATGCTACATACAACTTTTTAGTACTGAGGAAACAATATGAAATAACAGCATACAGATCCAAGCTGAAAACAAATAGCACAAATTCTATTACGTTCTTTTTGCTAATGTCTTCATGTCCTTAATATTTGGAAGAAGAAAAGGAAAAAGGTTGCAGAATAGATGTTGCAAAGTTATTTCAGGTTATTTGAGTTAATACCTACTGACTCCAGAAGAAAATAAAATAGTTTTGGGTTAGGAACAGTTAAACTTGTTTCTCAGATCTCCCTGCTGTGATTTTTCGCTCACAGCACTATGTGATACTTGTTCTCAATATAACACAACAGTGGTTGACCTTTTATTGCTTTAAATACCATGAAGCCTTCCTACAAGGCTTCCTTGCAAGCTGAAATTGCAAAAGTATCAAACATTTTGGTGAGATCACATTTTTTTTCATTCATCATAATCCTTTGCACAGTACATTTAGATAATTATACATTTACAAAATACTTGTTTTATCATGGTTGCCTGATGAGATTTTCTGTCTCAAAGAAGAAAGAATTGCTCTCTTTTCAGGATAGATCAACATAATTGTACACCGTTACCACATTTAACACTGTCAAAGACAAAATGAATGAAACACAATTTTAAATTTCTTTAGCAAACGCACAGAAAAAAAAATCCACCAGTAGAAGCCACCCGGTTGGTTGGTTGGTTGGTTATTTGAAGAAAATGTTATGTTGCCCTACATACAAATAAACAGACCGGTTAACAACAACACTGTATAATAAAAACAGTCTAGAATAAAAATTCAAAATATATTAATTAAAAAGAAATCATAATATTGACATCTTGATGTAAATAAATCATTCAAAAACTAACCAAAAGACCAATGCCTCTTAATATCCAACAATTTCTTGGATTGGTTTAAATATCCTCATGAAACTCAACTATGTATAGTAAGAAAGAAATCTAGAAGCAAATTGCAATAGATGTCTACCTCTTGGCATTCATCCTCTTCATTTCTTATACTCTAGGACAGGGGTCTCCAACCTTTGCAACTTTAAGTCTGAAAGACTTCAACTCCCAGACTGGGAGTCTGGGAGTTGAAGTCCTTCAGACTTAAAGTTGCAAAGGTTGGAGACCCCTGCTCTAGGAAACTAAAGGCATTTTATTCCAAGAACATTGTCCCAAAGTTAAAGAGAGAGAAGAGCAATGAAGGACTTTTAGGTAATAATGCAGTTATTGTGAAATCACATTCTAGCGACCATTTTAAAAGAATGGAAATGCATGACAAAATAGTCCAAAACAGTATCACTTTTCTCCCAATCCCTTCATAGTTAATTTAGAACTGTTGGTTGATAGTTTGCCTTTTTATAGTGACAATGATATTCACATAAAGCCTAAGATTTCCACTGGGGAATAAGACCAAGTACATTCATTTAATAACTGATAAAAAAGAATAATTTTAAAATTAATACTATTCTATTTTTGGGATCATTTTCCATCTATATGCATAATTTCTATTAGAGCCATGGTGGCACAGTGATTAGAATGCAGTACTTCAGGCTAACTCTGTCAACTGTCAACAGTTCAATCCTGACTGGCTCAAGGCTGATTCAGCCTTTTATCTTTCTAAATCAGTAAAATGAGGACCCAGATTGTTGAGGACAATATGCTGACTCTGTAAACCACTTAGAGAGGGCTGTAAAGTGCTACAAAGCAGTATATGAGTCCACGTGCTATTGCTGTTCTGTTACGTTTGTATCAGTGGTGGATTTCAATTTTTTAGAACCTACTCTGTAGGTGTGGCCTATTTTGTGGGCGTGGCTTGACAGGGTGGGAGTGGCCACCTTTTAAAATGTGGTGAAACTCATTTAACAACGCTCTTGCTTAGCAACCAAAATTTTGGACTCAATTGTGATGATAAATTCTTTTTTTCTTCCTTCCTTCCTTCCTTCCTTCCTTCCTTCCTTCCTTTACTTTCCTTTCCTTCCCATTGGGTCACTGGCAGCAGTGGGCCAGATTTACTTCCAGGTACACCAGTGGAACCCCCTCTCACCGGCTCTCTAAATTTCACCAACTGGCTCTCGCGAGTAGGTGCGAGCCTGCAGAAACCCACCACTGGTTTGTATGAATCAATCTTGATGTGAATGGGAGATTTGATAGTATATTATTTAATCTGAGTTTGCAATATGAGATCTGAAGAGATGAGATTCCATTTCTGCTCATTTAAGATTCCTAGGTTATACTATGAAAATATAAAAATGCCTATAGATACTTCATTGTTATGCACTGACAAACAGTATGATAGTTTCCACCAAGGTCCTCTGTTCCGCGGGAACGATATTCAAATCTGATTGGTTGAATGGTCTGGCAGCTCCCTATAAAAGGGCTGCTGCCAGACAGAGCCTTTGCTGCATTGTACATAGTTGTCACTTAATAAAGAGCTGTTTTGTTGCTGAAGCCTCAGTCTGCCTCATCCATTCACATTCATGTTTTAACAAGACAGACCAAGGAACACTAGTTTCTTTCAGGACATCAGTCCTGCCAAGTTTCAGCAGGATATGTTCAATGGTTTCTCTGCAGTTTTTTTTTAAAAAAAATAATCCTGTAAAGTTAGCATAAATAAAGGTAGCCCAGTGCAACAGCTATCAAACTGTCCATCAAAAAGAGAGAGATTGTGCCCAATCACTACAGAATTGTTTTTTTCTAAATTGAAAATAAAAATGTCCAATTTTTTAATATATGATTTCACAACCTATTATTTTTATTTATCTTTTTGGGAAGAAACAGTTTAGCTAATTGGTCGGATGCTGCAACATTGTTTTTATGATAACATTTGATAGATTCTTTTGTGGGTTCTTTTATCACCGAAGTTATTTCATTTGTTTTGTTGTGAAATATCAAATTTAATAGATCACATGTTTTTAAATTATGTTATAAAGCTATGCAATACGTTGGATTTGAAAACAAAAATTTGCTTCATAGTATGTAAAGATAGTCACATATTACCTGCCTGGTGGTGCAAAAGTTAAAATGCAGTATTGAGGGCTAATTCTGCGGACTGCCAGGGATTTGATCCTGGCTCAAGTTTGACTCAGCCTTCCATCCTTCTGAGATCAGTACATTGTTGGGGGCAATATGCTGATTCTGTGAACAGAGAGGGCTGTAAAGTATTGTGAAGCTGTATATAAGTCTAAGTGCTATATCTTATGCTCATCCTAATTTTGCAATTGTTGAGGCAGCCATAATATCCATAATATCCCAAGAAGGCATCCTTACATGTTCCCAAAGATATTCCAACCGTCTGAAATTTACCTATTTAACCGTCTGAAATTTACCTATCTAACTATCATAATGGTTATTTCACATTTATGATGTCCAAAAACATAAATATTGCAGAGCCAGAGGGACATCAATCTCCATCAGTTACTATATTTAAAGATCTCTCTCTTTCTATGTTTATATTGAATTGACATGTTTTATGATGTTCTGATTTTAGATATCTTTAATTACATCTATTATGAAAGTTTTGTTTTTTCATATTTTATAAATGCCTACCAGCCCTTTTTACTGTGGCAAGATATGAATTGAATGTATGAAAGAATAAAACAAGCATTTTATTAACTACAGTTCTAAATCGAGCCCTTTTTATAAATGTGTACTTCATATACTTATTTACATATTTACTTCCCTGTTTGTTTTTTAATGTATAAGAATGATGTTTTTCAACTCTATAACAAGACATGAGGTATAGAAATAGATATATACAGATAAAAAAACTTGTTTAGAACATAAAAAAATAAGACTTTTGTGGAATTTTCATTTTCTGCATATATAATAAAGAATGAAATATGCATTTTAGCTCAGGTGTCCGTTTTCTTATTTGTCCATAGTTCACATTTATTTTATTAACAGTTTGCTTGAAGCATAAAATAGTATAAGCTTGATGCATAAAATATCTTGCTCAGTCAAAAAAAGAATACATACAGCTGCTTGTCCTTCATCTTTAATTCAACTGCAGGAAATCTAAGAAGGATGATGATATTTATGAACACTTCCTGAACAGCTGAGATTCAGTCCGGGGTTTTATTACACAGTCTTAATTTATTCATTTCATGCACATTGACTTTATAAACTGAGAGTCATTTGCCATTTACCAAAATACTGAATTTATTCTTTGGTGTCCTTTAGATTTAACCTACAAAATATTGTTTAAAGTTTAATGATACTATTTTGGGTACTGACATTAAGAACAATTGAAAGTCATATATATCTTGAAATATTTACTCTTTTGTTATAAATATCTATCAATCAATGTAATTTGATTAATATGCTATATAGACTGCCATCTCTTTCCTAACATAGTGTATTACCACAGTAGGCTTCAGCAGGTGACACCACCAACTCACCTTCTCTTGGCTTAGTAAGCAGGAACAGGACTACCTAGTTAGGGCAAGAAAGAAAGAGTAACGGTGAATTCTAATACTGTAGACCAGGCTGGGAAGTTGAAAAATATCTATTTTTAAAAGTCACTATTTCCATAATGACATCATAGGCAACTTTTATAAACCACATTTATGCAAAAAGGATAAATGTGGTGACATCACAGTGTAAACACCAGCTTTTAACATTGACCTGGCTGACCTGATATTTTGACACTGATAATCTTTACCCTGCATGCAGGTACATGGACTAGGGTTAAGGTTAAGGTTTTTAAAGGGTTAAGATTATAGACTTGTTAAAATATTCCTTTTTTTCTAGGTGCATGAGTGTACCATTTTTGGTTTGTTTGTGTTGCTATTTGTTTTGTGCATTATTCAGCAGTGGAATAATCCAAATTAAGATGACATGTGCAAGAAACCTAAAATATTGAAATAATAAGTCCAGGCAATTCCCTTGCATTTGAAATTGTTTTTATGTAGTGACTGCAGTTGTAACGCTGTTAAAATTTTGATTTAATAAAATTTAGCATATTTTAAACTTGAAGTATAAAAAAGTTAATATTGGATTGCTTTGTTTTTAATTTAATTGGGATGAAATTGTTTTATAATCAGGACATAATTCTTTCCATGATACGATCAACACTAACATCATTAGATCAGAAAACAATGGATAAACTGCATGATATTCATTTGAAGGAGAGTATTTTCTTATCCGCTACAACAAAGTTCCCCAATCCTTCCGGCTTTGCAGACCAGCCAGGGGGGTGGGGATGAGGAGAGGGGATAGTTCTGCGTGAGCAGCAGGCAATTGCATGTGCATGCACAGCACCAAGCACATGCAACCGCTGCTCACACAATATGGACTGTGTGTGTGTGTGTGTGTGTGCCTGCTGCTCACATAAGTGAGGATGGGCACTGTTAGGGATATAATCCTAGTGTTGGGTTGGATATATAAATATAATTGTTATATTTATATATACACGCATATATATATGTGTATTGTACACACACATATATATATGCTGGTATTGCCATCCTCGGGTGTTTTCCCATGTATAAATAAAAATTCCATGCTATATACACGGGAAAACACCCGAGGATGGCAATACCAGCATATATATGTGTGTGTGTGTGTGTGTGTGTGTGTGTGTGTGTGTTTTCATAGATTTTCACGGGTGTAGGTATGCTGGCATTGCTGGCTTCGGGGATTTTCCCATGTATATAGCATGGAGATGTTATTGCAACGTTTCGACAAGATCTCACTTGTCATCATCAGGCAGGCTTCTGTCTGTGACTGTGACTGCGGAGGCATCGCCCCTCTTTAAATCTTGGTGGGGGGCTGGAGTGCTGACTATTGTTGTGAGTGGGTTGATTGGCTGTGCAGCTGCATCATGACTGGTGGATTGATGCTGATTGGTCTCATTTGTATGTTTCTCCTTGTTTTGAATTTCAATGGCTTGGGTGGAGGGTGGGACTCGTCTGCTGGTCAGTGCTGGTTTCCAGATGTCTGGTAGGCGGGAGGTCTCATCACGTTTGTTCATACTGTTAGATTGCTTCTCTATTTCAATGGCTTCTCTGATTATTCTCCTGTTGAGCTGTTCCGCCTTGGAGATCATTTTAGTTCCTTGAAAGTCAATGTCATGTCCTGTAGTTTTGAAATGTTGATAAAGAGATGAGGTATTAAGATTATTTTTAATGCATTTTTATGTTCAGCAATATGTGCACTAATCCTTCTGTTGGTTTGTCCTATGTAAGTGGCAGGGCAGATTTTACATGGAATTTTGTAGACTCCTTGGCTTTCTAGCTGGATCTTGTCTTTGGGGTTCCTTAGGATATTGGTTATTTTTTGGTCGGTGTTGAAGGCTGTCTTGATGTTGTGCTTGTGGAGAATTTTGCTGATTTTGTCTGTGGTACCTTTAATGTATGGGATGAGGGCAATGCCATTTTCCTGTTCTTTGTCTTGGTTCTTGGGAGGTGTCTCTTGTTGGATTAGTTTGGTGATTGTTTTTCTTAGTAATCCGTTGGATATTAATGTATTTGTGAGGAAGTGTAATTCGGTTTTCAGGTGGTCTTTGTCAGCTAGGCGTTTGGTTCTGTGTATGAGGGTTTTGGCTACAGAGTTTATCTGTGCAGGCTGGTGATGGGATTGTGCATTTAGGTTAACTTACATGCAGAAGAAAGGAAAGCTCTCTTTAACCTGAAGAAGGACAACAACATCATTATTCTCCCAGCAGATAAAGGAAACGCCACAGTGGTGATGAATACATCTGATTACCACACCAAACTAGCCAACCTACTCCAAGACCCTGCCTACAAACCTCTAAACAAAGACCCCACCACCTACCTGGAAAAAACCACCAAAGCCAAAATAAAAGCCTCTCCCATCAGTGAAGAGATCCAGCAAAGAATCATCCCCAGAGAGAAATCTTCCAGATGCCCCAAACTCTATCAATCAATCAATCAATCAAATTTTTATTTATATAACTGCATCCTCTCCCCAAGGGGACTCGGAGCGGTGCACAGGGAAAAATTAAAATACTATAAATATATATATACATAAAACAAATACGATGATAAAAACGAATTAAACCAAAATTGTCCCTGCACTAAAATCCCCTCAATTTAAATTATACTAAAAAAAACCTAAAACCCTATCAAAAGACGGAAGACTAACCTAGGCCGGCCAAGCAGAAAAAGTGTGTTTTCAATTTTTGACGGAAGGAGCGGAGGTCCGTGGTTGTTCTGATTTCGGGGGGAAGGTCGTTCCAGAGGGCCGGGCCCGCCACAGAGAAGGCCCTTCCCCTGGGCGTCGCCCGCTGGCATAGCCTAGTGGACGGCACCCGGAGAAGCCCCTCTCTGTGGGAGCGAATCGGCCGCAGGGATGTATGGGGCAGGATCCGATCCCGCAGATAGCTAGGTCCCGTGCCATGGAGCGCTTTAAAGATGACAACTAGCACCTTGAAGCGCACCCGAAAGACGACAGGCAGCCAGTGCAGCTCGCGCAAGAGAGGTGTTATATGGGTGAACCTAGAGGTCCCCATTATTGCTCGCGCGGCCGCATTCTGGACCAGCTGAAGTCTTCGGGTGCACCTCAGGGGGAGCCCCATGTAGAGAGAGTTATGGCCTCCCCAAGATACACAAAGAAGGAACACCACTCAGACCCATAGTCAGCTCCATAGGCTCACCTCTACAGAATCTTGCCAAGTTCCTCACAAAGGAATTACAACCCTACGCAGAATCCATCAACTCACATGTACAAAATTCTTTCCACTTCATAGAAACAATAAAAAAACAAAATCTACAGCCCAGCGATCTACTCGTGAGTTTTGATGTCATATCCCTCTTCACCCAAGTGCCTATAAAAGAAGCCTTGACAGCCATCCAGAACAAATACAACCCCCCCCCCAAGCACATCCTGGGTCTGACCAACCACTGTCTAACCAACACATACTTCATCCATAATGGACAAAGATACAAACAGATAGAAGGAGCAGCTATGGGATCACCCCTCTCACCGGTCATCGCAAACTTATACATGGAACACTTTGAAACCAATGCCCTAGACAAATCTGAACACAAACCCAAACTCTGGCTCAGATATGTAGATGACACTTTTGTAATTTGGCCACATGGGAAAGAAAAACTGGACAACTTCCTCACATACCTCAACTCCCTACACCCCAAAATACAATTCACCATGGAAATAGAAGCCAACAACCAACTTCCTTTTCTAGACGTCCTAATCCACAAAAAACCTAATGGCTCCCTGGGACACACCATCTACCGGACAAAAACACACACCAACCGCTACCTAAATGCACAATCCCATCACCACCCTGCACAGATAAACTCTGTAGCCAAAACCCTCATACACAGAACCAAACACCTAGCTGACAAAGACCACCTGAAAACCGAATTACACTTCCTCACAAATACATTAATATCCAACGGATTACTAAGAAAAACAATCACCAAACTAATCCCACAAGAGACACCTCCCAAGAACCAAGACAAAGAACAGGAAAATGGCATTGCCCTCATCCCATACATTAAAGGTACCACAGACAAAATCAGCAAAATTCTCCACAAGCACAACATCAAGACAGCCTTCAACACCGACCAAAAAATAACCAATATCCTAAGGAACCCCAAAGACAAGATCCAGCTAGAAAGCCAAGGAGTCTACAAAATTCCATGTAAAATCTGCCCTGCCACTTACATAGGACAAACCAACAGAAGGATTAGTGCACGTATTGCTGAACATAAAAATGCATTAAAAATAATCTTAATACCTCATCTCTTTATCAACATTTCAAAACTACAGGACATGACATTGACTTTCAAGGAACTAAAATGATCTCCAAGGCGGAACAGCTCAACAGGAGAATAATCAGAGAAGCCATTGAAATAGAGAAGCAATCTAACAGTATGAACAAACGTGATGATACCTCCCGCCTACCAGACATCTGGAAACCAGCACTGAACAACAGACGAGCCCCACCCTCCACCCAAGCCATTGAAATTCAAAACAAGGAGAAACATACAAATGAGACCAATCAGCATCAATCCACCTGTCATGATGCAGCTGCACAGCCAATCAACCCACTCACAACAATAGTCAGCACTCCCCCCCCCCACCAAGATTTAAAGAGGGGCGATGCCTCCACAGTCACAGTCACAGACAGAAGCCTGCCTGATGATGACAAGTGAGATCTTGTCGAAACGTTGCAATAACATCTCCATGCTATATACACGGGAAAATCCCCGAAGCCAGCCATGCCAGCATATATATATAAACACAGACCACCCTCAAGGCAGACACACATACCAATAAACTCCGAAGACTAAAAGAACGACAGAAACAAACCCCTCCCCCCTCACAGCCACACATGAAACAAACAGTGCATAACATCTCAGATAGGATCCTCACCAAAGCTGAAACCAATGTCCTTGCCAGAGGATTCAACTTTGCAGTCGCTCCCAAACACATCCCCACTGAAACCATTATATGCGGAGTTGAAACCAGCCTGACCAAAATCAACCCCGATGACGCTAACAGAATCAGACTCGAAATCACCAACATCCTCTGCACCAGCAAGCCACCCAAAAGCAACTTACCCAAAGAGGAACAGACAGCACTACTTAACCTAAAAGAAGACACTAGCATAATAATCCTACCAGCAGACAAGGGGAACGCCACGGTGGTTATGAACACATCTGACTACCAAACCAAATTAACCAACCTACTCCAAGACTCCACTTACAAACCCCTAAGCACAGATCCCACCACCTACTTAGAAAAAACCACTAGATCCAAAACAAAAGCCTCCCCCATCAGCGAAGAAATCCAGCAAAGAATCATTCCCAAAGAAAAATCATCCAGATGCCCTAAGCTCTATGGTCTCCCCAAGATACACAAAGAAGGAACCCCACTCAGACCCATAGTCAGCTCCATAGGCTCACCTCTACAAAACCTAGCCAAATTTCTCGCCAAACAACTACAGCCCTATACAGAATCCATCACGTCACATGTAAAAAACTCATTCCAGTTCATAGAGATCATAAAGAAACAAAACTTACAGCCCAGCGACCTACTTGTGAGCTTCGATGTCATATCCCTCTTCACCCAAGTACCAATCAAAGAAGCCTTGACAGCTATCCAAAACAAATATAGCCCCCCCAAACATATCCTAGATCTGACCAACCACTGCCTATCCAACACATACTTCATCTATAACGGACAAAAATACAAACAAATAGAAGGAGCACCCATGGGATCACCCCTCTCACCTGTCATTGCTAACCTCTACATGGAACACTTTGAAACCCAAGCTCTAGAAAAATCAGATCACAAACCCAAACTCTGGCTCAGATACATAGACGACACCTTCATAATCTGGCCACACGGGAAAGATAAACTGGACAACTTCCTCACACACCTCAACAGCCTACACCCCAAAATACAGTTCACCATGGAAACAGAAGCCAATAACCAACTCCCCTTCCTGGATGTCCTAGTCTATAAGAAATCCAATGGATCCCTAGGACACACCATCTACCAGAAGAAAACACACACAAACCGCTATTTGCATGCACTCTCACACCACCACCCAGCACAGATCAACTCTGTAGCCAAGACACTCATCTCCAGAACAAAACGCTTAGCTGACGAACAACACCTAAAAACCGAACTACACACTCTCACCAACGTACTAACATCCAACGGATTCCAAAGAAACAAGATCACTAACCTAATCCAGAAAGAAAACCCCACTAAAATCCAAGACAGTGAACAAGAAAACGGCAAAGCCCTCCTCCCATACATAAAAGGCACCACAGACAGAATCAGCAAGATCCTCCACAAACACAACATCAAGACAGCATTCTACACAAACCAAAAAATATCCACCATCCTAAGAAACCCCAAAGACAAAATAGAGTTAGAAAATCAAGGAGTGTATGAAATCCCATGCACCACCTGCCCCACCACATACATCGGACAAACCAACAGAAGAATAAAAACACACATTGAAGAACACAAAAACTCAGTCAGAAAGGAGGAACCAACTTCTTCCCTGGTCCAACACCTGAAAGCCACAGGACATGATATAGACTTTAAAAAGACCAGAACTATTGCCAAAATTAAACACTTTAACAACAAAATAATCAGAGAAGCTATTGAGATAGAAAAACGGCCACACAGCATGAATAAACGAGATGATACCTCCCGCCTACCAGCCATTTGGAAACCCGCCCTCACTGACAAACGAGTCCCTAACACAAAGAATGATACCAGACCCACACTCACGAAAACCACACAGGATGTCACTATCACACATCCACGTAAAAAGCAAGCCCAAACCCACACCAATGATGACCACAAACCAGAAGCCCGACCACAAACCAGAAGCCAGACCACAACTGCATTATTAGTCACTTTAAACCCCTCCAATCCATACATGAAGCAAACTGATGCCCATCACGGAGATGTGGCACGACCACAAACGCGAAGCCAAACAACAGTAACGCAGCTCACCAGGTCAAATCCCTCTGCAACTCGGACTAACACAAGCACAACCAGGCCCCCACCCAAACAGAACACGCCCCCATCCAATCAGAGCACAGCCAAACTCCCATCCAATCAGAGCACAGCCAAACCCCCTACCAATCAGAACACACCGCCACCCAATCAGAATGCAGCCAAGCTCCCACCCAATCAGGTCACACACCCACTGGCAGTTAAAAAGAGGAACCGGCTGAGATCTCACATTGCTCCTGGAAGCACCTCTTTAAATCTTGGTGGGGGGGTGGAGTGCTGACTGTTGTGAGTGGATTGATTGGCTGTGCAGCTGTATCATGATTGGTAGATTGATGCTGATTGGTCTCATTTGTATGTTTCTCCTTATTTTGGATTTCAACGGCTTGGGTGGAGGGTGGGGCTCATCTGTTGGTCAGTGCTGGTTTCCAGATGTCTGGTAGGCGGGAGGTGTCATCACGTTTGTTCATATTGTTAGGTTGCTTCTCTATTTCGATAGCTTCTCTGATTATTCTCCTGTTCAGCTGTTCAGCCTTGGAGATCATTTTAGTTCCTTGAAAGTCAATGTCATGTCCTGTAGTTTTGAAATGTTGATAAAGAGATGAGGTATTAAGATGATTTTTTACTGCATTCTTATGTTCTGCGACACATGCACTTATCCTTCTGTTGGTTTGTTCTACGTAAGTGGCAGGGCAGATTTTACATGGAATTTTGTAGACTCCTTGGCTTTCTAGCTGGATCTTGTCTTTGGGATTCCTTCGGATATTGGTTATTTTTTGATTGGTGTTGAAGCACAACATCAAGACAGCCTTCAACACCAACCAGGGGCTGTATTACATGCTAGGCAAATGCCTTAGCCACTTGAGCCACCAGGTTCTCTTCCTGCTCAGCTGAGACAGGAGGATAAGTATATACTTGTTCCACAACATCAGCATATATATGTGTGTGTGTGTGTGTGTGTGTGTGTGTTAGTTTTTATGAGCTGATCATATATATATGAAGGGCAGAGAAGGATGGCAGTTTGTCTCCTCCCTTAAACGGGCCTCAAAACAGGAGCTGTGAAAATATTCTCTCATCAATAAGAGTCCTGTAAAAGGCTGATGTATTTAGGGAAGCCGGTTAGCTCAAGGCATAGAAAGGCTTGCCTGATATGCTGGAAAGTGCGGGTTCAAATCCCAGTAGAAGAAGTATGGCCAGCTGAAGAAGGCTAATAAGCCCGAAATAGATCTATCCTGGTCTCTTAATTATTAAATCAGCCCTTAAAAATCACTCACACACACACACACACACACACACACACACACACACACACACACACACACACATATATATATATATAACCTCAGAAAACAAATATATATATTTGTTTTCTGAGGTTATATATGTTAGATTTTTAAGGGCTGAAAATAAAGAGACCAGGATGGATCCATTTCAGGCTTATTAGCCTTCTTCAGCTGGCCATACTCCTTCTACTGGGATTTGAACCGGTGCTTTCCAGCATATGAGGCAGGCTTCTCTATGCCTTGAGCTATCCGGTATCCCTGATACATCAGCCAATTTACAGGACTCTTAAATGAGAGAATATTATCACAGCTCCTGTTCAGGGTCCCTTTAAGGGGAGGAGACTTAACGTCATCCCTCTCTGCCTTTCGACTCAACCTAGAGATCATCCAGACAGAGAACCAATTAGATTACTGCTGTGTGACATTTTTTTAGATATGTGTTAGATTTTTAAGGGCTGAAAATAAAGAGACCAGGATGGATCCATTTCAGGCTTATTAGCCTTCTTCAGCTGGCCATACTCCTTCTACTGGGATTTGAACCGGTGCTTTCCAGCATATGAGGGATGATGTTAAGTCTCCTCCCCTTAAAGGGACCCTGAACAGGAGCTGTGATAATATTATCTCATTTAAGAGTCCTGTAAATTGGCTGATGTATCAGGGATACCGGATAGCTCAAGGCATAGAGAAGCCTGCCTCATATGCTGGAAAGCACCGGTTCAAATCCCAGTAGAAGGAGTATGGCCAGCTATTATATATATATAAGCCATGATTGAAATTGGTATCTGTAACTTTAACTAATGCAGTGGAATGTGATTGGCTGCTGCTTCCTCAATCAGCCATAAGAGGAAGCCAGAATCATTGTTAGATTGCTGATCTTTTGAATGGAGACTCTGTATGTCGGGGTTAGATCAGCGAAAAGCGAAGAAGCAAGAAGAATCGTGGATTGAGCAACTGTAAGACAACTGTTTGAGTTATAGACTGTGTTTTGATTCAAGACTAACTATCACTTGTTTGTGAAGCAATAGTTTACTTTATTCTTCCACTGCAAGTAAAAGTTTACTTGGTTTTACCATCGGTGTCTGTAACTAATAGTGTGAATATCTAGCAACATATCTCTCGCTGCAATTCCGTTGCACATCTCACAGTCTCCTAACGGAGATATCCTCAACACGCACATGCACTCACCTGCCACTTTCACTTTCAGGCATGGTAGTGGGGCGTGGCCCAGGGTTTGGGGACCCCTGCTCTACAGATCACCTGTGATGAGTACAAGAGGATTCAGACTGATGGAAGCAATGTCCACACCATGAGACCGCCCCCCCCCCTATTTTCAGTGTGTTTTGCACACATGAACAAAAGATACAGAGCTTAATGTGGGGCACCACAATGCTGCTTTTATCATTCTGGAAGCAGCAAGATTCTGCAGATGCTGCTGATTTTATACATGACTAATTTATACTGCTGAGTCTTCATAATGTTTATTTTCACTGATGACAGCATTAAGATTTCCAGAAGGATGGGAACCGGTCCATTGAATATTTATACAATTGTTGCAGAAATTGTTTAGAGAAATAAAACCTTTGTGTCATGTATTTGGGAAAAACCCAAACGGGCTGATAATAAATATGCCAAGATGTGATAATTTAAACATCTGTAATAGAAAGTACTAATTAGATTTCCACAATAGCAGCACAGAGAGTAACACTGAAAGTATGCATAATCGTCACATGTTATTTATTTATTTATTTATTTATTTATTTATTTATTTATTTATTTATTTTATCATATTTGTATACCGCCCTATCTCCCCGAAGAGACTCAGGGCGGTGCACAGAAGTATAAAAGCAATACATACAAAACAATTTAAAATAAATTAAATTAGGGTCTGTGCTAAAAATTTTGTTAAAAACATCCGAATCAGTTAAGACTATACCCATTAAAACTATGTTAGTTTTATGCAAAGTGGTTGCAAGTGGTTGCAATTCAGTCATTTCAGCTGAGGTGACAATATTTGTTTTTTCCAGTGTATCTCTCATGATGCATCTCAAATGCAGCAGCTCTCTAGAAGCACAGGAACACCATTGAAACTAAAAGAACTTATTTACAAACTAGGGGTCAGTCCACTTGAGATTAGGATAGCTCTTATTCCTGCTGACCCTTTCCCAAAGCCCTAAGCGTTTAATTTTGTACTAGGGCCTAGAACCCCAGAAATCCTGGCTTTGTTGTATATAGTTTATCTATACCTTTTCAGTTAATATACTTATGTGCTTTGTGAAGAGTGTAATATCCAGGTTTCAAATCCCATATTTGAAAATATTCTGCTATCTTTCTTCTCTTTTGTCTTTAATGTCAGTCTATCCATTTCTGCATAATCTAATATTTTTTAGTTACATCTTCTCTCAGAGTTTTCTCATTTTTCCAATACTGCGCAAATACAATTCTTATTGCTGTCAAAACATGCAATATTAAATACAACCTGTTTGTTTGTTTTATTAGATTTCTATCCCGCCCTATCTCCCCAAAATGGGACTCAGGGCAGCGCACAGGAATTTAAAAATCTAAAAATACAAACAATACAAAATTCTACCAAAGTTAAAACTAAAATTAAATAATTTAGCCTGTGCTAAAAAGAAAACAATTAATTTAAAACCCAACTCTAATAATAACATAGCTGTAGCAGCTATGCCAGACCGGCCATTTGGGAGAGATATGTTTTAAGTGTCCGGCGGAAGAGGCAAAGGTCGGTGATAGTACGAAGGTCTGGGGGGAGGTCATTCCAGAGGGCGGGGCCTGCCACAGAGAAGGCGTCGCCAGCCGGCATTGTCCGGCGGAGGGCACCCTAAGGAGGCCTTCCCTGTGGGAGCGGACAGGTCGAATAGAGGTGTGTGGTAGGAAGCGGTCCTGCAAATAACCAGGCTCGCTGCCATGGAGCGCTTTAAAGATGGTCACTAAAACCTTGAAATGCACCCGGAAGGCTACCGGCAGCCAGTGCAGCTCGCGCAGGAGAGGTGTTACATGGGAGTATTTTGAAACTCCCAAGATCCCCCGCGCGGCCGCATTCTGCACCAACTGGAGCCTCCGGTTACATCTCAAGGGAAGCCCCATGTAGAGAGCATTACAATAGTCCAACCTCCCTTTATCATATTTTTCTGGTACTATCCCTAGCAAGAATATATCTGGCTTATTATCTATATGTAGCTTTAACATTTTTCTAACCATGTATTTTTATCCGATAATTATTTCCTCTCACACAAGCCGCGCGGGTGATTACGAGAGCGCCTAGACACTCCCACATAACACCTATCCTGCGCGAGCTGCACTGGCTTCCTGTGGTCTTTCGGGTGCGCTTCAAGGTTTTAACGACCATCTTTAAAGCGCTCCATGGCTCGGGGCCTAGTTATATGCGAGACCGCCTCCTGCCCCATACATCCCTCAGACCGATACGCTCCCACAGAGAGGGCCTCCTCAGGGTGCCGTCGGCTGGACAATGCCGACTGGCGACACCCAGGGGGAGAGCCTTCTCTGTGGCGGGCCCAGCCCTCTGGAACGACTTACCCCCTGAACTCCGCACCATCTCCGACCTCCGCCTCTTCCGCAAGTGTCTGAAGACACACCTATTTCATCTAGCCGGCCTAGCGTAACCTCCATACTGACTATTAGATAGTTTTTAAACTTGGGATTTTAATTCGGTTTTTAGCGCAGGGTTTATTTATTAGAATAAGTATTTTAAATTTTATATATTTATATACTTTGTATGTATTTTAACATCCCTGTGCGCCGCCCTGGGTCCTAACAAGGAGAAGGGCGGGGTATAAATTTAATAAAATAAATAAATAAATAAATAAATAAGTCCACCACATAAGATTGTCTGATAGTCTTTACTGTCTGATTACATTTTCAGCATTTGGCATTTTTAAAACATTTTTAAACATCCTTTATTTTATATTATATATTTTATTCATACATACTATTGTAGGCTGTCAGAGTTATGTATGTATAAATAAAATAAATAAATGCTACTTGATGTAGCAGTCTGGAAGAGATTCTTGAAATCTTGATTGTCTTATCAAATAATCTCAACAGTACGGCTCAGTCTTGTACCTTATAGTTAATCAAAGGTTGAATGTGACTTTTAGCAGATTAAACCCAGCTAACACACATGAATTTATGGCTAGGCAAAGCTTGGAAGGAATAATTCTGTTTAATAAACCTCAATTCCATCATCCTACTGAAGCAGATATACAAAATTAAGATGAGAGTTGTAATACAAGGATCAAATCAAATTGCTTAGTAGCCTCCCCAAGATTTTATTAAACATCCAAACCAAGACCAGAAAACTTCTTGCACTCACATTCAAGGAACTTCTACTAATGAGGCTGTTCTGTGGGAAGCACAAAGGTGAAGACAGGTGCAGGGAACAAGAGAAGAATATGGAAGCTGAAGATATCTATCTTGCAAAAATTTTCTTCTCTCCAACGAGGCCCCATGTGTGCTGAAAAGAGTGAAAAAAAAGCAAAGCAATGTAATTTACTAGTAAGAATAACAACCTTGTGGGTTAAGTTCTAGGAAGTTGCTATTCTTACCCAATTCTAAAAAGAAAGAAAACTTTTCTACCTAAGGAAGTTGTGTACATCCTGGCAGCCAAAACAGAAATTATACGGAACATATGGCACTATGAAAAGATAGAAGGCAGATTAAAGCCATGCAGTTTGCTGACCTTACTCAGACTCTTCCTCCATGAAAATCAGAATGTTTTATTGAATTTTCCAATGGAAAACAACACTTTCTTGTTGGCCCACTTTCATCTAGCTTCATCCTACCTCAGCAGCAGGCTGCACCAAGATAGTAGTCCTGTTATGAAGGCATATCCTCAACAAATGGCTAGCCAATTATAGGTACCATGCAACATGGATACAGTCTATATGTATCATTGGTATGAGTCACTAGCCAATAAATTTGGTCACTTTATTCAATCTTTATCCACCACTTTTCTTTCTTTGTTTCTGAGTTTCTAACATCTATGGTGCAACCAATAACCAGCTCAAACTTTGCTCCATTCCTAAGAGAATGTTACATTGCTATGTCAGTTCTATTAACCCAACTGGAAATACAGCTAGGTTTCAATCCCCTAGCCCTAGTTTACATTGATTGGCAACAACTCTTGAAGATTTCAGGCTGAATTCTTTCCCAGGGTTTATTGGAGACGACAAACTGGGACCTTCCATATGCAAAGCACGTGTTGCTTCACTGATCAATATGTAATGTAAGTTTAGAAGATTATGGAGCCCTCGTTCTACAGCTGTCATAGGGAAAAGAGCAATACTTCATGCAGTTTTCTTTTCTTTAAAAGAAAGTGAAAAAAGAATATTTTAAACAGCATTTTGTGCCTCTTTGTGGTGTAATAGTTCTATATATTTTAATAAATTATTCCTAGTCATTTGATATGGTGCTCTATAAATACACATTGTCTTGAATGCAGCTGAACATTACAGTGAACTAGAAAAGGGGGTATTATTTATTCATTATGTTCATTCTATTCTGGGAAAATACAAATATTTTATCACAGGATAAAGCTTTTTAAAGGAAGTAATAACATTGCACAAGTGTTATCAAATAATGACTGTGTCAAAATTTAAAAAAGTTTCATAATTATAAACAAAAATATAATTAAGGAATTTTTTTAGCTCTTATGTTAACTTAGACATAAAAGGGAAGTTAAGATAAAATCATCCTCATAAATATATACATTTTACTCCATGTGAATGGTGAATTTAAAGTACATATTATTTGTTTTTTATTAGCAAAGGATTCCTTTTTTTGCTTGTTTTATCTTCCTTCCTACAGCTTTTTAGTATATTTCAAATAATATATAGCCTTTAGATTTTACTATTATTATTTATGTTTATAAAAAGCTGCAGCATGAAATAGGGCTTACATAATCAAAACATAACCACTGTAGAAGGACAATAAATATTTCAGTTAATAGGTTTAGTTTAACTATTCCACGTAAGTTCTTTCCTGCAGCATTTCTCCAAGATTTCTACACTAGTACCAGAAGGCCTGTGTGGTAGAGGTCTAAAACTGACTTTAGCCTTTTGATATGCCTTCCTATGATAGGCACATTTGAAAATGCCTTTGCCATAGGTCCAACTCAAATTTTCAGATATTCATGAGGCCCCCGTTCAGGCACTCTAAGAAATATAGGCCAGCTACAATCATAGACTACAATTGGGTCTCATAACTGTAGGGGACGAATCAGCATACAGGGAAGAAGTCCAGAAGGTATCCGCATGGTGCTCAAGAAACAACTTACATCTAAATACTAGCAAGACAAAGGAGATGGTGCTAGATTTCCGGAGGCACAGAGAGGAACCTGCCCCACTGTATATCGAGGGGGGCTGTGTGGAGAGGGTTTCCTCTTTTAAATTCTTAGGAGTCCTTATTAGCCAAGATCTCACCTGGAAAAACAACACGTCTCTGGTGATTGGAAAAGCTCAACAGAGACTTCATTTCCTTAGAGTCCTGCGGAAAAATCAGGTGGAACAACGGCTGATGATCTCTTTCTATCGGTCCATCATAGAAAGTGTCCTCACATATTGTATCACAGTGTGGTATGCTGGTTTAACAGTTGCGGAGAGGAAGGCACTACAGAGAGTGATCAATTCGGCACAAGAAACCATCGGTTGCCCTCTGACATCACTGGATAACATCGCCAGATCTCGCTGCTTTAGCAGAGCAAGGAAGATTCTCAAAGATGATTCACACCCTGGTTGGTATCTCTTTGCCCTTCTACCATCAGGCAGAAGATATCAAAGTATAGCCAGCCGAACGAACAGGTTTAAAGGTAGCTTCTATCCATGGGCTGTGAGACTTTTAAATTCAATCGCAATCACTCTATGCACATGCTAGTTTTTTCTTTTTTCTTTTCTCTCTTTTTTGTTTCTGTTATAATTTTGCACCAGTGAAGTTAAAACCAATTTCATTGTAATTTTTACAATGACAATAAAGATTATTATTATTATATTCAAATCATTGATTTGATTCAGAACACCATTCCAATCCACTTAAACTATTTAAATCAGTTCAAATGTCAGAATGTGCAAAGGGCTTACCAAATCATTGAACAAATTTGGAGACATCTGGTTCAGTTTGATTACTCTATTCCAGTTATCGGTCTACATCAGAAAATCAGATCTGATCATTTAATTGAGTCAACTGAACCTAATGTTCAAATCTAATCGTCTCATAGTCCTAGTTTCATATATCCTGCTGTTCTCAAGGACTGCCCCCTTCTCTGCAAATATTCAGTGTATATATTTAGACTGTTCATTACAGCCCTTCAGCTTCCCATCTATCTAGAGCAGGGGTGTCAAACTCGCATCGTCATGGCAACATCATGTGGCGTATCATGACTTGGGCACTATCTAATAAAATGAAATTCAAGGACAAAAAGAGTAAGGTTCTACGTTTAGGCAACAAAAATGAAATGCACAGGTACAGTATAGGTGGTACCTTGCTCAATAGCAGTAACTGTGAAAGGGATCTTGGAGTCCTAGTAGACAACCCTTTAAATATGAGCAAGCAGTGTGCAGCAGCTGCCAAAAAAGCCAACACAGTTCTAGGCTGCATAAACAGAGGGATAGAATCAAGATCACGTGAAGTGTTAATACCATTTTATAATGCCTTGGTAAGGCCACACTTGGAATACTGCATTCAGTTTTGGTCACCACGATGTAGAAAAGATGTGGTGTAGAGAAAAGCAACAAAGATGATTAGGGGACTGGAGGCTAAAACATATGAGGAACGGTTGCAGGAACTGGGTATGTCTAGTTTAATGAAAAGAAGGACCAGGGGAGACATGATAGCAGTGTTCCAATATTTCAGGGGTTGCCACAAAGAAGAGGGAGTCAAACTATTCTCCAAAGCAGCTGAGGGCAGAACAAAAAGCAATGGGTGGAAACTAATCAAGGAGAGAAGCAACTTAGAACTGAGGACTACATGGGGCTTCCCTTGAGGTGCACTCGAAAGCTACACTTAGTCCAGAATACAGCCATCTTTAAAGACCATCTTTAAATCGCTCCATGGCTCGGGGCCTAGCTATATACGAGACCGCCTCCTGCCCCATACATCCCTTCGTCCGATCCGCTCCCACAGAGAGGGCCTTCTCCGGGTGCCGTCGACGGGGCAATGCCGGTTGGCGACACCCAGGGGAAGGGCCTTCTCTGTGGCGGGCCCGGCCCTCTGGAACGACCTACCCCCCGACCTTCGCACTATCTCGGACCTCCGTCTCTTCCGCCAACGTCTTAAGACGTATTTATTTCAACAAGCCGGCCTAGGATAGCCCCCTGTTCCTGACTTTTTAAAAAAATAAATAAATAAATTATAATTTGGGAAGGTTTTTAACATGGGTTTTAGCACGGGTTAATCTAATTTAATATATTTTAAATTGATATTTATTGTATTTTTGTGGTTTTAATAATGCCTGTGCGCCGCCCTGGGTCCTAACAAGGAGAAGGGCGGGGTATAAATTTAATAAAATAAATAAATATAAATAAAATTAAATATAAATTAAATTAAATTAAATTAATTAAATCTACATCAATAAAAATGTAACAAGAGTTTGTTCAAAACCGCTAACCTCCGAAAGTACTGCACCAATCGCTTCCAAATTTTCACACAACGTTCCTTTCAAATACAGCACCAATGATATATATAGATTGTGTAGATGTCACACCTGTGCCAGGTATATGCAACAGAAATGTAAAAAATTGTAAAAAAGGTAGGTAGATGGATACAGAGAGATCAGTGGGCCACAGGTATTATGTCATCCTTTATGACATAAAATACTCTGTCCATAAGATAGGTAGGTAGGTAGGTAGGCAGCTATAGGGATAGAGAGAGGGAGGGAGAAACATAGGTAGGTGGATAGGGAGAGGAAGAAACACAGTAGGTAGGTAGGTAGGTAGGTAGGTAGGTAGGTAGGTAGGTAGGTAGGTAGGTGGATAGAGAGAGGGAGAAACACGGTAGGTAGGTAGGTAGGTAGGTAGGTAGGTAGGTAGGTAGGTAGGTAGGTAGGTAGGTAGGTAGGTAGGTGGAGAGAGGGAGAAATACAGTAGGTAGGTAGGTTGGGGGTTATATGGTGTTTGTGTGTGCAGGTGTAGATCTATGCACAGATTGGCCATTTAACCAGACTGGGCCACAGCAATGCATGGCCAGGAACAGCTAGTAAGAAATAACAATATTGGTATTCTACTCTCAGGATTCTGAATAAATGTACTAGCTGAGAATTTTGAGGATTATCTTGCTGACAAGAACCAGGTTGGGCCAGAATGGCGCCTATTGTTTACATCTGATTATGACCCCAAAAATCCCAGAAACACCAAGGCAATTCACAAAATATCTAAGCTAAATTAAATATAAATCCCTCAAGTCTTTCTCTCTGCCCAAACTGCAAGATTAATATACCCAGGCAAGACCACCTGCATTTATTTACTGATATATCAGCAAAATGTGCAATGGGTTGTCAGAATATCCAGAATCAACATCCAAGCAAGAGGCATCTCAGCTACAAAAGGAATGGGAATGGAGAAAGCATCTCAGAAGAGACCTTGACTAGTTCTCCAAAAAAATAAAGGCAAGGGAGAAGAGAAGTTCTTCAGACTTGCATGAATTTGTTACTGTAACCTTACAATAAAAGTAGTGTCAGCATTCATGGTTTGGGTTTCTTGCCTAAACTATCTCAAAGAGCTGACAAAGTATATATACATTTTGTATTGCTGCATTTTGATGAGGAAGGCAATATAAATGATCATCAGAGTCATTCCCTCAATCAATTTGGTACCACAAGTGATAGCTAGAAGTACAGGTAGTCATCAACTTACAACAGTTTATTTAGTCACTGTTCAAAGTTACAACAGCACTGTAAAAAGTGACTTATGACAATTTTTCACACTTGCAACCATTGTAGCATCACCATGGCCATGTAATCAACATTCAGATGCTTGGCAATTGGTTCATATTTATGATGGTTGCAGTGCTCTGGAGTCATGCGCGAGCTGCACTGGCTACCTGTGGCCTTTCGGGTGCGCTTCAAGGTGTTGATCACCATCTTCAAAGCGCACCATGGTACGGGGCTTAGTTATTTGAGGGATCGTATCCTACCCCACACATCCCTTTGGCCGATCCGCTCCCACAGAGAGGGACTTCTCTGGGTGCCGTCCACTAGGCAGTGCCAGCGGGCGACGCCCAGGGGAAGGGCCTTCTCTGTGGCGGGCCCAACCATCTGGAACGACCTACCCCCCCGAACTTAGAACTATCACGGACTTCCACTCCTTCCGCCAAAACTTGAAGACATACTTCTTCCATCTTGCCGGCCTGGCCTAATCCACACCATCAAGCTAGCAGACTGAAGCTTAAATTGTTTTAATTTGGTTTTTAAGGGGTAACAGTTTTAGGATTTTTAGGATTTTTAGCACAGGGTTATTAGTATTTAATCTGTTTTTAGTATTTATCTATTGTTATGTTTTATATTTCTATTTTAATTTCCTGTGCACCGCCCCGAGTCCCTCCGGGGATAGTGACGCGGTTTATAAATTCAATAAATAAATAAATGTGATCAACTTTTGCAACCTCTTGACAAGCAAAGTCAATGTGGGAGCCTGATTCATTTATCAGTCATGTTACTAACTTCATAGTTGCATGATTTACTTAACAACTGTGGCAAGAAAGGTCATAAAATGGAGCAAAACTTGCTTAACAACAAAACTTTTGGGCTCAAATGTGATTGTAAGTTGAAGACTACCTGTACTCCTTCTGCTTTATTTTTATTTATAAAGCTATTTTTAATGAATTGATACAGACAGGAACAACCATTCCTAAATTAAATTCAGTCTTATTTTACTGAACTCACAAGGTGGCAGCATTGAGGCACAATCTTGGAATCCTTACAGTTTATTTTTAATATTTGAGGGCTAGTAAGAAAAAAAGCAACAGGCTTTTCTTTCTCTGAATAATAAACTTCTATAATCATCTAAGAAATCAAATAAATAGTTTTGTTAGAACTGAAGAACAACTGTCTTCACCTATAATGATTTGTAGAAACCATTTTAAAGGCAGATTTACTGCTATAATATTTCTCTGTATCATCTTCCACATTATTAGAGATAGTGAAGATTTCTTAATTTATGCATAAACTCTCTGTTCCTTTTGTGCAAGGAGAGATTCCCGTGTGAGTAATCATACACAAATGACAACATAGAGCCTTTTGCTCTTAGATTTCCAGAGCTGGAAGATATTTTCAGAGCTGGAAGATGTCTACATGGCTAACTGTAATCTGAGACTAACAGCCCCCCCTCCCTCTGTCTCATTTTTTGATTGCTTGTTTTTCAGAGGAAAAGTTGTAAGACTAGGTCAGTGATGGCAAACCTCTTTCTTACGGCGTGCCAAAATTGTGCGTGCGTGCCATCGCGCACACATGCATGTTCACACCAATTCAATCCTCTCCGCACCACCTGTGCATGCACGTATGACCCCCCACAGGATTTGGAGGCTTTTCTGAAACCTGGTGAAAGCGAAAATTGCCTCCCCCAGGCCCCCCCCCCCCCCGAGACCCTCTGGAAGCCAGAAACAAATAATTTCCGAACTTCCATTGGCCCATTGTGGCTGTTTTTCACCCTCCCCAGCCTCCAGAGGCTTTCCTAAAGCCTGGGGAGGGCGAAAATGGCCTCCCCCCAGCCCTCCGGAGGCCCGTTAGGGCTGTTTTTCATTCCCAAACTTCCGGTTGGCTCATTGGGGATGTTTTTCGCCCTCCCCAGCCTTCAGAGGCTTTCTTGAAACCTGGGAAAGGTGAAAAACAGCCTCCCCTGGCCCTCCGGAGGACTGAAAATCAGCTGGCTGGTGTGCACATGCACGCCAGAGCTGATGAGTGGCATGCCAGCAACTATGGCTCCATGTGTCACCTGTGGCAGGCGTGCCATAGGTTCACCATCACGGGACTAGGCTTTAACATTTCAGAGTTCTAGACATTTGCAGATATTTTAGTGTTAATTTTATGGTTTCTAATAATAAATGCAGATACGATTGTGAAATGAGTTTAGCCTTTATGAATGGAATTCAGTCTCATGGCCAGAGGCCATCTCTTAGACCAGGGGTCTCCAACCTTCGCAACTTTAAGTCTGAAGGACTTCAGCTCCCAGAATTCTCCAGCCAGCAAAGCAAAGAATTCTGGGAGCTGAAGTCCTTCAGACTTAAAGTTGCGAAGGTTGGAGACCCCTGTCTTAGACCAAGAAGGTGCCTTATTTTAAAGAGGAGCCAGAGGGTGCTGCTTTCTTTGTTTTCATTTCCCATCCTCATAACGCAATCTCTATGCCCCTTTGGATATTCAGAGTCAAAATATATACTTAATTCCCCTCAGAACTAAAACCGAACAATTCCCTATGTGAGTTTAATTTTTCCTTTGAAAAAAATATGGATCAAATATGGATCAAAAATATGGATCAAATGATTAGAATTATTTTCAAAAGTGCTAAATACTTTACGGAGTATTTTATGGATATCTTTGCAAGTGTAACTTAGAAGATAGAAGGTAGGGAACAGATTATATTTGACCTTCGGAATCTTTCAAATTTTATTTTGCCATAAAGAAGTAGGAAACTGGCAAGGCAATAAATAATTTTAGCTGCTCCATCAATTCCAGTATGCTCTTCATTTCCAAGTTTTGGCTCTATACTTTGCATTGTCAAAACAAACAAAATATCGATTAGAAGCCTAAATTACAGTGACAGCCAACCTAATTTTTCTAAATATAGAGTGTTAAAAAAGGATGATGTCAGACCAAGATGAAACAGTATGGCCACCAGTGGTGGGTTTCTGCAGGCTCGCACCTACTCGCAAGAGCCGGATAGTGAAATTTAGAGAGCCGGTGAGAGGGGGTTCCACCGGCGGACCCAGAAGTAAGTCTGGCCTGCCGCTGCCGGTAATCCAACAGGAAGGAAAGGAAAGGAAGGCAGAAAGTAAGAAAGGAAAGAAAGGAAAGGAAAGGAAAGGAAAGGAAAGGAAAGGAAGAAAGAAAGAAAGAAAGAAAGAAAGAAAGAAAGAAAGAAAGAAAGAAAGAAAGAAAGAAAGAAAGAAAGAGAATTTATCATCACAGTTGAGCCCAAAATTTTGGTTGCTAAGCAAGAGCGTTGTTAAAAGAGTTTCACCACATTTTACAAGTTGGCCACTCCCACCCTGTCACATGACTGCCAAGCCACGCCCACAAAATAGGCCACACCTAGAGGGTAGGTTCTAAAAAAATTTGAAACCCACCACTGATGGCCACATATATACATTAGCCTTCTCCTGTTTCTAAACAGCAATAGGAGCATAATCAAGAAAAAAAGTATGCAACTGTATGCACACACACACATACACAACATTTGTGCTGAATTTCTTTATTCACCTATGTGTTTCAGCCGGCTTCTTGATTAAGAACTAAAATTAAACGTAAACTGCAAATTACATATTATTAAATGATTTATAACATGATAATCTTTTTATATGTATAAAACCTATATGCAGTAGAGCAATGCAAGTAACATTATATCAATATTGCCTATGCAATTAAAAATATTTTAGTATTCTAGACAAATACAAGATATCCAACCTCTGTAATTTTCAATATTTGGGGGGGGGGGGGGAATCTTGTTTCTTTGGAAGCTGTATAAGGTCAATTTTCTCTCTCATATTAATAACTCTCTACCCTTTACAGATATTATTTGATCTAGTTGAATTTTCTAACTGAAATATAAGATTATGCTACTAATTTTTTTAAAAAAATAATGAGTAGCTGCCTATGAATTGTTAAATCATCTATAGTTTATTTAAGGCAAAAATAGACAAATATAGTTTTTAATTATTGAGAGACATGTTATCATTCTTCTTACTCCCAAGCTAAATATGCATTCTGCTTTTTTTCTGATGGGTTATATTATTATGTTTCTCTAACCATTCTGTAGAGGCCATATTCTCATTCTCATGTTCTTCATTTCATCCCCAGCTCACAATGTAATCATCAACACTGCATAAGTTCTCCAAGGTCATCTCCATGGCTCTTTGCATTTATTTTCTTATGGCTTTGTTATTTCTATGGAATGAGTTGGATTTTCAGATGTTTGCATAAATATACTTTGGTTGATATGAATAAGCCATTAATAAGTGGCCATATAATAATAAGCAGTGTACTGAATATCAGGGACAAATACAGGGAAATTTTCACACCCCTAGCCTCATTATAAATGTCTTTTTTTATGAAAAGAAAACATCACAAAATGTGTCCACTGGAAAGTAAAAATTCATCCTGATTACAAAGCTTCTTAACACTCTAAAAATAAAATCAGTGGAATCTCTTAGTTCACAATGGCCTAATCTACTTGACTGATTTCAGTAAAATAGCACTAAAGGAATTGCAGAAACAATGATAAATATTTAAATAATTGGCATAATTTGAAAATCTTATATAGTTTTGAACATCTACTGGATTTAATGTATGAACTACAAGTGAAATACAAGTCAAGAATCTGAATAGATAAAACATTGCATTATTAAATGTATTACAGGATTTGAAGTTATAGAGATGCAATAATTGTCTAACTCAGGGGTCTTCAACCTTTGCAACTTTAAGTCTGAAGGACTTCAGCTCCCAGAATTCAGCTCCCAGAATCAGCAGCGCTGATAGTGTCCTTATATGAAAACCAAAGTCTAGTCACAAAGAAAAGCTTATTTCCTATTTATCAGCTAAATCAGGGGTCTCCAACCTTTGCAACTTTAAGTCTGAAGGACGTAAAGCAAAGCTGGCTGGAGAATTCTGGGAGCTGAAGTCCTTCAGACTTAAAGTTGCAAAGGTTGGAGACCCCTGGTCTAACTGTATCCCTTTCTTTTGTCTCTCAAGGTTATTCTCACATTTTATTACATTATTTCAGTTGAAGAAGAGTAAATTTATTACATACATACGTACGTACGTACATACGTTCATACATACATACATTCATACATATGTATATTGTACATACATAAACTTTTTATGTCAAAAGAAAATTTAAAAAAGATAATTCATTATTTAATGAAAACCATTTTAGCACCACTCCCACTCCAAATCATATAGATTTTGTGAAATTTAGAGTCTATATTTCCATTATGTGAGAAAAGAGATTTCTAGTATTGATTTAATTTAATAAAGCCTATGATTTTTTAGTTAGCAATTTATATTGTGTTAGCCAGATATTTGCGGTTTGCGGACTCAGGCTCAACCCGACCAAGACCGAGTGGCTGTGGTTTCCGGCTGCCCGATTCAACCAGCTGACTCCATCGCTGGCCATAGGGGGCGAACATCTTGCCCCTGTGGATGGGGCGCGCAACTTGGGTGTCCTCCTGGATGCCCGGCTGTCCATGGAAGATCAAGTGACAGCCGTGGCCAGGAGGGCGTTTTACCAGGTTCGCCTGGTTCGCCAGTTGCGCCCCCTATTGGATCGGGACGCCCTTCGCACAGTCACTCATGCTCTCGTGACATCGCGACTGGACTATTGTAACTCTCTCTACATGGGGCTTCCCTTGAGGTGCACCCGGAGACTTCAGATGGTTCAGAATGCAGCCGCGCGGGCAATCTTGGGTACCTCCAGATTTGCCCACATAACTCCACTTCTGCGCGAGCTGCACTGGCTGCCTGTCGTCTTCCGGGTGCGCTTCAAGGTATTAGTCATCATTTTTAAAGCGCTCCATGGCTCGGGACCTAGCTATCTGCGGGATCGGATCCTGCCTCATACATCCTCACGGCCGATTCGCTCCCACAGAGAGGGACTTCTCCGGGTGCCGTCCACTAGACTCTGTCAGCGGGCGACGCCCAGGGGAAGGGCTCTCTCTGTGGCGGGCCCAGCCCTCTGGAACGACCTTCCCCCCGACATCAGAACAACCACGGACTTCCGCTCCTTCCATCTGAAATTAAAAACTCATCTTTTCCGTTTGGCCGGCCTTGGGTAGCCTCTCTCTATAGGGTCTAGCTGTTTTAATTGGGTATTTTAGTATGTTAAGGGGATTTTAGCACAGGCCCAGATTTAATTTGTTCTTAATTATATTTGTATATTTATTGTATTGTGGTTTTAGTTTTCCCTGTGCACCGCTCCGAGTCCCTACGGGGAGAGGAGCGGTCTATAAATTAAATTATTGATTGATTGATTGAAGATTAATAGTAAGTTTTAGTTTTTTCTTTGGAAATTGAGTATGAACACAAGCTCATGTGTGCATATGTGCTTGTGTACATTATAATCCAGAACTCCATATTCTTTGATTCATGCTCCAACATATAAAGTTTTATTTAATTTCCCTTCCCTATTTTATGTTTTGCCATGTTATTAAATAAAATAATGCTGCATACAGGATAAAGCCTTTAACATCATTGTGAGTAGGGATTATTTTAGGATAAAGCAAATTTTGGGTCAACATTTTATATCCATTTTCCACATAGTTATACTTTTTTTATCCCTGCCTGGATTTTTATACCCATGCACACAGTTTAGTGATTGTTTTACATTTATATTCTGAGTTAAAATATAGCTCAAAACTTTCTTTGCATTGCCTGAGCATCACTTTGATTGATTTATGATTTTACTGGCATCAGTCTTTCAACTCAAAGTAACATTTTGATTATAACAAACAAACAAAAAATCAAAAGTAATTTGCCAAAATGTATTATTCCCAAGAGTGCCTTAATTTTTAATTCTTATTCATCTTTCCTTGAAAACAAAATTATATTTCTTGTTCATTATTTATATTAAAAGCACAATTTTTACCTACCATATTCCCACATTTACTGAATTGCTTTTGACAAATGACTCATCTTTCGTTAACCTCTGGGAATGCTAATTAAAAAGCAATCATTTATTACAGCTCTCGCCCAGCAGAAAGAGGTGCAGTAACAGTGAGCTGCATGCTCAGTCAAAGAATCATAGCTGTCTCATCTAGCAATTTTCCTAATCAAAGCACAAGATGTGTTAAATGGCATGGCATCTGCTTCCTTGGAAAGGGCACAGCCTTTCAGAGTGATCCATCATAAAAAGAATTTTGATCTCTCTGAGCATAGTAAACAGCTGGAATTCAGCAGGAAGCCGACAGTCTGCTTTCTTCCTTAAAAATGTATGAAGTGCTTGGTTAATGGTACCATTTAGCTCAGGGGTCTCCAACCTTTGCAACTTTAAGTCTGAAGGACTTCAGCTCCCAGAATTCTCCAGCCAGCTTTGCTTTAAGTCCTTCAGACTTAAAGTTGCAAAGGTTGGAGACCCCTGATTTAGCTGATAAATAGGAAATAAGCTTTTCTTTGTGACTAGACTTTGGTTTTCATATGACACTATCAGCGCTGCATACGCCCATAGAACTATCACTAGCGTAAAATGTAAATGTACTGTCATATCAGTAAGGTTTGTGCAATATTCTACTTACATTTGTTAAAATATTAAATAATTGAAATTCAGTATTCTACTGTTTTTACATTTCATATTACATGAAGTCCTTTCTTGAACTTTTTGTAGATCAGTAATACAAGATGCAGGAACCTCCTAATTTGAATGATGAAAACACAGTTTCTCTCACAGGGCTCTCCTGTTTCAATTTGTATGATGACAGCAGTGGTGGGTCCCTACCAGTAGTAACTTGGAGGCCTGGGTCGCTAGAATCGGCAGCAACCCAGTCCTGCCACGCCCCCAAACCGGTTCTCCCGGTGGCACCATATGTGGCACCATCTTGGTTTTTGCTTCTGCGCATGCGTAGAACAATTTTAGTTGTACTGCGCATGCGCGCGTAGTGCATCCCTGAGCGAACCGGCAGTACTCTCTGCCAGAACCCACCCCTGGATGGCAGATATTAGATATGTTTTATTTCTTCAATACGAAGCCCATGCCAACTCATGAATATATTATACAGTCATCAGAAGCAAAAGGCACATTGTGAGTCCTCATAGTCAAGACAAATGTCTCCATTTTTGTTGCTGGATGAAGTTGTGCTACGCAAAACAGACACTATGCACAATCTGGAGGTCCTCCAGACAACTGGACTGACAACTCTTGCTCAAGGCCAGGTAGCAGTCATGGCTAGGAGGTGTCAGGTTCCGAAGGGTAATGAAAACAGTCAAACACAGTAATGGTTTGTAGTTGCAGTCTGTATTCCTTCTGCACGAACTGACCAGCCAACCACTAATGCGATGAATAAATTGTCAAAGCTGACATCCTGTGCTTCCACCACTTTTTATAGCTACCTTGGTAATTAAGATAAGCTACACCCCGTGCGTGCACACACCAATCACCTTGTGGCCCAAAGTGAAATCAGCCGGCAATTAATCATGGATTGCTAGTAGGAGTTTCTTCAGTTTGTGTAGGTGGGATGGTGAGTCTTGACATCTGGCCCAGCCTTCTGCCCTGAATTGCAGCTCCAGCTGGAGCTGACAAGAGGGCATAACTACATATTGTGTGCCAGTTGTGCCTGTTCTTGGATCAACAGGCCACATTCACTGTCACTCATACCCTGGTCGCTTCCCCATTGTGATGCATCCTACATGGGATGCATACATCCCATCCTACATGGGGCTGAATCTGGAGTTTCTGGAAATTTCAGCTGGTACAAAATGCAGTGGAACTAGCAGTTAAGTGTGTTTCTGTTAGAGCCCATGTTACAACTGTTATTTTATTTGTCCAGAGTCACTTTCCATGAGATGGGGGCCATATAAATTTGATTAATAAATAAATAAATTTAAATAAATTCATATATTTTAATAATAATCCACTACAGTTAGTGCAATTGATATCTTGGTTCATGTCTTTGCTTTACAAACCTGCCAGCATTGAAGTTAGGAATCATTTCCACAAACATTAGTTTTATCTTTCATATTTTCTCTTTTCTTGTTTGTCCATCTCTGTGAATCGATAGCCATGGGGACCTTGTCCCATCTGTAGGGTAGACTGATATTATTATGCAGCTCAGCAGGGTATGGTAACACTTTCCACAGAGAGGGCATTTGCTGGCAGGTATTAATTTGTTCTGTCAAGAAAATGGCACAAATGTCACTATGCTGTCAATTCCCTGGCATCTGCTTTCCCCCCCCCCCCCCCCCATTCTAGTCTATGTGCCAGAAGAATTTCACTTTAAGGGAAACATCATGCATTTTACTAAGATTAAGTATGTCATTCCCTAATATTTACCATTTGAAAATGACAATGTTTTTAAAAGGGTATACATTCAATACAGGAGAGAGAAAATGCTTTTCCTATCAGAAATATAGGAACAACACACTTAAAACATAGAACATAGAATAGAGTTGGAAGGAACCTTGGAAGTCTTTTAGTCCAGCCCCTTGCTGAGTAGGAGACCTTATATTATTTCAGAGAAATGGTTGTCCGGTCTTCATATGAAAGCCATCAGTGAATATATAAACTCATAAACACTCTTATATAACTTCCTTCTGTAAACCTCCTTTGAAGGATGATGATCT
Source organism: Rhabdophis nuchalis (assembly GCA_039707465.1). Taxonomy (NCBI): domain Eukaryota; kingdom Metazoa; phylum Chordata; class Lepidosauria; order Squamata; family Natricidae; genus Rhabdophis; species Rhabdophis nuchalis. Next base: position 76,622,560 of record CM077648.1, read on the forward strand.
AACCCTGCGCCAGGACCACACTCTCCATCTTTAGTTTCGGCTTCAAAAATACAATATCTGGGTGACCAAAATACAAACAACTAAATGTCAGCTAGGAAATAGAGTTTTCTGCAGAAGGTCGCAGTTAGATGTACCGATTTGTTCTTATTTTCTTATTTTCTACAGGGAAACAAGATCAGAAACATTTATTGATAGTAATACCATAGCAGGCATAGTGAAAGGATTTAAACTTTGCCTCCTTTTGCTGCATCTCTGAGAAAAATCCCATCTATGAAACTAGTATTTGCATAAGATAAGATGAAAGATACCCTCTGGTATTTTTTTTTAATTCTGGGTATTTCTCAAGACTACATGTGAGATGCATTAAAATAGATAAGCATATAGACCAGTGATGGCGAACCTATGGCACGGGCGCCACAGGTGGAACGCGGAACCATTTCTGAGGGCACGCAAGGCGTTGCCCTGTCAGCTCCAGTGCGCTTGTGTGCGCTGGCCAGCTGATTTAGGCCTTCTTTTGAGGCTGTTTTATTCCCTCTGGAGACTTCAGGGAAGCTCCTGAAGCCTCTGCAGGTGGGGGGGGAGGCTGTTTTCACCCTCCCCAGGCTCCTAGAAAGCCTCTGGAGCCTGGGAAGGGCGAAAAATGCACGCCAAAAGCAGGGGGTTGCGCACATAGCATTATGGGTGTGGCACGCCCACAGACGACTCCCCTGCGGCCCCCCATTTTTGGCACGCGAGCCAAAAAAAGTTAGCCATCACTGATATAGACATATACATGCATCTACATATACATATGATGTGAGAGAGAATATGTGTGTATATGAATATCTTGTTTAGAAGCCCTTGGCTATTCGAGGGTCTGCATCTTTGCATTCATTTTTTTTCCTGAGTAGTTGATAATTTTAAATGTCTAATTCAATCAGTATCCCCCCACTCACCTACCAAGAAAATTGTTATGAATGTCCAAATGGCTAGTTGCACTTTGAATTCCTACAAAGATCAGGTCCAAGAATGTATATGCCACTTTAGATTTCTAATATATAAAAAAGAATTGTCTTGCTAACTTAAATTGGAAATTATTTTAATAGAAAAGACCAGTGCAATACAATTTGCTTATAATTACCATTTTTGTTCACCTGTGACCATCAGTCACTGGCATGATCCTAGCTTCCAAATTTCATAAAGTTCGCAATTGAATAGGTATTTAGCTACCGATACTCTCTACAACAGAGATTTTTAAAGCACTCTCAGTGTGATTCATTCTAAAATTGATGCCTTTCATCAGCCAAGTTTTAAAGATAGGTTTGAAGGCCTATTTTCTTGCTGATAAAATGAAATGAAATCTCTGCACTCCTGCTTCAACTGCAATTAATTTGGCTGATGGCAATGTGGGTATGCATACTGAAATTAAATCAATCTGGGAACAGAAATACTGTATATTTGCATCTAGTTGACTATCTTACAACTACTGTATGTAGTCCAGCTAATGATTGGGGAAAACCCTGTAATTATAGCAGGACCAAAGCAAGCTATGTTACTTTAATACTTGGCTGACTTTTATTATGGATACAAAACTGCCCAATTGTATTGACAAAAAATGTCATGATTAAATGATAGTCCAGTTATACATCCCTTCGTCCGATCCGCTCCCACAGAGAGGGCCTTCTCAGGGTGCCGTCGGCTGGGCAATGCCTGTTGGCGACACCCAGGGGAAGGGCCTTCTCTGTGGCGGGCCCTACCCTGTGGAACGACTTACCCCCTGAACTACATACCATCTCAGACCTCCGCCTCTTCCGCCAGTGTCTTAAGACTCACCTTTTCCATCAAGCTGGCCTAGCGTTACCTCCCGTTGTGACTGCTCCTAGATAGTTTTAATTTGGGGGATTTTAATCGATTTAACACAGGGTAGGAATTTAATATGTTTTTAAATTTTGTATTTTGTAATATTTGTTATGTTTTAAATTTCCTGTGCGCCGCCCTGGGTGCTTTTAGGAGAAGGTGCGAGGTATAAATCTAAATAAAATAAAAATAAATAAATAAATAAATTTATCTACCATTATATTCATGTCATATACAGTATTTATCTACCATAAATCCATACATTTCTGATTGATACATATAAAATGTTTGTTACGTTTTTGAGCTGATCAATAAATAAGTCAGGGAGACTAGTACAGATCTATTTTGAGCTTTTTAGCTCTCATCAGCTAGCTCATCTTCCTGCTCTCATCTTCCTGCTCAGCTGAGACAGGAGGATAAGTATATACTTTGTTCCACAACACCTATTCTAGTCTCCCTGACTTATTTATTGATCAGCTCAAAAACGTAACACACATATAAAAAATCACACAACGGAACTCTTGGCTTTCTGTCTAGATGGTCTCTGGTGATGAGCCGAAAGGCAGAAAAGGAAACAGTATGTCTCCTCCCTTAATTGGGGCCTAACAGGGTGTTGTGGAACAAAGTATATATAAAATGTTTATATATACAGTATATGTGAATATATGTGGTATATTTGTCTGCTCGGTGGTGGTGGCCAAGCATGACTAAATATTCTAATTACTAACTCAAGCATGGCTGATTGAGGAATTCTGAGAATTGAAGTCCATATTTCTTAAAGTTGGATACCCTTGAACTAATCTAATATTTGAAATTTAACTGAGTGGCTTTACTTTACACTGCTTTGCTGATAATACAAACTACCTTCTATTTTCCCAACAGCAACAACCCTGCGCGGTTGGTTGGACTAAGAGAGTGTGACTGGCCCTAAGTCTCCCAGTTGGTTGGTTTTTATGGCTAAGGCAGGCTCACTGTCTTTTGCTTTTTACCTTGATGCCTTTACCTCGAGATCAATCTGGCTTTCGATTTTCACATTTTATAAATCACATTTATTTACCCATCCTCTCTGGGACTGATCCATTTGGACCTCCAAGAGAGGTTAAATCTCCTTAGAATCTGCTTGACCCTTACTAACTCCATGGATGCATCCACAATGTTCTCTCAACAACATTGATGATCTGCCTTGCGATGCATTTTTTCTCAGGTAGTTTTCACTTTCCCAAGTTTATTGCTGTAGCCTTATCTATATCCTTTTTTAAAAAATCATATAAATATGTTTTCAAATGTTAAAAATGGGGATTTTAGTGCAGGGACAGTTGATTTAATCTGTTTTTATTGTATTTATTCATGTATATATTTTATGTTGTTTTAATTTTTCCCTGTGCACCGCTCCGAGTCCCCTTGGGGAGAGGACGCGGTATATAAGTAAATTATTGATTGATTGATTATTGATTGATTGGTTTGGAAAGTCTTTCTGGATTTGGTTCTGAATAAAAACTTGTTTCCTATTCAGCAACATGGATTCAAAGAGTCTAAATATATTGCCCTGCTTAAAAAGCCGCTGGCACCCTGGACCTAGCAACATCTCATGGTAGCTACAATAGCAGACAAATGTTTTGGAATGTCAACACAGACCCCATGCAGAACAACCAGATGGAAATGGTAAATTAAAACAGCTCCAAAGATTATTATTGTGCGTAATCTTAGTGACCCATGAAATAAAAGGTGTTTATATAATTTGCTACACCAATTCCATGGGAAATAATGCAAAATTCTAGCAGGTCATGATCTACCACACAGAATAAAATCCCAATTAACTGAAAGTTGCAAGGGACAAATCAAACTCTATCAATAAACTTGTGTTTAAGAATAACTACACGTGGCTTTTTAAAGAAACCTCTGACAGTTGTTTCTTCTAAGAAAAAAAAAAAGCTTTGAGTTAGATCCATTCAGAGTGAAACGGCAAAGATAACTTTCCTTAGATAACATTTTTTTAAATTGTGGATTTAAAAGAAAAGTGCCGTGCTGTCTTAAAGTTCGTAATTTTATTCCTCGTTTTAAAAAGTGTCTGTTTTTCTGCCTTAGGATGTTTGAGATTTTTAACAATTTTCTCAAGTGTTCATATATATGTTTTTACTTGTGATGACAGATACGGTCAGTGGTGGGTTTCTGCAGGCTCGCACCTACTCGCAAGAGCCGGTTGGTGAAATTTAGAGAACCGGTGAGAGGGGGTTTCACTGGCGTACCTAGAAGTAAATCTAGCCAGCCGCTGCCAGTGACCCAACGGGAAGGAAAGGAAAGGAAGGAAGGAAGGAAGGAAAGAAAGAAAGAAAGAAAGAAAGAAAGAAAGAAAGAAAGAAAGAAAGAAAGAAAGAAAGAAAGAAAGAAAGAAAGAAAGAAAGAAAGAATTTATCATCACAATTGAGTCCAAAATTTTGGTTGCTAAGCAAGAGCGTTGTTAAATGAGTTTCACCACATTTTAAAAGGTGGCCACTCCCACCCTGTCACATGACTGCCAAGCCACACCCACAAAATAGGCCACACCTACAGAGTACGTTCTAAAAATTTTGAAACCCACCACTGGATACGGTGTTGTTGTTTTTGTTAAAAATTTATCATTGTCTTCACTTACCAGGTTTCCCATTGATGCTGGACTTCCTGGAAGTAATGGCACACTAAAACAGCTTTGCTTTTCACAAAGCTACTGTAACAATAGCCGATGGAAATTGGAGTTGATGAAGAAAGCAGAATAACAGAATTGGAAGGGGCCTTGGAAGTCTTCTAATTCAAGCAGGAGACCTTGTACCATTTCAGATAAATGGCTGTCCAATCTCTTCTTAAAAACCTCCAGGGATGGAATACCTACACCTTCGGAAAGCAAGTTGCTCCACTGATTATTGTTCGAGCTGTCAGGAAATTTCTCCATAGTTCTAGGTTGGCACTCTCCTTGATTAGTTTCAATCCATTGCTTCTTATTTTGCCCTCATTTGCTTTGGAGATTAGATTGCTGCCCCCCTCCTCTTTGTGGCAGTTCCTCTGATATTGGAATACTGTTTTCATGTCACCCTTAGTCCTTTTCATTAAACCAGACATATCCAATTCCTACAGCCATTTTTCATATGTCTTTGCCTCCAGTCCCCTAATCACCAGCTCCTTAAATTCCTCTGAAAGAAGGAGAGGACCTGGGATTGCCCATGATGGTACTGCAAAGAAGTGATCTCCAGTGGGTTTTAGAGCCCTCCACTCTTAATCCCTTTTATTGGAAATGCCTTAAAAATTACTTTTTGGACATGAAGGACATACAGAAGGACAAGTTTCATCACACTGGATGATTTCCCTCCAACCTGCAGCAAAAGATTTATGTAAGTTCAAAACTTAAAGGAAAGCTTCTTTAACTTGGAAATGAACAGCAAAAAGATGATTAGAATGTTGATTTTGGAAAGATTTTAAATTGACTAGGGAGCCAGACTAACTGGAAACAAGACTGAACAAAATATAAATTGTTTGTTTAAAATCCCATTAAAAATGTATGAAGGTCTATGTTGAAATCTCTTCCTGGGAAATGTTCTGGGTGAGAGAAAAACATGATAAGAGAACACCTTGCAGGCTGGTTACTAGAGGCAACCAGAAAGAACTAAAGGCTATGATTAAAGGAGAATTCCCATTAATACAGAATATAGAAATATAGAAAAATTTAAAATCTCAGGAGGAGTTTAAGGATATTTGTCAATAATGTTCTCAGAACTTACTTTTTGATTATCTGATATATAATATGGGCTTAAAAGAAGAACTAGAAGAGAAGATAGCTAAAAATAAGGCTGTTTGGGATATGGATTTAAAACTGATAGGATATAAAATGACATTGACAAAGATGTTATATAAGACCAACAAATAAAACTCCCTGAAATTGTAATAGTTAAAAAGAACACACAAATAATATAACAGAAGACTGGCTTGGATGTGTTGATCTTAACTCAGAAAAATAATAAAGGAATTCCTGAGAAAAGCAAAAGAGAAGAAATCAACTTTGGGGACATGACCTAAAAGAAATAGTCAAGACTCTTAAAGCAGACTGAGTATCTACAATGTCACAACTGAGTTGCCAAAATTATACATTGGAAGATTTGCAAGATTTAGGATTTGAACGATTTAGTTTTTACCCATCCTAGACTATGAAAAGAATTTAAGATTAAATCAGTAGTAGTAGTAGTAGTAGTACCCTGTTTCCCCAAAAATAAGATCTCCCCAGATAATAAGCCCAACCAGGCTTTTGAGCGCATGCACAAAAATAAGCCCTCCTCCAAAAATAAGCCCTCCCCAAAAATATTGCAACATAGCAGCAGCCATGAGTTGACCACACTCGACGCTTCCTGCACCTCAAAAATAATGAGACCTCCCTGAAAATAAGGCCAAGTGCTTATTTTGGGGGGGGGGGGTCAAAATAATATAAGATCCTGTCTTATTTTCGGGGAAACACGGTGGTAGTAGTAGTAGTAGGAACAATAATAATAACAATATAAAAATCTTCCCATCCAAGGTTCGTGGGAAGGACTTGATGATAAAAATGCCAAAATCAGTCTAAACATCTAACTCACTGTGTGATGAATCATGATAATAATAACACAAACAAAGATTATTTATCCAAAATTACCTTCAGTTGTCAAAAGGAAATTATTTCTTATAAAACTGAAATAGAACTGGATATTTTTATTTTATTTCTGTAAGCCTTTTAGAAGTTGCATGATAATGGGCATAAACATTCTAAATAAAAAGTGGGAGTGGATCTAGAATTAGAGAAATCTAGGCAACCATGAAGCTAATGTTGTAGTCGGGATCGGATTCTGCCCCATACATCCTCCCGGCCGATTCGCTCCCACAGAGAGGGACTGCTCCGGGTGCCGTCCACTAGACTTTGTCAGCGGGCGACGCCCAGGGGAAGGGCCTTCTCTGTGGTGGGCCCAGCCCTCTGGAACGACCTTCCCCCCGACATTAGAACAACTATGGACCTCCGCTCCTTCCGTCAGAAATTAAAAACTCACTTTTTCTGCTTGGCCGGCCTAGGTTAGTCTCTGCCCAGGGATTAGGGATTGTTAATTTTAAATGGGAATTTTAGTGCAGGGATAGTCAAATTTAATTTGTTTTTATTGTATTTATTGTATTCATGTATATATTTTATGCTGTTTTATTCCTCCCTGTACACCGCTCCGAGTCCCCTAGGGGAGAGGACGCGGTTATACAAATAAATATTCGATATTCGATTCGATATTCGTTATCTCTCAATTTGACTGATCCTACAGCTTGGTCGCAAGGATAACATGGGAGTGCACAAATTAAGTATGCTGCCTTCAATCCTTTGTGAGAACCATGGAAGTAAAATGAAAGAAAAATAAATATAAATCCTACTTCATAAATTATCACCATATTCCCAATTGCAGCCAAATATCACTGTTTCACTGTCTGACTACATTAAGATTAAAGTACTCATAAGTAAATATCTTCTTCCTTATCAATGCAACCAAATTATCAGTTTTATACTAATTTCCCAAAAGTAAAATCTTATTACCTCGCCTACAGACAAGATATGTTAGGTTCATTGAATGAATCATTAAAAAGCATTTGCTGTAATCTTAAACTCTGCCTAAGAATTCCAAATTATTCTGAAGTTACTTCTGTCATAAACATGGCCAAATTTTAGTCTGCAATGTTGTTTACTTTGTTAGTTTTCCTATTTCGCATTAATAATAATAATACCCCTGTTTTCATAATTTCTATAGCCGTAATGGAATGTTTTCTACTTAGCAAACTTTGATAGGTTGCACTAAATGTTCTAACATCTCTGCATGTAAGATAAATTAATATAAATATATTTAAAAACACCTCTATTTAAAACCACAATACAAGGATTAAGGAGATGGATTGAAGAGTACTTACATATGTTTCCGTCTCTCATTTTTGTGGGTTTTTATTTAAACAGTTCATTTTGTTATTTTATTTTGTAGATGTTCAGTTAACCTAGATAACTGTATTGCCTTAATTCCAACTTCCAATTTTTCAATTGTTCCATTCTAAAATGCCTTAATCGGACCCAGTTACATAATTAACATGGGCTCTTTAAAGCAGGGGTCTCCAACCTTTGCAACTTTAAGTCTGAAGGACTTCAGCTCCCAGAATTCTGGGAGCTGAAGTCCTTCAGACTTAAAGGTGTAAAGGTGGGAGACCCCTGCTTTAAAACACAAGCTATATATGGCAAGTTTCTATGTTGCCATAGAAAACACAGCCTTTCAACATGAATAAATAAAAAAAGGTCTGTAAATGAAGTAACTTGGCTATTACAGCAGAATGTGATTAGATTTGGCAGGATTTGTCAATGTTTTTCCACTCTTTCGTGGCACACATTCATTAGATGAAAACTTTCATGCCTGAGTGGATTTTTCAGTCTCTAAAGATCAAATGTATCATAAAAATTTCAGATGGTACAGAAATATTGCAGGCTTGAAATTATGTAACTATCATTACCTATAGATCCCCATGACTGTTTTGTAACCTGTATTTCCATATTCTATTTACTCTTGAGAAGAAGACATTAGTGTTTCAGAAGATACTGTATCTATAAAGCTTCCTGTCTTCATTGGCCGCCTTGAAAATCTATTCTAATATCTGGGAAAATGTTTATATTTTCAAAAATTATGGACACATAGATCCATATTTTATCCAATACATCAACCCAGCTAAATCATGCTGACCTCTATTATATGCCTTGAAGTATTAGAGCTACCTTAGCCTGCATTTTTCTCTAATTTAGTACTACATTTCTAAGAATATATTTCCATTCCTTCTTTCTTGTTTTGCTTCTTATGGATTAAAAATAATTTTACTGTTATTTTTTACTGCTTTTTGAGATTTTTACTTGATAGATTATATTATTTCAGGTCAAACAGGTTAACATTTCTATATTTCTTTGCTTTTGTAACTTCCTCTCATATCAGTAAACTGGGTAACCTGGAATTGAACTTTATCCCAGCTGAATATATAAATGAACGTCTAGTAGTTTGATTTTTCCCTTGTGATGATCCATAACTCTATCACAGGTATTCAGATCTCTCTGATTTCTCATCTAATGTCTTCCTCTTTTCCTTTTTGCTTCAATTTTTCCAAGTAGTTATTTCTTCTAATCCTCTTCATTGCAAGCCAAACATATTAATTTCTACTTGCTGATTATCACACCATCAATATTCATGTAGCTCAAAACTGTTTGATTAGTTTTTCTTATAGTTCACAGTATTCACAATAATCATCTCCCAATGTATCATACAAAGGTGGGGCTCTGGCACTCTTTCCAGATGTTTGGCTTTCACAACTGTATATGTTCAATGGGGGGGAAACCATTGCTTTAATTTTTCGGATTTTTGTTGCCACAAATATATATATTTGTTTTCATAGATTTTCACGGGTGTAGGTATGCTGGTATTGTTGTCTTCAGGGGTTTTCCCGTGTAAGTATGAAATTGTTTTTGCAACGTAACGTTTCGGCAAGGCTAAACAGCTGAACAGGAGAATAATCAGAGAAGCCATTGAAATAGAGAAGCAACCTAACAATATGAACAAATGTAACAACAACTCCCGCCTACCAGACATCTGGAAACCAGCACTGACCAACAGACGAGTCCCACCCTCCACCCAAGCCGTTGAAATTCAAAATAAGGAGAAACATACAAATAAGACCAATCAGCATCAATCTACCAATCATGATACAGCTGCACAGCCAATCAACCCACTCACAACAACTGTCAGCACTCCACCCCCCACCCCCCCAAGATTTAAGGAAGGGCGACGCCTTCATAACTGCAGACCGAAGCCTGAAGATGGTAAGTGAGATCTTTCTAAAACGTTATGTTGCAAAAACAATTTCATACTTACAAGGGAAAACACCCGAAGACAATACCAAATCTACGAAAGCAAATATATATATTTGCTTTCGTAGATTTTATATATATATATAAGCCCCATAATTTATTCCAAATAAATATTTGCCCCACCACCACAGTAACTAAACCCTGTTATTTCTCCCACAATCCCCTTTTCAGTATCATTTTTGAGTTTTAGAGAACTAAAAGTATGCTGATTGAAACTATTTTTTGTGTTCACTTCTCACTTTCTACTTTTGCTTTCATAGTGAGATCTTTTAAGTCTTCTTTACTTTCATTGAATAAAGTTTTATCTTTTCAAATGCAAACTATTTGAGATGCGCTATTTTCAATTTTGATTTCAATTTCTTTGTTCAACCCTGCTGTTCCTATTTTACAAGTTAAAAATAAAATAATAATTATTAATATTATTAGTTGCCCTTTTATTTGAACTGAGACCACCCTGCCATTTTTGAGGCTGTATCAAAGCACTACATTTGACAGCCATTTTTAATAATGATGGCTTCTTCATTGGTTTTATATTTTTCTTATCCATAATAGAAGTGTTGATACTGCTCTGATGTGACATGACCCATTCCAGTCCATTTCAGTTCCCTGATTCCAAAAATGTCAATGTTAAATCTTGACATTTCTGCTCTGACAACTTCATATATGCCTTGGGTTGTAGTTCTCAGACTCCACAAGCCTAATGTTGCGAAGCTATACAAATCTTTGCAACATTAAACTTTCCTTTTGCCTTTGGGCACATTATTCTTTCAGCTTTAATTCAGCCACATGGTAAATATAAATGAAGATGTATTTAGCTTCTGCTCTTCCCTAGGAGTTCATTGCACATTCTCCCACCCTCATCTTCCATTATGTCATACTGATATTATCCTGACATTGTGAATGTCCATTTTCTCAGCAAAACACGGGAGTAAGCTGATGTTTCCCTTTCCTTGGATAATGTAGTCTTCTCTACCAAATTATAGTTAAGAGTATCATTGAGATACGCAAGCCCCTCTTTAAAACAAGGAGATGATTCATGAACGAATGCAAAATATAGTTGGCTGCAAAAGAAAGCATCAGCCCCCAGGAACATCTTTATTTCCATGAATGACCATGGATTCTGCCTAAAACCTCTAGAAATTCAGTTTAAAAAATGAAAGTATTGAAAGTGTTAAGGAGGGATAGTGAAGAGCTGGAAATCCAGCATTCTAGTAAGTCTGGGATTGGTCACATTCCTTCCATGGTCATTTTGCAAACAGAGAAACTAGCATAAAATTACCACTGAATCCAGTGTCATAATTGCTCTTAATAATATTTAATTCTTAAATAAGATTGATAGAGAATGGAATAAAGTAAAGTCTGTCAATCTTATCATTTTCCATCTTCCTGAAAGAAAAGAGCAAATGTATTGAGCCACCAAGCAAAACTGTTGAGCTACTGGATTTAGAAGCAATACATTCATAGCAATCAATATCCAGGGACTTACTCATTCCTGCATTTTTATCATGGTGAAGGAACTATATTGATTGGACAATCTGTGTCTAGATGTTAGTGAACACAGTCCTGGGTTAAGCTGGCATCAAATCAGTCAAACAAATGTGTCAGGATGTTTTCTGTCAAATATATTAAAAGGGTTTTTTCCCCAAGAAATGTCATTGGACATCGTACATGAATTTACTCAGGAGGAAGTCTCAACAAAGTGTACTAAATCTTAAATAATAGAATGAGATATAATTTTAGTAAGAACAGTTCTTACAGTATGAGTTAAAATTATAATAAGTTTCTTAAAAAGTAGAAGATTATGTAAAGAAGAGTGAGCTATGAAATTAGGCATATATAGTATTAAGTGGTGAATTTTGAAAAAAGATTAGTTGATTTGCAAGATAGTAACTTCAGGTCCAACAGCCTTGATTGTACACCAAACAGAGTTTATCTTACAGTGATGCAAAACAAATCCTCCTTCTTCTTCAGTCACAGCTCCTCAGCACAGGGAATCGAAAAGGGGACGGACTGTGATTCTGAGCTTCCTTTATGGTAGAGCTGTACCAATCAGCCAATCAGAATTGAAGACAGTTCTTAAAGCTACATAACTCCTTAAGAACATAGGCTCATATATATTGTCAACCCAATATAAGGCTGAATATCCTAACAGCAGTAATAAACATCTTATGGATTGAAAGAATCACACTCATGACACCTTAGTTACCTTAACAGAAATATCCAATAGGATAGCAAAAGGCAAGATATTTGTGGGAAAAAGAGAAAATCTCTTGTGCCAGCAGGTGATAAGGTAGGTTTGAGCAATATGTAGGTTCCCAACCATGTGTTGGTTTACCTTTCATTATCTTCACCATACAGCATGTTAGCGAGGAATATTTAGGCAATGGAATATAACAATTGGCAACACTTTTCCCAAAAATGTAGCTTGTTTCTAGATGCTTCTAGATGAACAATAGGAATCAGGATTGCAAATTTACTCAGTCCATTGTTTGGATGAGAAGTAACCAAATCAGTGGTGGGTTCCTACCAGTTCAGACCAGTTTGGCTAAACCAGTAGTGGTTTGGTGGCCTGGATGGCTGGAACCGGCAGTGACACAGGCCTGCCATGCCCCCAAATTGGTTCCCCGGGTGGCACTGTCGGCACCACCATCTTGTTTTTCAATTCTGCTCATGTGCAGAGCAATTATTATTATTATTATTATTATTATTATTATTATTATTATTATTATTATTATTATTATTATTATTATTATTATTAACAACAACAACAACAACAACAACAACAACAATAATAATAATAATAATAATAATAATAGTCTTTATTGTCATTGTAATAAAATAAACAATTACAATGAAATTGGTTTGAGCGTTGTGCTAACATTTGCATCAGGTGGAATATAGACAGCAGTGATGACTATAACAGAAATCTCTCTAGGTAAATAAAATGACCGACAAATGACAGTTGAGAATTCCAAGTCTGCAGGACAGTGTGTGTAAGCAACTCTACTGTTAGCACACCAGTTATTAGACCACCTCCTCTCTTTGCTTTGTAAACATGGGATAATCATCCTCATCATCATCATCATCATCATCTTTATTGTATAGTATGCTGGCAGCACTATCAACAATTAGCACCAGTCAATAGTATTTGTAATATGCATTTTTAAATGTTCAGTTGGCTGAGTTTCATGTTTTATGAATAAAGTAAATAATAATAATCTTTATTGTCATTGTCATAAAATAAAATAAAAATACAATGAAATTGGTTTGAGCGTTGTGCTAACATTTGCATCAGGTGGAATATAGACAGCAGTGACAACTATAACAGAAATCTCTCCAGGCAGATAAAATGGCTGACAAATGACAGTTGAGAATTCCAAGTCTGCAGGACAGTGTGTATAAGCAACTCTACTGTTAGCACACTAGTTATTATGCGTGTAAATACACAGTCCTCCACCTTTGCTTTTACCAGAGTTGTTGTTTCTGTCAAAGCGGTGTGTGGTGCAGTTAGTTAGCTCCACAGACACATCCGGTACAAGTGGATGAAGCCAGGTCTCTGTGATGATCATCACACAGCAGTCACGAATGAGCTTATTCGCTGCCATCCATAGCTCTAGTTCATCGGTTTTGTGGACAAAGGATCTAGAGTTGCTTAGGAAAATGCTTGGTAATGCTGGTCTGTGAGGCTGCTTCCGTAACCGAACTAGCAAAGCTGCTCTGCATCCCCGCTTCTGCTTTGGCTCTCTTCGCTGCCTCCTAGGCCATGCGCACCCAGGGCGCATCAAGTGCACACACAAAGAGCGAACTAGTGGTAATGCCTGCTGGAACCCACCCTTGAGCCAAATATCCAAAAATCTCCTTTATCAATGGTCAGATGTTCAATTTCAGCTCCATTAATCAAATCATGGCAAAGCAGAAGGAATACTTTAACAATTTTCTATTTTATAATCTCAGCGCCAGCCAGTCATATATTTTTCTATTTTTTTTCTTTTTCTTTTTTTCCCATTCAGCAGATTGAATACACTCCTTGCAACATAAACAGCGTTGTTCATTTGTACCCTGTACTTTCCCCATAAGCTATTTTAAGAAGCCCAATCTGTTACAATATCTGCTGCCCTCGTATGTGAATTGCTGAATGGATTGTACCCAAAACTGCAGAGAAGAGTACACAACAATTATATATGATGACACAGTTATATTTAATCAGCTTAAACGGCCTGCTCCATAGAAGTAAAAGACATTGTTTATTGGCTGTGATGGTAACTGGCCCAGATAGCATTTAAAAGTAAGCAATACTTTGTCAGCAGAGATCATGAGCATTGACTATGTTGCTATGGCATAATCTCATGCCAAGAACCATCATTCCCCACATTAGTAAGGTGGTACTGCTAAACCATCTGTTTTGGGTCTTAAGCAAAAGCTGGATTGTTTTAAAAAGAATGATCAGATACCCATAGCTATATGGGACAGTGCTATTCTATTCTTTGGTGAACTCATCTTTTATTTGCCAAAGGGCTACCACAGCTGCACTGGAAAAAAATCGAGATAATTCCTTTGATAGTAAAGAAGAAATTTGTCTATACTGTATCTCTTTGACACCATCTACATTTCTTCAGCCCAGATGTGATAGAACTACTCTCCTGACATTTTGTGGAAGAGGTCTTGGAGGTAGAAAGAGCAACATAGGTGCATGTGTGTGTGTGTTAGTATGTTCTAGTAGAGAGGTCCCCAAACTTGGCAACTTTAAGACTTGTGGACTTCAACTCCCAGAATTCTCCAGCCAGCAGAGCCAAAATTCTAAAATCTGCCCATAGAGTCTGTAAAACTGGTGTTTGTACAAGCAATAAAAAGGATTTCTCTGTGTACTACAACATCAACAGGTTTGCCTTTCTTTTAAAAAAATTAGGCCCTGAACTTTATATATTATCATATAGGTTTTCATCTCTGTAATAACATTCACTCTAATAAATTAAAAGCAGCATATCATTTTGTGAAATCACAATAAACAGCACCAGTCAAGGATGAAGCACGGCACCTGAACTCCACCGTATATAGTTTATGAAATATTGGAAATGGACAACAGGATATGTTATTAGGAAATGAAGTGGTAGAAATAGTACCAATTAGTAAGGAACAGGCCATATGCTTAACTTCTTTTCTTCTGAGGACAAAGGACCGTACTCTTCCTACCTTTTTACTTTCCTTTGGAGTAAAAAGACCAGCTCTAGGTTTGGGGGGGAGGGGTTGAGACTCACGAAGTAATTTAAAATTAATGTAACAAAATATGTGCTGCAGATTGAGAATTGAGAGAACACTGATAATAGTTTTCCACAAATGATTTACAAACCACATTACTAGCAACCTTTAATTCAAAGGAGTATGGTGTACAACAGAACTACGGTATGTGTTTTCCTCAAGTAAAGTTTATATTTGTTGTTGGGTGCTGAAATAAGTTCAAACATTGGTGCGCCACTTTTTCTCTCAGAAAAATGAAATGTAGAAGCCAAAATAGTAATATAATCCAGGGGTCTCCAAGCTTTGCAACTTTAAGTCTGAAGGACTTCAGCTCCCAGAATTCTCCAGCCAGCAAAGCTTAAAGTTGCAAAGCTTGGAGACCCCTGATATAATCAGTGCTTGACAGGTAATATGACCAAGCATGATGTATGCCCAGTGCCCTGTTGCTTGAGAGAGGACATTGTCCCACTGGTATTTCTCTCCTCATTTGGGTGTATGGTAAGTTTCTGTATACAGGTAGTCCCTGACGTAAGACCACAACTGAGTCTTAAATTTTTATTGCTAAGCAAGGTAGTTGTTAAGTGAGTTTTGCCCCATTTTATGACCTTTCTTTGCCATAGTTGTTAATTGAATCACTGAAGTTGTTAAGTTAGCAACACACTTGTTGAGTGAATCTGGCTTTCCCATGAACTTTGCTCATCAGAAGTTTGCAAAAGGTGATCACATGATTCCGGGACATTGCAACCATCAAAAATTCATGCCAGTTGTCAAAAGTCTGAAGTTTGATCATGTGACCATGAGGATGCTGCAATAGTCATGAGTATAAGTAGTATACTCATATAGATATGTGTAGTTTCAGGGGGGTTTTAACAAAAAAAAGTAGTCTCAGAGGGTTTTTAACAAAAAAATTAATTCAAATTTTAGGGGGTTCCAGGGAAGAGGGAGGGATCAGATAGGTGGAGGATGGGAACAGTGCCAAGCCAGCTAATAGAGCAAAGAAGGAGGTGGTTGGGTCCGAGAAGGGGGGAACAAGGGTCGATCCTACAGAGCGCTTTTCCATCCAAACGGTCATAGGGAGGGGTAGGGGTAATGGGAGACAGGAAGGTTACCATCAGGTGGAGGCGCGTGGCCGTTGGCTTCAAGCGGTCATGCGCACCAACCCCCTGAGCTCCCCCCGCGAGCTAGGTGGTCAGGGTTTACAGAGCCAGGGCCCTAGGCTGATGTTATGCAATGCCAGGTCCGTGGTCAACAAAGCCCCCCTTATCAACGACCTTGTGTCGGAGGGGGAGCCGGACCTGGTAGGGATTACAGAGACCTGGCTGGGCCACGAGGGAGGACGCCCTCTCGTGGATATGTGCCCGCCAGGTTACCGAGCGTTTCATCAGCCCCGGGCCCTAGGCAGGGGTGGAGGGTAGCGGTTATTGTTAGGGAAGGTCTGGAGCCGAGTGAGATCACTGTACCACAGATCACCGGCTGTGAGTCCCTCTGCATGAAATGGGGCCCAAGGTGGCAGTTGGGCGTGCTGATCGTGTACCTGGCTCCCCGCTACATGACAGCAGCCCTGCCCGAGCTCCTTGAGATGATCGCAGCGGTGGCAGTTGAGATCCCCAGACTGATAGTCATGGGGGACTTCAACCTGCAATCGGTGAGCAAATCATCTGAGGCAGCTTGGGAGTTCATGACCTCCATGACGGCCATGGACCTGACCCAGGTAATTCAGGGTCCCACACACGAGAGTGGACACACGCTGGATTTGATTTTTGTCTCTGGTCAGTGGATGAGTGATCTGGGTGTAGGGGAGTTAGCCATCATACCCCTGTCATGGTCAGATCACTCACTTCTCCGGCTCGACTTTCCAATCGCTACACCCCACCGCGGGGAGGCGGAACTAGAGATTCCTAGGTGGTTCCACCCCAGGCGCCTGATGGACCCCAAAAGGTTCCAGATGGAGCTTGGGCCATTACCTGTAACCCTGACCCACGCCCCGAATGAGGACCTGGTGGCGGCATGGAGTACTGCCACCGCCGGGGCCCTGGATCGGGTCGCGCCCTTGCGGCCTCTCTTGCAGCGCCGAGTCACCTGGGCTCCTTGGTTTACTGAGGAGCTGAGGGTGATGAAACGCCGCAAGAGATGCCTAGAGAGGAGATGGAGATCCACACGCTCTGAATCTGACCGAACACAGGTGAGAGCCCATTTGAGGACTTATCTTGTGGCGATAAGAGTGGCTAAACGGTCCTACTGTGCCACTCTTATTGCAACCGCAGATAACCGCCCTGCCACCCTGTTTGGGGTGACCTGCTCCCTCCTTCAACAGAGGCTGCAGGAAGCCCCTCTACAGGGCAGAGCAGAGGAATTTGGAGTATATCTGCAGGATAAAATCGCTCAGATTAAAAGCGAGTTGGCCTCCACCGAAAGTGGTATAGAGGGAAGGTCCGAGGCAGGTCTTGAGATACCATTCTGGGAGGAGTTTGACTCTGTTACTTCCGAAGATATGGACAGGTTACGTGGGCGACTGAGAGCCACCACATGTTTATTGGACCTGTGTCCCTCCTGGCTTGTACTGGCATCCTGGGAGGTTACACGAGGCTGGCTCCAGGAAGTTGTGAATGCCTCTTTGAGTGAGGGGATCTTGCCTACCATCTTGAAAGAGGCGGTGGTGAGACCCCTCCTCAAGAAGCCTTCCCTGGACCCAGCATTGTTGGTAAATTACCGTCCGGTCTCCAACCTTCACTTTCTAGCGAAGGTTGTAGGGAGTGTGGTGGCACAACAGTTTCCCCGTCACCTGGAGGAGATTGATTATCTGGACCCACGCCAGTACGGCCTTCGGCCCGGACACAGCACTGAGACGGCATTGGTCGCGTTGGTGGATGATCTCTGGAGGGCCAGAGATGGGGGTTGTTCCTCCATCCTGGTCCTATTAGACCTCTCGGCGGCTTTTGATACCATCGACCATGGTATCCTATTGCATTGACTGGAGGGGTTGGGGGTGAGGGGCACCGTTTTATGGTGGTTCTCCTCCTACCTCTCTGGTCGATCGCAATTTGTGTTGGCAGGAGGGCAGAGGTCAGCCTTGAGACCCCTCACTTGTGGGGTGCCTCAGGGGTCGGTCCTCTCGCCACTCCTGTTCAACACATATATGAAGCCGCTGGGCGAGATCATCCATGGTTTCGGGGTAGAGTACCAGCTCTACGCTGACAATATGCAGCTGTATATATCTACCCCGAACCACCCCAACGATCCCGTCAAAGTGATGTCCTGGTGTCTGGAAGCTGTACGGATCTGGATGGGAAGGAACAGACTCAGACTCAATCCGTCCAAGACCGAGTGGCTGTGGCTTCCGGTGTCCCGGTACAACCAGTTCACTCCATCTCTGGCCATAGGGGGGGAACATCTAGCCCCTGTGGATGGGGCACGCAATCTTGGCGTCCTCCTGGATACCCGGCTGTCTATGGAAGATCAAGTGATACCCGTGACCAGGGGTACCAGGTTCGCCTGGTACGCCAGTTGCGTCCCCGGGATGCCCTTCGCACAGTCACTAATAATAATAATAATAATAATAATAATAATAATAATAATAATAATAATAATAATAATAATAATAATAATAATAATAATAATAATAATAATAATAATAATAATAATAATAATAATAATAATAATAATATTTTATTTATAAACCGCCTCCTCTCCCCAAAGAGACTCGGAGCGGTGCACAGGGAAATTAAAAAACCAATATTGAATACATGAATAGATAAATAGATAAAATACAAATTAAACAAAATTATCCCTGCGCTAAAATCCCCTGTATTAAAATTATGCTAACATCCCCTAAAACCCTATTAAAAGACGGAAGACTAACCTAGGCTGGCCAAGCAGAAGAAGTGTGTTTTCAGTTTTTGACGGAAGGAGCGGAGGTCCGTAGTTGTTCTAATTTCGAGGGGAAGGTCGTTCCAGAGGGCTGGGCCCGCCACAGAGAAGGCCCTTCCCCTGGGCGTCACCCGCTGGCATAGCCTAGTGGACGGCACCCGGAGAAGTCCCTCACTGTGGGAGCGAATCGGCCGCAGGGATGTATAGGGCAGGATCCGATCCTGCAGATAACTAGGTCCCGTGCCATGGAGCGCTTTAAAGATGGTAACTAACACCTTGAAGCGCACCCGAAAGACGACAGATAGCCAATGCAGCTCGCGCAAGAGCGGTGTTATGTGGGTAAACCAAAAGGTTCCCATTATTGCTCGCGCGGCTGCATTCTGGACAAGCTGAAGTCTTCGGGTGCACCTCAAGGGGAGCTCCATGTAGAGAGAATTGCAGTAGTCCAGTCGGGATGTCACGAGGGCATGAGTGACTGTGCAAAGGGCATCCCGATCCAATAGGGGACGCAACTGGCGTACCAGGCGAACCTGGTAAAACGCCCTCCTGGCCACGGCTGTCACTTGATCTTCCATGGACAGCCGGGTATCCAGGAAGACGCCCAAGTTGCGTGCCCCATCCACAGGGGTAAGGTGTTCGTCCCCTATGGCCAGTGATGGAATCAACTGGTTGTACCGGGACGCCGGAAACCACAGCGACTCGGTCTTGGACGGGTTGAGTCTGAGTCTGTTACTTCCCATCCAGGCCCGCACGGCTTCAAGGCACTGGTACATCACCGCTACGGCATCGTTGGGGTGGTTTGGGGTAGATATATACAGCTGCGTATCGTCAGCGTAGAGGTAGTACTCTACCCCAAAACCACGGATGATCTCACCCAGCGGCTTCATATATGTGTTGAACAGGAGAGGCGAGAGGACCGACCCCTGAGGCACCCCACATGTGAGGGGTCTCGAGGTCGACCTCTGCTCTCCTGCCAACACAAATTGCGATCGACCGGAGAGGTAGGAGGAGAACCACCGCAGTACGGTGCCCCTCACCCCCAACCCCTCCAGCCGATGCAATAGGATACCATGGTCGATGGTATCGAAAGCCGCTGAGAGGTCTAATAGGACCAGGATGGAGGAACAACCCCCATCTCTGGCCCTCCAGAGATCATCTACCAACGCGACCAATGCCGTCTCGGTGCTGTGCCCGGGCCGGAAGCCGGACTGGCGCGGGTCCAGATCATGCCCTTGTGACATCCCGTCTAGACTACTGTAATGCTCTCTACATGGGGCTTCCCTTGAGGTGCACCCGGAGACTACAGCTAGTCCAGAATGCGGCCGCGCGGGCAATTCTGAGTGCCCCTAGGCATTCCCACATAACACCACTCCTGCGCGAGCTGCACTGGCTGCCTGTGGTCTTCCGGGTGCGCTTCAAGGTGCTGACTACCATCTTTAAAGCGCTCCATGGCACGGGACCTAGCTATCTAACAAATGGCTATCTAACATCTTTTTTAAAACTTCCAGGGTTGGGGCATTCACAACTTCTGGAGGCAAGCTGTTCCAGAGGTTAATTGTTCTAACTGTCAGGAAATTTCTCCTTAGTTCTAAGTTGCTTCTCTCCTTGATTAGTTTCCACCCATTGCTTCTTGTCCTGCCCCCAGGTGCCTTGGAGAATAGTTTGACTCCCTCTTCTTTGTGGCACCCTCTGAGGTATCGGAACACTGCTATCATGTCTCCCCTGGTCCTTCTCTTCATCAAACTAGACATACCCAGCTCCTGCAACCGTTCTTCATATGTTTTAGTCGCCAGTTCCCTAATCATCTTGGTTGCTCTTCTCTGCACTCTTTCCAGAGTCTCCACGTCTTTTCTACATCGTGGCGACCAAAACTGTATGCATTATTCCAAGTGTGGCCTTACCAAGGCACTATACAGTGGCATTAACACTTCACGTAATCTAGATTCTATCCCTCTGTTTATGCAGCCTAGAACTGTGTTGGTTTTTTTGGCAGCTGCTGCACACTGCTGGCTCATATTTAAATGGTTGTCCACTAAGATTCCTAGATCCCTCTCACAGTTGCTACTATTGAGCAAGGTACCACCTATACTGTACTTGTGCAATTTGTTTTTCTTGCCTAAATGTAGAACCTTACTTTTTTCACAATTGAATTTCATTTTATTAGATAGTGCCCAATGTTCAAGTTTGTCTAGATCCTTCTGTATCTTAAGCCTATCTTCTAGAGTGTTGGCTATTCCTGCCAGCTTGGTGTCGTCTGCAAATTTGATGAGTTCCCCATTTATCCCCTCATCCAAATCGTTGATGAAGATGTTAAAGAGTACTGGGCCTAAAACCGAGCCTTGGGGGACTCCACTGCATACTTCCTTCCATGTAGATGCAGTTCCATTGAGGACTACACGTTGAGTGCGGTTGGTCAGCCAGTTGCGAATCCATTTGGTGGTGGTGCTGTCTAACCCACAATTTTCTACTTTATCTAATAGTAGGTTATGGTCTACTTTATCAAATGCCTTACTGAGTGAATAGGGCAGGAGCTTGGAAATCTAGAAATTCTCATTACATAAATTCTTTGGATTTTCGTTTTCCTGCTGTCTTGTTCTGTCTTCCAGGGTGACATCACTTGGCACCTCCCTTTCCCCACAATGTGAAAGAAAAGGTCTTTATGCCTTGGCCTTTTTGACAATGAAAAGTAAAAAGGGAATGAGAATAAGAATAAGAGCTAGTCTTCTGGTTCTTCAATTCCTTCTCTTCTTCCAAATGTATATAAAATATAAATTTTATATTTTTAAATTTTCAGGATCCAGAATATAAGCATTCCACCTCAAAGAATGCAAATACAAATATAGCTCCTTTCACATAAATTTTAAGAACAAAACTCTAAACTAAATGTAATACTCTAGTTGGCCAGAATCTGGTCCTACCATTAGTGTGCCACAGAAGAATCACGGTGGCACAGTGTTTTAAAGTGCAGTATTGCAGGCTAGCTCTGCCCACAGCCTGGAGTTCAATCCTGACAGGGCTCAAGTTTGAATTGGTCTTCCACCCTTCCATTGCCAGTAAAATGAGGATCCAGACTGTTTTGGGCAATATGCAAATCCATATTACAGAGAGTGCTGTAAAGCACTAGGGCAGGGGTGGGCAAACTCATGAGTCAATAGAGCCAAATATCAACAGTACCACGATTGAAATTTCTTTTGAGAGCCAAAAGAAGGTGTGGCCTGTTTTGTGGGAGTGGCTCAGCAGTCATGTGACCAGGTGGGTGTGGCCAACTTGGAAAATGTGGTGAAACTCACTTAATGACGCTCTTGCTTAGCAACCAATATTTTGGGCTCAATTGTGGTCATAAGTCCTTTCTTTATCTCTCTCTCCCACTTTCTTTTTCTTTCTATTTTTCTTTCTTTCTCTTTCTCTCTTTTTCTTTTTGTCTCTCTCTGTGTCTGTCTCTCTCTGTATCTGTCTCTCTCTCCTCCCTCCACCCATCTCTGTCATTCTGTATGTGGGTGAGTGGGTGTCTGTCTGTCTCTCTCTCTGATTTCCTTTCTCCCTCCCTCTCTCTTTCTGCCTCTGTCTGTCTCTCCCTCCCCCTCTGTCTCTCTATGTCTGTCTCTTTATGTGTCTGTCAGTCTCTCCCTCCCTCTCTCCTCCCTTCCCCCAGTAGCAGTGGAGGGGCCGGCATGTCGGCTGGGGAGGCTATGGCTGCCTTCTCCTGCAGCGAGCGGGCGGGCAGGCGGGGGGAGCACCCAAGGCTGCGGCTACCTTAAGCGCTGCTGAGGCCATCTGGGCGCTGCACGCCCACCTCCCTTCCAGCCCCATGTGGCGGGCACCCCTGGAAAGTGTGCTGTGGTGGCCGTCGGAGGGAGCCGGTGGAGATGTGCCCGGTTGTTCTGCCTGACACTCCTGCTGGGTGACCTGGGATGGTGTGAGCTGCGTGCCGCAGGAGTAGCCGCCTATGCAACAGACTGAGTCTGCCCGTGGCTGGGTGGAGGAAGAGCCGCACTCAAGGGGCCGAACAGCCGCTTGTGGCTCGCGAGCTGCGGTTTGCTGACCACTGCACTAGGGGGAAGTGTATAAGTCTAACTGCTATTGCTAATAATAAAGAATTTGTTGTAAAGATTGGAATAACATTTCAATTTCTTGTTCTAAATCATAACAGATTCTAAGGAAAAAGTATTTTCCCATACCCAAGTGAGGATAAACATAAAAAGCTGTAATGCACGCAGCTTTTGCATGTTTTCTCTCGGTCAACCTAGAGAAATAAAAGCACGAAATTTACACACCACAGAAAAATAAACGCCAACATTCTAATGCATATTTTTTTCTAAACTTGTTATCTATTCCTTCAGAAGCAGTATTCTCTTGAAATTAGAGGTTTCCATTTGTATCTCCTTTTTTCTTAGCATTTCCAAATGTCAGTTTGGGCCTGTGGGGATCAGTTTTAGTCCCTTTCTATTTTCAGCTCTTCTGGCTTGATTTTGAAAAGAAAAAATGTCCCCCACACAGAAGGATTTGTTTGTTATGTCTACCTGACAAAAAGAGCATCTGCATCTCAGTGCTCTTGGGTTGTTTCAATTGACAGACTGTCCATCTGTATCAGTGTCCATAATCTGTACACTCATAACAACAACGTCAGCACCACCAACCTACTGCCGGAAGTGAGGTTCTCACCTTGACCAGAGGGAAGGCTAAACCTGAATCTAAGTTTAATTAATGGCACTTGAATTCTATTGTTATCAACCACACCTAAGATTTAAATGCTCATTCCAGTGGATGTGATTAAATGAATTTGACTCTGATACATGATTTCATGCTTTCTGATGTTATTCCTAGCAACTGCCATGATTCAGATCCAAACTGAAATTAAACATTTGAATATAGTGAAAACAAATACATCTTTCTTTGTGAATTCAAACTTTTGTAAAATAGTACTATTTTCAAGCATGCTGCACAAAATTAAATCCACCAGAAAGGTTGGTTATAAAGCCACAAATAATTTAAAAAACAATTTCTGAACTTTTAATAACTGAACAATTGAAAATAAAATGATGAGCCATGAATATCAACCATTGAGAAGCACGTCATCCTGTTGTTTCAGAAAAATGTTGGAAAATATGTTCATCGTATTTCTTCTGGAGCAAAAGCTGAGCTGATTTTACCCTATATAAGCTGATCACCCCATAGATATTAAATTGAGACCGGTGCTACCCAAATAACAAAGATTCCATAATTCTTAAACAATCACATACTGTAATTGTTGGCACTATTCAGAGGGCTCACTGGTCAGTGATTTTAGCCACACTCATAAGGACAGAATTAGATAAATATGTACCCTAAAATAAGTTCATAGCCTGCTTTTTGCAGGGCTGAAACTATGTATTGTGTTAGTAAAAAATATATTTATTTTTCCAAAAATATGTTATTCAGTTGAAAATAATCTAACAACATGTGAATTCAAAGATCATATTAATTCTTGAGAACTGAAGCATATCCTAATAAGATCTGAGACGAGAGACATCCACTTTATTTTCAAACTTCCTAATATTTTTTCCCCCAAGATGGCGGCGCGCTTAGACGCTACGGCTTTGAGCTCCTGGTGTCACAGTAGTAGAGTTAGGCAAAAACTAGCCTATACCCACAGGGAGTTATTAAAGATTGGATCTTCTAGTCGACTAGATATTACCAGCGACTTCCAAAAGTCTCATAATATACCGAATGACATAATAAGACTGCCAGGCTCTCCATGGATCGTTGTTTGGCCTAGGAGGCAGCGAAGAGAGAGGAAGCAGAAGCGGGGATGCAGAGGTGGTTTGCTAGTTCGGTTATGAAAGCAGCCTCACAGACCAGCATTACCAAGCATTTTCCTAACCAACTCTAGATCCTTTGTCCACAAAACCGATGAACTAGAGCTATGGATGGCAGCGAATAAGCTCATTCGTGACTGCTGTGTGATGATCATCACAGAGACCTGGCTTCATCCACTTGTACCGGATGCGTCTGTGGAGCTAACTAACCACACCACACACCGCTTTGACAGAAACAACAACTCTGGTAAAAGCAAAGGTGGAGGACTGTGTATTTACACACATAATAACTGGTGTACCAACAGTAGAGTTGCTTATACACACTGTTCTGCAGACTTGGAATTCTTAACTGTCATTTGTCGGCCATTTTATTTACCTAGAGAGATTTCTGTTACAGTTATAACTGCTGTCTATATTCCACCTGATGCAAATGTTAGCACAGCACTCTCTAAGTTACATGATGCCATCGAGAGGCAGCAGCAAACTTACCCTGAGGGCGCTTTTATCATGGCTGGGGATTTTAATCAAGCCAGTCTAAAGTCTGTTCTCCCTAAGTTTGACAGTATGTGCAGTGTACCACCAGAGGTAAGAATACTCTAGACCATATGTACTCAAACTTAAGACAGGTATATAGAGCAATCCCCCTCTCCCATCTGGGTACGTCTGACCACATCTCTCTGCTGCTGTGCCCAAAGTATATTCCCCTCAGGAAAAGGATACGGCCAGTCTTGAAAACTGTCAAAATCTGGCCAGAGAGAGCACTCTGTCAGTTACAGGACTGCTTTGAGACTACCGAGTGGAGTATATTTGAACACTTGGAGCTGCAAGAATTCACTGACACTGTACTCTCATACATTAAAACATGTACAGATAATGTAACAGTGAATAAACGTATCAGAGTTTACAGCAATCGTAAACCCTGGATGTCAGCAGAGGTACAATCACTGCTGAGAGCCCGAAACTCCGCTTTCAAAGCAGGAAACAAAGACAAATATAATGAAGCCAGGGCAAACTTGAGAAGAGGCATTAAGGCAGCTAAACAGGAATACAAGCAAAAGGTAGAGAAGTATCTGGAAGATAACAACTCAAGACAGGTGTGGCAGGGACTACAACACCTAACCAACTATAAGGGCAATACAAAAAAAATAGCCAATGCTGATGCCCTGCTAGTAGAGGAGCTAAATAGCTTCTTCGCCCGCTTTGAGGTAAAAAGACCAGTCTCTGTGGCTTTATCCCAAAGGCCCTCTAACATCCAGCCACTCACCCTGGATGAACATCAAGTGAGAGCTGAGCTGAAGGCTGTAAATCCCAACAAAGCTGCAGGTCCAGACGGGGTGTTGGGGAAAGTGGTAAAAACTTGTGCTGACCAATTAGCAGGGGTTCTGACAAGGATTTTTAACCTCTCCCTGAAACAGGCTAGAGTCCCATCATGCTTGAAAGCAGCCACCATTATCCCAGTTCCAAAGACAGCAGCCATAAAAAGCTTGAATGACTATAGACCCATTGCACTGACGTCTATAGTGATGAAGTGCTTTGAGAGACTGGTCCTACAACACTTCAGGTCCTGTCTTCCACCAAGTTTTGATCAACACCAGTTTGCGTATAGAAACAACAGGTCGACAGGGGATGCCATCACCATTGCTCTCCATATCGCACTGAGCCACCTTGAGAAATCTGGGAATTATGTCAGAATGCTTTTTATAGATTATAGCTCGGCCTTTAACACCATCCTACCAGGCATTCTCATTGAAAAGTTGACTGATCTGAATTTCCCTCCCCTTACTTGTGAATGGATCAAAGACTTCCTGACCGATCGTCCACAAACAGTAAGGGTTGGGTCCTTTACATCTTCCACACTGAAGCTCAGCACAGGCTCCCCTCAGGGCTGTGTGCTCAGCCCCTACCTCTACTCACTGTATACATATGACTGCATATCCTCTGATCCATCCAACATCATAATAAAGTTTGCAGATGACACAACGGTGGTGGGTCTCATAACTGGAGGGGACGAATCAGCATACAGGGAAGAAGTCCAGAAGGTATCCGCATGGTGCTCAAGAAACAACTAAGGTCTAAATACTAGCAAGACAAAGGAGATGGTGCTAGATTTCCGGAGGCACAGAGAGGAACCTGCCCCACTGTATATTGAGGGGGGTTGTGTGGAGAGGGTTTCCTCTTTTAAATTCTTAGGAGTGCTTATTAGCCAAGATCTCACCTGGAAAAAGAACACGTCTCTGGTGATTGGAAAAGCTCAACAGAGACTTCATTTCCTTAGAGTCCTGCGGAAAAATCAGGTGGAACAACGGCTGATGACCTCTTTCTATCGGTCCATCATAGAAAGTGTCCTCACATATTGTATCACAGTGTGGTATGCTGGTTTAACAGTTGCGGAGAGGAAGGCACTACAGAGAGTGATCAATTCGGCACAAGAAACCATCGGTTGCCCTCTGACATCACTGGATAACATCGCCAGATCTCGCTGCTTTAGCAGAGCAAGGAAGATTCTCAAAGATGATTCACACCCTGGTTGGTATCTCTTTGCCCTTCTACCATCAGGCAGAAGATATCAAAGAATAGCCAGCCGAACAAACAGGTTTAAAGATAGCTTCTATCCTTGGGCTGTGAAACTTTTTTTTTTTTAAATAGATATTTTTATTTTATTTTCGATTTTCAAAGTAAATAACAACATATATACTGTTACATAGCCAACATCATATTATATTATTAAATGTTTACATCATTCCATTTTACCATCATTTCATTTTACCATCAACACCCAGAAAACTCCCAGAGGGCTCTTCTGCTCTCCATACACCATATTTGTGCCTTATCCATCATTTTCTTTCCCCTTTCTCCTCCTCCCTACCTCCTTTCTTCCCTCTAACGCCCTCCCCTTCTCTACTTCCCCTTCTTCTCTCCTTCTCCTCTCTCCCCTTTCCACTCCTCCTTTCTCTTCTCCTCTTCTCCTCTTCCCCCTCTTTGCCCTCTCTCCTTTTTCTCTCTTCTTCCCTTACCTCTCTACTCCAAACTCTTCATCTCATTTACTTGGTGTATTTCGGCCTCGGAGCCAGTTCTATTTTGTGTTGATGGTATTTTATAATTTAAGATTTATCGCTCAATTTTCATATCAATTATTACAATTCTTATGTCTCAGTCCCAAATCTTGCTAGTTGTTTTAATACCCTTTTAAGTAAAGCCTAATTGTATAATAACGTTCTATTTATAAAACCAAACAAAAAAGAACAAAAAACAGTATAAATAAATTTAAATAAATTTAAATATAAGAAGGCCTAATCGGGTATCCATAAATTCTGTGCCTTCCAGGAGTGGTTATTATTCATGGGTTATCTCATTTTATTAATTTTAAATCTAACAATTTATCCTGTGATTCAATATCAGTATCCACAAGTCTTATCAAGTATTCTAGCCTCAATCTATTTTTTCTTTAATAATATCTTTAAATCCTATTTACTATTAATATCCCTTATTTAATCCCTTCATATCTCTATAGATTCCATATCTATAGGCTGTGAGACTTTTAAATTCAACCGCAATCACTCCATGCACATGCTAGTTTTTTCTTTTTTCTTTTCTCTCTTTTTTGTTTCTGTTATAATTTTGCACCAGTGAAGTTAAAACCAATTTCATTGTAATTTTTACAATAACAATAAAGATTATTATTATTATTATGATGATGATGATGATGAATCCAACTAAATCCAAAAAATAACAACCAAGACATTATTCAACATGTACCCTAATGTTGCAAAGCTAAAAATAACCTTGTGCAGTGGATTCTTCCCACTTTTGACTCAAAAGAGCATTGAAGAACACACACAATTTAAACATAGTAGTACATTTTAAAAAGAAAGGAAAGGAGCAGTGTTTCCATCTGAATGATTTATTTGATCACAAAGAAGTTAAACCAAGGTTAGCCTCTGTCAGGATGCAAGTGACAATGATTTGTTACTTCTATTTGTTGTAGTATGGAAAACTATATTGATGAAGACTTCTTTATTATTTAAATATATAAAGCTGTCCAACTGAATAGCTATATAATGAACTGTAATTCTTTCTATCCTGGTCTTTAAATCATATGCATCTTACTTCGAGGCACAAAATTGCAAGGGAAAGCACATAATAACAGTTTAGGATATTTTTCACTGATTTGTAAAAGTTTCTTTGTTTGGTCACAGTTAGCACTAGTATCCTAGCTGGCTTATTTTTCACTGAGATTTTTGCATAGGATGGGAATTCTGAGCATAGCCTCCTTCCCTAGCTTCTACCTTTCCTCACTTATTGGATGAAA
This sequence comes from Rhabdophis nuchalis, assembly GCA_039707465.1. Lineage (NCBI taxonomy): Eukaryota > Metazoa > Chordata > Lepidosauria > Squamata > Natricidae > Rhabdophis > Rhabdophis nuchalis. The sequence continues at coordinate 76,651,514 of CM077648.1, forward strand.
AGATGACTTCAGTTATTCAGGATGTCTGCTTTAGTTCATTGTTTTGCATATAAAAAGGGTTTAATAAATATTTGCATTCAAGAATCAGTTAACTATTCCTAAGAGTCCTCTGCAAGCAATAGTTTTGTTTTATCTTTTCAAGGTGATACCTGACAGCATCTTTGTTGAAACTGTCCACAATCACATCAGTTTGTAGAACTCTGGACTTTATTTTTAGTGGCAGATTCCTTGAAAGGGGCATGAACAATGGAATTTTCAGGGCTAAGTTGCTTCAAAGTTTTGTGTGACTGTTTGGGTAAAAATTAGAGATGGAAAGAGTTCTCTGGTGCTGCAAAGTAAAGAGAACTGAAGAACATAGGTTCAGATTGAACCTAAGCTGTTCCTATATCTGGGTTCTTCTTTGGTGCTAGTGTTATGTCTAGAACAGGTTTGAAATTTGGGGTCCTTTTGGATTTGCAGTTTCTGCTTGGTCATGCCTTGGGGGGGGGGGGAGAGCTGCCTCAAATCTGTTAATTCCAATTAGTCAAGAATGCTGAAACCATGTCTTAACTGGCTCTTCACACTGTGAGCATATTATATCTATACTGCAGGCCCTGCACCTGTTACTAGGTTAGTTCTGAGTATCTGTGCTGGTGTTAATCATGGTTTGGAGCATGGGCATGTTCTCAAACAGATACAGTCTGACTTATTAGTTCATGTAGGGAGAGGTCTCTGTTCATCCCCCACATTTCTAAGATGTCAGGGTGCTTTAAATGTTCAGGTTGTAGTTTCACAATTAGCCCCAAATCCTTCTCCTCTTAGATTTCTGTCTTTCTATAACATCTAGAAGTTGTAAAATTTCACTAAATTTCCCATTATAATTGTTGCAGCCTTATTAATGAATACAATTTGGGGAATATTTATACTCATCTTTAACCCAATTCTATGAAATGTAACAGTTATAGACTTTATAAGAGATGAACTATTATATTTTTTTTAAAAATGTGTCTTTTATTAATAGACAGGAACCAGATATGAAGAAACACTGATTAAAATAGAATTAGGGAATCTATCTATCATCTATCTATCATCTACCTACCTACCTACCTACCTACCTACCTACCTACCTACCTACCTACATCTATCTATCTATCTATCTATCTATCTATCTATCTATCTATCTATCTATCTATCTATCTATCTATCTATCAGGGGTGGGTTCCTGCCAGTTCTAATCTCTTCTATAGAAGAGGTTCCATAAATCTACAATGCTGTTTAGAACCAGTTCCAGCTCCCCCCCCCCATCCACACATCATCAAGTTGAAGAGCAAGAGGAGGAATTCTGGGAGTTGAGGTCCACAAGTCTTAAAGCTGTCAAGTTTGAACACCCCTGGGGGTTTTTTCCCTAAAGGGTTAGGGTTGCAAGGGTCTTGTAACTTGACAGCTTTAAGACTTGCGTGCTTCAAATGCCAGAGTTTCTGAGCCAACATTTTGGTTGCTAAGCAAGAGCGTTATTAAGTGAGTTTCACCATTTTACAAGTTGGCCATGGCCACCCAGTCACATGACTGCCAAGCCACTCCCACTCAGTCACATGGCTGATGAGCCACTTCCATCTGGTCACATGGCCATCAAGCCACTCCCACCCGGTCAATTGGCCGGCAAGCCACTCCCACAAAGCAGGCCACACCTACAAAAGAGGTTCTAAAAAAATTTGAAATCCACCACTGCTATCTCTCTCTCTCTCTCTCTCTCTCTATCTCTCTATCTCTATCTCTATCTCTATCTCTGCCTACCTACCTACCTACCTATTTATCTAATTTATAACTCAACCTTCCTCAAAAATATTTTAAGTTACTTTTATATCAGTTTAGCCTTTTTTTTAGGGAATGTTTCCAACAAAATATTGTCAGTTTTTTAATTAAGGTTTTAGACATGTTCTTCCCATTTTATGTGATTTTGAAAAGGTCTCTTTAAATCATTTATGACAGGTCTATACATTCCCATCAAAATGTTGCAATGATTTACTTAAAGGGAGGTATTGCTCTATTTTTCAATGGTTTGCTCTGGGCAGGTGCTTTTGTCCCTTCCAGCTGAAACATGGGCTGATGGAATTCGACAGGACTTCCCCTTCAGTGGCATGCTAAATCAAATGAGTTAGACTTATCTTTTGGTGGAGGCAGATATAAATGACAAGCAACTGCCAGCCCACAGCTGCCCTTCTGCAATAATTATCTAGCTTTGACAGAATGCACTTTTTCAAAAAACCAAGGAAATATATTTTTTATGCATTTGGATTTTTCTCCCTACATGATCTTTTACTTCTAAATTAGTTACTGCTTGCCCCCAAAAGGACTGAAGAATATAGAACTTTACCAGAGCCAATTTAGCCTAGTGGTTAAGGTACCAGACTAGAAACTAGGATGAAAGGCAGCTGGGTGACATTTTGGCTAGTCACCCTGTCTCAGACCAACTCACCTCACAGGATTGTTCTTGTGGAGAAAATAGGATGAGGAAGGTATATTAGATATGTTCTGTAAAAGTAATTAAAGGGGAGAATATCTAAAATAAAAATAAATTTTCCAGAGAACATCATGATTAGATTTTTCTAATAGCTAAATTGAACTTTGGGGAGGATGGGGACTCAGCTTCATTCAAAGCAACGGCAATTTCACAAGATAGTTTGTCTTGAGGGTTTTTTGGCTTTGTCAATCAAATCTACTACAAATCCAGAGAAATTTGCTAGATTAAGAACTGTTGGAATGCTCAGCCCCAAAGAGAGATTAAGCATTGGAGCTGCCTAATTCATCATCAGATCATATGAAAGGTACTGTAATCTCCTCTCAAGCATTTCTTTGGAAAAACCATAAGAATAGCACTGGTAGGTAAACACAGAAAGATGCAAGCAACTTTTAATTTTTCCATGTAAATAGCACTTGGGATTAATTTTAATGTTAAAAATTCAGTTGCACTGACTCTTAGTTCATTGTAATTTACTGCATGCAAGGAACAACAGGCTATAAAGTTATGGCTTTCTTTGGCATTGCCTCTTTATTACTCTGCCTGATCCTGTTTGTTAGAGTGCTAACTTTCTTCCCATTTTTGGACATGCGGATATGTCAACTGTAGTTTAAATAAATAAAATATGTAGCTCATCACTGAATGATGAGAATCCCCATGTTTATCAGTGCTATAAGCAGCCATAAGGAACCATTCTTCTACAAACAAATACTTGCAAGACAAACATGGCTATTATCTCCCCCACGTCAACTCTCTGGTATACCAACCTATAATGGCTTAGCTATAGCAATAAGTCAAAATCAAGACCCAGTGGAACAGAAAAGTATAAACCAAAAACTACATCTGTAGAAGGAGGCAGACTTTTTCATCCATCCTACTTAATCATTTATTTAATTATGATTTATGTAATAAAATACAATTGACTGAATTTGCATAACACCTTAAGTTATTAACTGATTCATAAGCAAAATAATTTGTTGCTTATTTTAAGATTTCCTATTTAATATGATGAATTTTTTGATAACTTTCCACAGGTTTTTAATAAAGGAGGAATGATGGTTTGGTAGCTAAGAAGCTCCAGCTTTCAAATATTCAGATATTTTGCAGATCACCAGAAAAACATAAGACAGCAATTAAATGTGAATAAAAAGAGTTGTGATACAGATTTATTTAATTCCCTTTTTATGCAGAAAGAGGTGAGAATCTTGTTCTTGCTTCAAGATTGTCAATAGTTTAGGCAAGTCAGAAAATTAATGAAAGGCTTTTTTTTTACTTCTTCTTGATTAGCTGAAGGCAAAACATTAATTGACATTACTTCATGTGTTGTCAACATTCTGCAGTTAGCAGAACAAAGTTTATTTTGCAAGACTGGTTCAAGGTATTTGACAGAATATGGATATAAAAATAATGCCAGGTGAAAATGACTTTCAGCCCACCACGACTTCCCTAGCTTGACTGTCTTTATAGAGGCAACATTTTGCCTTTATTTCATCTAAAATGAAAAGTCCTGCAAAGTCACGTGTAAATTTGATGCATCTCTGTTGAATTTAATCTTCATTACATAAATTATTTATAGCATTTTTGCATTGTTTCAAGGCCTTGTTTCACATTCATTTGAGTGTCAGTTTCTCATCCTCCAAGATTTAAAAAAATGTTTTTTAAAAAAATATTTATTAAATAAATCAGAAACACCTTTCAGAACAGTTATAAGATTTTGTTTTAAGAAAGACAAATTCAAAGTATTTTATTTCGTCTGAAATGAAGATGTGACATTGAATTTGTCAATCACGTCTCTTATGCCGTTTAATATTTAATTTTGATGAAATCTTTGGCATGCTTAATAAGACAATTAAGTTACATTCATTAAGCTGGAAAGCAGGGACTGAACCTAGATATTGGTGGTATAGGCTTTCCTGCCTAGGTTGGGCTAGCAGACTTCAAAGGTCCCTTCCAACTCTTGTTATTCTGTTATTGTTATATCCTGATGGTATCGTGAGGTTCACATTCACTCAGATACAAATTGGTATGTTAATGATTATTTTTTATGAAATAGTCAAACACCAAAACTTTCTGTTTTAAAGCTACAGCACTCGTGTGATAATGCAGATGTACATTTTCATGATTTTACATTACACTATTGGAATATTTGTTAACACCAGTAAGGTAGTGAGTTGAAATTATATAGAATATGGTTCGTTATGGACTAGCTGAAGTATTATTATTTGGCTTTCCTGAAATCTTGGCAAGTACTTGATTCCTGGTATAATAAGAATTATGTTATATTCCCCACATTTAAGGCAAACACATTTGGACATTATTTGGTTTGAAACTTAAAATTTGATTCTCATGAGAATTATTTTGGAATAATCCATGTTTAAAAGTAGTTTTAAAACATTTTGGAAAATATTTTGGCCAGGTAAGTCTATGCTTAATTGGGTAACACAACTTTCTAAATTTATTTATTTATTTATTTATTTAAATTTATATCCCGCCCTTCTCCACCGAGGACCCAGGGCGGCGCACAGGAAATTTAAAAGACATACAAAATACAATAAATATAATTTAAAAAACTATTAAATAACCCTATCCTGCGCTAAAACCAAAATTTAAAAACCCAATTTAAAACTACCTAAAAGTCCCCATGGGAGGTTAGGCTAGGCCGGCTTGTTGAAACAAATATGTCTTAAGACATTGGCGGAAGAGGCGGAGGTCGGTGATGGTACGTAATTCAGGGGGTAGGTCATTCCAGAGGGCTGGACCCGCCACAGAGAAGGCTCTTCCCCTGGGTGTCGCCAGTCGGCATTGTCCGGCCGACGGCACCCTGAGAAGGCCCTCTCTGTGGGAATGTATTGGTCTGAGGGATGTATGGGGCAGGAGGCGGTCTCGCATATAACTAGGCCCCGAGCCATGGAGCGCTTTAAAGATGGTCGTCAAAACCTTGAAGCGCACCCGAAAGGCCACAGGAAGCCAATGCAGCTCGCGCAGGATAGGTGTTATGTGGGAGCATCTAGTGGCTCCCGTAATCACCCGCGCGGCTGCGTTTTGGACTAGCTGTAGCTTTCGAGTGCACCTCAAGGGAAGCCCCATGTAGAGAGCATTACAGTAGTCGAGTCGGGACGTCACGAGAGCTTGAGTGACTGTGCGAAGGGCAGCCCGGTCCAGTAAGGGGCGCAATTGGCACATCAGGCGTACCTGATGAAACGCCCCCCTGGCCACGGACACCACATGGTCCTCCATGGACAGCCGGGAATCCAGGAGGACACCCAAATTGCGCGCCCTCTCCACGGGGGCCAGTGTTTCGCCCCCAATGGCCAGAGTTGGAGTAATCTGGCTGAACCGGAGTGCCGGAAACCACAGCCACTCAGTCTTGGCAGGGTTGAGCTTGAGTTTGTTACCACCCATCCAGATCCGTACGGCTTCCAAACACCGGGACAGCACTTCGGCGGCATCGTTGGGGTGGTTTGGGGTGGATATGTACAGCTGAGTGTCATCAGCGTACAGGTGGTACTCCACCCCAAAACCACGGATGATCTCACCCAAATCAGGTAGCTCAAGTCTGAATTATTTACAAGTGAAAAGCTCTCTTATGTTCATGGCTTTTTATAAAACTGCTGAATGGATGCCTCAGGATACTACTTTAGTTTCCTTGCTTTAACACAATCCCAGGCTCATGTGATTAAAATTAAGTAGAACGAGAGATTCCTAAACTAGTAACTAGTAACTAGATTCCTAAACTAGTAAACTGAGCAAGACATACTTATCTCTGGATATTCTGCAATGATCCCTCAGCATCATAATATAGTTGATTATTCCATGAAAGGAAAGAATGGAATTTGCTCACTTGAACTGATAAGATGTTGCATAATATTATGCTTATTCATTTTATAAAATAAAGTAATTTTCATTTCAAACTGGTTCATTTGTTTCAATGGGAGAGAGGGAGAGAAAGAAATCAGTAATCATTTGCAGTAAAAGAAAACATTACAAAATATTACTTAAATTGTTATTTATTAATATGTTTCGGTTTTAAGAAACATTTTCTGGTTCACTGAAGCAAGAAAATGCAGCATTATTCATTAGCAAAATACAAAATACAATATTATTAACTAGCAACAACAATAGTGAAGGTCAGGTATACACCTTGCACTGGTCATTATCATTGAATAAATGTCAAATACACATAAAGACTACTGTACCAAGTTCTGACAAACTACAATAAGTGGCTGAGTTGTTATCATATACTAAACCTTAATCAAACAAAGTACAATGTGACTTCATGCAACATGTCAACCTGTGAAGCCAGACCTCTATTTTAATTTATTCTCCGAGTTTAAAAATCATGTTTGGGAAACTGAATCATTTGATCCACAGAGAAGGAAGTGCACCTACATGAGTAATCACATTGAAATAAGAGCACTTAGACATATTAAGCTATTTTCTCTTCCAATCTAATTCATGGAGAACAAGGGTATCCATGGCTATCATTATGGATGCCCTCCGGGATGGAGAGATAGGCAGGATGTCTCTCAATGCCATTTGCAGGGAATCATAAGCAGGTGAAGACATCTGCTTGGGAAGACCCTGAAGCAAATGGGGAGCCACTGTGTGAGACAGAATGCTGAACTGGACGGGCTGTGGCCTGTTCCAGCAAGGCTATTCTTATGTTCTTATGTTCTTATGTTCTTATGTTCTTAAATGCAGTTACCTGTGAAGACCATCTGAAACTGTCAAGCAGTCCAGAATTCAACAGTGCACACACTTCTCATGCCTAGTGTTTTGCTCATGTCACACCACTGCTGCATGCGTTGTACTGACTTCAAGGTTCTTTAAGATGTAATTCAAGATGCTGGTTGTTTGTTTGTGTTTTTTTGTTTGTTTGTTTGTCACCTCTCCCACTATGCAGAGTGACTCTTAGCAGCTTACGACTATATAAAAACATAAATATAAAAGCATTAGAAACATTAAAATTAAGAGGAGTTAAATAAGTGTTAAAAACCAGGAGCAACAGGTAGTACGGGGATGGAGTTTTGTCTCTTATTCAACCAACCACTTCCAGCATAGTACACACTCAGCAGTTGTTAGGGGATATCTCCATTGGGAGACAGAACGTTGTGCTGCAGAATATGCAGCTAGAGAAATGTTGCTAGTAAACACACAAATAGTAAACCAGACACTGTTAGTAAAAACAAAATAGCTTTACTAGTGTTGTAAAACTATACTACTGCTTCACAAACAGTGATAGTAAATTGAGTCAAACAAAGTCTTAACAAATAGTAGCTTGCTTACAGTCAGTAAGCCACAATCTTCCTTCTTCCTTCTTCCCACACAGTTAGTCACAGCACAGGAACAAGCAATTATCAGTAGATAGATCTTCAAGCAGAGATATCAGCAAATCCGGCAGAGAGAGAGTGTGTGTTCTGCTGGCTTCCTCTTATAGTTGAAGATAATTACATTCTCTAATTGCCGCCTCTAACATTCCAACATCCTTAAAGCCACCATGACCATTTGGCTCTGCTGGCTGGAGAATTCTGGGAGTTGAAGTCCACAAGTCTTCAAGTTGCCAAGTTTGGGAACCCCTGATATATTGCCTACCCAACTCTAGGAGTCTACTCTAATAGCAGTGACTCAGGCCAAGCAGCAGAGCCAGGTTTTAAGGCGCTTCCAGAAAGCCAGAAGAATGTAAGCAATCTCATCTTCAGTGGCAAGATGTTCCAGAAAGCAGTGGCCATAGAAGAGAAGGCTCTTTTCCTTGATCTTGCTAGCAAAATTCCTTGGCTGAGTGTCCATAGTATCCATTCTTCTGCTGGAGTGAGTGAGGCAGGCCAATCCCATTGGTGTGAGACAGTTTCTCAGATAACCTGGTACCATACCATGAAGGGATTTAAAGGTGATAATCAACACCTTGAATTGGACCTGAACGCAAACTGGCTACCAATGCAGTTTGCATAACAGCTCCAGCCTAGGAGTCTGCAGAACAATCTGTGCCACTGCATTCTGAACCAACTGTAGCTTGCAAATATTCTTAGCTATCACATTTGAAGCCTTGAATGACACAGGGGCCAAGCTGTTTGAGCGACTGCCTATTTTAAGGAAATACACCCATCTCACCAAACTGAATAGATTTGGGATACTAGACTTACCTGTATTACTTGTGGCCCAGGGGTGGGTTCCTGCCAGTTCTAGCCTCTTCTATAGAAGAGGTTCCACAAATCTACAGTGCTGTTTAGAAACAGTTCCAGCTCCCTCCCCCCGCCCATCCACCCATCATCAAGATGAAGAGTGAGAGGAGGAGTTGAAGTCCATAAGTCTTAAAGCTGTCAAGTTTCAACAGCCCTGGGGTTTATTTTTCCTAAAGGGTTAGAGGCACAAGGGTCTTGTAACCTGACAGGTTTAAGACTTGTGTGCTTCAAATGCCAGAGTTTCTGAGCCAACATTTTGGTTGCTAAGCAAGAGCGTTGTTAAGTGAGTTTCACATTTTACAGTTGGCCACGCCCACCCAGTCACATGATTGCCAAGCCACTCCCACCCAGTCACTTGGCTGCAAGCCACTCCCACAAAACACGCCACCCCTCCAGAAGGGGTTCTAAAAAGTTTTCAAACCCACCACTGCTGTGGTCATTTGATGGAACCTGGAACTAACCTTTTTCTGTACTAGCATCTACTCTATGAAATAGCCTCCATCCAAGATACAGAAGGCCCCTAACCTCCTTGCTTTCCACATGACTGTGGGCCAGGATGAGAGATAAGTCTAGCGTTTGTGTTCTTGAGATGGAGTATTAGGGCAGTAGTGCTATACGAGAGTTTTAATTTAGTTGTATTTGTTGTTATATGTATTCTGGCTTATCAACCTAGGCTTTTTATATATAACTTGAGCAGCCATATAATTTTTTTAAAAATAGACAAATCATATTTACCTTCAAAAATCAAAGCACTTATACTTTTAAAAATACTTTTTTTGTTTCTGTGCAGCTTTCTCAACTTTGCACAAATGTTTGGATACCTCTTTCCAACAGACATTTCGTACAATGACAGGCAGTGCTGGGCCTTGGCAAGGTTAACATGAGCCAGTAAATCATTAAATGGGCAGTCATATGGGCTTGATGTATCATACAATGGGCCATATGATTAGTCTGTGGGTTTGTGAATTGTATGAATGGGGTCACTTAGTTATGTTCAGCATGGATAAGCATGTCATGTGGACAGCTTTTCTCCTCCATTTGATGCAAGAGACTTTACATGACAGATCGGGGGTGGGCAAACTTTGCAACTTTAAGTCTGAAGGACTTCAGCTCCCAGCAAAGCTGGCTGGAGAAGTCTGGGAGCTGAAGTCCTTCAGACTTAAAGTTGCAAAGTTTGCCCACCCCTGTGCCAAATCATACTATATAAAGCTCAGAGAAAAGCTTGTTATATTTATTTTGCATTTGTTCACAAGATAGCTGGACTCTGTTCTGCTTGCACAATAGCTGAGGCATCAACATAAAGACAGTTGGTAAGAAACAAGGTGCAGCCTTTTTCCTCTGATACCTGCAGGATTTTTCTTGCTTACCATCTTTTTTTGCTATTTTGTAAGGCCTGTAACCTTTTTACTCCTCCGGGCACACACATTCAGGTCAGCTACCCAATCACCATTTCCTTTGCTTCTTTCCCATGGCAACCATCTTCTTTCAACAGGCTGTGATTGCTTGAAACATCCCAGCTTTTCCCTTCCTGTCATTCTGCCTATTCGATCTTGTTGCCTTAATCTCATCATATCTTTTCTAGTGTTCTCAGCATGAGATGGTTTCAAAAAGTTCCTTTCTTCAGTTTTGATGCTTTGCTCCTACAGCCTTTGAAGCTGTAAATAGGTTAATGGAATTCATATGTTCAGCTCTTAGTTTTAGGGGCAGCACTGCTAAAATCATCATCATAGCTCTAGAAAGGTAATTCTATATAGAAGACAAAATATTCTTTTGAACATTTTTTCCTAGAAGCACTTTCCTGTTATGGTCAGTAAAATTCAAAAATATTATTTAAGTTCTGCTCCATTATTGGCTCAGGACTGAATGTGTTATTTGGACTATAAAACACTATGTGTGTAGAACTATATGTAGAAACGATGGTGGGGGAAATTCTCCATCAGTAACAAGGCAGAATTTACAATGCTACATATTAAACAAAATGCTGAAGGATATCATGTGAATTTCTATTAAAAAAATAACTGGAGAACTTGTGTGCCTCCAAATGCTGATGAATTACAGCTTTCACAATCTCTCACTATTAGCATTGCTAGCATAACTTACTAGGAAGTTATGATTCAGAAGCATCAATTTGCTTAAAAGATGGCGAAAAAGAAACATACAAACAATAGCTCCTGTAGATTGCTTGTCAATGAAAGCTAAGTTTCTAAATCAGGGTGAAACAACTATCTTCATGATTTATTCCAGTGATGGGTTACAACCAGTACACCCCAGTACGGGTATATCGGTGCCTGCCGGGAGCACCAGGTACCGTTCCGATACGGTGCTCCGGAGGGCCCATCCGCCCGCCCATGCTCCTTACCGGTATTTGAAGTTGTTGTGGCTTCTATGCAGGCACACGGAACGCATGGCGCCTGCGCACTGCTCCACCAAGCAGCTAGAGCATCGCGGGCAATAGGTACGCATGTGCACACTGGGCACATGTGCACGTGTGCTGCACAGGTTCATGTGGTGGCCGTCCCATCCTGTTGCACCATCGCGGCTGCACCGGGATCCAGAACCCACCGATTTATTCATACACTTCAATGACTTCTGAGCAAAGTATTTATTTTTGGTGTAGATGTAATATATTGTCCTTTTAATTATATTTCACATAGGGGTGTATTTTCGATTTTATAGAATAAAAAGATTTATGACCTTTACTTTGGTCTTTTTTTTAAACCCAAAGCTTTACTGTTATTTCAGAACTGTGGTTGCTTCTTACTTCGAGTGAGCCAAGGTGAAGTCCAAGTAACCCAGCACTAATTGTGTTGGCCATAGAAGAGCTCAATACATGTCTACCAAATTGCTCACTTCATGGCACATTTTTAAAAAAGAGGGATCCCCGCATCCCGTTTTCTATCTCTATTCTGCTGCCTCTGTGTACTTAAAAGATAACAGCTGGAACAACCAAAAGCCAGTCCTTTGGGGAGTATTCATGCCAATTACCCATGCTATTATTTTCCAGTGACCCTTTTAACATAGATAGTAGTTACTATGATTTCTTCCCTATGGTTCATTTTTCTCTCTTTCCTTAGCTTTGCTTGCCTTGTCTTATTTTGCCAGTTAACTCATATTATTGTTTATTGATGTCTAATAAATAAGCCGCAAGCTATATTTTTGGCTAGTGATATAAACTGAATATGGAGATTGCTTGTGTTGGATGCAAACTAAGCTGGAAAGTGTCCATAGTCATTTTCCAGAAAATTGGAATGGGGCTGTCTAGCCTTTTCCTGGGGTGGGGTGGGGGGAGAACTACCAGCTGTGTTGACTGCCATACTGCTGTTTCTTATTTTTATTTTCTTATTCTTATTTTCTTATTTTTTCTTATTCTTATTCAGCATTCAAGATGGCAGCGCGCTTAGGCGCTGCGACTTTGAGCTCCTGGTGTCACAGTAGAGTTAGGCAAAAACTAGTCTATACCCGCAGGGAGTTATTAAGTTATTATTAAGTTATTATTAAAGATTGGATCTTCTAGTCGACTCGATATTACCAGCGACTTCCAGCAGTCTCATAATATACCGAGTGACATAGTAAGACTGCCAAGCTCTCCATGGATTGTTGTTTGGCCTAGGAGGCAGTGAAGAGAGCCGAAGCAGAAGCGGGGATGCAGAGCAAGTTTGCAAGTTCGATTACGGAAGCAGCCTCACAGACCAGCATTACCAAGCATTTTCCTAAGCAACTCTAGATCCTTTGTCCACAAAACCAATTAACTAGAGCTATGGACGGCAGCAAATAAGCTCATTCGTGACTGCTGTGTGATGATCATCACAGAGACCTGGCTTCATCCACTTGTACCAGATGCGTCTGTGGAGCTAATTAACCGCACCACACACCGCTTTGACAGAAACAACAACTCTGGTAAAAGCAGAGGTGGAGGACTGTGTATTTACACACATAATAACTGGTGTGCTAACAGTAGAGTTGCTTATACACACTGTCCTGCATACTTGGAATTCTCAACTGTCATTTGTCAGCCATTTTATCTGCCTGGAGAGATTTCTGTTATAGTTGTCACTGCTGTCTATATTCCACCTGATGCAAATGTTAGCACAACGCTCCAACCAATTTCATTGTATTTTTATTTTATTTTATTACAATGACAATAAAGATTATTATTATTTACTTTATTCATAAAACATGAAACTCAGCCAACTGAACATTTAAAAATGCATATTACAAATACTATTGACTGGTGCTAATTGTTGATAGTTTGCTGCCAGCATACTATACAATAAAGATGATGATGATGATGATGATGATGATGATGATGATGATGATGATGATGATTATCCCATGTTTACAAAGCAAAGAGAGGAGGTGGTCTAATTAGACCCATTCTATACTAAAGTGTTTCTCAACCTTGGCAACTTGAAGATGTCCGGACTTCAATTCCCAGAATTCCCCAGCCAGCATTCGCTGGGAGTTGAAGTCCAGACATCTTCAAGTTGCCAAGGTTGAGAAATACTGCTATCCTATATGGCCAAGCAGGAGTTAGTGGCAGATGGCAACAGCTACATTTCCTAGAAAATTGTTTCATCTGTGAGCAGGTTCCATGGAAAAACATCTCTCTCTCCAGATTGTAACTGATAAGAATCAGATGAGAAAAACATATTCGGGTGATTTCATGATGTGCGCTTATTGAGGGTAAAGATGTATCGATTTTGACTGCTTGACATCTGCAAGCCAGAAATAGACTGAACCATTTTTTGTTGTAACAAAGGACACCGATTTCTATCTCATAATATCTCTTTGGCATTTGGGAAGAATAGCTGCATTATCTGAAGGAAGATGACAGCAAATTTCAAATAATCCTCCAAAAGGGAGCAATGCATGTACATGCCTATCAAGAAATCTTTGTTCAATAAATTTATACATTTTCTTTCATATTCAGTATTAAAGGTATAGATCACCTATTTTTATAAGACGTTAACACAACTATGTATGTTAACTTTTGCACACTAATTGTATGCTCTGATTAAATCTTTTAGGAAACATTTGAAGTTTTCATAAATATAGACAATAGAGATACACTTGAAAGAACTATTACTATATTGGACAAGAAGAGTAGATTACATATATTATAACAATATAAAGATTCATAGAACAAGATATAACTGTGCACGTTATAGATATGGTTATGTTAATGTAAAAGGAAAGAACAATTAGCAGGAGTTGTAGCTTTCTTAATGGAATTGTTTTCCTAAAAAAGCTAGAAAGATATACACACAAAAAAGGTGCTTACAAAGACGGTTGATTAGAAAGGATAAGAATCTATGCTAAGTCATTGCTGGGATCCTACAACTCTCCAGACAGTTGGCTGTTGTGTACTGCTCTGCATAGCCCAAAAGCCTAAGGCAGCAAACAGCCACATAATATCTCCCAAACATGCTTGCAAATTGTATTAAGTTTTGAAACATGTATTAATATTAAATATCTGTAGAATTATCATATCAAACTGAATGTTGATCATATCACTGCCCTTGTTAACATGGCTATTATTCAGAATTTCTGATTCCTTTGGATCTGTGATATTTCTGAGTTTTTGTTTACAACTTTACCATTCCTACTAATCTGGCAAAGGCAAGTGAATTGCATGTCCATTCCACTTTTTGCATGTCATCTTTATTTGTATATACTACAAGCAGCCTTTTAATATTGGAAAGCCATAATCTTTTCACCCTCTATTTCAAATGCAAAAATACAGAAATTTTCTCTCAAATAAGCTGCTTCACTTACAAAGTCCAATATATCCAATAAATTTTCTGCTATATATTGTTGCTAGGTTACCAACAACTTCCTTCAAGTGATAACATGTCACACTTGAACTTGTTACACAGAAGTAAAGATTACAGTAAAAGGATTAGTCATAGCCCTTCCTTTCAAATCTGCTGGTGCTCCCTACCTAAAATTCCCCCATAAAATTCTTCTAGTTTTTCTGATATTAAATTATACAGTATTTGATATATTGTTGGATTGCCCTTAAAAATGCACATAATTCTTTGCTAACTCTGTAAATGATGACAATATTAATGAAAGTATTTCTAAGCAGAGCTGCTAGTAACTGTTGATCTTCATTATTCCAGTAGACTAACTTCCTTTGAGAAATATGAGAAGGATCAGTATGAAGGGGAAAAATGAGACAACATTTTCGGAAAATATAGTTTAAATTTAGGTTTCAGTGACCTAAAATAAATTCAGCAATGCCCTCTCTGTTAGAGCAAGTCCTGGTATTAAGACAATATGTCATGTAGCTGCTCTGACATAAGTGCTTTTTCATATATCATTAAGAGCACTGTTATAAATATCTGAACTTCTGAACTTCTTTAACATTATCTAGACTAAGCTCACATGGCATGACATCCTTAATTTATTCAGAGATAGAGATCAGTGTATTATATGAATACATAAAGTTCATCAAATGTGGTGTTAGGAGGACAAACTTTTGACCCAATGTAGTCCCTCTTTCACCATTTATTTGGGGTAAGTAGCCGTCCCTGGTCAGTTGTATAATCTGAACCCAATTAACAATGGGGAAGTTGCCATGTTCTGCCTGCTCAGTTCTTCAAGAAAGAATTTGGACTAGAGAGCAACTGGAGAAGCCAGGGGCTTTATTATATAATTCATTACCAAATTATTACAGCCAGCAAACACATTTTCCTTATACTAATTAACTGAATAGGCCAACTACATATCACCAATTTAGGTTACCTTCAGCCATACTTTCTCACGTAAGCCTGAAAATATTCAATCATAAATATAATAATTAACACTATTTGAGAATTGTGTTTGCATTCCTAATGTAGATCATGGAAAAGCCACTGGATGTTCTGCTTGCCTATCAATTCTGGTTATGAATTAGGAATGTTTTCTAGTTTAGTTTAGTTTAGTTTATTTACATTTATATCCCGCCCTTCTCCGCAAAGGACCCAGGGCGGCGTTACTACATTACTTGCATGTATTTTCTTTTTCTTCCTTTGTGGATTTATTGTAGCTGGGGATAATTTTTCTTTGTTGTTGATAATATCTGGGTGTGGGATTTTTCAGTTCTCTCTCTGGCATCTTCTGTTATTCTTTCTTACAGTATTCTTTCTATTACCTACATTTAGATTACAAGTTCTTTGTGGCAAGAAAATTATGGATTTGTTTCAAGTTGGCTTTTGACCATAGAAAGAGAAATCCATTCAAGGATTTTGTGTTTAGCCTCACATAAAATAGATCTCAAATAAATTTCAGCAGAAGATATCAGAGAGAACTCTTTCCATAGGTCTGTATTTGATCCTTGCTGCTTCACACCCTCTGAGACCTACAATATTTCTTCTTTTAAGGATAGCATAAGGTTGGCCAAGTTTTGGCAAGGGAGATAATGTTGTAGGAATTTAGGTGATAAGACATGCAGGATCTGACAATCAACTTTGAATTGGACCCAGAAGCAGTTTGGTAATCAATGTAGCAACTGCACTATTCAATCTGTTATTCCCAGATCAACTGCTGTATTTTGGGTCAGTTATAGCTTCGGAGTGGGGTGTATTATAGTACTTATATGTGCAAGATTAGGGTATGAATCATGGTTGAGTGGGGATTTCAAAAAACTCTATAAATGACACATAAGTTACAAGCACTATATAGCCTGAATTAATCTGTTTCAGTGTAATATGTTTCATAACCTATTGTATATATGTTGCCTGCATCTATAAGGTAACAACTATTGTTTTGTTTTGTTTTTAAAAAGAAAATGCTTTGTTAATCTTCTATCTTAAATCTGTCAGTCTTTCCTTTATGGAATGGGAAGAACCAATTATAAGTTGCTGACAAGCCAGAAAATTATTTAGAAATAGTTTTGTATCATTACAATTTCAGCGATTGTCTGAAGGAAGAAACATTAAATATAAGGACCAGAAAAAAGATAAAACAGAAATCTGTCAATGTTAAATTTGTAGATATTGAAAACAGAAGCAGCTGCACAATCTGGAGATATTGGCATATATACAATCTGCTGTTCTCCCTTGCTTCATCTGAAAAAGAGTCTAATGATGAAGCAAACATTATGTATAAATAAAACATGATGATAGATTGCCCGTCTCAAAAATATTCTCATCAAAGCTGGTTGTTTTTCACATCTAAACAGCTTCATTTATTGTTTTAATTTATCTGTATTATTTTGGGATAATTCCACAATAAAACCAATTACGCTGCTCTGGTACAGTGAAGTTTAACTATATTTCATGCAATGGAAAATTATGTCTGAATCAGAATTATGATTAAATAGCTGCCTGTAGATGATGATTCATTGGCAGATGATGGGCATCTGCAAATATATTTCTAAGAATAAGACCTCAAACAAATAAGAGGAAGTACTTTTTCACCCAGAGGATCACTGGCCTATGGAACTCCCTGCCAGAAGAAGTGGTGACAGCTGTCAGCCTCGACACCTTTAAGAAAGGATTAGACGAGTTCATGGAGAACAAGGGTATCAATGGCTATCATTATGGATGCCTAAGGACACCCTCTGGGATGGAGAGAGAGGCAGGATATTTCTCAATGCCATTTGCAGGGAATCATAAGCAGGTGAAGACATCTGCTTGGGAATTCTCTGAAGCAAATGGGGAGCCACTGTGTGAGACAGAATGCTGGACTGGATGGGCTGTGGCCTGTTCCAGCAAGCCTATTCTTATGTTCTTATGTTAAGATCCTGATATATTTTTTTTCTTTAATTCTGGAAAAGAAAGACCTAAGCCAGGATGTCAAACTCAAAGCCCGCAAGTCGGATCTGGCCCACGGGATACCCACGGGCCTGCGGGGCCACCCTGGAGACAACAAAGGACTGGATTGTGGTGCTTCTGCCAGCGAAAACGGAGCTCGGGAGCCCGTTTCCGCTAGCAGAGTGCTCAGGCCACCACATGCACTCCCAACATGAGTGACATTGAGCTGGCCACACCCACCCTGGCCATGCCCACCCTGTCCCCCAAGGTCAAAAACCCTCAATCAAATCGAGTTTGACACCACTGACCTAAGCGATTACTGAGCCCTATTTATGCCCTTAGAAAACATTTGAGTATTAATTTCTCCCTTCAATTAAAAAAAAAACCTTGTTCAAAGTGATCCAAGAAGAAACTTTATAATGTTTATTGATATAATATACAACAATTACCAAACAAAAAACTAAAGCAAGGCATTATAGCTAGAATTATCCCAGACCAAAAATACCCCAAAGGGTACAAAAGAAAAGAATCAGCAAAATAATTCACAATGAAAGAGTATAAGAAAAACAGATATTCAGATATTTAAAAAGTAAAAGTTTGGAATCAGATTGATCACTCTTGCCATTATATCATAAAGTGCCAGTCAGAAGGCGGAGAGTAAATACATTTCAATCCAAACTTTTAGGGAATGTTAATTTATTTCCAAAAAATCAAAAATATATTAGAGCTACCATTGGAAATAATAGATAAAAAATAATTATACCAATTGCATCCAATTTTCCTATGAACGAAGGAATCCTATTATTTTATATGCTATTTTTCAATTATTTGTTCAGAATATGTAAGAATAGTTATGTAAAGATACTTGTGCTTTTATTTCTAACTAGCTATACCCGGCCACGTGTTGCTGTGGCCCAGTCTGGTTAAATGGCCAACCAATCTATGTGTAGATCTACACTTGCACACATACACACAACCACCATATAAGCTCCAACCTACCTACCTACCTACTGTATTTCTCCCTCCCTCTCTATCTATCCCTCTACCTACCTACCTACCTACTGTATTTCTTTCTTTCTCCCTCTACCTACCTACCTACCTACTGTATTTCCCCCTCTCTATCCCTCTACCTACCTACCTACCTACCTACTGTATTTCCCCCTCTCGATCCCTCTACCTACATACCAACCTACCGTATTTCTCACTATCTATCTACATACCAACCTATCTATGGTATTTCTCCCTGTCTATCCCTCTACTTACCTACCTACTATATTTCTTTCTTTCTCCCTCTATCTACCTACCTACCTACTGTATTTCCCCCTCTCTATCTATCCCCCTATCCACTTACCAGCCTACCTACTGTATTTCTCCCTATCTATCCCTCTATCTACCTACCTACCTATTGTATTTCTCCCTATCTATCCCTCTACCTACCTACCTATTGTATTTCTCCCTATCTATCCCTCTACCTACCTACCTACCTACTGTGTTTCTCCCTATCTATCTATCCCCCTACCTACCTATTGTATTTCTCCCTATCTATCCCTGTACCTGCCTACCTATCTACCTACTGTATTTCTTACTCTCTATCTATCCCTCTATTTATCTACCTACCTACTGTATTTCTCCCTCTATCTATCCCTCTACCTACCTACCTACCTACTGTATTTCTCCCTCTCTATCTATCCCTGTACTTACCTACCTACCTACCTACTGTATTTCTCCCACTATCTATCCCTCTACCTACCTACCTACCTACCTACCTACCTACCTATCTACCTACTGTATTCTTCCCTCTCTCCCTCTACCTACCTACTTACCTATTGTATTTATCTCTATATACCTGTACCTATCTACCTGTACCTGCTGTATTCATCCCTCTCGTTTATCCCTCTACTTACCTAACTACCTACTGTATTTCTTCCTCTCTCTATATTCCTCTACCTAAATAAATAGCCCTCCCCTCCCCAGACCACCACCCCTCAGTCAACCCCCTCCAGGCCCCCCCTCCCTTCCTCCCTCCCTTGTGCCTAACACAGTGGTGGGCAAAGTCATTAGTCTTTTTGTCCCTCTGTTCCCCCTTCCTTCTCTGTCTTTCTCTGTCATTCTCTCTGTCTCTCTCTCTCTCTCCTTCCTCCCCCATCTCTGTCACTGTTTGCATATGATTGCCTGTCTATCTTTCCCTCACTCATTTTCTCTGTGTGTCTGTCTCTCTCCCCTCCCTTTCTCTCTGTCACTGTGTGTGTGCCTGTCGATCTCTCTCATTCATTATCTCTCTGTTCGTCTCTCCCTCCCTCTCTGTCTCTCTGTGTATCAGTCTCCCCCCTCCCCTCCGCAAGCAGCGAAAAGGCCGGCATATTGGGCTGAGGAATCTAGGGCTGCCTCCTCCCACAGTGAGCGTGGCCGTTCGGGCACCGCATGCCCACCCCCACCAGCCCCGCGCCGCCGCCGCCCCCGAGCCCCGCGACACGCAGCCCCTGCCGCCCGGCAGGCGCACCGCGGGCAGGACAGCCGGCCATGCCCCCACCAGCTCTCTCCAACGGCTCCGGAAAGTGCACCTCGGTGGCCATCGGAGAGAGCTAGTGGAGATGCGGCCGGCTGCCCCGCCCGACACGCCCACCAGGTGACTACAACACGGGGCTCGGATGCTTCTGATCCTGTGGCCCTGCGTGCGCGTGCGCGTGCGTGTGTGTGTGGAAGAGAGCGGCTGCAGGCAGACAGGGAGGCGCATGCATTGCTTTCCACATTGCCC
Source organism: Rhabdophis nuchalis (assembly GCA_039707465.1). NCBI lineage: Eukaryota > Metazoa > Chordata > Lepidosauria > Squamata > Natricidae > Rhabdophis > Rhabdophis nuchalis. The sequence continues at coordinate 76,671,683 of CM077648.1, forward strand.
CTGGCAACGTTCCTTCAAGGCGGTTTTCTGCCGTTACGTGTCCATGACGTACAGCTGGATGGGAGGAGTTACACGGAGCTTAAACCGTGTTCAGTGAGTAACTTTTATTTGTGCCTGCCTTGCACACGATACATGTGTGCTAGGCACAAAATGATTTGGTATTCTATTATCAGAAGTCCTTGTCAACATTGTGTGAAAGTTTGGTGTAAATCGGTCCAGTACTTTTTGAGATTAGTGGATTCGTACAAACTATTTTACATTTTTATTTATATAGATATTAGTAATCCAGTTAAATATTGGCAATAAGAATCAGAGAATTCCTATTTTAACTGCCTCCTATGGGAAGATATTTATATAGAGTTCTGTGTTTTAATTGTCCATTATCCAGAATGAGAAGGGTGGTCTTCAAATTTGATATATTATATTATATGAATGAATGAATGAATGAATGAATGAATGAATGAATGAATGAATGAATGAATGAATGAATGAATGAATGAATGAACGAACGAACGAATGAATGAATGGTAGTAGAATACATATCATTTTGGAACTCTTAAATGAGTGGGGAACATGGGTATTTTTGTTATAGTTTGTTTGTTTTTGGAGTTAATTATGAATACTCCTAATATGCACATACTTCAAGATTCATTTTAAATTAACATATTTAAATGATGATTTAACTACCTCATATCATGACAACCATTCCAGAGTTATTTTAATATGCTAGGATGAACTTGCAGAATTTACATCATAGGCCAGTATATTTTTTTAACAAAAGCTTTACTTGCTGAGATGATTTCATTGGGAAGTCTGCATTTCACCTACATGAACTACGAAATTATTCACAATGATTCAAAGCTTCAGTGTTTTAACATAAATGTCGTATTTATTCCTCTGGCTTTCTTGCATGTCTTTCAACATGATGCCAGCCAATGGGAGCTCATCTACTTTTCTTCAAGAATCTGCCTGCCTTCTCCAGGCTTGTTTGTCTATTCCTCCCACACGATATATGGTCTCAATTACCATTGTTATGACACCAGGACAGAAATGACTTCAGAGAGAATGGAGTTCCATAGGATAAACTCATAAGTTTGTGTTAGCTAAAAAAATTTTATATAAAAATAGCTTAAAGAAATGAAATATGAAAACTCAGATCCCAATAGGATAATCATAATACTAAAATGTTTTGGTTTTTAGATTCCAGGACGCTTCACTTAGTTCCTGATTCTATGTGGTTGAATACTTGGTAATTAAAATGACAACAATCTTTGCAATAGCAGCTTATTTTACAATTGGCTAAAATATTCTAAAGGATTTAAAATCATTCTCCTATGATCTGTTGGTTGTGTAAGTATTGTTGCTTTCAAATTTGTCAACTTGCAAAATAATTCAATGTATTTTGGAAAGACAACATTTTCAGAAACTTCTAGGATCCTGAAATATCCAGTAGAGATTGTCAGGCAGGGATCAAATGTTTGATTATATCATTAAGGAAAAATACATTTTCTTGTAACTCTGTGGCCTAAATGTGATCTTGAATACAACATTAAAAGCTAAAACTACAAAATGACACCCTCAGAGGTCCAATTCAGCTTTAATGAGACATCATAGCTTCCAATTATGCAAATCATCCTGCATATACGGCTCAGCTGCATATCTCTCCACTGCTCCACTGTTTGAAGCACGTTCTGCTTTAACATATTTCATTTTCCAGAATAAAAATACAGAACTCAAGCAAAAAATTATAATCACATTCAGGAGAATTTGAGTGTATATACATATAATGAAAGAATGAGATGAATACTTGAAATGTATTCATCAGATAGGAAGACACATTTCCCCTTCACACAAACACAGAACAACTACTAATGAATTGATTAGATTAGGGTTGTTTTATATCTACGAATAGAAGAAATTGGAAGAATGGGAGAAAGAGGAATAGGCGGGATTTCAAATATAGTGGCTGATATTGTTGTTTGGGAAAGATTGCTTGTCTCTTTACATTTAAGTTTTTTTGGAGGGGGAAACAGCTGTTTTTTTTTTTATTTCCTTCTTTACCTCTTTCCCTAAACTTCATCCTGTTTTGCTCATATCCTCACAATTGCCTTTCCTTCCCTTTGTAAACACACCCTTCCTGTTTGGTTCTTGTTTTTTTATTCTGCTGCTAGAAGGAAAGCAATTCATCAGGAGATAAACAGAGCATCTTATTTTACAAGCAATTTAATTAATAAATACTAATTTAATTTTTGAAATATATAATTACCCACAGGCACAAATATACACAAATGTGGGACATGTACAAATTTACTGGAGAGAGGTAGGGCTTATTTCAGCTTGAGTTGGCAGTTTAATTTTACAGATGGGAAAACTGAGCATTGAAAACTACCATTGGTTAGAACATAAGAACACAAGAACAGCCTTGCTGGAACAGGCCACAGCCCATCCAGTGCAGCATTCTGTCTCACACAGTGGCTCCCCATTTGCTTCAGGGTCTTCCCAAGCAGATGTCTTCACCGGCTTATGATTCCCTGCAAATGGCATTGAGAGATATCCTGCCTATTTCTCCATCCTGGAGGGTGTCTTTAGGCATCCATCATGATAGCCATGGATACCCTTGTTCTCCATGAACTCGTCTAATCCTTACTTAAAAGTGTCGAGGCTGACAGCTGTCACCACTTCTTCTGGCAGGGAGTTCCATAGACCAGTGATCCTCTGGGTGAAAAAGTACTTATAATAATAATAATAATAATAATAATAATAATAATAATAATAATAATAATAATAATAATAATAATAATAATAATAATAATAATAATAATAATAATAATAATAATAATAATATTATTTAATTTTGTATACCGCGTCCTCTCCCCAAGGGGACTCGGAGTGTCCCCTTCCTCTTCCTCTTTTAGTTTTGTATCTACACTATCTTTTAGGAGCCAGAGATCTTCTTACTTTCAGTGTTGCCATCCTTTCAGGCAGCTCTGATTCAGGTATGCATACAATACTATGAAAATACATTTGATATTACAACAGAACACAAACTAATGAATAATATGTTACGCTTCGTGATTTCATAGGCATTAGGAACTAACAACAGCATTCATGGTGAAAACTATTAGGGAATAAATGTTAATCAATTCATCCTTAGTTCAGACAATGTACATTACAACATTTTTTTTAAAAAAATCCATACTTGAAGGAAAGTAATGATTGAAACTAAACAACCATTAATATCTATTCACTAGAACTTCCAAAAATAATAACACATTTTGACCCTAGTAAGTTGCAATAAATATTGCTCGTATGAATAATAATTTGGATGTTGAAGATTAGTACTGTCCTGTACCAGCAATTCTTCTTTTAACCGTCTCCCATTTTCCCCTTAGTTTTTCCTATGTACATAAGAGTCTTAAACTTTGTTTTACAATTTTCAAACTTCAGTAGATTGAGATCTTTTAGATTATAGGTTCCCAAACTTGGCCACTTGAAGACTTGTGGACTTCAACTCCCAGAATTCTCCAGCCAGCTCTGCTGGCTGGAGAATTCTGGGAGTTGAAGTCCACAAGTCTTCAAGTGGCCAAGTTTGGGAACCTCTGCTTTAGATTATAGCAGTGGTGTCCAAACTTTTTTCAAGGAGGGCCAGATTGGATGAAATGAACATGGTGGAGGGCCGAACATTTTTCCGAACATTCTTTGAACCATTACAATTAAATGCAAATAAATATATTTTATGCCAAGTTAATTGCAAATGACATACTTTTCATTTCATAACATTAAGATCAATTGACAGTTGAGTTTTCACAATGTATTGAAAATAAATTTAAAAAAAACTTACTACCTCTTTCTCTCTTTCTTCCTCTCTCTCTCCATTTCTCTCGCTCTTTCTCTTTCTTTCTCTCTCTCTCTTTCTCTTTCTTTCTGTCTCCCTTTCTCTCTCACTCTCTCTCTCTTTCTCTCTCTTCCTTCCTCTCTCCCTCTCTCCATTTCTCTCGCTCTTTCTCTCTCTGTTTCTCTTTCTTTCTGTCTCTCTTTCTTTCTCTCTCTCTCGCTCTTTCTTTCCCTTTTTCTCTCTTTCTCTTTCTTTCTCTCATTCTTTCTTTCTCTCTTTCTCTTTCTCCCTCTTTCTCTCTGTCACTCTGTGTGTGTGTCTGTCTGTCTGTCTCTCACTCACTTAATCAGTCTCTATCTATCTGTCTCTCCCTCCCTCTCTCTGTCTCTCCCTGTCTCTGTGTGTGTCACTCTCTCTGATTCTCTCCCTCCCTCCCTCTCTCTGTATGTCTGTCTCTCCCTCTTTCCCCGTCTGTCTCCGATTCAATCCCTCCGTGTCATTCTCTATCTGTGTCTCTCCGTCTCTCTCCCTCCCTCTCTTTCTCTCTGTCTCTGTCTGTCTCTCTGTCTTTCCCTCCCTCCCCTTCTGTCTCTCTCTGTGTCTGTCAGTCACTCCCTCTCTCCCCTCTCCTCCCCTCCCCCACCCCGGGAAGCAGCAGAAGGGCCGGTATGCCGGAGGTTACGGACGCCTCCTCCCGCAGCGGGTGAGGGAGCAGGCGGGGTGAGCACCCAAGGCTACCATCATCTTAAGCACCACCGAGGCTGTCGCCCGGCAGGGGCGTCAGGCAGGGAAGCTGGTCGCGGCTCCCTGCGGCAGGCACCAAGCGCACGTTCTGGGGCTGCGTGGCTGGGAGGGAGGTGGACGCGCGGCCCCAGAAAGTGCGCTTGGTGCCTGCCGGAGGGAGCCGCGATGGAGAAGCGACCGGCTTCCCTGCCTGACGCCTCTGCCGGGCAACCTGCCGGGCAACAGCCTCGGTGGTGCTTAAGATGACGGTAGCCTTGGGTGCTCGCACAAGGTCGTCCGGCAGGTCGCCCGGCAGGGGCGTCAGGCAGGGAAGCCGGTCGCGTCTCCATCGCGGCTCCCTCCGGTGGGCACCACAGCTTACGTTCTGAGGCCGCGCGTCCGGCTTCCCTGCCTGACGCCCCTGCCGGGCGACCTTGTGCGGCGGGAGCTGCACGTTCTGGGACTGCATGGCTGGGAGGGAGGGAAGCCGGTCCCTCCGGCAGGCACCAAGCGCACGTTCTGGGGCCGCACGTCCACCTCCCTCCCAGCCACACAGCCCCAGAGACAGAGGGAGGAAGGGAGGGCCACATTTACACAGAGGGCTGTTGGAGGGCCGTATTAAACCGACCCCCGGGCCGCAAATGGCCCCCGGGCCGGACTTTGGACATGCCTGGATTATAGGATACGTCTTTTATAAATAATCACCCTTTCATGTTGCCACTAAAAAGAAATGATTTAATCCAGTATACAATCACTTTTAATAAACAATCACTATTTAGTAAACATGAAGTATCTTTACCTTATTCTGTGCTTTGGAGCTGATGGATTCCATATTCTGATCTCAGGCTCACTCCCTGGGCTGATGATCAAAAGGCTGTGGGAAGGTATTTCTTTTGTCTTGCACAAAGAAATCCAAGATGGGGCATTATTTGTCATTTAAAAGCAACAACTGCACTTCCTCGTTCATCAGATGTATTCATGTTTCTTTTATCACTTCTGTCACTCTTACATTTTCTACTATGTGGGTCTTCTGAATTGACCATTTCATTTGGCAGCATCATAAAATTATAAGGTGCACCATTTTGATTGCAATACTGCATGTCTGAATGCAGAATTGAAAGAAGATAGGGGGAAGGGCAGGCTTCTGGTTGTGAGAGTGACCAACCATGGATTTGAAATTGCATTTATAACCATCAAATGAATTAGAATTGAAGTATTTTATATACAGTGGAGCTTTTGAGTGCTTTGGGCCATTAAGACGCGTGATGATCAGCTTTTCTCGCCCATTTCCTGTGCCTTAAAGGGCAATGTGGATGTGTACGTGTGTGTGGGCTCATACATAAGAACATAAGAACATAAGAATAGCCTTGCTGGAACAGGCCACAGCCCATCCGGTCCAGCATTCTGTCTCACACAGTGGCTCACCATTTGCTTCAGGGTATTCCCAAGCAAATGTCTTCACCTGCTTATGATTCCCTGCAAATGGCATTGAGAAATATCCTGCCTATCTCTCCAACCCGGAGGGTGTCCTTAGGCGTCCATAATGATAGCCATTGATACCCTTGTTCTCCATGAACTCCTCTAATCCTTTCTTAAAGGTGTTGAGGCTGACAGCTGTCACCACTTCTTCTGGCAGGGAGTTCCATAGACCAGTGATCCTCTGGGTGAAAAAGTACTTCCTCTTATTTGTTTGAGGCCTAGCTATCAAAAGTTTCATGGAGTGCCCCCTAATTCTAGTGTTGTGCGATAGGGAAAACAGTTTTCCCTTTTCTACTTTGTCCACACCGTGCATGATTTGATAGACTTCAATCAGGTCACCTCTCAGGCGCCATCGTTCTAGAGTGAAGAGGCCCAGCCGTTGCAGCCTCAGATGGTAAGGAAGGTGTTCCAGCCCCCTAATCATTCTGGTTGCCCTCCTCTGCACCTTTTCCATTTCCATAATATCCTTCTGAAGGTATGGGGACCAGAACTGTACACAATACTCCTGATGGGGCCTCACCATAGATTTATAAAGAGGCACATGAATGCACTTACTTGAGCTCGGCAGTAATAATGCACAGGATGCCAAAGCCATCCCATTTTTGGTGCCCGGAGGCTTCAGGGAGGCCTACTAGCACCCAAACAGGGGTTGGGCTTGAATGTGGGAGGGGGGGGAAGCCTGCGGGGGGGCATTGATTATGGGTGTTGGCATGCACACATGCACTATTGTGCATGCATATGTGCTTTTGGCACCTGAGGGAAAAAAAGGTTTTGCCATCACTGGGTATATATACACTTGTTAAAAGATTTTTATATTGAAGTGAAAGGAGCGATACCAATATTTGAAAATAACCCAACATGTATATAAATGGCAACAGGTGAGAATAAAACCCAGAAGCCAACATGTTGACAAAAAATATTGTAATATCAAAGAATCAATGAAAGAAAATGTAATAGATCTAATTTATTGCCCATCGAAGATAATTTGGCTGACCTCATGACAAAGCTATTGTGTATATAGAGACACAAGGATCTTCTGAAACAACTTGGTTTAAATGCTGTTCAGTTATAAATGGGAGGGGTGATATTTAAATTTAGTCCCTGGAACAGAGGGGTTGTGTGCAGTGAGCCAGAACACAGAGTTATTGATTGGTTGCTTGATTGATTGATTGGTTGGCGCATGCTGGCTGCTGCATAAGGCAATCTGCACTGTCATTGGTTGCTGTGGGTGTGGAGGGTGAGTTTCTCTTCCTCCCCTTTCGTTTGTTTCTTCTGTGTGCTCTGGGATTTACATCATGATGTAGTGATGTGCCTGTCTATCTTATTTGCTGTATATATAGGCGTAAATATATTTATTTATTTAAAAAAACCTACAAGTTCATGTCAGCACCTCTGGCTTCATTTGAACATCTGCTGCAGAGTTCCCTGGCAAGAAGCAATGGCATTTTGGAAGCACAGAGCTTTCCCAAGGAGAAGGGAGTATATTCCATCAAAAAGAAGCCGAAATTAAGAGAATGTACAGTCCAATCTGGGAGGGGAGAGGAAAGAGGTTTTTAGGATAGACACATGTGGAATTTCTCAAGATATATCTTGTAGGTTAGAAAGTTATAACTTTAGTTCGGCAAGATTCTGACCATTAGGTATAAGCAAGTAAACAATTGGACTCAATTGGATTTTGCTGTGTCGTCTTTGGGTTTGAGCCTTATACAGCTGCAAAAAAAAACACCCTCCTATTCAACACACATAAGATCTGAATTTCCTTGGTCTGGAAATTCCAAAAATGATTTAAATAGCGTCTATGCACTTTCCTGATATTCTGCTTCCCTGAGACTTTTAAAACTTTCAAAAAATAGGTACTGCATTTTAAAAATGATATACAATGTGATATAATGCTAAATAAATTTAACAGGCCACTTTTTATATTATGTTTGAACAGCAGACAAATAGGTCATCAGCTAGAGGCTTCCAAGAGATATGTCAAAGCAGATAACGTGAATGTCACAGCAGCATGATTGAAGCCTTTCCCCACTGAAAATATCTTTGACATAAACACACATACAAAACAGGTACTAATTTAGTTGTGTTGCTGTGATTGCCATCTTGGCTGTTTGGACTCTCCAAACTTCATTGACTTTAGTCTGCATGTACTAGAAGGGGAAGTGCTTATGATTTGTCCATTGTTAGCCACAGTTATTATATTCCTCCTTCGTGCATAGTTACCAACAAAAGGATAGTGATATTCCTTTAGGCTTCCTCTTACATAAAAGGAAATATATATGAATGTAAACAATTTCTTGAAAAGTATATTAAGCATATATGAATAAACCTCTTTCCCTTTGATAGTTGTTCCATAGTTGTATTGAATATGAAAATATTTTATGAGAATTATAGTACCACAGTCTTACAAAGTATTACTGAAACTAGTTGCTATGTATTTGATATATGTATGGGATTGCAACGTAACGAACTGTACAGAATTCGAATATAATTTAGAGGCAGGAAACAATTTGTTTCAGAGGTAACAGACTGGTTGTAATGAAAAGAGAGATGCATGACAGCACTGTCTCTCTTCATTCATGCATTTGTCCTCTTGTTTTATGGGACACTGATTTCATCCTGAAATAATCTGTATAAAAGATACTCACTATAATCAGAATGGCCAAATACTGCTTAAATGAAAGAAGGAAATGGACAAGAAAAAAGAAACAGTAGAAAAAAGAAAATAGGAGCAACTTTGTGAGTTGTGTTTCAACGTCCTCCCCAAGATCTTTTGCGTTTTATTCTCCATTTTGGTTAGTTACATGGCCACTGGCTTCCACCAGGCTTCTGCATGCACCTTTTGACAGCTTCACAAAAAGGTCCACAATACAGAGTTTCATATGTGGGAAACATTCTTACATTCAAAATAGGGTGACAAACAGTTTCTGGAGAAGGTCTTGTTAAACAGTAGGGAGAGAACATACGTAAGTTATCACACAGTACCTGGCAACAAAGTATCATAGACGTTGAATAGACTAGAACAATTTTATCACAAAAATCACAAAAAAGTAAAGAATCTCTCTGTTATGCAAAATATACATTTTAAGATCTATTTCATATTTTCTACTTTATATTTACTAATATTATTTTGTGTTCATTTCAATAAAAAAACTATAATATATTTAACTGCCCCTATTTTATTTCTTTCAATACCTATGAGGTAACAATGAAGTAAATCAAAACAACAACAAAAAGCATCTATACAAGTCTGTGATTTTTTTTTCTTCAGCTTACTACTTTCACCTACATTCACACATCTCTGATCCAGATCAAAACTAAACCATCTCTTGGCACATTCACTAGGATTCATAAAAATATAGATACGGCGAACAGAGTGCAAAGACTTCTTGCAAAATCCTATGACATTAATGTCCTTAAGTTACAAACTTTGCAAAAATACAGTTGCTATGAGGAAACGTATGTGCTAACATCACTATTGTTAAATTGTGTGCCTTTTATGATCCACAATATGGCCTGTTGTAATGACCAAGAAGAATAGACGAAGAGTTGTGTTGGTCTTTTTTCATGGGGTTTCAGAGATGCAGCATCCCTTGGTGTAGATGTCTAAAGCTGATATTCCATGCACACGCATCTTATTTACAGTTGACTCATCAATAGTGACTAATAACTGCAACTGCTGGCAGCAGCTGTTAAAATTGGTCCTTAATCCTCATAACAAGCTCGACTTCCATAGAAAATTAGAAGAATCTCTTCAAGGCGTTAGGTGATGATCAGGGCCCATTCAGGAGGAGCAAACTCTTTCCAGTACAGTCCTTGGTATGGCTAAATTCCATTGTCCCTTTTTCAGCAGTCAAAAATCCATGATAAATTCTGTATAACACTGTAGCCAATAATAGCAGCATCAGATATTAATTTCTTGATGAATCTATTTTTATTTTAAACATATGTTCTGTACAGCTATATCTGCAAGTGCTATTACCAAAACCAAATGTACATCTCCATGTATAAGAAACATAAGTATTCAAATACAACCTTGTACATTTTTATATAACATGCGTCTTATGCAAAGAATGTTACATATTTAGATACACCTGTTTTCCTAGCAATCCTAAACGTACAAAAATCTGGGAATTTTCAACAATCTGGACAGTCTCTTATAATACTTTTAAAAAACTTTAATATCTAAATATTTCACATTGTTGGGTGTTTTTCCTCACCAGCCCAAAACTTCATACCTGCAACTAAGTTCATGAAGCTGCTTAAACCATGTTACCTTGTTTTTAATATAAAGAAAAAGCAATTATAGAGAATAAAATTTGAACATAAAAATGAATGCAGATTGTAAAAGTGTGGGATTGATGTAGCAATCCTAATGAAATGACAAAACCATTGCTAAATCCCACCTTTTGAAAAATGTTAAGGAAGTGGCCATTTATCAAGCTGTACTTGGCATATGCATAGATTACATGTCTCAAAAAGTGGGGGAAGGAAGCAAATGCTTTTAGCAGCTAAACTTACACATGAAAAGAGCAGCTTTGAAGAAGGCAACTGTGGAACACGAAGACAGATGAAACAGTAACACAACACACAAGACAAAGCATTTAAAGGGGGAAAAATAAAGAAATATTGACAAATAAATTGTGAAAGCCTTAGAGTTAAAGGTTTAAGGCTGGTCAAAACCCCATTTTGAAACTATTATCCTCTTACAGCTATGACAAACCCTATAGATATATTTACTTGGCGCTCTGCATCTGAAAATGTTGAAGAATCCTGGAGAAGAGAAATGACTGCACTACCAAGCAGCACTTGCTAACTTAATATTGCAAGCCTGGACTGTGTTTACCTTTCTTTCAAGTTTTGTGCCTTCCCCAAGCCATTAAGAAAGAGATCTGGCCTCTGCTTGCGTGTACCCAGTAATGACAACCTCTTTGCAGTTATCTGTGTGCAAACAACCGGAAATATTCAGAACTCTGATATATTAACCCAGTACTAAAATAAATCAATCAAGAAATAACATTTTTGGAAAAAAAATAATCTTAAAAGAAATCAAAGAGAACCAAAATAAACACAAACTACCCAATCCCACATGCAGACCCATCAAACATCGCTCTGATTTCAATAAGATGGTACAATTAAAACAACAACAAAATTACACAGTCCTAGGTCATCTATGCTTCCAACTAATTTTCAAGATGGATTTCAGGAATGGAAACAGAATGGTCAATGAACATGATTAGACTGAAGTCACATCCTATGCAATTATGACAAGATCTCAGACATATTCAGAACAGGTTGGAATCACAAGAAATGAAAGTCCAATGGAATAATTATTAATGGAAGCACATTTATTTAAATATATCTCCCTGAAAATATGGTCATGTATTTATACTGTTCAGGGTTTTTTTATTGCTGTGGTAATGTAGGACAATAGTGGTGAAGAGGAAACAAACCTACTGTACTTTTAGAGGATCTTACAAGCAAATTAGGATCTTCAGCTATCCAAGTGCTACTGCTGGACACAGATTTATACTTCTGTCAATAGAACTTGGTTAATGCTATTCTGTTAGTTAATAAGCAGCATTTAAATTGCAGAAATGTAATCAACTTATAGCCTCTGGTTTACAAGATAGATGGGATGGGAGATCGAGAGCGTCTTAGACAAGGTGAGCTGTAAGGTGATATTACTGGAGACAGTCTCAAGGCATTGCCTGCCATGCCAGTTATGTTGTTTAAACTTCTGGATTTTTCATAGCCTTTCATGAGAAAATGCAGACATTAGTTGAGTTCAGTCAGAAAATAGACAAACAACACAATGCAATGTAATAATATGTTTTCAATGGGTGCCTATAAAAAGTCCTAATGTTTTCTTAAATAATAGACAAAAAGATAAGATGCCACCATACTTATCAATAAAACTTATATTTTCGTGTACATTTTAAGAAGAAAGAACACTGGCATATACTTGATGTGCCTATTGCTTCTGTCAATAATTAAAAGAAATACTGTAACTGGGAAAAATAATAATTAAAAAATCAGTAGGAGTGGGAGTGACTTCTGACTTCCTGTTGGTTTTCCTATTCTGCTTTGTTATGGGAAGGAGCAGTAGCCCAGCAGCCCAGGAGGAGCCGATAGCATTGAAACACCCTCAACTTCCCCCAATTTCACACTCTCCAGGACAATAGGTCCTGAATATTGTAAATTAACCAATTTAAGGTACCTTGGTTCAAAATATGTTGTCCTTGATTTATTTATTATTTATTTATTTATAACATCATTTTGCCCCGTTAAAGGTCATGAAAGGAGGTTTCTTGGTAGTAGGAGTAGGTGGAGAACTCAAAAAGAGCTTGTGTTTGTATGGGTTACATCAGGGGTCTCCAACCTTTGCAACTTTAAGTCTGAAGGACTTCACCTCCCAGAATTCTCCAGCCAGCAAAGCAAAGCTGGCTGGAGAAGTCTGGGAGCTGAAGTCCTTCAGACATAAAGTTGCAAAGGTTGGAGACCCCTGTCTTATAACATGTCAGTATCATAGTTATAGAACAGTTTTCCCCATCCGGCAATCAGAAGGCACCAGGGAAATTTTATTGATAAGTATAGTAACACTGGACTAGTTCTGTGACCTAGAACATTCTATTCCTAAATTCATGAAACCTATTTTTTTATTTGTAACCCCAGAGGTTGCAAATATCGAACTACAGTATTTAAAATTCGATATATTTGAATTATTTACAAGATTTGAAATTCATTAAAATATGTGTAAATTTTAGTGTTTAATTAGTCAGTGAAATCATAGTATTAACATTTTCTAATGGCTATTTAAAAATTAAAACTTGAATGTGCACTTAGGACACTAAAATAAACAGTATTTGGATGTTATGTAATCATTACATCTAGAGTTATAGAAACTCTCTTGATGGACCATGTTAGAAGTGAGCATTAGGCTGGGTGCTCGCCCCTCCTTCACTCGTAATAGGATCCTGTTGTATTATCTAAGCTAGAGGTTACATGGGAATAAGTTCTATTTATTTTATAAAGAATCCATTGTGAAGCAAATATATTGTAACTGAATTATACATAAAATAAATATGACAATTCTTATGACTTTCAAAAGATGTGTACTAATAGTCTCTTTAGCTACAAACTAGTCTCACTCTTATGTAAACAATTATGTATTCCTTATTTTTTTGTTAAATTTATATCACTCCTTTTCTCTGGGGTATCAAAGCAAAATACACAGTTCACCTTTCTGAAATTTCTCCTCACAACCATAATCCTCTAAGATAGGTTGGGTTGAGAGAGAATGAATGTGAATTTCCACAGCAGAGGTTGGACATGTTCCAAAACCTCCTGGTCTTGTTCTATAAATTAACTACATGGATTATCTAGTCAATAGGATCTGTAGAGAATGAGATGAATAGAAATACAAATGCTATTTGATCTCAGAAGCAACATTCCTTTAAGATAGCACCCATAATTGCTGCAAATACACCAGGGTTTCCCACAACAAACACATAAAATATGGATGACATACCTAGGGATGTAAAAGAAATCTGTGGGAGCAGATTTGCAAGATTCCCCAGTATGGACTCTGTTGCAATAAAGACAGTAGCACTGAACTGAGTCCACTAGTGTCCATCTTTCTCTGGTCAAAAATCCGCATAAAAATTCCATTTGTTTGTGAAAGATGCATCTGAAAAAGAGTGTTATGTTTCTGAATGTTGCATACAAAAAGGGGTAGTTACATAAATATTAAGGATATGTACATTTTAAAAAGTACTTGGGAGATTTATGAAATAAAGAATAGCATCCTGGAAATTTGCTTTCAAAATGATTTATTGGGGAATGTACATTAACAACTAAATACAGCCATAGAAAGTGTATGCTAAAATGCCATATGTTATGGAAAACTGAACAAAAGTGGATATGGGTTTTCAAATACTGCTTCCAGATCCTAATGCAAAGTAGTATTTAACTTTTTAAAAAAACAAAAAAAGCAATAAATAACCTTTTGGGGATGGAGGGATTTAAAGATGGGATTGTGATTCAAAGATGCATGTGACCTAGGCATGCCATCGTACTTTCATTAGTTTGCTGCAGGGAAAAGCAGGGTAACACCAGTGTAGCTGAAGCAATTTTCTATTCAACATAGTGGAACTATCCTTAACTTAGTGACTGTGGGTAACCATGTTTCTTCTTTCAATACAAGCACTTTGTAAAAAAAATAGTACCTTAAAATTTTTGTTTCTTTTTCAGAACTTTGTTTTATCTACCTCAGAGTTAATTAAATCTTCCTTCTAAAGCAGGGGTTCCCAAACTTGGCAACTTTAAGACTTGTGGACTTCAACTTCCAGAATTCTCCAGCCAGCTCTGCTGGCTGGAGAATTCTGAGAGTTGAAGTCCACAAGTGTTAAAGTTGCCAAGTTTGGGAACCCCTGTTCTAAAGCATGGCTGTTAACATCCCGGGCCGGGGGCCGAATGTGTCAAACGCTGGCCATGCCCACGCCTGGTTTAGCAATGGGGGGGAAGTCCCAATAGGTCACATGACACCACTATGACAACATGAATTTGACACCCCTGTTGTACAGCATAAACTAAATTACAATAGTAATTAATTTAATTAATTATCCCACAGCAATTTCTAATTATTTAGACAGCGATTGAATGAAAATGGTCTAAGCTACATCTATATTCTTTCAGGTAGACAAGTGAAATCATGAATGAAACAGACATATTTTTCCATGAATTAATGAGCCAAAGACATTTCTAATACGAGACAAGAAAGGGACAGCAAAGAAAATATGAAGGAAAAAATGCTGACTCTAGTATTTCCTACAGCATGTATTCACATCTGCTTTATTCCAGGATTATTTGTTCAGAAGAATAGTGATAAAATGTATAGTCTAATGAAAGAATCCATACCTTTTCTGATCCCTCCATCAGTAGCACAAGGGTAATCACCTGCTGTCAGTAGAAAACATGTTCCCCCTCTTCTGTTTTTGTCTCTGGTACTAGAGCGTCTGATTGGTGGGGGCCTTTCCATTGGTGACAATGGCTGCTCACTCTCTGTACTGTCTTCACCTGATAACACTGGTCAAAGCACCACGCCCATTTACATCATATAGCCAATGAATAAATGAGACATCACAAATAACTTGCCTTACACTCTTACTATTGAAGGTGGAAAAGAAGAATAAGTAGTAGTAAGTTATGAAATGGAAAAAAAAGTTTGCTCATAAAGCTGAAAAATCTATGATTTCCTAAGAAGCAAACAAACTGGCCATTTACATGGATGCTGTCTTCAGTATTATATATTGCCTCAGTGTCTTCAGTATTTAAAAAATACAGCAAATGTAAAGTACAGCATTTCATCCACTACTCAAAGAAATTAATTGGCTGGCAGTGAGACAGTATTTTACACAAGTTAGGCTACATAATGTCCACAGCTCTTTCTAACACTTCACTATTGCGTTTACATATGCAGCACCTGCAGTCTCAGGCCAATCTGTCACTCAGCATAATGTTAGACTAAGACACTAATGAGTAACTTAATGTTCTTCAATTGTAAGTCACAAATTTAAATGCAGTCCGTGACCCCATCATCTGTAAGATGTTGATACACGTATTACTTTGTAAAATATTCATAGGGCAGCAAAAGCAGAAAGGCATTAATCAACCTGCAATATATGGCTAGTGGCTAAATTCAGCAGGTAAATCCTAATTGTCTGGGTACAATATGTTGCAAGGTTTATATTGTAGACAGGGAGGTGACACGAGGCTGGCTCCAAGAGGTTGTCAACGCATCCTTGAGTGAGGGTTCCTTGCCTGCTTCCCTAAAAGAGGCTATGGTGAGGCCCCTCCTTAAGAAGCCCTCTTTGGACCCAGCTCTTTTAACCAACTATCGTCCCGTCTCCAACCTTCCCTTTCTGGCGAAGGTTGTTGAGAGTGTGGTGGCACAACAGTTTCCCCGTCACCTGGAGGAAGTTGATTATCTAGATCCGCGCCAGTCCGGCTTTCAGCCCGGGCATAGCACCGAGACGGCATTGGTCGCGTTGGTGGATGATCTCTGGAGGGCCAGGGATGGGGGTTGTTCCTCCATCCTGGTCCTATTAGACCTCTCGGCGGCTTTCGATACCATCGACCATGGTATCCTATTGCATCGGCTGGGGGGCTTGGGGGTGGGAGGCACCGTTTTACGGTGGTTCTCCTCCTACCTCTCTGGCCGATCGCAATTTGTGTTGGCAGGAGAGCAGAGGTCGACCCCGAGACCCCTCACATGTGGGGTGCCTCAGGGGTCGGTCCTCTCGCCTCTCTTGTTTAATGCATACATGAAGCCGCTGGGTGAGATCATCCGTGGTTTTGGGGTAGAGTACCATCTCTACGCTGATGACACTCAGCTGTATATATCTACCCCAAACCACCCCAACGATGCCGTAGCGGTGATGTGCCAGTGCCTGGAAGCCGTGCGGATCTGGATGGGAAGTAACGGACTCGGGCTCAACCCGACCAAGACCGAGTGGCTGTGGTTTCCGGCTGCCCGATTCAACCAGCTTTCTCCAACGCTGGCCATAGGGGGTGAACATCTTGCCCCTGTGGATGGGGCGCGCAATTTGGGAGTCCTCCTGGATACCCGGCTGTCTATGGAAGAGCAAGTGACAGCCGTGGCCAGGAGGGCGTTTTACCAGGTTCGCCTGGTTCGCCAATTGCGCCCCCTATTGGATCGGGACGCCCTTTGCACAGTCACTCATGCCCTCGTGACATCCCGACTGGACTACTGTAACTCCCTCTACATGGGGCTCCCCTTGAGGTGCACCCGGAGGCTTCAGTTAGTTCAGAATGCAGCCGCGCGAGCAATTATGGGAACCACTAGGTTTACCCATGTAACACCGCTCTTGCGCGAGCTGCACTGGCTGCCTGTCGTCTTCCGGGTGCGCTTCAAGGTGCTGGTTATCATCTTTAAAGCGCTCCATGGCTCGGGACTTAGCTACCTGCGGGATCGGATCCTGCCTCACACATCCTCACGGCCGATTCGCTCCCACAGAGAGGGACTTCTCCGGGTGCCGTCCACTAGACTTTGTCAGCGGGCGACGCCCAGGGGAAGGGCTCTCTCTGTGGTGGGCCCGGCCCTCTGGAACGACCTTCCCCCCGATATTAGAACGACCACGGACCTCCGCTCCTTCCGCCTGAAACTAAAGACACATCTTTTCCGCCTGGCCGGCCTAGGGTAGTCTCTCTCTCTATGGGTTTTTTAATTGTTTATTTATATTGAGTGGGGATTTTTAGTTAATGGGATTTTAGCACAGGAGTTTGTTTAATCTGTTTTAAATTGTATGTATTTTTGTATATTTATGGTTTTTATTCTCCCTGTGCACCGCCCCGAGTCCCTGTGGGGAGAGGGAGCGGTTAATAAATTCAGTTTTATTATTATTATTATTATTAGGGGTCTCCAACCTTTGCAACTTTAAGTCTGAAGGACTTCAGCTCCCAGAATTCTCCTGGTTGGAGAATTCTGGGAGCTGAAGTCCTTCAGACTTAAAGTTGCAAAGGTTGGAGACCCCTGTGGTAGACAATCAGCTAGTGGTCCTTAGCAATTCACAGAGATCTGCTGTTTTAACAGATATGATTAGATTCCCTCTGCCTCAAATTCTGTAGCTTGAAAGGAAATATTTGGTTTTTCTAGGTTGTCTGTTAACAATCTGTTAACACTACACACTCTCCCTTCTATATAAAAGTCTTAAAGCTTCCCTATCTTCTTACTAACACATTAATCTAGATTATTTTCTATGCTGGCTCATTTTCAAAGAAAAATCTGTATTCAAGGACCAAACCATATTTTAGCTCAACTCTGGAGTAGATGATATTTACAGAAAAGGCTATCTTCTCCAATCATGGTGCTCAAGCCATTTTATTTGGAAATTATAAGGTACAAATCAGATTTCAACAATACATGGTTGGGGAAGACTGTAGTTCTTTAATATCTAAGCCTTTTCATTAGCCTCTTTGCACTGAATATAATATTATTATGCAATAACATTAATATTTCTTATGATAGAGCTATTTATTGACAGCAGTGGAAACTGTGGAACATATAGACATTTGGGGGAGAAATCAGCTCTGATCATCTGTTTCATTTCCCCCTAATCTCTCCTTATCGGCACCCATTATTCTACTCACTTACAAACTGTGCTCTCTCCGTGTTAGAATACAATAGAGCAGGGGTGTCAAACTCGCAGCTTGTGGCAGCACGTCATTCGCTGGCCATGCCCAGCCCCATTTTAGCAAAGGGAGAAAGTCACATGATGACGTGAGTTCGACACCCCTGCGATAGAAGAAACTCATGAACATAAACTTTGTTTCTTCTTTTCTGCATTTTAAAACTCTGTATGTGTTTATGTACCAGATTTATTAAAATTATATCTAAAAAAATTGCACTTCTATTATTTGAAAGAGAATTGGTTGAAAGACATTTCCACTAAATTTATCAGTATTTATATCCAAACAAACACCTGGAAGATTGCGGTGTTAATAACATTATGAAAATCTTCTATGGATTACTTACTTTAGACCAGAGGTTCCCAAACTTGGCAACTTTAAGACTTGTATTATTTTTGTATTATTTTTGTATTATTACTTGTTCCATTGCATGTAAATTAAACCAGCCCTTTTCTTAAGGTCCATGAATCCTTGACTCTCAGAAAGCTTTGGCTTCAGTGGTGGCTGTGTTGTATGAAGTTCAAAGACCTCAAAGCCACTCATTTGGGATAGGACGACCTAAGCTAACCTATGATTAAGTAATGTAAAGATTGCTGCTAGTATTTTGTAACACCAGCACAAGGGAAACCTTACATAAGATAAAAATTCAACAGAATGAAAGCACAATTGTATAGCACAAACATGCATGAACTAAACATCTGTACAATGCAATAAGCAAAAACAGAGGAAGTCACCACTAGAAAAGAAAAAAAAGGGAACAAAAAGCAACTTAGTATTTAGAATACATTTAGCAAACACTATATAGAAAGCAATTCACAGATCCAACATCTAGCTACTTTGCCATTTATGGGACTGGCACACAAATAATGGTTGTAGGGGAAAGTGTATGATCTATCTCTTTCAGCTGAAGAAAGTTTAAATGTTTTTTTCATTCTTTATATTGCCAGACATACCAGACATGCATCTGGAATTGTGTCCTACCTGATTTATTATGTTCCATCAGCCGGTTGTCTTTGCCAAGACAGACTTCTCCCTGTGTACTATTGCAGGCCATATTCAAGTCTGTCTTGCAAAATGTAGGGGACCTTGCCTGAGGAGCAGGTGGGATGTGCTTCTTTCTCTTTCTTGGAAGCTTCTGTTTCGCCATGGCCAGAGAATAGTACATTCCAAAATTGTTGACAATAACAGGCACAGGCATGGCTATTGTCAGAACTCCAGCTAAAGCACACAGAGCACCCACTAGCATGCCTGACCAAGTCTTTGGATACATATCTCCATATCCAAGAGTAGTCATGGTGACCACAGCCCACCAAAACCCAATGGGAATGTTTTTGAACTCTGTATGCTCACTAGCTGAGGGGTCATTGGGTTTGGCCCCTATTCGCTCAGCGTAATAGATCATGGTGGCAAATATCAACACTCCTAATGCCAAAAATATTATCAGCAGCAAAAACTCATTGGTGCTTGCACGGAGTGTGTGACCAAGCACCCTGAGGCCGACAAAATGTCGAGTGAGCTTGAAGATTCGCAATATTCTCACAAACCTCACCACCCTGAGGAAACCAAGCACATCCTTAGCAGCTTTAGAGGAGAGCCCACTCAGACCCACTTCTAGATAGAAAGGCAAAATCGCCACAAAGTCAATGATATTCAAGAGATTTTTTATGAATTCACGTTTGTTGGGTGAAAAAACAACACGGACTAAAAACTCAAATGTAAACCACACCACACAGACTCCTTCGACATATGTTAGCGCTGGATCTGTCTCTATTTCATACTGCAGAACTGGCTCGCTACCTTTGATAGGTTCAGTTTTATTTTTGATGGTATTAAATGCTTCATGGGTTTCCAGGCAAAAGGTGGTAATCGAGAGTAGGATGAAGAATAAAGAGGCAAAAGCAATGAACTGGAAAGGAAAGGAAAGGAAAATACATTAGAAAAAGACAGTAAAATCCAAAAACAATCCCCAACAATATTACAATTAGAACCTTTGCCTTAACTTATATTAATTAATAATTAAGTATTATAAATGAAAATGTACAACAGGAGATATGTCATTTGGGTTATTGTTGATATTAATTAATTTCACTTAATTTATGTAGCATCTACTTGCCAAAGAAGACATTACTAACATTTTCAAGAAGAACTGACAAGTTTAAAGAATAAAAAACAATGGCAAGAAAACTATCGAATAGTTATTGTGAATTCTGTGGTGCAGAATTCCTTTTCTTTTTTTTACCTTGTGCTTTTGATTTCCATACTACCTCTTTCTGCATTTTACACAACATGGATTTGCAAGAACATGATATTTATGCATGTAGGTGGCTGACATTATGTATATCTGCAAATAGTAAGAAAATACTTGCTTCTGACAATGTACTTAAGCAAATTAATATTTAAGCAGTAATGCAATAATATATACGTACAGTCATATCTTTTATTAAATTCACTGAAGCTTATGTCAATGTATTGTGTACAGTTCTGGTCACCATACCTTCAGAAGGATATTATGGAAATGGAAAAGGTGCAGAGGAGGGCAACCAGAATGATTAGAGGGCTGGAACACCTTCCTTACCATCTGAGGCTGCAACGGCTGGGCCTCTTCACTCTAGAACGACGGCGCCTGAGAGGTGACCTGATTGAAGTCTATAAAATCATGCACGGTGTGGACAAAGTAGAAAAGGAAAAACTGTTTTCCCTATCGCACAACACTAGAACTAGGGGGCACTCCATGAAACTTTTGATAGCTAGGCCTCAAACAAATAAGAGGAACTACTTTTTCACCCAGAGGATCACTGGTCTATGGAACTCCCTGCCAGAAGAAGTGGTGACAGCTGTCAGCCTCGACACCTTTAAGAAAGGATTAGACGAGTTCATGGAGAACAAAGGTATCCATGGCTATCATTATGGAAGCCTAAGGACACCCTCCAGGTTGGAGAGATAGGCAGGATATTTCTTAATGCCATTTGCAGGGAATCATAAGCAGATGAAGACATCTGCTTGGGAATACCCTGAAGCAAATGGTGAGCCACTGAGTGAGACAGAATGCTGGACCAGATGGGCTGTGGCCTGTTCCAGCAAGGCTATTCTTATGTTCTTATGTTCTTAATGTAGAATATTTACAAGACTGACTCTTGATTCTTTTCAAAATGACCCAACATTATCCTTCTTCTTTGGAAGCTTGGTTGGAAGGGCTTGCAATTTTACTCCATATAATGGAACTAGGATAAATGTTAAGGTCTAATACCCTGTTTCCCTGAAAATAAGACCTCCCGGGATAATAAGCCCAATCAGGCTTTTGAGTGCATGCACTAAAATAAGCCCTCCCCTGAAAATAAGCCCTTCCTTAAAATATTGCAACACAGCAGCAGCCATGAGGTGACCATGCTTGTCGCCTCCTGCACCTCAAAAATATTAAGACCTCCCTGAAAATAAAGCCAAGTGCTTATTTTGGGGGTCAAAAGAAAATAAGACCCTGACTTATTTTCAGGGAAACATGGTATTATATACTTTCTTTCTCTGGCTGAAAAAAACAACAGTGGGACAAAGTCCTCACATGTGGAACCAAATGTAATATTTATTTAGGGTTTGAATAAAAGATAAAATAAAGGTGATCTTGAATGGAGCTCAGTGTCTAGTGCAGGGGTGGGCAAACTTTGCAACTTTAAGTCTGAAGGACTTCAGCTCCCAGAATTCTCCAGCCAGCAAAGAAAAAATGTCCTCACATGTGGAACCAAATGTAATATTTATTTAGGGTTTGAGTAAAAGATAAAATAAAGGTAATCTTGAATGGAGCTCAGTGTCTAGTCTAGTGACTACATGAACACAACAATGTAGTCACAAGGCTTTTTTGCTGATGTTAAGTGGTTTACCATTGCCTTTTCCAGCATGTTTTCTACTTATAGATCTAGAAACACAAACTGGGACTGTAGCAATTTATTTGTAGGGTAGTTAAATAACTACCCAAACACTATTTTTTTTCAAAAAGGGGAATTATTATTGCATGCTCCATTCCCCCAAGATACAACTTTGCTTGATCGTAGGTAGTAAGGCCACAATGGAAATTCACCATTCTTATTATTTTTGATTAGCTGGGGAAGTAGAGAGGGAATTAATTCAGACTAGAGCCTTCCACTAGTCTTAATTACTTAATGCAATTACATGCTTAACCTCTGCAATCATTATTGTTAGCTAGGAGATAATTTTCTGCAGTATAGTGGGACCTCTTTGATTCGTTATGTATTTCTATAACTCCCTAAAATACCTTTTGTCGATCTATAGTAGGATGCAATATCTGAAAACATAAGATTATTATTAAGATGATCCATTGTGATATGCCAAAAAAGGTCATTGGTTTCTATTGACAAAATAAAATATAATCATTTATTTATTTATTTATTTATTTAAATTTATACCCCGCCCTTCTCCTAAAAAAGGACCCAGGGCGGCGCACAGGCATTATTAAAACCATACAAAAATACAAAAATACATAATTATTAAAAACTATTAAACTATCCCTGTGCTAAAAGTAATAAAACTCTACAATTTAAATTTTTCCCTATAAAAGTCAGAAACAGGGGCTATGCTAGGCCAGCTTGTTGGAATAAATAAGTTTTAAGACGTTGGCAGAAAAGACGGAGGTCCAAGGTGGTGCGTAGATCGGGGGGGTAGGTCGGTCCAGAGGGCTGGGCCCGCCACAGAGAAGGCTCTTCCCCTGGGTGTCGCCAACCAGCATTGCCCGGCCGACGGTACCCGGAGAAGGCCCTCTCTGTGGGAGCGGATCGGTCGAAGGGATGTATGGGGCAGGAGGCGGTCGCGTATATATCATGCCTTTTATATTGACTGTTTTCCTATATTTAGGAAATTGTTTGTAAAATCTCTTATGTTTAGAAAACTCTGCATAAATATTAAACTTTCATTAGCCTTATGGGCATTAGAGTTGGCAGTGAGTGTTTTCTTAAACTTGGAGATATTGTCTTTATTGTAATTTGACATTCAGAGTGAATGTGGATGGCATCGTCTCTCAGATTGATTAACAGTATTATAAGCAGTAACCTTTTCACTTCTACCATCATCTTACAGCTACAAGATGCCTCAGAAAAGAGTGAATATTATCATTTTCCAAGATTGGAAATCTTGCATAGAGATAGAAAATAATGTAACTCTATACTTCTTTATACAGTAGCTAGTTCTTCTATTTTAAGCTGTTTAGAATATGCAGAATTTTTCTGTGGTTCAGAGCTCTTTCAGAATTGCTTAATTTATATTTTGCTCTTGGACTTAATTTATCATCCTTCATTCCTTTATTATTTGTAATTTCCATTTTTTTTTGGTAGTAAAATGGTTACTTTAAGAACAATAAATAAATATGTTATCCAGTAGCATGTGTTTTTCTTTTTTTTAAAAAACCTAACAGACAAGTGTAATGTAAGCATAAGGGGGGGAAAAGATAGCTCTTTTAATCTCCTTAGACAGCTAGTTTAACACCTTCTAGCAGATTTGACAGAAATTTAAAAAAATGAATTAATATTGAAAATGTGCCATATTATCCTTCTCTCAAACTATATTAATTTGCCAATTATCAACCTAATTCATTTCACGTCCCAGCCTAGCAGAGGGCTCAACATTCAGTTCACTTTGCCATGTTGTACCATCTGTGTACCGTTCCAAAATCCTTACCTAATTGTATTCACACTTTATAAGCACTGGAAAAATCACATACTAGCTAACTTACTACTGACATTTGGGATTATGAATTACTTTTTCAGCAATTATTCAATAATTTTCATATTCCATGTTGAGTAAATCTATATATAAAAACGTTTCTTTTGTGGATATGATTTTCTGTAATATACATTTTAGATATCTCTAGACCAGGGGTCTGCAAAGTTGGCTCTTTTAAGACTGGTGGACTTCAACTCCCAGAATTCCCCAGCCAGCGAGGCTGGCTGGGGAATTCTCGGAGTTGAAGTCCACCAGTCTTAAAAGAGCCAACTTTGCAGACCCCTGCTCTAGACCATTAAGGTAATATTTGGGGGGAGAGGGAATCAACTATTATATAGCAATTTAATGATATTAGTAAAAATGGAGAGGGCGTGGAGAGGGCGCGCAATTTGGGTGTCCTCCTGGATTCCCGGCTGTCTATGGAAGATCATGTGGCAGCCGTGGCCAGGGGGGCGTTTCATCAGGTTCGCCTGATGCGCCAATTGCGCCCCTTACTGGACCGGGGTGCCTTACGCACAGTCACTCAAGCACTCGTCACCTCTCGACTCGACTACTGTAATGCTCTCTACATGGGGCTTCCCTTGAGGTGCACCCGAAAGCTGCAGCTAGTCCAGAATGCAGCCGCGCGGGTGATTACGGGAGCGCCTAGACACTCCCACATAACACCTATCCTGCGCGAGCTGCACTGGCTTCCTGTGGTCTTTCGGGTGCGCTTCAAGGTTTTAACGACCATCTTTAAAGCGCTCCATGGCTCGGGGCCTAGTTATATGCGAGACCGCCTCCTGCCCCATACATCCCTCAGACCGATATGCTCCCACAGAGAGGGCCTCCTCAGGGTGCCGTCGGCTGGACAATGCCGACTGGCGACACCCAGGGGAAGAGCCTTGTCTGTGGCTGGGCCAGCCCTCTGGAACGACTTACCCCCTGAACTCCGCACCATCTCCGACCTCCGCCTCTTCCGCAAGTGTCTGAAGACACACCTATTTCATCTAGCCGGCCTAGCGTAACCTCCATACTGACTATTAGATAGTTTTTAAACTTGGGATTTTAATTCGGTTTTTAGCGCAGGGTTTATTTATTAGAATAAGTATTTTAAATTTCATATATTTTATATATTTTGTATGTATTTTAACATCCCTGTGCGCCGCCCTGGGTCCTAACAAGGAGAAGGGCGGGGTACAAATTTAATAAAATAAAATAAATAAATAAATAAATAAAAAGCTTTATTTTCAATAAGCTGCCTTGATGTTCCTATAAATACATTTTTCATTATTAGTCAGTAACCTTTGAATAGTACAGTGCCTTCTATTCTCATGACCTCCTTTTCTATTTCCTTTCCAATATAATGCAGTGCTATTTCAATCACAGATTTCAACCACAGGCTTCACAAGCCATTGTTAAAATTCAGTTTATTTATTTGTGGAGCAAAGAAAACAACAATGCAGGTGACTGCAGAAACATTGCTCTTAACAGTTTTCCTAAATTATATCAAGATCAGATATCTACCGAATCTCAGAGAAGGCTGTTCCAAAACCTCCCAATCTCTTGAGTGAATATGGAAGGATTATAAACACCCTTTTCTGAGATAGGTGTACAAGATGGGCCAATTCTATATGAAGGTGATGGTCCTGAAACTATTTCAGAGCCAAACCATGAAAGATTAAAACCAGCATTTTGAATTTCAAAAGCTAATACAGGATTGTTATATGTTGTTGTTATATGTTTGTTATATGTTTGAAATAATTCTTATTGCCAGCAAGGGGCTGGCCCACTTTGTTTAACTTGTTTTTGAGGCTAATATTAAGCACATTGCCTACATATGGCTTCAAGATGATAAGGGTATGAGTTGCTATAATCAGGCCTTTCCACTCTTGTAGGACCATAACTACCTTGCAGATACTCTGGTAACCAAGGAACCAAGAGACATTAGTCCAGTCCAGAAGTGGCAGAATTAATTTTTGTCAATACCACTGAAGAGTATTAGGTCAGAGAGCTTAAAGAATAGTAAGTCTTTACAATATTTATTATTTATAAATTCAGACAAATCATGTGCAGAGGATTCATGAACAGATCACTTCATTTCAATTTGACTAATATGGAAAATTTAATATCCGTAGTATAACAGAATAAATTGAGTTGTAACCTCATTCTTGTTCAGACACTATTTGAAAACCTAGCCAGAATTACACATAAAGGCTAGGAACTCTCTTTTAATAAATGAGTTTAGTTAATTTATTTACTAATGAATAGGAATAAATTTAGCTATGTTGGCAAAAGCTACAGAGATTATTATTGTATTATGAATTCTTTGATCTCAATGTTATTAAACAGAGCAACAGAAAATGCTAACAGAAAATGACTGTCCTTTTCCACATATTGTAGAAGGTTTGAGAGAAAGAAGGAAAAGCAACTACCAAGGCAACAGTCAAATAAAAGGAGGCTAAGATCTTACCAAGAAAATAACAGAATAAACTTCTCAGAAACCCCCCCTAATTTTTTACGATTATAAAGAGTGGGAGGGAAGAGGGAAGCACATTGAGAAGCATATTTAGCTGGGCGGGGGACTATAGTTCTACAATGCATACCGTATTTTGCCCTTTCCCCCCCCCCCCAAAAGAGAGTGAAAATCTGGGTGCGTCTTAAACACTGAATTCAGCATTTTTGGTCTACCGAAAGCCTGCCCCCTTCACAAAAATGGACGTGCAGATGGTTTGGAGGATCTGCAGAATGCAAAAACTTTTTTTAAAAAATTTACCTCTTCAAAATCCTGGTGCGTCTTATACTCTGAAAAATACGGTACATCCTTTTCTCCATTCATCCAACCTATTAGAAATTTGGTTTCTGATACAAATTTATTGACTACTGCCTGTGTTTTGTTTTATAATACCAAATTGACCTGCTAACATTCCTTATGAGCATTAAGAATATTTGTCATTCATTCCATAAGTGAGATAATGGTAGGCAAAAACATGACAGAAAGCATGCAAGTGAGCAATTAATTTTGGCCTAAGAAAGTCTTAAATGTTACTGTTGCAGATCATTTCTTCATGTTTCAAAGCACACACAACAAAAGTACTTTGTCAAACTCTGTTTGTTGTCTCAAAAGCTCAGGGAAGTATTTGAAGGGCATGTCCCTGTTGTCTGAAGCAGAAGAGACTTTTTACTACCAATGTGAGGAAATCCCAGCAGAATTATCTTCTATGGATGCATAGACATACTCAGACAATAGAAGTAGCCCAATATCAACCCTTCGAAAAGACTTGGAATTCCAACACTTCTAGTAGTAGGTTCAGTAAAGCATTTTACTCACTTTCTGAAGCACCTGTACAAACGATTCATACAGACCTTATAAATGTACACTTATGAATTCTTGTATGTTTTTCCTTTGGTTATTATTCATGTCTCTAATTGCATTCTTCAAATAATCAAGCAATAATCAATCAACCAGTATTATTCCTCCAAAAACTCTGTTCACCTTGGTGAAATTCCCATTACAAAGTTCCTATCCTCAGCAACTTTGTTCATTATACAATCATTTTGCGGTATAATAACACATCAGTAAATGTGATATATTCACAGTTCCAAAAGAAAATTTTTCAGACATGCTGCTATTTCTTAGAAATTTTGTAGCGATGCAAACATTAGAAACATTAGCATCTGTACTCCAGATATAGGGAGCTGTACATTGAGATAGTACAATATTTCAAGAATGATGGTTATTTCCAACTTCTTAAATTTAGAAACTTTTTCTCTAAGGTGAACAAAGGCCACAATGTACATCATTCCCTTCCTATATAATTTCAATTTATGGCAGTCCTTCCCAATGTCCTCTAGATCAGGGGTCTCCAACCTTTGCAACTTTAAGTCTGAAGGACTTCAGCTCCCAGACATCTCCAGCCAGCTTTGCTGGCTGGAGAAGTCTGGGAGCTGAAGTCCTTCAGACTTAAAGTTGCAAAGGTTGGAGACTCCTGTTCTAGATAACAGTTACAATGCCTAGCCAGCTTAAATATTAGTCATGTTGTTTAGTAATTCTGTGAAGTTTTTGTTCAGCACATTTGAAGAAAAAGAGGTGACCTTGAAGAAGGATCCAGTAACAATGAAACAAGTTGGTGAGAAATGAAATTATACAGACTTAGTTGTTAAGGCCCAAATATTTAGCATTTCTGGTACTTTTTGCTTGAGTAAGAAGCATAGGGTCACCATTTATTCATTAATTTGAGTGATACCAAAAATACAAGTCTTATCTTAGCAATACATTATGATTCTGAACATGTTCAGCTCTGACCACCTTCCTCACAGCCATAATAACGGTGGTGCTTTGATTTCAACATACATCAACAAAGATGATACCATTATCCATGCAACATACTAACATCTTTCTAAGTTTCGGTAATATCTGATGATTCCCACATTTTCTTCTACCCCTTAAGCATCACTGCTCACTGCTCACTGCTATAATTTATAGTATGTTCAGATTACTAAAGCATATAGGTAGGTCCTATCTACAACTAACCCTTCCATTACAGATTTCTGATCCTTTCATGGAGGTAAGTACTTATGAGAAAAGGGGAATAATGGGTTTATAAATTGAGTTTGAAGTTTCCCTAAGCTTATTTAAGGGGGGGCTCCTAAATAAATTCAATAAGTTCAAAAACCTCTAAGCTTATTTGGCGGGGTGGGGGGAACCTTTTAAAAAATCAAACATACTCTTGGCCACATAGCAAGGCAAAAAAACTTGCCTCTTACAGTGTTTGAGATAAACTTTCGCGAACATGGAATGTTAATGATGAAACTATTATATGTTTGCATATAATACAGTGCAATGATTTCCATATTTAATTTTCAGCTGGGGAAAAAGTGACAACGCAATTCAGCTCTAGTGCTCTAGAAGGAATTAAATAGCATTCTTTGCATAAACAATTTATAATTTATAATAAAGGTTTATCTTCATTTTAGCTATAATTTAGCAAGACAAACTATAACAAAATTAACATTTAGTTAAGAAAATTTGAAACATGCTTATAAAAGGAAAATACTAATTATAATTCATATTGAGTCTCTTGATCCATTATATTTTGAAGTAAAAAAATAAAACTTAGATTTTGTTTTAAATATTTGGATGTTTATTCAAAAAATGCTAACAGAACCAGTAAAGTAATAGAAGAGCCAATATAATTATATTCAGAGAAGTTACTATGTATATATAATGTTATGAAAGTGATTGTATACTGGATTAAATCATTTCTTTTTAGTGGCAACATGAAAGGGTGATTATTTATAAAAGACGTATCCTATAATCTGCAGGGGTTCCCAAACTTGGCAACTTGAAGACTTGTGGACTTCAACTCCCAGAATTCTCCAGCCAGCAGAGCTTCCACAAGTCCACAAGTCTTCAAGTTGCCAAGTTTGGGAACCCCTGCTTTAGAGAGTATGTCCTTTGAGTTACTGCAGGACTCAGCAGCATTAGAGTCAAATGCAAGGAAACTAGAAACAGAGATTACAATATCAATTAAGGATGTCCCTACAGTCTCAACACAATCATCTCAACCTGCTGTCTCTTATTAATTTCTAATATCATGATGGTTTCAACTTTTGAAGAGGCTACATTAAACGCTTGGAGGTTTTCAAGACAAGATTGGGCAATCATTTGTCTTGGATAATATAAGGACTCCTGCCTCATGCAAGAAGCTGGGATTGGACTAGAAACCTCCAAGGTCCCTTCCAGCCCTTTGATGTTATATAAACCTGTACCAGGAATATAATATAGTCTCCACAATACAGATTCATGCCATCATCATTTGAAGATTCATAAATCAGAAGCCCCCGTTCCAGAATCAGTTTCACAGGAATCAGCAAAAGATACATTGGTGTTTCCTTTGCAGACATCACTGGGAATAAGATATATGGGGCACTATTTTTCATTATCAAGTGTTAACAGTTCTAATTTGTAGGTTCTATCCTGTCATCAAGTGTTAGATTCTATCTCATTGCTGAAGTGGCAAGGATTTCAGGAGAACCCTCCTTGTTTTATTTGGCAAGCAAGGTGACTCAGATTTCAAGTCCCATTCCCAGTACTTTGCAAAATATCATCTATCTTGATGTACACTGTTGCCATATAATCTTTCCCTGATTTCAAGGAGCATGGCTTGTTAGTAAAAGATCAGATACTTCCTTTATTATACAGTTGTGCTTTTTTGTTGTTGTTGTTGCCTCAGGAGAATTTGATAGATAAAATGGATCACTGCTTCAACTAATAAGAAGTGTGGCAGAGTAAGTGCTGGGATAGATCTGTTTGTCTCCACAGGTTACAAGCAGAAATTATTAATCTTTCTCTATGTGACCATTGAGCTATAGCCATTCTAATGGAGTTAAATACTACTTCTTCCTAATAACTATGTATTTATCTCCCTCACAATGTTTACATTTGGCAGTTAAGCAAATGTGGCCTGAATTGAAGTATATTGATAATTCACTATTCATTTACCCAGCAGCATACCTCAATTATGATAGTAATTGAGTTCCAGAATAAAACCTAAAAATAAGAGCCTATTTTTACAAGATCATAATTTTCTCCCCACAATGGAGAAAGGTTTGTTTTCTTACACGCCTCTCCAAAAAGATGATTTACAATTTGACAGGTTTTTGCTTAGCACATCTGGCAACTGGTTTGATTTATTCATTTCGAATGGAGTTAAAGCTCGCTAGTGAGGACATTTATCTTTTGTCCATCTCTAAAATGACAAGTTTTGATTTATTTGATGATGTTGTATGGGAAGTCCTTGATACCCTGTAACCTTGGTTTTTGTAGATGTTTCATTACCCAACTGTTCTGACTCCCTCCTTTCACAAGATAATTAACTAGACAGACTGATACTTGGCAGCTTGCCTGAAGTAACCTGAACTAGACTGAAAGATTACACGACACAATTCTCCGACTCTGTAGCTTCTCTGTTGTTTCCTGCAAACCTACTCTTCACAGAGGATTTATTTTAAAGCCTCTTGGGAAGGGCCAGGCAATTAGGCAGCTGATACTGATTATCTCCGATGGCATCGTTCTGCTAATTGCCTCCTCTCAATTCTTAGCCTGACAAACTGGGTTTCCCCCTCTAGAGCCAACTCATAGGACTCCTCACTAGAGGAATCCATCAGCAGCTCATCCGGAACCGGCTGGGCCACAACACCCAGCTAAGTAATATCAGTGTTAAGTGTGTGTTAAGTCTGCATGTTTATATACAGTTACTTGTTCTGCCAGTCTTAGTGGGGGGGGGGGTGATTTTCTCCTTGGTAGGTCATTGATTAGAGTATTCTTCTCTGCTTGATTGTCTGATATTAATTCCTGTTTATCTATGGATTAGCTGTTGCAGAGAAAGTGTTCTGATCTTTTTTGTTTTCTTCTTAGCTTTTTGTTCTCTTTTTTGAGTGGTGTATAAATACAATTTACTTCTGATTTGTTTATTGATGACATAAACAGTAGTTTATGTAGTGCCCATTCACCACTTAATAGCCAATACATACAGGCAATAATTACTTTCTATCATACTTTCGTTTTTTCCAAGGGCTATTACTGTGCACGGTAAGATTATTCCAAATGGATATTGATGTAGAGTGCAGATTTCCATAGGATATAAATGATTGCATTGACTACCCTTATAGTTTAAGATGAACAAAATAGTTGGCCATGTCCTGAAATAGGGATTTATATATTAACTTTTTTATACCGCCACTAGCAAACTTTCAGGTCACGTGAATAAAGTATATTGTGTGTATATTGCTCTGTCTCCAGCCCAGCAGAATTTTATCAGATTCCTTTGGATTGGAAGTAGTGACCACATTATTCTAGATATTTAAAACTTTATTCCAGTGTGTGTGTGTGTGTGCGCGCGCGCACACAGAGGGACATAGTGGAATCAAATGACATCAACCTCAAGAAAAGGAACATGAGAATCTGCAGAAACACCAGGACCTGAAAGTGAAACTGGAAGAGGGTAAAAGCCAAATTGATATCAGTGGTGGTAGGAGCACTTGGGGCTGAAACACTTAAACTAGGAGATTGACCTCAACAGATACCAGGAGCAACATCACAGTTCTCTCTCCAGAAGAGTGCAGTGTTAGGAACAACTAAGATCCTATGCAGAAACTTCAAACACCCATGCCTCTGGCAGAGGACCTGAGATTGAAGAAGTCACATACCACCAAAAAGATGAAAAGGGATTTTTTTTTAATTTTACATATATTATAGTTGGTTGGATCTAGATTAACACTGCATTGGGTTTTATAGAATCCAAAAGGTAACATTCTTCTGGAAAAGGTTCCCAAGCATTTTTTTTTTAATCATCAGGGTGTTTTTTTAAAACATCATTCATTTCTATAAAGAATTCTGCTTCCATTGCTGCCTCTAAAGAAAGACCACAAAATAAAATTAAAACCAATTAGCTGTTTATAGATTCATATATTTTATTCAATGTATGCATTATATTGTTCTATATTATATTATATTATATTATATCATATCATATCATATCATATCATATCATATCATATCATATCATATCATATCATATCATATCATATTATAATTATATTATATTATATTATATTATATTTATTATATTATGTTATGTTATGTTATGTTATGTTATGTTGTTATGTTATGTTATGTTATGTTATGTTATGTTATGTTATGTTATGTTATGTTATATTATATTATATTATATTATATTATATTATATTATATTATATTAATTATATTATATTATATTATATTATATTATATTATATTATATTATATTATATTATATTATATTATATTATATTATATTATATTATATTATATTATATTATATTATATTATATTATATTATATTATATTGTTCCTCACAAAGACAGAATAAGCCGTAGAATTCTCTCTAGGGTAAAACATTGATATTCCTTGTTCCACAGACCTGTAAGAAGATTTTTATTTCAAATGTATATTCTAAATAATTTTGGAATTATATTGATTGTAGTGGTTTTCATAATATTTTTATGAGAGCCGTGGTGGCACAGTGGTTTAGAATGCAGGCTCATTCTGTTGACTTCTGCCAACTGCCAGCAGTTTGATTCTCACCAGCTCAAGTTTGTCTCAGATTGGTAAAATAAGAACCCAGATTGTTGTGGGCATTATGCTGTCTCTGTAAACCAGGGTGCTGAAGTCCTTCAGACTTAAAGTTGCAAAGGTTGGAGACCCCTGCTGTAAACTGTGTAGAGATGGCTGTAAAGTATATAAGTCTAAATGTTATTGCTAGTGTTATGATGCTATATTCTTCTGACAGCCAATTTTATACTGATTCTGTTATTTTTATAGCTTTTTCCATTTATGACTTATCTTTATAAAAAGTTAGTCGGTTCATTGTATTTTACATATTTGATGGAAGCTGCAGCTGAGCTCCCAATGGTACATATTGTTAACAGACAAAGCATGAAATTGAGTTGACTTCTGTTGCTACAAATGGGGTACATATCCCCCACTTTGCAATGCATGCTACTTATTAAGAAAAAGGGTGAAAAATCTCCTTGGATTGAAATTCCGGGAGCATAGTCATCTGCCTACAAACACCTTGCTCACTGTTACTCCCATTTCTGTATTTTCTTCCTAAGGAAGAAAGGAGGGGAAGGTGTATTTCACCTATGTGGTTTTTGGATCGCCCTTGGCTGCATCTATTTCAGCAGCCACTGAGGTGTATTTATGCAAGCTTAATGATGGCACGGGACCTAGCTATCTGCGAGATCGCATCCTACCCCATACATCCCTTCGACTGATTCGCTCCCACAGAGAGGGACTTCTCCGGGTGCTGTCCACTAGGCAATGCCAGTGGGCGACGCCCAGGGGAAGGGCCTTCTCTGTGGCGGGCCCAGCTCTATGGAACGACCTACCTCCCGACCTCAGAACAACCACGGACCTCCGTGCCTTCCGACAAAAGCTCAAGACTTATCTCTTCCAACAGGCCGGCCTGGCCTAACCTACCTTCCATCCTTTTTAGTCTGAACATCTAAATTGTTTTAATTGGGTTTTTAAGGGGTTTAGTTTTTAGGATTTTAGGTTTTTTAGCACAGGGATAAATTGTTTAGTTTGATTTTATTTGACTTGCATTCACTGTTTTTGCCATCCCACCCCCTACAATAGTATAATTGCTGATGTTTTCTGACACTTTATCAGCTGGGTTTTATTTTCTTCTGCCATTTTGGGATTTTCTAAACCGTGTATATTTTTCCTCAGTGAAAGGAAAATGAATAGTATAGGAAATGAAAGCATGTCTATAGTAGTCCTATTACCTCCCCCACTGTTATAATAAAATCACATTGTAAACTGCCTTGGAATATGCATTTATATAAGGTGATAGATATAAATAGCCTAAACAAATCCATATTATTGTAATTTGTTCAACTGCAGACTTTAATTTATGCCAGGCTGCCATGCCTTTTAGTCAAAAATTAAATACACTTTTTTCTTTCAGGCTGTATGGGTTTATGATCAATTTATCTCTTGGGAGCCACTTAGATTTTAACATATTTATTAGTGGTTATGGAACTGAAGGGCACTGAAGGACAAAATAACAGTTTTAAAATGTTACCAGTTCTCCAGCAAAATCCAATATATGTCACGTTTTCATAACAGAACCTGATTCTTATCGATTAAATAAAATTACATTGTGATGAATCAGGTTTTCATTGTTAAGAAATCTTGTGACTGTGTCTTCAACTATCAAACAGGAACAGTTTCTCTAACAAGCCACAATGGAAATAAAGAGTATCCATAAGTAGCTACAGATAGTGTCAGCAAAAATTGATTCATTTTCTTCTAAGTTCTCAGAGTGAGAAAGAAAAGAGATATTTTGTTACTGACAGCTTTGATATTTAGTTTTTCCTGAGCTCTCTAAATAAGGCACTTGGAGTAAAAGGAATATTAAAGTGAATTTTGTAGAATTGCTCTTGAGTTTTGCTTCTTTTTTCTTGAAGTAATATGAAAGCTTTAAAAAAGTTAAATTTGTGAGATATATAAAAGGTATTAGATCTTTCTTTAAAAGGGCAGGTTATCCTCCTACTTTTGCCACTGTTTGTTCTACTTTTATTACGCATTTTTACCTTATTGCAAATTGTGTGTTTGGTGCAAACAGCAGAAAAGTTGTACTATCCACCATTTCAATGCTATTAGTCTTTATTTTAACCATTGTTTTTAGAAAATAGAATCATGCACACATGTAGTGCATCTGGCAGCATGCTAACCAATTGGTTTTTAAATCTTCCCCCTTCTTCAAGTGGTCCAAAACCATAACACAGAATAGGTAAAACAAGTGTGTAAACGAACCTAAGCTACTTTATTTTCTTCTGGTGTCTTTGTTTCCACTAAATAAAACACTGTGAAATTGTCCTCTTCACTTACAAAATCTCAGTGTATCATCTCTCATTATCTTCAATTGGTATTTCTTTTGTTTATGTTCTGCATACCTAACTTCTTAGATAACTCATATATTCCTGAATAAGTCTTCCCTGTTCTGGATGATAGTTTGTCCCCATGTCTTCCTTAGGTTTAATTTTTCTTTTCTTCTCTTGTAGCGCCACAACTGTGATATACTGCTAAAAACGTAACCTATTGAGAGCTTACTGCTTATTGATTTTACCTCACACATTATAATGTAATATTCTTTGCACATCCCAATCCTAGCAAGCAATACTAAAATACAAAAATCTGAGCACTATAGATATCCTTGGTTAATTATGACAACTGGGACCAGAACTGCAATAACTAAGAAAACAGTAAAAATTCAGTATCACCTGACTGTTTTGCTTAGAAATGGCAGTTCTGGTTTATTAAGCAAGGATTTCACATGACAACAATTTCTGGATTCCTGCTGGCTTCCCCATTGATTTGCTTGTGGGTAGCTGACAGGCAACATCAGAAAATCAGATTCCATATGTAATTCTAGACAATATATCTAGCACCAATTAGATATGATCACAATTATTTAAATACAAAACTCTGGAGCTTATACTTCTTGTACTTTCCTATACTTCTTGAAAAATAAAATTTGGAATACAACAAAAGGGTTTTATGCATATTTAACAAGATTATAGTTTGCAGCACAAAACCGAATTGTTTTGATTGGGCTGTTCTGTTCATATTTAACAAAGCATACACTAGTACCACCTAGCAAGATGGAAGGTCTTGAAAAATCTGAGCTGGCCAGAAAATCATAAGGCTGTAAGTTATATTGGGAAGTTGAAAAACCATCCCAGAACAAAGGACTGGCCAACTATTTCCATACTATTGCTAAGAAACATGGATTTATCCATGTAGTCATCAGTATTCCAATTTGACTTGTGCATCCTTTATTCTTTCATTATATTTGATCAAAGGCTTTTAATGTTCAAATAGATTTATTATAGTATAATAATGACATTTCAGTGTATTTTATTATGCACTGAATTAGAGGTGAAATAGCATTTCAAAAAAGAACTGGGGTATTAATTTTGAAGGGGAAAGGAAGAACTTAGTAATACAGATTATTCTCACTATATAAGCACTGCAGCTGCAAAATGGTTTTGTTCCAGTATCTAAAATAACCCTAATCATTCTTGAATGCCTACTAATATACAGCTGCCAACCAAACCACAAAGTGATAATAATGATGTCCCTTCCATCTAACAACTCTGAATATAAAATTCCATCTAATTTGCATGTATAAGTATAGAATATTAACATTACTTTCCCCTGTACTTGGGGTGAGAGTTCTTTTTTTATATGTAAAATGAAACAACATCAAAGAATTATATCCATGAAAATATTTAGAAGGAGGCAGGGAGGGAGGGAGGGGCTAATTGATTGCCTTTAGAAGTATTTTAAAGCAGGGGTCTCCAACCTTTGCAACTTTAAGTCTGAAGGACTTCAACTCCCAGACTTCTCCAGCCAGCTTTGGTTGGCAGCTTTGCTGGCTGGAGAATTCTGGGAGCTGAAGTCCTTCAGACTTAAAGTTGCAAAGGTTGGAGACCCTTGACTGAAACTATTCCAGCTTCTTCTTAAAGTGAATTGGCCAGAACTAGATGCTATTTTGTCAAAAATAGAATTAAATAGTGACTCAGAAACTCCAGCAAAGCTGGCTGGAGAAGTCTGGGAGTTGACGTCCTTCAGACTTAAAGTTGCAAAGGTTGGAGACCCCTGATTTAAAGCACCGATATTAAAAAATACAAGAAGATTCTTAATCTAATATTTTTCTTGTTAAACTAGTTCAGAAACCATACACTCCAAACTTCTACAATAATGAAGCAAATGTCTCTGGGACGTTCACAAATAAAACCTGATTCATAAATTATGGGGGGGGGGGATGTTCACAGCATTGCCTCATCTGATTTCATTAAAAACAGAATAAATATTCTTAACTCAAAGGCACAGTAACAATCCACATTTATTTCTATCCATGTAAGAAATGAAATGTTAACATTCAGTTACACGCATGATTGTGCAAGAACTGCTTGTTGAATCTTATAATGACCCAAATAGCTAACATCCATAATTCTTCTCAGGAAAATTAGGATGGCACTCTATGCCACCTTGAGCTTCTTAATGAAAAAGTAAGATATAAACATCTTGATAAAAGCATTTATTAAAGACATAAATAAGACTTGGTTGGTTGAAATTGAATAAATAATAAATAATTATGAATTTAAAGCTCTGCTGTATTTCTATGTAGCTGAACACATTATCTACATGCCATCTGAAAAAGTCATAATTACAAGTAGTCTTCAAATTACAACCACAACCATTTTATAGATTTTAAATCTTTTGATTTCAAATCTATAAAACGAGATTATTCAAGAGTAATAATGGTTCTAGAAATGCACAAGAGTTATCTGATCACCACCTTTAAAGCGCTCCATGGCACAGGACCTAGTTATTTGTGGGATCGTATCCTGCCCCATACATCCCTTCGGCCGATTCGCTCCCACAGAGAGGGACTTCTCCGGGTGCCGTCTGCCAGGCAATGCCAGTGGGCAACACCCAAGGGAAGGGCCTTCTCTGTGGCGGGCCCAACCCTTTGGAACGACATACCCCCCGATATTAGAACTACTACAGACCTCCACTCCTTCCGCCAAAAATTAAAGACTCTTTTCCATCAGGCCGCCCTGGCCTAATTTATGCTCCTCGCCCCAGTCTGAAGTTTAAATTGTTTTAATCAGGTTTTAATGGGATATAGTTTTAATGTTTTATAAATTTTAGTACAGGGTTAATTATTTAATTTGGTTTCAATTATGTATGTATTGTCATGTTTTTTAGATGTTCTTAATTTTCCTATACACCTCCCTGAGTCCCTTCGGGGAGAGGGGGCAGTTTAGAAATTTAATAAATTATTAATTATTATTAATTATTAATTAATTATTAACCAGTCGACATACTTTCCAAAGCATGCAATGTAGAATGATGGTTTTTCCTTTTTGTATTTTTGTTTTATTAAAAAATAAATAAAATTCTTTCCCAAAAAAATTACAACCACAGTTGAGCCCAAAATTAAGTTTTGCCCAATTTTACAATCTTTTTTGCCATACTAATTAAGTGAATCATGCAGTTGTTAAGTAAATCTGGCTTCCCCCATTGACTTTGCTTGTTGAAGGATTACAAATTTACAAAATGGACCGCTGGTTTAAAAGAGGGGTTAAAGAGGCCATCTGTGCCAAAACTGAACAGTCCTCTCTCAACAGAGGGGGAGGGATATGACATGGCCTGGCTATGATAAGACCTGGCTACTTGCAAAACCGCATCCTGCTACCAAATACCTCCCACCGACCAGTTCGCTCCTACAGAGTGGGCCTCCTCAGGGTGCCATCAGCCAAACAATGTCGGCTGGCGACCCCCAGGGGGAGAGCCTTCTCTGTGGCAGCTCCTGCCCTCTGGAACGACCTACCCCCTGACCTACGTACGATCACTGACCTACGCCTCTTCCGCTGGGCCTTGAAAATGCATTTATTCCATGTGGCCGGCCTGGTGTAGTTTTTAATCGATTTTAATCTATTTTATTTAGTAATTTTATTTGGTTTTAAAACAGGCCCCTAATTTAATTGACATTTTAATTGACATTTTAAAGTATTTTACATATTCATGTCTTTGTTGTTTTATTATGCCTGTTCACCACCCTGAGTCCCGCAAGGGAGGAGGGCGGTATACAAATTCAATAAACATTAAACATTAAACATCATCTATCTCCAATCTACAACACAGTCCTTTCAACAGTTCCAAGAAAGCTCCACAGCCATTTGCACCCCTCAGGTGATCCTGAGCACATGATAAACCTCCAGGTGGCCTCAACAATTCTCTAAAAGAATGCCAATGACCAGCTGTCTGCAAGGAGTATAAATCCTTCCATTCCCCACCATCCAGTCAAGAGCTGAAGAAGCTTCTTGGATGAGAAGCAAAATGTCTTCAAAGAAAAACCAGAAAGTCCAGTTGCCTCTTGAAAAACAATGACCTGGGTTACTGAGAATCTCCATAGACAATGGGGGAAAATTATTTTCAGAAAGGGAAAAGAGACACAGTATTAACAAAATTGAATAAACATAAATAAATAGATTGGAAATGGGTGGGAGAATAACATCTAGGAGGCATGGCAAAAAAAGACATGCTGTTACACTATTCGAATGACCTAGAGCTGATATTCAAGACTGAGCCTAAGTTTGGAAACTACAGGATATTTTAGAATGCTGGCAATGATTGCTTCCTGCTGATCTCTGGTTAACACATTTCTCCTGTTTCTTAAAGGGCTTATATACAACTGTCTTATCAGTGCAATGGGGTGTCAGAACTGTGTCCAAAGAATCTTCCGATAAAAGAATGTGATGCATCTTCAAGACCAGGATTCACAAGATACAGGGGAATCAGTGTCACCTCTCAGGAAGTAATTGAAGAGAATTATTTGTCCTGAAGAAAAAATAATTAGAGGTGAAGAACTGCTAGAAACTATGTCCCTTCTCCTCTGTCCTATAGAGCAGGGTCTCCAACCTTTGCAACTTTAAGTCTGAAGGACTTCAGCTCCCAGACTTCTCCAGCCAGCTTTGCTGGCTGGAGAATTCTTGGAGCTGAAGTCCTTCAGACTTAAAGTTGCAAAGGTTGGAGACCCCTGCTATAGAGCAGAAACAATTCAGGGTGCAAAAACTGGAATGTAATGAGGCTAATGGCTGACAAAGCAAGACTATCCTGGCTAATTTGTTAAGCAGTACCTGCGAGAGATGCCCTACTTAGCAAATATAATCAAATGGGGCACACTGGCTGCTGTGTATCTTCCTGGATCTCAATGAAACTAGTAGGACCTAACAAATTGGTGTTTATTCACATTTTGCTTGGTTATAAGAATGTTTCCAATTAGAGGCCAGATAGCTAACAAATATGGAATTTGTTTCATTAAAACTCACAACAAGAATCTGCATTTTAAGAATCTAACAAATTGGTAGGATAGCTACAAAAGTAAAATTATTCGCTCTACAGTATCATGGTGGATTTTAGTTTTTACCAGGCAAATGAATGTGTCTATGATCCAGTTAACATGCAAAAGATTTCTGCAATAATAATAAAATTTAAATCTCATATAATTCCAGTTTACCAATTAAGACTAATACAAAAAAAATTGTTGACTAAGCATAGTTTTTTGCTCCACCCATTTGATATATAAAACAATTTAGTACTTAATATAGGAAGTACAGTCTACCTATATCTAATAATGTAACTTAGTAACAATCACAAACATCACATTTTTTAAAAAAAAGGGAGGAGACGACAGACTTTTCATTAGGTAGATATAGTATAAAGCAGGGGT
Organism: Rhabdophis nuchalis; assembly: GCA_039707465.1. Lineage (NCBI taxonomy): Eukaryota > Metazoa > Chordata > Lepidosauria > Squamata > Natricidae > Rhabdophis > Rhabdophis nuchalis. Next base: position 76,712,486 of record CM077648.1, read on the forward strand.
CTCCAACCTTTGCAACTTTAAGTCTGAAGGACTTCAGCTCCCAGAATTCTCCAGCCAGCAAAGCTTTGCTGGTTGGAGAATTCTGGGAGCTGAAGTGCTTCAGACTTAAAGTTGCAAAGGTTGGAGACCCCTGATATAAAGCATGGGACAGGAGAAATAGAAATGGAATCTGCTACAAATCTCTTTATGGCCCTTGCCCTCCTAGCTCTTGCTGCAAGTTCAAATATATGCACTATAGGAAAATGATACAATTAAAAGAGTATTTTTTTTATCAACAAATAGCCATGAGCTCGGGTTTAAAATTTTGTTACAGGAAAGCTGATTCAGCAGAATGCAATGGAGTGGGGATTTTATGCCTATAATTTGGAGCATACATCCCAGAGGTCATCTGAGTTGACATGCATTTGCCAGGCTGAAAGCCAATAACCAATCAGGTAATAAATTGTCTTGAATTTTCTTAACATATTGCTATATACCGTAGAATGTTAGTACCTGAAGAAAATCTCCAGCTTTCGGTCTGGCATACAAGTGGATTGGCAAAGATGCTTTTCCATGATGAAACATTAACATCTCTGAATAATCAGCTGCAATCTAAAAATATCTCTATATAATGTATATGAAATGATTGAAATGCTGATGAATGTTACTTAGATGGCTTTGAAAAGTAATAATACATTTTCACACGAGGAAGATGAGATTATCCATAATTATTATTGGCATGACAGGAAAATACAACCTAAGTATTCTAAAGCAATTTCTTCTGTAAACTGTATAGTGTAATATTAATGCAGTGTCGGGGGTTTTCAACTACCGGTTCTCCAGAAGTGGTCAGAACCTGCTGAAGACCACCTCTGCTTGGAGGTCTTCTAGTCCAATCCCCTGCTCAGGCAGGAAGCCCTGCCTATACCATTTCAGACAAATGGTTATCCAATCTCATCTTAAAACTTCCAGTGTTGGAGCATTCACAACTTCTGGAGGCAAATTGTTCCACTAATTAATTGTTCTGTCAAGAAATTTCTACTTAGTCCTAGGCTGCTTCTCTTTTTGATTAGTTTCCATCCATTGCTTCGGAAATGATTCATTTTTTGAATTTCTGTTTGGCCCATTGGGCCCATTTTCTGCCCTGCCCCAGCCCCCAGAGGTCCTCCAGAAGCTGGAAATGAATCATTTCCGAACTTCCAGTTGGCCCATTGAGCCCGTTTTTCATCCTCCCCAGGCTCCGGAGGCTTTCTGAAAGCCTGGGAAGAGCAAAAATGGCCTCCCCTGGCCCTCCCGAAAGCAAAAATCAGCTGGCTGGTGCAGGCATGTGCACTGGAGCTGACAGCTCGGGTGCCGGCAGATATGGCTCTGCATGCCACCTGTGGCACACGTTCCATAAGTTCATCATCATGGCCTTACCAGGTGAACAACAATTTATATGAACAGCATAAAAATTTAATAAATAAAATAAATGGTCTCATAAAACTCACGTAATCACTCATGTATTGAACTTTATTTTAATGGCAAGTTCCATTTTTTAATTCAATACTCCTCTTGGTCCTGAATATTCCCAGTGCCTTTTCAACACAAATACTGGTGTAGTGGCCTATGCATTTGTTCCCTCAAATTATAGCATACAACACATATCTTTCAAATCTGCATTTGAATATATCCAATAAAAAGGAGCACACAACCCCCTTGATAGCTCAGTCCACTGCTGTACATTCATTCATAATCCACAATCTACAATAAATAATAAGAGTATTTTTCTTACCCTTGTTTCCCCCAAAATAAGAGCCAATCTTATATTTTGGGGGGCTCCAATATAAGCACTAGGGCTTATTTTCAGGGGGTGTCTTTTTTCATGTACAGAAGGCAGCAAGGATGGGGGCTGATGGGAATGGGAGTGCTGCTACGACTGGGCCAGCCCTCTCCATCCCATCTGCTTGCCTGCAGCCACAATGGGCCAAGCTCTCACTGCACCCCGGCCTCCATCCACCCGCCCTACCTGCTTGCCCTTCTGCTGCTGAGACACTGGAACTCAAGTTTTGCTCAGGCTGCTGCGATGATGAGGCAGAAGGCAATGCGGTGCATTGGGATTGACTTCCCCCCCTCCCCGTGCTGCTGGCCAGTTGCTGGGCGTACTGAACCTGCTGCTGCTGGTCTTGCAGGGACTCTTTGCCACACTGTCCTCGGATGCCCTGCTGATCTGGCTCTGGCCTGGCACGGGGCATGTTGGCCTAGATCTAGGATCTCCAGAGCACCTGCCTCACTGCTGGCCTGCCAGGGCCCCTTTGCCAGCAGTCGCCGGTGGAGTGGGACCAAATCGCCCACCAACTGCACACCTATTATGAAATGGTGGCACTGGGCTTAGGACAGAGCCCAATGCTCTTCAGGACTTCATCTCTCCTGAGCCTGCTGTCAATTGCTTTCTGCCCAGCAGGAGCAGCCCAGTAGGGTGGCCAAAAGCAGCACAGCCAGGAGGGTGAAAAACCCATTTGGCCACCAGCAGTAGGTGCACCAAGCCCAGCAGCCAGGCAGAGGCACAGCGGGGCGTGATCATGATGTGCCATGCAGCCTTCTGCCTCCTCATACCAGCAGCAGCGGTCTGAGCAAGACCCAAGCTCCAGGCCTGAAAGAGTGCAAACCATAGTCACCACCTGCTCCAGAGCCATACAGTGATGTGCAAAAGAGAGGGGCCCTGGACATCGAGGTTGCCTGGTGCTGCATGCAGGGTCAGGGCTCATGAAAGTGCACCAGAAATCCGTGCAAGCACCCAGAGAGAATGAGAGTCAACTCCTGGCCCTTGCTGACTCAGCCGATCCACGGGGCCATGATTAAGGGGCTGAGTCAGATCCAGGTCGAGCTCACAACTCGACTGAACTATGCCGAGTTGTGCTGCATGCACAGGTGGAGATTGGCGCCAAGACCTGGCTGCTAGAGTCACACTGGAGGGGAAGGGAAGGAGCCGCCATGCTAAGTACCAACTCAGGGATCGTTGCCCATATTTGTGAGGGGATATGTGGTTAGGCAGATAGTTGTTGGCTGTTCCAGGCCCAGAGGGCAGAGTTGAAGAATGAAATTTCTCCTATAACTCCTTGGCTGGGGGGGAGTGGTGGAATTACTGCTTCAACTCAGGCCTTCAATTTATGTGGGCTCCTGAATCGGTATAACCAGAAGCAACATAGAACAACCTTTTTATTTTATTTTATTAAATTTATAGACCGCCCCCTCTCCCCCATGGGGACTCGGGGCAGTGCACAGGAAATTAAAATCCAATAAATACAACAATATGCAAAATACAAATGTTAAAACCAAATTAAATTGCCCCTGTGCTAAAATCAATATTAAAACCCCTAAAACCCTAACAATTACCCCTTAAAATTCAGATTAAACAATTTCTTTCTGCGGCTAGATATATAAAAAATTAGGCCAAACCTAAACCTCCCTTTAGTTACTTTTTTTTTTTTGCAGTGTTTTATTTTCTGCCCTTGGGTCTGTGTTTGGTCAATTTGCACATGTTGGGCCTGCCCACTCCATCCCACTGTTTCTCTGCTTGCCCACAGCTGCTGCCAGACACTCCCCACCTCCTATGCTGCCCATGCTCACCCCTGCCCTTGGGCTGCTGATGATTTTCTCTAAGGCTTTGGGGGTAGGGCTGATATTAGCCGCACGTATCAAAATCATGCTAGGGATTATTTTTGGTATAGGTCTTATTTTCAGGGAAACACAGTAACACTGTCTTCTGATTTACTTGCAGCTAATTTTAGAATATATTTACTGTAGTATTAAATTTTACTCCCCAAAAATGTAGGTAATATATATACTACTAGTTTTTCTATACCACCCTACACAAAATTCTTCCCCTGCCACTTCCATATCAGCTAATACATTTATAACTGAACATATACACCCAGCTAATCCAGGAAGCAAACATATCAATATTATACTAATATCAAAGTCTAACCACAGTACCAATAATTTTGAACTGATATTACATTTGCCAGCTTAGTAAATAATTATTATGCATTAAGGGGAAAGTATAGCTATTTGCAGGATCGGATCCTGCCTCATACATCCACACGGCCAATTCGCTCCCACAGAGAGGGACTTCTCTGGGTGCCGTCCACTAGACTTTGTCAGCGGGCGACGCCCAGGGGAAGGGTTCTCTCTGTGGCGGGCCCAGCCCTCTGGAACGACCTTCCCCCCGACATTAGAACAACTACGGACCTCCGCTCCTTCCGTCTAAAATTAAAAACATATTTGTTCTGCTTGGCCGGCCTAGGGTAGTCTCTCGTCTATGGGATTGTTAATAGTTTTAGATAGGGATTTTAGTATTTTAAATTGGTAATTTTTAGCGCAGGGATATATTTAATTTGTTTTTATTATGTGTATGTGTATTTATTGTTTTATTTGCCCTGTGCACCGCTCCGAGTCCCTTTGGGGAGAGGGAGTGGTCAGCAAATTAAATTATTGATTATTATTGATACTGGAAGGAAGCTCTAAATAAGATATAACTATTTATTATCCTGTTTTTATAGGCCGCTACAATTTAGCAACTATAAACTAGTAATTTTATTTTTAAAAAATCATAAAAATCAAATCCCAAACATCCAGCAATAGCATTCAATTCTTTAAATTAAAATTTCTGAAAAACAATGCAACCTTTACCTCTATTCTAAACCATAAAGGATTACATGAAAAGCAATGGAAAACAGAACAGAAAGTTGGATTGCTAACATATTTTTCCCCCAGGACTGTTAACAATCACCATATTTCATGACCCATAACAGATTTCACTCCTCTAAAATAAGATTACTAGTTTTCTGGGCAAATGACTATACAATATGGCTAGTATTCAGTGTGGGATTATAGATTTCATATAGAAAGATGTCAGGAATAGCAATGGAACATAATAACCCTACAACATAATAATTTATCTTCCACCTGAGTAGAATTCATATATTCTAAAATTACTATTACCACAAAATTAAGAGGAATACAAAAGTCATTCAATCTGCTTTAAAGGTGGAATTGGGAGTTATAAAATTAGCCTGGCCTGCTTTGCATCATTATCTGAAATGAGAAATTGGCCTGCAAAATTTGTTCTCACATAATTATCCTTTCATAAAACACAAACGGGTGTAAATGTTTTGTGATTAACAGAATGGGATGAAATTTGCAAAAACCTAGAAGGGTGTGAAAGAATGAAATAATTTAAATATTGCTTTCTAAAAGAACATTTATCAAAGAAGAAGCATTAAAATGTATTTTCCAGTATTGTAGAAGCAGTTGAGTTATGAATTAAGGCTTCTGAGGCAATTAGATTTATTCAAAATTTCTAAATATCTCATATGCCTAAGGTTGATTTGGTAGTTAATGTTTTCACCAGAATTATTGTTTAAACGAGAATAAAAACATTAAATATTTCCACCATCTACGAATACAGTAATCACATAAAATCTGATAATACACTGGACAATAATTTTTTTTAAAAAGCTTTGCTTCCTAAAAAAGTTCAAACTGAACATAAATATAATTTCAGGATGATTGTATCTCATAGGAACTTTGGGAAATATGAAATGAACTTTTAATGACTAATGACATAATGTTTCTGAAATGCTGCATGAATTCAACAGGTCTAAAAATGTTTGGCTGCTAATTTTTTTTATACTCAGTGTCCAATGCATCCTGCTGTAATGTCCAATCATAGACACTCAGCATTGATGGATTCCAGTTGCCCTGATGCCGTTTTCCCATTGTGCCAATATCCTGGTGAAAACTTTCACCATGTTCATCACTGTCTCCACCTAAATTTTCAGGAAAGAAGTTTAAGCATGAATCCAAAAAATAAATCTTCACTGACATGTTACACTTCATGATTTTGTATGCTATAAGAGTTTGTCAACCAGCTGAATGTAGTATGGAGCTCTTGCAGTTACGAAGAAAATTCTCAATGAGAATTTCCTGGTTATTTACTCTGGCCTCACTAGCAGATTTTAGAATTGCTTTTTATTGATAATGTGTTATACCAAAGGTTCCCAAACTTGGCAACTTTAAGACTTGTGGACTTCAACTCCTAGAAGCTGGAGAATTCTGGGAGTTGAAGTCCACAAGTCTTAAAGTTGTCGAGTTTGGGAACCTCTGTGTTATACCAACAAAAATGCCTTCAAAAATATCTTTGTCATGTCAAAAGTGATCCATATATCATGTTTTTCTATCAAAAAATTGTTTTGGAGCAGCCATTTGTTTAAATGCATGGCTGTCCCATGTAACAACAGTACTTAGTATATCCAAGCTGTATCACAAGCAGTAGAGCCACTACTTTTAGATCTCCACAGTTAATCTAGTTGTACTTGGTGTGTTGGATGTGCTTCAACAACAGATCCATGTTTTCATAGGTTTCTTTCATGTGTGCAACATGGCTATGAAGAGTGTACATTGACATTATGTAAAAACAGAAGATGTCTATAAAACATTAAGGGATAGGTTAGATTACAGATTATTTTGTACTTAGCAACCAAAAATCTATAAAATACAATCAAAAGTGTTCAGGAAATAAAATCTTTGTTGTCCAATTATATTTAACTAAGCTTTAATTAGGATGAACAAGGTTAGGCAGGCAACCTTTAGCCTATACTTATTTTTCTCTGTATAACTAGAAAAAGATAAACGCAGCAAGAAGACTATTTAAAATGCAGAAGTTGGCCCACTGTGGATCATACTGATGCCAAGCATCTGCTTTTAGTATAACAGGCTGTAATAAAATTGGCACTTCCAAAAATAAGGAAAATAGTGGTAAAACAGCCATTTCTGTTAAGTGATATTTCCTTTTCAAAATGTTATTCATTTACATTTACACTCGGCACCAGTTACCATAATTCACAACATCCTGTTTTCAAGGTTGCATGCTTTCATAAATTTCAGCATTTTTCTGTCCATTTCAACAAAGTTGCATATAGTTTTTGTTCTAAGCAGAAGTATTCTATATTAGAAATATTAAGAAAATGCATACTGCTGCTACAAGATAAAACTCTCATGTAACTCTCATTGGGGTTTTTATTGTGCATTTTAGAGCAGGCTTAGTATTTAATTTATTTTTAGCATAGGTATTTATATTGATGTTTTTATTATTGTTTTTTATCATTGCCTGTTCACCGCCCTGAGTCCCATAAGGGAGAAAGGGCGGTATACAAATTATAATAATAATAATAATAATAATAATAATAATAATAATAATAATAATAACAACAACAACAACAACAACAACAACACTCCTGTTGGAATATCTGCTACAGCAAGTTAAACTTGAGAAAGTTCTGAGATGCATTTTTCTACAGTCATGTCCAAAACATTTGTCTGACTCTGCCTTCATATTTATTTATTTTCATTAAGCAGGCAACTGAACTGGGGCATAATAATTTGAGTTCTCCGAAGACAGACATAACAGTACAGCTGGCATGTTCTATGAATATTCATCTGATTTTTTAATATTAGATGGGAAATTATATTTTACCCATGTCAAAACATTTTTGTCAAATATGTTGTATAAGTAGATATGGAACATATACAGTAGATTCAGAAGCTATGTATAATTCTCTTTCTTACCTTGTGAAAGAAAAAATCTTTAACTATGGGCTGTGTCATCTATTCTCTTTGGAAATAAGAGAGGTTCCCAGAATACTTCTTCAAATACAGTATGCAAAGGGATAACTTAAGAACAATTATGCAATCAATTTAAATACATACAGTATGTAAGCAAATTTTAAAAAGTGAAATAGAACAAATGGTCTATTGTATGATTTAATTTCTCTGTGATAGCACAATGAGGATTCTTAGGATATTATTTTTTACAGAGATATAACGTATCCACATATACAAAGATCAGAACTGTGCAAGCTATGGTATTCGCTGCGACACTGTATGGAAGCCAAAGAAGCACATTGACGCCTTTGAATTTTGGTGCCAAAGATAACTCCTGAGAATACCATGGATACCCAACCTGCTCTTACACCAAAAACTGAAAAATGAATTCATGAGTGTTTTTTTCAGCAACCCTGAAAAAAGTCCTGCTTAGATTGCTTGAAAGGGTACATTCTGGCAGATGTGAGAGATGACGTAGAATAAGTTGAGTTTGGGGAAATGGCTTACTTAATTAAAGAAAACCTAACTTTATCCATTTTTCTTTCTCACCCTACTGCTCATTTAAACAACTGTTCTAGAGCAGGGGTCTCCAACCTTTGCAACTTTAAGTCTGAAGGACTTCAGCTCTCAGAATTCTCCAGCCAGCAAAGCTTTGCTGGCTGGAGAATTCTGAGAGCTGAAGTCCTTCAGACTTAAAGTTGCAAAGGTTGGAGACTCCTGTTCTAGAGGATGAAGAGGGAAAAAGGAAAGCAGTGATGGGAATAATTAAAATTTAAAAAACAATTGAAGGTTTGACTGAAATATTCTTTTTTTCCCTCTCAAACTTTTAATTGGGTTTTCCACAAAAAATAATTGGTGGGAGGTGGGATGATAAATGGGATGATTTGGATATGTGAAGATACAGTACCTTTCTCTGCATTCTTAAATGGTCTTCTATCACTCTCATTGTATCTTCCTTAGTTATTTTTATTTCCTTTTTTAATGGTCTGGAAAGATTGTTAATTCAATTGAAGTAAACAACTTTTTTGAGTTCAATATAATTATATTTAATATTATTTTGTAGTTCTCTGTACTTTTAGTACAAGGCAATGAGATTTAAACAGCCTAGATATGCACACAAAATATAAAAATATCTCTTTTAACAACCTACATGAATAAATCAAGGGAGAAATTGTTGGAAAGGTATTTCAAAGGTTAAATAATATTATTTATGCAGAAAGAAATCCCCACTCCATGTTAAAATTTAAAAATGAAAAGTTCCTTATTTCACTGTGTACACAAAGCATCACAACTTGAATTTCTCTGTGCCACTTTAAAGCTGTTTCTTTGATAACTCCTTTGCTTATATTTCTGTCTAAATGCTAAGCTTGGGCTGCAATGTTTTTCATCTGGATTTCAAAGACATGTCATAGTTAATGAGCCTCTTTCAAATCAGACTGTCAGGCTGCAGCTGGCTCTTGGTTCTTGGATACATATTCAGGGCAATTTACCTACAGAAATAGTTATGCTTTCTCTGTGTTAAAGGTGGATTGGTTTATATTTATTTCTCAGCTTTTAATGCCAGGCGCTAGCTTTGTCAGATAAAAAGAATTGACCTCAACGGCTACATAGAATATGGTTGTGTTCTGACAGATTACCACAAAACTGATCCCAGGGCATATGGGGCAATTCTGGTTAGTTTTTAATGCACACAAAACAGGTAGGAGATACAGTGGTACCTCGGTTCACGAACTTAATTCGTGAACTGACTCTGGTCGCGAACCGAATCGGTTGTGAACCGAGGCACAGTTTCCCATAGGGTTTAATGTAAATCCAGTTAATCCGTTCTGATCTTTTTTTTTGGTTTTAATTCTTGAACTGACTCTGGTCGCGAACCGAATCGGTTGTGAACCGAGGCACAGTTTCCCATAGGGTTTAATGTAAATCCAGTTAATCCGTTCTGATCTTTTTTTTTGGTTTTAATTCTTGAACTGACTCTGGTCGCGAACCAAATTGGTTGTGAACCGAGGCACAGTTTCCCATAGGGTTTAATGTAAATTTGGTTAATCCGTTCTGATCTTTCTTTTGGTTTTAATTCTTGAACGGACTCTGGTCGCGAACCGAATTGGTTGTGAACCGAGGCACAGTTTCCCATAGGGTTTAATGTAAATCCAGTTAATCCGTTCTGATCTTTTTTTTTGGTTTTAATTCTTGAACTGACTCTGGTCGCGAACCGAATTGGTTGTGAACCGAGGCACAGTTTCCCATAGGGTTTAATGTAAATCTGGTTAATCCGTTCTGATCTTTCTTTTGGTTTTAATTCTTGAACTGACTCTGATCGCGAACCAAATTGGTTGTGACCCGAGGCGGAGTTCGTGAACCGAGGCGGAGTTCGTGAACAGAAGCGGAGTTCGAGAACCGGACCATATTTTTATGAACTTTTCTGTTCGTGAACCGAAGCGGAGTTTGTGAACCGGGGCATATTTTTATGAACTTTTCTGTTCGTGAACCGAGTTGTTCATGAACAGAGGCGTTCGTGAACCGAGGTACCACTGTATCTAATTCATCTTCAGTCTGATTCACAATCTTTTCCTGAGGTTTCTCTCTCATATTCCAATATGTCATTTGGGTATATAGCACACTAAGTAGCAGCCACATTCAACAAGAAAAATGTTCTTTAAATACTGCCAATTCTGAAAGTGTCAAAACATTTTGATTCCAATATTGACAGGTCCATTCTCAAATCCAAATGTCCTTGCAATCATTTATACTAATTTTGAATAGGTGGCAGAATTACAGAGAGTGGGACAATTAATTATAATAGGATGAGTCCATAATGGCCAAAACCCATATTCAGAGGTTCAGCTGTGATGGTCTACATCAAACTGAGAACAAAAACCAGTAGGATTCTTATAGATCCCTCTTGGTGCAATATTATGAAACTTTTTTTTTATAAACTAGATAGCATGACTGTTGAATTGCTCATCAAATTTGTAGCTGTTGCAAAATTGGAAGGTTTGACCAATACCCAGGAAGACAAAATGTGGCTATAATCCGGACCACTTTAAAGACTGGGATAAAAAGAAAGCTGGGAAAGAAAAAATGAGATGGAGACAAGTTGGGGAATTCATGGCTTCGGAGTATTACTTCACAAGAAAGAACGGTGTAGACATTGACAACAAGATGAATGCTGTCAATGTGAGATAGTTACTGGAAAAGCTAGCACAATTCTAGGCTGCATAAGAAGTGTTGTATTAAGATGAAGACCTTATTCCCCTCTGCTATGCACTAATAAGACCACACCTTCACTTCTATTTGGTATTTGCTTCTGGTCACCATAACTTCAAAAGGATTTGCATAAGTTTAGAGGAGCGTGGCAAAAGTGCTGGATGGACTTGGGTGAGAAAAAATTGAATGCTCAGCCTGGAGAAACAAAGAAGATATTGATATTCAACTACATAAATCAGTGCCATAGGGAGGAAGCTCAGGAACTACTCTGTATTTTACATTATCACAGAAACTAGGATCAAAAATAATCAGTAAAAAGTGCAACTATTTAGATTGAATTTAAATATAAGGAAAACTTTCTAACAAAAAAGGTTTGTATAATAATTTAAATAGTCTATCTTGACAGATAGTTGTCAAGTCCACAATTTAAATATTGTCAGTTCAGGATTTTTGTACCATTTCCAGATAATGACTTTCTTTCCTCTACCTTTTAATCAAATTTCAATTCTCTGCCATTTCACCCACTGATTGTAGTTCTGTAGCTCTTCTATGGTAGTTATATGGAATAGCATATAACTTCTCTTCCTCAAGTCAGCTTTTGCAATACTTGTATATTAGTGTTGCATCTCCCCTTGATTTCCTTTTCTCCAGCTAAACATAGCAGGCTCTTTCAATCATCTCTCACTGATTTTGATTTCCAGACTCCTGGCTGTTCCTGTCTAGACACAATATGGTTTGCAAATATCCTTTTAAGATATGTTGCCCAAACATGGATGTCCACATAAGGATGCTAAAGGGGAGGAAGTGACAAAATGTGTGCTATGAAATGATTACAAAAATGCTACCCTTTTGTACTTACGTGACAGTACTGCACAAAAGTACATAATGGGCAGAGCCATTGTGACATCGAAACAAATGATTCATTGTCTAGATGTCATTTGATTCATTTCACTCCAGTTAGCTTGTGTAACTAGTGTGTTTTATTCAAAATGCAGACTGAATAATGCAAAATACAGTTGCACTATTATTTATTGTAAATGGATATTATTATTCTATTAATGCAGATTACAGAATTTACAATATTCAATACTCCATGTTCTATTTCCGCTTATATTATTTTCTCTATTATAGCTTGGAATTTCAAAGCTATTTCTCAGTTGGGAAGTACACTATGTAATTAAAACTCTATAGATTATTATAAGGAACTATACCAAAAAATCAGCTAAATGACCATTGCAATGGAATATTCATGCTACTTCAATCTATCAGTATTTTTCTGATGCTGTTAGGTTCTATAAGGTCACTTAGTGCTAAAGCTAAGCTCTTTGAGGGAAAAGGTTACTTTAAAAAGATGATTGTAGATAGTTAATCCTAGTGTTTTTACTTTATAATCACATTTCAAAGCTATGGACTTTTCTTCTCAAAAAGAAGTCCACAAGTAACAATAAGATGTTGTCAGGCTTATGAGTCATTCAAACAGCTGCATGTGTTATAGAAGGCAATGTGACTTGTGATAAAGTAAAACATGAATGCTTTTTAAGGAATGTTTTTCTGTTATGACATCTCTAGTTCCACAGAAATGAATTTGAATTCTTATGTTTTTATTCATTTACTGTAGCAAATAGCAACTTTTCCCTGATGAAAAGATGGCGGCGCGCTTAGGCGCAGCGGCTTTGAGCTCCTGGTGTCACGGTAGAGTTAGGCAAAAACTAGTCTATACCCGCAGGGAGTTATTAAGTTATTATTAAAGATTAGATCTTCTAGTCCAGGGGTCTGCAAAGTCGGCTCTTTTAAGACTGGTGGACTTCAACTCCCAGAGTTCCCCAGCCAGCATAGCTGGCTGGGGAATTCTGGGAGTTGAAGTTCACCAGTCTTAAAAGAGCCGACTTTGCAGACCCCTATTCTAGTCGACTCGATATTACCAGCGACTTCCAGCAGTCTCATAATATACCGAGTGACATAGTAAGACTGCCAGGCTCTCCATGGATCGTTGTTTGGCCTAGGAGGCAGCGAAGAGAGCAGAAGCAGAAGCGGGGATGCAGAGCAGGTTTGCTAGTTCGATTACGGAAGCAGCCTCACGGACCAGCATTACCAAGCATTTCCTAACCAACTCTAGATCCTTTGTCCACAAAACCGATTAACTAGAGCTATGGATGGCAGCGAATAAGCTCATTCGTGACTGCTGTGTGATGATCATCACAGAGACCTGGCTTCATCCACTTGTACCAGATGCATCTGTGGAGCTAACTAACCGCACCACACACGCTTTGACAGAAACAACAACTCTGGTAAAAGCAAAGGTGGAGGACTGTGTATTTACACACATAATAACTGGTGTACTAACAGTAGAGTTGCTTATACACACTGTTCTGCAGACGTGGAATTCTCAACTGTCATTTGTCGGCCATTTTATTTACCTAGAGAGATTTCTGTTATAGTTATCACTGCTGTCTATATTCCACCTGATGCAAATGTTAGCACAATGCTCAAACCAATTTCATTGTAATTTTATTACAATGACAATGAAAGATTATTATTATTATTATTATTATGAAGTGTATCAGAACCAGAACTTTGCTGTGCCCAGAATTCCATATTCAAAGTTATTGTATATAATGAATTAGATGGATATTCTCTGCTTCTTGCTGTTCCCATGTGAAATGTACAGCAAGATGAAATTAAAATGGTTATAGAACTGCAAGATTTAAAAATAATCTCCATTCCTTGTAAAACACAAGGAACTACATAATTCACACAACTGTTTCCAAACCTGTACAACTACTGACTTAAAGGGCCTGGCCCTAGGCCAACAGGATTAATACCTTCAATCCCTTCTTTCAAATTTTAGTTCAGATACAGGTAGTCCTTGACTTATGACCACAATGGAGCACAAAATTTCTGTTGCTAACCAAGTTGTTAAGTGAGTTGTGCCTCATTTTATGATCCTTTCACCACAGATGTTAAGCAAATCACTACAGTCATTAAGCAAATCTGGCTTTCCCCATTGACTTTTCTTGTTGGAAGCCGGCTGGGAAGATTACAAATGGTGATCACAGGGCTCCAGGACAATGCAATTGTCGTGAACACATTCGAGTTGCCAAGCACCCAAATTTTGATCACATGACCTTGGAGTTCCTGCAATGGATGTAAGTATGAAAAATGGTCATAAATCCTTTTTTTCAGTCCTGATGTAATGTCAAACGGTCATTAAACCACTGATTGTAAGTCAAGGATTGCCTCTACTAAGCATAGCATTAACTAGTATTTTTACAGGACTGTTTCAGGACAGATAAGCTTATTTCAAATCATTCCACAAATCAAAATGTTCCCGTATAAAGAAAAAGTAGCATATAAGGGACTGCTCCAATCAACCATTTTCTCAGATATGATTACATTATACATGTTTGCACACCAGAAAGATGTTAAATGCAATATCAAGCAATTTTAGAATGATTTGACCTACAGAGTAATTCTGCGCATGATTATTTGCAGTATGTTAGGATATTCAGCCTTATATTGGGTTGACAATATATATGAGCCTGTGTTCTTAAGGAGTTATGTAGCTTTAAGAACTGTGTTAAATTCTGATTGGCTGTGCTTCTCAGCTCTACCATAAAGGAAGCTCAGGAACACAGTCCATCCCCTTGTACGACCACTGAGTCCTGTGTTTACTGATTGCTGCTGGAGTTGAAGATTAAAGACTGAAGAAGTATTTGTTTTGCATCACTGTAAGATAACTCTGTATTTGGTGAAGGACTGTTATTATTTTGAGAAGTTAGTATCACTGGTCGGAAGAAGTATTTTAGTTGCTATAAAGTAAAGACTATTTATTTTCTTACTATCCCGGTTTTAGAGTGAGTTTGTGGTTAAAGCAACATATCTCTTTACTGTCTGGTGTATTACACTATTCCGCATTTATTAATTTAATTTAATTTAATTATTAGACTTATAAACCGCCCCCTCTCCCCGAAGGGACTCGGGGTTATTTCCTAACACTGGTTACGGGACCAGAGTTATAACACCTGGTTCTGAACCCAGAGTTGCTAACACAGTATACATTTATGTACTATCCCAAGAGGATAGACCCACCAAAAAATTTTGAAGTGCAATTTGTATCAAACAAGACAGAATTACTAATAGGATACTATAATGATATCAAGATAACCTAGCTCATTGCTTGCTAGAGTCGCATAATAGTGTTTTGGTCTGAACCTAAGTGATAAGAGATAAAACGCTGTAGTAGAAATAATATAATTTTGATGTGGATATTAAAAATGGTAGTGAAATATTGTGAAATTAATGGATTTCTTCTCTTAATAGAGTATATGCAAACTTGTAATAATTTTAGAATTTCATTAGTGGTAGCTTCATGGGTTCGCATTGACTTAGACCAGGGGTCTCCAACCTTTGCAACTTTAAGTCTGAAGGACTTCAGCTCCTAGAATTCTCCAGGCAGCAAAGCTGTTTTAGGAAATGAAATATATATTTAAAATGTCTCAATTCTCTTTTTATTGTAATTACTGCATTAAGCTGGCTGGAGAAGTCTGGGAGCTGAAGTCCTTCAGACTTAAAGTTGCAAAGGTTGGAGACCTCTGACTTAGACCACGTGGCATATTTTGGGATGATTTGTTTTAGTTTTCTTCTTTTCACATAATTTCATGCTGCCTTTCATTTCTACGAATAATGTAACTACCATTTACGTTTCTTGGTATCTATCTATTTAATACATGAATTCTTAAAAGATATTAGAGAATTTTAGAAATCAAATAATCTTAAGAGATATTCTTTTTAAAAAAAAGACATATGAAAGGAAGATGTTCCTGTATTTTTGATCTGTGTCCTTGAAATGGCTCTCCAGATTTTGGTCTTTCTTAAATTGTATGGGATGTGGCTGTTTTAAGAGGAAAAACCATTCAAAACCACATGGTCTCCAACTATTTCCAAGCAATTCTTTCCTCCCTCAGCAGCCATTCACATCCAATCTCATTACTCAAAAAGATTACTTCAGTTTATAAACAGACTTCTCAGAGAAATGCAAAGGTTATGCCTGGCATAGCTGTTTTATGGCTGATTTTAGTTGGGTTTTAATTATGTTTTTAGCACGGGTCCAAATTTTATTTAATTCAGTTTTAACTACTTGATTGTCTATATATTTTTATATTTTTATTGCTCCTGTGCACCGCCCTGAGTCCAGTCTGGGAGAGAGGGCGGTATAGAAATACAATAAAGGTTAAGAAAGATTCTATGGGTGTTGGATGTAATGTATTTAAAACAGGAATAGGAAAAGCCAACTATGATAACTAGAAAAGTAACAACTGTAACCTTTGTTGACCTCCTGATGCTCCATTCCCAGTTCATTAATTTACCCAAAGTTATTCTCATTTTTATTATTTATGGTTCTTAGCTATGGTTGCTGCATATTCACTGAACATACATTTATCTTATTATATTCTTTATCTTGTGGTTCATTTGTTAGCTGTCTATTTACTATTACGATACTGTCTAAACCAGGGGTCTCCAACCTGTGCAACTTTAAGTCTGAAGGACTTCAGCTCCTAGACTTCTCCAGCCAGCTTTGCTGGCTGGAGAATTCTGGGAGCTGAAGTCCTTCAGACTTAAAGTTGCATAGGTTGGAGACCCCTGGTAAACTATAATTATTTGTAAATGTCTGTTTTCTACTGTGTACATTAGAATTTTAATAAATCCATTTATTAAACCTTCCAATAACTTTTATTACTAAATCATAATTTTATTAATAGTATTAATAACATTGTGTTGTATTCTACTTTGCTTCGTTTTGTTTTGTTTTCCAGGTTGTATGTGCATCCTTGATTATCTTTTCTTTCATGGAATCATTTTAATCATTTAGATTTTGTATTTATTTTAGAAATCTTAACATGTTTTTATAATATGGTTGGTAAGTGAATTTGGCTTTCCCATTGACTTTGTCAGAACGTTGCAAAAGGTGATCACATATCCACAGGACCCTGCAATTATTATAAATTTGAATCTGTTGCCGAGTGTTTGAATTTTGATCCCATACTATGGGGATGCTACAGTGGTCATAAGTTTACAAAAATGGTCATAAAGTGACTTTTTCAGTGCTGTTGTAACTTTGAATGGTTACTAAATTAACTGTTTCAAATTGAGGATTACCTGTAGTGCAAAAAAATAATGGATTTAATTCATATCTGTGTCTTGTGGATTATTTATTTCAGGAAAATTTATAGAATTAATCCATGCTATTTTATACTTCTTATGAAAGAAGTATTTTAGTTTAATTATAATTGTTAAGTAAAGTGATTTATTTGCTGTACAAACTGAAGTCAGTGAACTTTATTACAATCTTATTACAATGACAATAAAGATGATGATGATGATGATGACGATGGCACATTAGAATTGAATTAGTAAAAAGTGTCTATCTAAATATCTTTGAAATGCTGGATTTGGAATGCTAACTTTTAAATGAATGTATATAAAGTATAAACTACATATTTCTTGAATATTAGTTTGAAGTCATTAATGAATACTGACATGCATTAATAATAGTATCCTGCATTACTTTTGTTGTGCTTTTTACACATAAGTTAACTTTACGAAGCCAAACTGATGATATGCCAATGCGATCCCAATGCTAACTCCTAACTTAAACAATTAAAGAATAGACTAGGAAGAGAAATGTTTGGTAGAATGCCAAGTATTTTGCTTATAGTTATCAGTACATCAAATAAGTAATCTGTTTTGCTTTACCACAGTGACTCCCTGAAAACAGGCTACAGTTTTATAATTGTCAATACTACATTTCATGACTTAAATTCTGAAACAGCCAACCTCAATGAATAACGTATATAGGTTATGCATCTTTTTATACCTTTTAGATATTCTGAGAAATTTGTAAAATAAATACATTTTAATGTGCGTTCAGTATACCGACCATGTAGTAAAAATTAGGGCAAAAGTAATTGCAAGAGTCGATTAATTATTTAGAATGCTTTTTTTACTTGACATCATCTTCACTACACTCTTTGTGAAGCTTAGAAAAAAATCTAATTCTAGGTTATAGCATCACATTTGTAGTTACATTGGCAACAAAATAAATGTGTTTCTCCATCAGCTTCCCTTTCTTGAATCCCATCATTCCAAGATTATATCCTACACTATGGATGTTTGTGACTACAATCAAGACTGTTCTCAGTGATTTTTATTGAATTTTCCATTTCATATGCTCATTACCATGTAGTTTATATTTTAAAATATTTAAATATAAACAAATGTTACAATCTGAGAAAGTGCCCATTATGTTTAGCTATACACACAGAGAGAGAAAAGGGTGGGGGGGAGAGAATCTGTGAAGCTTTCCAAATTAAAAGCCCACATTTTGTTTATCTGGAGCTGCTTATATGAACATTTAAAGCCAACTTCTGTTCTAGACAGACTTACGTAAACTATGGTTGGATCATGATTTTGAAGTGTTTCTCTTGATTATTATAGCACAGTTGATTGTGGATATATGCACATACATTTCTATGAAACCATTGTTTAAAATGACATTGTAGAAAATCTACAAAACATTTATGGTAAAATAATGGGAAATATTTTCTAAGACTAATAAATGGCAGAAGGGTGCTATTTTTGATGAAAACAAGCCAGAAGCTGATATGTTTCCATGGCAACAAGAGGAGCATTAGACAGTTGAGCCAAAGATAGGGAAAATGCAGATGCTGGGCAGTAAGGAATCTCATTCCCTCCATCTCTCTAACAACAAAGAGTTGGCCTTCTGATTGCTTTCTCTCAAACTATTTCAAAAATGTTAAAAGAATCCCTCAATTTTAATTTATACCAGCTTTGGAAATATGAATATAACATAATTTGTATTTGTAATAAGATCCATAATAAATATTTTGTATTCCCATTGTTGTATATACAGTAATAATAGCCCTTTCATACCAGACTCTAAAGAATAGTCCTTGTCAAATAGTGTGACTGAAAATTGATAAAATTGTTTTCTTAAACAAGTATATTAAACTTATATTTCATAATACATAAAAATGAATAAATACGTGTACCCAAATTCATTTCCTAGGGACAGTTCCAAAATCATTTTCTCCGAGAAAATATATGTAATCACTATTTAAAACTTGTTGAGTATGAAGCTTCTAGTGTTTTTTAAAGGTATGGATTACTAGCTTGGGCTAATTAGCCTTGGCCTGCCTGGTAGAATCATTTTACTGGGATTCAACAAAGGGGGTGAAAGTTGGTTATTTCACCAAATAGATCAGACCAACAATCAACTCCACAAGAAACTAAGACTACTTTTATTGAGGGTGGCTATAACAGAATCTTGTAAGTCAAAGGTTGTACTCTTCTTATACTTAGGTGAATCAAGAAAGTGTCTAATGACACTCAGCTAACATCAAAAGCTGGGAAGGTTAGACATGGTTTCAACTGATTCTTGTTTGAAGTTGTGAGGCTTAATAAGAATCTTGAGGATGAATTTCATTTACATGGAAATATTGTCTTACATGGAACCATTCCTTGGTTTCTGGACCAAGGAATAAAAGGAATGAATTGTCATGGAGATATTATACCTTAACCTTCAAGAAGCATCTGGAGATATTTCTGGGGACAGGATGTAAAAGTGCCAATTACCAAACAAGACTACAATATCAATTGCAGGAACTTCTTGATATAGATAATCCTTTGCTCTCTGTTATTCAGTCTATAATTTAACAAAAGGGATGAAAAGTGAGGCAGCCAATAATTACAATGAAAAAGTTTTTAAAGGATCTTTTCAAACTGTGACAAAGTGCATGAAAGTGACAAATGATCGCTATGGTAAAGACAAATTAAGTTTTGTATTTATCAGAGAAAAAAAATTGAAAGCAAAATTATCAATATTGTAATATTGTTATGTAAATCTGTAGTACAAGAGGTCTAAGAATGATACATATAATTTTGGATTTCACATTTCAGAAAAGATTTTGTTCAGATGCAAAATATGGAAAAAAATGGCAATTACTATCATCAAGGAAAATTGAAACAATTGAGTTGGCCAAACTGAAATTAATATAATAAAAAATCAGAATTATCTATTTTTAAAATGCTAGCTTAATGCTATGTTTTTTAATTTCTGCTTTTAATATATATATGCCATGTATATCTTCAATATTACAGTTTCATAAAGATGCCATACATTTTAAAAAATCGTCCAAATTATAGCTAAGGCATGGAGTTAGTGGTTTGGGATAGAAAAGACACCATTAGAAACTACTTTTGTTACAAAATGAAAGCAATTATCTTTAATAAATATGTAGCAAGAGTATGAGTCATGGGAAGCCTAAAATTAGTAGTCAGGCCTCCTTTTTTCTATTGCAATTGCTCACTCTTCACCCACATCCAATCAAATGCTAATCCATGAGGATCAACTGCCTTCAAACACTGATCTTCAGACTCCTGGTCCAAAATACTCTGCTATTCATTATAAGTAGTTAGTTGCAATTGTGTTTTTTAAAGAAAAAAATAATATATTAAATACTTAGTACGAAGCATGGAGATTAATTATTTGTTTTATCTAGGTTCAGTTGAAATGTATTGCTTGATGACTGTTTAAAGTCATTCTCATTGTAGAAACCTTCCACACCTCAAATCTGTTTGAGGTGAATCTCACTGATCACATGAACCATAATAGCTCACTGATCACATGAACCATCATCTGCCTCTGGCAAATATAGCACTAGTCAACGAATTTCATATGATTCAAGAGATTCCTTCCCTTTGTGATTGCTTTAGAAAAGAAAACACCAATCATATAGATTAAATGAAGGAGATCTGATATAGGTAACTATGTGGTTACATAGATTTTTAAAAAAAGTTTAAGGTCAATATCATATTCAAAACAGGGAAAAAGGAAATTCTAAAATTCTAATATACTGTAATCACATGTTCCTTTCTTTTTACATGTAATAGAAATTATATTACAAATCATCTTGTGAATCAAGGGCTCACCCAATATAACTTTTTTGTGTGTTCCTGCAAGCCATTGTTGATATTTGGCAGTATGTCTGACAAATAAGGGTACATACAATTTTTTGACAAGGTTTTTCAAAGTAGTTTGCCATTTCCTGCTCTGCAGGGCTGAAGATTACCTAATTGGTTTTGTGTCGTAGGCAGGAGTAGAACGCATGGTCCCCCATGAGTTTCCAGGTTTCTAAATTAGTGCTACAACCATACATTAAACTTGATCTCACAAATCCTTTATGTCAATATAAATAGCAATCGAAATCTGCTTATTCAAAACCACATCCCTCTGAATTCACTATTTATTCTCCAGTGATTGTGATAAATTTAATATTAATTAGAAATCTTAGTGGAGCTAGAAATTAAATCAAGGCAGAAACAAAGATTGTTATTTGAAAACAGGACCTGGATATCAGTAAGGAAAATTGAATGGAAATCTTCTGATATATTTCTTAACATTTTAAGGATATATCTATATATTATAAAAACATATTTATAAAATACAGTTCCTGATGAATAAAGAAATTCAGCATTCTATCATGGAGGAGCAAGTACTATATCAACCAACCCTTTCCAGTTTAATAATTTTCACATCTTTTCATCTTTAAATGGTAGGAATTTTATGACAGGAATTCTGGAAGTTGTCAGTTAAAGAAGAATGGTATTTATTTATTTAAAAATTTATAGTTTCCCATCTTCCAGCCAACTCTGAGCAACTCCCATTCAAAAGTCTACTTCAAATTAGGCACAATCCCACTTCAATCAACACCTAATACTGATTGGGGTTATCAAACTTCTAAGTAATTTTATTGTTGTGTACATATGAGATTCATATGCATTTTTTTAAAGTATGCTTCATTCTTTCTCATAATATTGTTGAACTATTTTATTTATGTTAATAGACAGCAATACAATTATCTATAATAGCAACATTTTATGGTATTCTTTCCTAGCTATTATATTCTATACACCTCAGAAAATAACAATACATAGTTGACTTTATACCTGTGATTTAAAATTAGTTTTGGAGGGGATACTTCCTGAGAGGTTTAAGACAGTGTTTTTCAACCTTTTTTGTGCAAAGGCACACTTTTTTCATGAAAAAAATCACGAGGCACACCACCACCATTAGAAAATGTTAAAAAAATTTAACTCTGTGCCTATATTGACTATATATAAAGTAATTCTCTTGAATAGGAATCAAATAAACACAAAGAAATTATTTTATAATTACTTTATTTTGAAATAATAAAGTATTTTATAATTGTTCATATTTCTGTTTACTTAGTGCGAAACCTGGGCCTGTTTGGCTGAACACAAAGCTGATATTCTGGCAGGAATTTTTCCCACGGCACACCAGACAATATCTCACAGCACACTAGTGTGCCACGGCACAGTGGTTGAAAAACGCTGGTTTAAGAATGTAGACTAGGATCAAAAACTGAACAATATTCCTCTGAAAATTAAATGGAATAGATTCTATATTGTTCCTAAATTGTATTATTTCCAAGAAAACTATGCATGTGTCCATATGGTCACCAGATTGACAGCTACACATATCTATTTCATATATATAGTATTTTTGAAAAGTATACTTTAGTAATCAGGTTCTATTCATATCATGCAACAAACTAATTTGTAATTTAAGTCAAACTGCTTAACTACTATAACATTATCAGGGACTTTTATAACTTTTAATATCCGCTTATCCATTGAACAATCAGCTGCAAGGGTTAGCCTTTCAATGTTAATATGTCTTTTAATACATAACTAGTCACATTTTTGTTTCATTTTGTTTTTCCTTTGTGAAACACTTTCTGAAATTGAATTAATATAAAATAATGTTCAATACTCATATTCTTTTGATTTCTTGTTCCTAGAAAAATTGTCCATTGTCATTTGCAGCTCAATAATTAATATTCAAAATAAACTGCCTCTTAATATTTTTCTACATAGAGGTAGAATTTTATTTCCATGAAAGTTTTAATTCATTAAATCATCTAAGATAGCGGTTATTATTGTCACACTACACATCTAGATTCAACACTTTAATGCATCTGAACAAACATATATCATCACATCAACATCTAGCTTATAGGCAGAGGGTAATACCGAATGTTTCTCTAGCTTTCTGTGGATCATTTTAGAAGAGGAAGTACTTATTTCAAACAATTCAGGAAAACTCTTGCCACTTTGTTGTGATTAATAAATTGACTGTTAAGTTTATTTGGTATATTTGCCTTTTTATCATTGGATGTTTATTCAAAAGTGTGCTAGCCAGTTATAAGCACAGGTCAATAAGGTATAAGCTACCCATTCTGTTCTACTTTTCTGACATAGCTATTCTACAGGATTTCAGATCAATTCTGTGTAGATGTAACTCATTCCTTTTTGCTGGGACTTATTCCTAGTATATGGTATTCTATTGAGGATCAAATGTTTTGCTGCAGTAAAGGTAAAAGTTTCCCTGTCCAGTTGTGCCTGACTCTAGGGTAGTGCTCATCTCCATTTCTTGGCCAAGGGAGTATGTGTTGTCCGAAGACAACCAAAGGCATATGGAACTCTGTTACCTTCCCAACAAAATGATACCTATTAATCTACTCCCATTTGCAACTCCTAGGTCGGCAGCACCTGAACTAGGAAAGGGATGTGTGTGTAATCAGATAATGCTATTTGTTACACACTTGACACTCTATTCCCATTTAGGCTTACTTCATTGGACAGGCCTATAGATTCTTCTGAAGTTTCCCAAATTTGTTATTTAAATACATAGTAAGTGAACTATTACATAGCTTCATGCAGGTTTTTACTATTAAGACTTTTCCCACAGTATCTCTTATAAACAGTGTTCTCTTTTACACACATGATTTTCTGGATACTAGAAAAATAAGTCATTTTCTTTATAAGGTGCCACCTCTTTCACACACAAAAGAAATCCGGATTTCAACATATTCCTACATCTAACAACTGTCATTTAAAAAAAAAATTGGACAGGTGATCTATTCATACAAAATAACTTCAGAAGCATATGCCAATCTGAGCTATCGGAGAAATAATTATGACAAATATACAGATGTAAGAATGTGGACTTCTGTGCAATGTACTTAATGATGGTTAGTCTTCAATGGGAATGGGACCATGAATTACTCTCCCTTTCTATGACAGGCATGCCTATCTATTTCATACTCACTTACTACACAGGACAGGTATTATGTAACATCTGGCTACCAAAATAAGGTGCATAACCTCCCTGCAGCACCATCATGCATTCAGGTCTATTTTGTGTAATGTTAGTATAGCACTATTCCAGCTGTTGTAGCCACAGATATACGAGTCTAGTGTACATGGCAAGAGCTTGTTTACCTGAGATGTATATGCTGGCAAGAAACTTACCTGTGCTGATGTAATATCCAATCACTATCATAAGCCTTTGATCTGCCTTACTTTCCCTAACTCAGGGGTCTCCAACCTTTGCAACTTTAAGTCTGAAGGACTTCAGCTCCCAGACTTCTCCAGCCAGCAAAGCTTTGCTGGCTGGAGAAGTCTGGGAACTGAAGTCCTTCAGACTTAAAGTTGCAAAGGTTGGAGACCCCTGTCCTAACTGGCTAGATATTGGGCAGAAACCACACTGGGGAAGGTTACATTAAAGTTCTTTTTATACTGGTTTGGGGTGGTGCTATATAAAATAAAGACAGTAAAAGTTGCAACTCTTTTTTTTCCTTCAGGAAACTCTTTTGAACGAGCACCTGTAGGAGGGTGCAGCGGGGCCCTTTCAAAGACCAGGAGCGCTTCCTACTCTCTGCAATAGATGCGCTCTCCCTCCTTCCCCGGCTCTCCTCGCTTACCCTGGCGGCGCGGGAAGAATAGGGGTCCTCGAAGAGCGCCCACATGCGCGGCTGGAGCCTCTTCCAGCGGCCGCCTTTGCCGTCCAGAGGGGAGCCGTTCGCAGAGGAAGACGAGGAGGCGCCCAAGGCGCCCACGTCCTCGATGCCCAAGCGCTTGGCGGCCAACTCGTCGTCGTCTGGCTCGCCCGGGGGCTCGCCGGTGATCAGGTCGGGCGCCTCGAAGATGTCCAGCGCCTCCTCGGCGTCGCGGTGCTGCCTGTAGGTCATCCAACAGCAGGGCTCCACGTCGGTCTCGTCGATGCCCCAGAAAGCCAGCTCCTCTTCGAAGAGCGGCCCGCACACGTCGGCGGGGCAGTGCAACTTCCCGGTGCGGTAGTAGTTGAGCACGTAGGCGAAGACCCCCGGGTGGCGGTCGAAGAAGAATTCGCAGCACGCGCCGCTCCCGCCACGTGCGGCCACGCCGCCGCCATTGGCGCGCGAACTCCAGCCGCTCCCGCCCACGGGATCCAGCGGGCCGCCGCCGCCGCCTCCAGGGTTGGGGGCCGGGTTGGGGGCGGGCAGAAGCGGCGGCTGGTGGTGCTCCTCTCCGCCGCCAGGGGAGTCGCCTTGGGACTGGCAGGCGAGCAGAGCCAGCCGAGTGCCCGGCAGCGTTTTCAGGGTGCTCCGGTAGGTCTCGTGCCTGGTGCCCCCGACGTTGAGGATCACCCTCTCGTTATCCTCGAGCTTCCCCATCTCTGTGACTCAGACATGACTGCGGGCGAGAAGGAGAGAAGAGAGAGAGGCAATGGGCAAGGCGCTTATTTGAAGGCCGCCTGTGGGAAAGACAACAGGCTACTAAGTACCAAGGAATCCAGCGGAGTGGGGGGCGGGAGGAGAACGGAGCCTCCTCCCAGGGCGTCCCTATGGGGAAAGGGAAGGGATCTTAAAGGAAGGGCCCACACCCGGGAACAAGAACAATCCCAGAGCCGTAGCACAGGGAGCCCTCTTTCCAACTTAGACACCTCCTTTGGAATCCAGCTCCTGCTTGTACCCACAGTGAAACCGTCCCACTCTGGGATCTTCCTTTCCCTTGTTTTTTCCGTTCCACACTCTTATCCTTGAGCCAAATCTGCCTCTTACCGCATCTCCTAATTTGCTCCTTCAAAGTTCTTTCCGAAGTGGGGATAGTAGGCAGGTTATTGGACCTCAGCAGCGAGAAAGTTACTCTATAACGACTCGGGGCTCAAACCTGGAACTCCTAATAGCTATTGCCCTGAGCAAAATTCAGCGCAGGGTCCTCACGCTCCTGCAAAAGCCTCCTTATTTAGCTTATTATCAGGTGCCTTCTTTCCCTCATCCCTGTCTCCTCCCCTCCTTCCTGTTCCAATGATGGTCTGGACTCTTCCTATAAACGTGCACCCGCCCACCCATTCCAATACAGTCAGAGCTAAAACGCTGTTTCCCTTTAGCAGCGTCAGCTTGGTCAACCTTACTCATGTTTTCTCTTTGGAATTCTTGAGATCAAGTTGCCTAAACTCAAAGGTGTCATCTGTCCATCTTCTAATTTTAAAAGAATACCTCCAGATGGAAGGCACCAGAGCTTGACTGGTGACAAAAACAGTCTTTACGCCCCTCCCCAGCAAGTCGATCTGTGGGCACACCCTAAATAGAACCAACGTAACCTTGCCAGCACATTTCCACCGCTTACACTAGATTTTATTTGTCAATTTTTTAACAGAAACATCCTGTGATGGTCGCTCCGCTCCCCTCCCCCCCCCTATTTTCAAATTCATCTCAATACCTTAATCACGGAGAGAAAGAGGCTTTTCTTCACGTTCCAGCCGCTCTTTGTCCTTTCTCAGTTGCCTCCAGACTCCTTGTGCGTCCGTATCAAACAAAGAATTCCTCCTTGGGCGGCTTTTCCGTCCATCTTCAGGTGGCCATTCCAGCGCCCTTGACTGCCAGCTCCGAACGCAGTAAAAGCAACCCCCCACCTGCTGCTAGGAAACCTATCTTCTGTTGTCCTTGTGCAAAATAGATGAGGCGCTTTAGCATCAGGCGGAGAAAAACCACCACAGAAACACGGGGAGTGGAAAGCGTATCAACACCATGGGCTCCCAGCAAAGGAAGGGCTCGCTGCTGCTTTAAGCAGGCGACTCTTCAACTGGTCCCTGCTATGACTCCGAGGTGAACCAGAAACGCGGCTCCTCGCTTTGCTTCTGTTTTTAAGAGACGGCGGAGGAAGGGAGCTGTCCTTTCAGCACCACTCTCCCGCGGTTACTGTTCGTGGCAGGGACCTTTTGCAATTCTTCTTCTTTTGGGTAGTGTAATTGCCACAATCCTTAAAAACAATCCTCCGGAAATTAAAAAAAGATACAAAAACGCTCTAAATAAAGCATCATCTCCCTCTTTTCCCTTTACATGCTGATTACACCAAAATAGGAGCATCTAATTTGATCTGATAGGAGCATCAAAAGTGACACTTAGATACAGGTGACAACAACACAGAGAACCTGAATACTTTGGTAGAATATTTAATGGTTTCAAAGATTCAATGACTGACCACCTTAACACTGAAGGAAACATAAAAGTGATGATGATTTCTTTAGGTATTTGCTTCTAGTTTTACATCTCTATCTCATTGATAATGCAGAATAATTTCTCTATAATAATTTCTCTATAATATTCTAGCTGTCC
Source organism: Rhabdophis nuchalis (assembly GCA_039707465.1). Taxonomy (NCBI): domain Eukaryota; kingdom Metazoa; phylum Chordata; class Lepidosauria; order Squamata; family Natricidae; genus Rhabdophis; species Rhabdophis nuchalis. Next base: position 76,739,857 of record CM077648.1, read on the forward strand.
CTGTGAACAAATACCTTGGATGAACACAACCCTACCATAATACTTAGGAATTCAAATTTAGTAGCATGCACTTAATGGTTCCAAAGTTCTAGAGAATCCTTTAGAAGTACCTTGAAATGAAGAATAAGATGAATGCTTCTACCTCCTTCAGAAAATGAAAGAGAGAAATCACTGCATCACACAAATATATTTTTAAATATCTTTCAGTAATGGATATAAAAAAGGAATACAATTCATTTATGATCATCTCCCTCTTTTGAGTAGGGTTCCGGGAATCTGAAGAAGGTCAGGTTGAGATGTATGTTTCCCATTCAAATTCTAAGCAGTTAGACTTTTTTGTTTTTTTAAAATATTTAATTGTTGATAATCTCAAGAACTTTCTGAAGGTAACTATGAAATATTTACATACTCTCTCAAGTGAATATCCGTTGAATCTCCAAAGTAATCTCTGATATTTCCAAGATATCAAAGGAAATGTATATTTTCACTGGATAGTGTAAATATACATAGGAGACACCCTGAGAGAAACGTCCCAAATAATCCCGAGGCTAGAGACTGCCTGCACCCAATAAAGACTAAGGATATATTTGCAGCGCAGGTAACTTTGCATTACTTAAATCAAATTTATATGTGTGTTTGTTGTTCATTCCTTCCAACTTTATTTTATTAGAAACACATTCTGTGACTATATGAGATGTTTTTGGATTAACCAGTCAAGCCCTGGGGAATTTTTTATTTTGTTTCTTTATATCAACTTTAAAAAAAATAAAATTATTGTTAATAATTGATTTCAGAATTATATTTGCAACTATAAACTTATTCAATTCAATTCAATTCAATTTATTCAATTTATATACCGCCCTTCTCCCTTCCGGGACTCAGGGCGGTGCACAGCCATAGTAAAAATGGGTAGTACAAAAGCTAAAATGATATATTAAAATGTATTAAATGTATTGGCCTGCAGTTAAAACCCTGTACTAAAATCAATTAAAAACTATGAGAGGCCGGCAGCACGAAATAAATGTGTCTTCAGGGCCCGACAGAAGAGACGTAGGTCTGTGATGGTACGTAGCTCAGGGGATAGGTCATTCCAAAGGGCAGGGGCTACCACAGAGAAGGCTCTCCCACTGGGGGTCGCCAGCCAACATTGTCTGGCCGACGGCACCCTGAGGAGGCCCTCTCTGTGGGAGCGAACTGGTCAGTGGGAGGTATTTGGCAGCAGGAGGCAGTCTTGCAGGTTATTAAACTCTTATTATTATTATTATTAAACTCTTTCTTGAATATGGCATGTTTTTTTTCTTTCACTATTATTAGTGCTCAAGAAATCAAAACATAATATATTTTTAAAAACACAAACAGTCCCCAGTCTGAAGAATCCATGAAGAATTATAATACATGAGACTCCTACTACAGAGAATTCAGCAACATATATTATTGAAAGATAGTTTAGAAGAATCTGCTTAGCAGTTTTTCATATTTGAAAAGAAATTCAAATATGAAATAAATTTATAATAGTCTCTGCTTCAACTGTATGGGAAATTCTATTAAAACAAAGTAAGTCAGACATACACACATGTCCATGTTTATTAGTGTAAGTCAGGGGTCTGCAAAGTTGGCTCTTTGAAGACCGGTGGACTTCAACTCCCAGAATTCCCCAGCCAGCACAGCTGGCTGGGGAATTCTGGGAGTTGAAGTCCACCGGTCTTCAAGAGCCAACTTTGCAGACCCCTGGTGTAAGTAAAAGAAGATAAAAAGGCAAAACATGATGTACAACTTTTCCCCAGCACAATAAGCATTTTCTGATGTTACATGTCTTATCCTAATATTTTCAGCTTCATAGTCCACTTCATTGTCCACATTTCAGCACAGGCAAATGTGGGCTCTCGCCCAGGGGAAGGGCTCTCTCTGTGGCGGGCCCGGCCCTCTGGAACGACCTTCCCCCCGATATTAGAACGACCACGGACCTCCGCTCCTTCCGCTTGAAATTGAAGACTCATCTTTTCCGCCTGGCCGGCCTAGGGTAGTCTCTCTCTCTATGGGTTTTTAAATGTATGGGGATTTTTAGTTAATGGGATTTTAGCACAGGAATTAATTTAATCTGTTTTAATTTTGCTATGTATGTTGTATATTTATTGTTTTTATTTCCCCTGTGCACCGCCCCGAGTCCCTGTGGGGAGAGGGAGCGGTCAATAAATTTAGCTATTATTATTATTATTATTATTATTATTATTATTTTCTTTTATGATTGTTTTAAAACTAGAAGGCTAGTGCAAAACAAACATTTTGAAAAGAAATGTGGAGCATTTAGGAAATTATTTGATATTGTATACCAACACAGAATGGAAGTCACAATGCTGCCATGCAAAATTCATTGCAGCCAAAGACCTCCTTAATTTCTGCTGCTGTTTTTAAAACAATCAAAACTCATATCATCTGGGTTGCTGATAGATCAAACCTATCTGCTCTACACTCCTGCTCTGAAAGATAACATCAAGAATGCATTGCAGAACTATTATTATTATTATTATTATTATTATTATTATTATTATTATTATTATTATTATTATTATTATTATTATTATTATTATTATTATTTGCTCTCGGGCATCCTTAAGAATTATGTCAGTAACTATCAGTATCTGTGAGAAGGGTCATGTCATCTTGCCCTTTCTCACATCTCTCCCAGGGCCTCTGATCCATCATGTTTTTGCTAAACAGAAATGTTACATATAAGAAAGCACAGGCTCACTGAAGCAATTGATATGTGGCACATGGAATTATTTTGTAGGCTGCCCAACAACTCCGTTCACATTTTTATACTTTATTTCATTTGAACTTCAATGGTTATTGTGCAGAGAGAACTAATTAAATGGGCTGTTAAGGCTACAAGTTCTAATCAATATTTGCCTGTGCTGAAATTCTTTAAGTACAATACAATAAATTTTTCTATAATTAGATCTCCTAAATATTGTCAAATAAGAGGCTGAATGTCTACACATCTTTATTTCAACTTGTGGAGCAATTCTAGTTGTTCAGAAAATAAATATAAGGATGTGAACACTGTAAGGGGATATGGCCATTCATGCCAGGTCCTTATTTATACTTCCTCACAGTGGTTGGGAACTATGAAGATCCTACTTTATAAAGTTTTAAGAAATAATTAAAATACAAGTTGTTCAAGAAGGCTTTTGATATCTGAACGCGACCATTTAATTGTTTACTTCTCATTTTGGCTTATACTTGTAAGAACTTACATTTTTGGTGTCATTTTGTGATATGTAGCTTTCAGCTGTTTACTATAATATATTGTGGGTGTTTTTATTACAAATGACAAATTATAACCCACTGAGAGCTGACTGACTGTGGTGAGTTAAAACTGAACATATGAATTCTACTTATGTTCAATTGAAAAATAAAATCTTTTATGTGATATTGTCGTTGTCTGAGATTATCTAGAACCTTTCGGGCTTTGCCCAACAAGGTACAGCACAGAGGGATAGGAATGGATACATATCCCTGTTCCTTTTTAGTCCACACATAGAGCAGAAAGCAGGACAGGCCTTTTGCCCCTTTGTGAGCCTTTTCTTTCAGTGAAATGCCCATTCCAGAAACATTTTTTTTCTCAATCTGTCTCTCTTTTGTATTATGAATTGTTGGTTTCTAATCAATGAGTAAATCTACTATTCAGAACCAATGATGTATTTGGGTTCCTTCAGATACTGCTAAAAGTGAAGTTCACAGCATCTCTGAAATGGCGATGTTGGGAAATGTAATTCATTTGGGAAGCTTTAGGTTATCTATACTTGATGGTGTGGGGGCACTTTGACAAGTAACTTCTTATTTAATGTGAAGGACCATTTCTAACTTTTATCATGCAAGATGTCTAAAATTATTCCTGGGAATAAGATCTATATATTTTTGCAAAAGAAAGAAGGAAAAACATTTAAACATAATCCTGTTTTTTATTATTTTAAAAAATTGACAAATATATTTCTTAACTTTGTTTCTCTATATAGCAGCGATGGCTAACCTTTTTTGGCTCGTGTGCCTTAAGTGGGGGGCGTACAGGAGGGTCATGCACGGGAGTGCCACACCCATAATGCAATGTGTGACCCCCCCCAGTGTACATGAGCGCACTACAAGCACAACCCCCCATTTTTTGCATGCTCTTTTCACCCTCCCCAGGCTTCAGAGGCTTTATAGGAGCCTGGGGAGGGCGAAAACAGCCTCCCCCCCCCAAGAGTCCCTCCAGAGGCTTCAGAGACCTTCTCTCAAAACGATGCTCTGAGCAAATCGGACGTCACTTCTGGTTTGGTCGGAGCATCGTTTTGAGTGCTCCGGAGGCTTCAGGGAAGCCTCCTGAAGGTCTCTAAAGCCTCCGGAGGGGGAGGGGCAGCCGGAGCTGTTTTCACCCTCTCCAGGCTCCTATAAAGCCTCCGGAGCCTGGGGAGGGTGAAAAATGGCTTCAAAAAAGGGAAAACTCAGCTGCCTAGCGTGAGCATGCATGCTGGCCAGTTGACAGGGCAGCGCCTTGCGTGCCCTGACAAATGGCTCCGCATGCCACCTGTGGCACGCGTGCCATAGTTTCGCCATCACAGCTATATAGGTTACAATATTTTGCATATATGTTATGTACACGTTCACAACACCCTTAATCAGTATTTGCTGAAAATTACTCATGGAAAGTAGTTTATAATTGTGTAAATGTTTGAAGGAACAAAGAAATTACCAGTTTCACTTAAAAAAAATACTGTATCATTTGAGAGAGAAAAGAGATTCTTGCATTATCAAAAGTAAAGAATAACACGGGCATTTAAACACTATTGCACAGAATTCTTCCTGGAAGAAAAAGGAAAAGAAAAGTTTCCTGCAAGTTTTCTTAAATCCATAGGCATTTTATGTAACGAGGCTTTCAATGCAATAAAAACCCAGCAATAAATAAACATGAGGAAAGGAAAAATGACAGTGTTTTGTTAACTAAAATATGAATGAAAATATGTTTAATGTATTTAATGATCATATGTAAGTACAGTTTTAAAAAGTGATGTTCCCACACTAGTTCGTTATTTTTCATGTTATACACATTCATATCACTTCCATACAAATACAATATTAAGAGGTACAATATATAATTACTGAAATTAAAATATATACTTATTTTTAAACATTTAAGTCAAAAACAACCATCTACAAGTATTGTTCATGAAAGGCCAAAATGGATAAATATATCTAGAAATTTCCCGAAGCTACTTTTAAAAAGGTAACTGGACTTTTTTTGTTTTTTCCTTGAAGACGTTTCACTTCTCATCCAAGAAGCTTCTTCAGTTCTTCTGGATACGAAGCAAGACATCTTCAAGGAAAAACGAAGAAAGTCCAGTTGCCTCTTGAAAAAGCACCTTTGGGACAACCTTGACCTGGATGACTGACAATCTCCATAGATATCTAGAGATTGTTTATCACGCTTCAAGGTTGGTACAGTTACTAAAATTGGAATAAAGTTTTTCTATATAAGAATTTGTTATGAGTTTTACTAGTAATTTTAAATATGTACTTAACTCTTGGCTTTAGTGTTTTATGTTTTTTCTCTTTTAATCAGTTATACACATTTTGTATAAAATGTATACATATATACATTTTGCTTAATTATTAGTACTTTACTTGAATAATGTATTGAACCACAAGGGTAACCACCATACTAAACAATTCTGAAATTTACATATAGAATAGCACATTTTCTAAGACTAAATGCAATTTGTAGAATTTAACTAGAATCCAGAGGGGAACAAAGCACATGCAGATTATTTCTGTTCATAGTATATATTAAGCAACAATATTATTCAATGTTAACTATAAAACCCATTGAAGAATATTCTAACAAAAGTTTTAAAAAAAAGAAAATACACGTACTGTATTTATTAGAATAAGAATGTATTAATGAAAAACAATGATCGGTTAATAATAGTTGCAATGTCAAAATGCTATAGCTATTAACAATGGATAAGCAAAATTAAAACTAGAAGATGAGATTTTTTAAATTATATATGATATGTAATCAGGAAATTTGGGAAGTCAATACATACTATCTCAAAACATGCTACACTGCAAAGAGATAAAAGCCCATTGATTTGGTTTATGTGCAAGTCATACCTATTAAGTCATACCTACTGAATTGAACATAGATCTTCTTTTTAGACAAGATGGGCACAGTCTGCTCTACTAAACTAAATATTTGAATCTGTGCAAATTATCTTTATTTGGTCCTATATTATTTATCTCTATAGCAAACCTAGATGGGACTGGCTTCTCTTCCAATCATATAGAACTTTCACCTTTTACTAAATGTAAACAGGACAGGAACATAATTTATGCAGCATGAAGGAAGACTACAGGCAATAGCCTGCAGCCAGAAGATTTTTAAAAAGCAGTTGGGCCCAGAGGATGACCCAGAAGTTGGATGGAAGATAAAAAACAAAAAAACAAAGAAAGAGATGAACAAAAAACTAATCTGAGAGCTAGTAATGGAATCACACTCTACAGATGTCTTTTTAGGAGTTCTTGCATCATCTTGCTATCCACTTGGGACTAACTGGTATTCTGAACCTAATGAGAACTTTGAGGGAATTCTACAATGTATGACTTGTTACCTCACTCCGCCCTTTTTCAGATAGCCATCCAAACCAGTTTAGCTTGGTTTATAGCTAACATGTGCTTACTGCCAGATGTCTTTGCTTTGCTACTTCTGTGGCATCTTTAGTAAGTCATGTGATGCTGACACTGGTTTGCCCCTTGACCTTACCTCTTTGCCCCAACCCAACTTACCTCTTTAAGCTTCCTTCAAAAACATCTCAGGCTGACCTACTTCTAGCCTTTCCCACTAAGTCCCATCAAAAGCTGACCTTTCTAGAGGCATTCTACCTCTAATCCATTCTTGATCTTACTGCTCTACTACTGCTAGGCTTCCACTTATCCTTGGCACTGCTTTTTCCTTACTGCTTCTCTTGCTGCTGTTAGTATTATCTAGACCCGCGCCAGTCCGGCTTCCGACCCGGTCACAGCACCGAGACGGCATTGGTCGCGTTGGTTGATGATCTCTGGAGGGCGCGGGATAGAGGTTATTCCTCTATCCTAGTCCTATTAGACCTCTCGGCGGCTTTTGATACCATCGACCATGGTATCCTATTGCGCCGACTGGGGGGGTTGGGGCTGGGAGGCACCGTTTTACGGTGGTTCTCTTCCTACCTCTCTGGTCGGTCGCAATATGTGTTGGCAGGGGGGCAGAGGTCGGCCTCGAGGCCCCTCGTATGTGGGGTACCTCAAGGGTCGGTCCTCTCGCCCCTACTGTTCAACACATACATGAAGCCGCTGGGCGAGATCATCCGTGGTTTTGGGGTGGGATATCATCTGTACGCTGATGATACTCAGTTGTACATATCCACCCCAGACCACCCCAACGATGCCGTCGAGGTCATGTCCCGGTGTTTGGAGGCCGTACGGATCTGGATGGGTGGCAACAAACTCAGGCTCAACCCGTCCAAGACTGAGTGGCTGTGGCTTCCGGCACCCCGGTTCAGCCAGATTATTCCAACTCTGGCCATTGGGGGCGAAACACCGGCCCCCGTGGAGAGGGCGCGCAATTTGGGTGTCCTCCTGGATTCCCGGCTGTCCATGGAGGACCATGTGGCGGCCGTGGCCAGGGGGGCTTTCCATCAGGTACGCCTGATGCGCCAATTGCGGCCCTTACTGGACCGGGCTGCCCTTCGCACAGTCACTCAAGCTATCGTGACGTCCTGACTCGACCACTGTAATGCTCTCTACATGGGGCTTCCCTTGAGGTGCACTCGAAAGCTACAGCTAGTCCAAAACGCAGCCGCGCGGGTAATTACGGGAGCCACCAGATGCTCCCACATAACACCGATCCTGCGCAAGCTGCATTGGCTTCCTGTAGCCTTTTGGGTGCGCTTCAAGGTTTTGACGACCATCTTTAAAGCGCTCCATGGCTCGGGGCCTAGTTATATGCGAGACCGCCTCCTGCCTCATACATCCCTTAGACCGATACGCTCCCACAGAGAGGGCCTTCTCAGGGTGCCGTCGGTCGGACAATGCCGAATGGCGACACCCAGGGGAAGAGCCTTCTCTGTGGCGGGCCCAGCCCTTTGGAACGACCTACCCCATGAATTACGGACTATCACCGACCTCCGCCTCTTCCGCCAATGTCTAAAGACATACCTCTTCCAACAAGCCGGCCTAGCCTAACCTCCCATGGGGACTTTTAGAAAGTTTTAAATTGGGTTTTTAATAATTTGGTTTTAGCATAGGATCAGGTAATTTAATATATATTTTAAATTATATATTTATTTTGTATTTTTGTATATTTTTACATTTCCTGTGCGCCGCCCTGGGTCCTCTGTGGAGAAGGGCGGGATATAAATATAAAAAATAAAATAAAAATAGTATCTGGAGGGGTGTTGTTTTCCATGCTTTCTGATTCTCTCTCTGCGTACAACTCATTGCTGGCTGTTCAGCAACGTAACTTTCAGCTTTGTTCAGCTTTACTGCTTTATGGCAGGGGTCTCCAACCTTTGCAACTTTAGGTCTGAAAGACTTCAGCTCCCAGACTTCTCTAGCCAGCACTAAGGCAGAGGGTCTCCAACCTTTACAACTTTAAGTCTGAAGGACTTCAGTTCCCAGAATTCTCCAGCCAGCTTTGCTGGCTGGAGAAGTCTGGGAGCTGAAGTCCTTCAGACTTAAAGTTGCAAAGGTTGGAGACCCCTGCTTTATGGGATTGAGGAGCTTTCAGCTCTCTCCAACTTCCCAAATGAAGGAATCTGTTTCTTTTCAGCCCGATTTACTTCCTGCTGTACTGTAATTTCTCTTATCGTGCCAGCACTGGTCAGATGGGGCATTTACAAGGAGCAAAGGAAATAAGAGGATACGGGTTTTCCCTTCCTCATTCCACAAAGATACATCCTGTCCCAACAGTGTAGTCACGAAATGCTCTACAATGAATTCCAGCTTTTTCACATTTTCCTGCTCAGTTGTAAACAGAGGAAGAATTAGAGGCATGGAAAACAGCATCCCTGCAAGTATGTCTAACCATTTGCAGCTATGATCAACATCTGAGGAAACTACTCTAAAATTAGCTTTAGAGTCTCCAAACATTGTCAAAAGATCTTGTGCAACTTTTTTTCATTTTTTCTACTAAAGCAGGGGTCCCCAGCCTTTGCAATTTTAAGTCTGAAGGACTTCAACTCCCAGCATTCTCCAGCCAGCAAAGCTGGCTGGAGAATTCTGGGAACTGAAGTCCTTCAGACTTAAAGTTGTAAAGGTTGGGGACCCCTGTACTAAAGGAAATAAACATTAAACATATGATAGAAAAAATGGGAGGGTGGCTATCTAGTTGTCTCATAATATTCCATAGATAAATCAGACTAAATATGCTAAAAAACTCACCTAGAACTACTGCTTTTCAATATGTGAAATTATTTGAAGACAACCAAATCCAATGCCTAACAAAAGGCAATTTTAATGTGTTAACTTAAATTTATGAGTTAAATGCAAACCACCTCATCAGAATATTTCATCTTTTGTCCTTCAACTTTTTTTCTGTACATATAATTTGCTCCTAAATTTCATAATTAAAATGAGAAACATACCTCCTTTTATCTCATACTTCTATCTAAAAACTCCTGAGTAAATCAGTTCATTAGAATAGCCATTGTTACTTAGTATTAAAGGGGCATAACTTCCGAAATGTATCAAAAAACCTAATTGATAATAGCGGAGTGCTTAGGATAGATTTGTGTTTGTGCCTGTGTGTGGACATGCATACATCCATGCCTTTGAATCAGTTTTGATTTATTTTCATTCAAGTAAAAAATTTCAATAAAAAGTACTGTTTGTAAATGAATCAGACTTTATTTATGGTAATTTCCTGGACTAGCTTTCTTGGAAAGAATTCAAAAGTGGTTTGCCATTGCCTACTTCCTAGACTCAGAGAGAATGACTGGCTCAAAATCCCCCTGCTGACTTCATGCCTAAGGCAGACTAGAACCCACTATCTCCAGGTTCTAGATTGGTACCTTAAAGATACACCAAACTGGCTCTAGGATAGAAAATAACACAATGCAGTAATTACAATAAAAAGAGAATTGAGACATTTTAAATATATATTTCATTTCCTAAAAATAAATTATATTTTTAGCTACCACAACAATGATAGAAATAGACACTGGGAGAATGAAGTACTATGTTTCCTATTTATATTTTTAGAAATGAAAATATAGATCCCTTTTCATCAAAACCCATATTGATGGAATAGCACAGGGGTCTCCAACCTTTTGCAACTTTAAGTCTGAAGGACTTCAGCTCCCAGAATTCTCCAGCCAGCTTTGCAAAGGTTGGAGACCCCTGCTTAGAGATCACTTTCTAATTTTCTAGCTTTGCTGGCTGGAGACTTCTGGGAGCTGAAGTCCTTCAGATTTAAAGTTGCAAAGGTTGGAGACTCCTGGAATAGCAGACACCTTCAAGGCTGGTCTGTTACTTTTTTATCAACAAGAACATTTAACAGAACTGAAGATAGTTCCATGAATTCAGTGTAATAATAATTTTTAGTGCAAGTCATCAGGGGTGGGTTCCTACCGGTTTGGACCGGTTTGACCGAACCGGTAGTGGTTTGACAGCCTGGGTTGCTGGAACTGGCAAGCCTGCCATGCCCCTGAACTGGTTCCCTGGTTGGCGCCATTGGCACTACCATCTTGTTTTTTACTTCTGCGCATGCACAGAACCATTTTAAGTCTACTACGTATGCACGCAAAGTGCGCCCAAGAGCGAACCGGCAGTAGGGCTTGCTGGAACCCACCCCTGTAAGTCTTCTTTAAAGTCTTCTTTAGAACAGCCAACAAGTGTTAAAACTAGCTCAGATAAACATTCCTGTCTGTTGAAAGTGAAATAGTATTATTTTGTAACATGATGCAAATGCAGCTTTTTGTTTTAAATGTCCATTCAGTTTCTCAAGACTGGCCTATTACTTTCCTTGTCTATTTATGTGGGAAGAACCTTATGCTGGTATTGTTTGATCAGAAGCAAACTGTGTTTATTCAAGTTCAAAGAGGATAATTTAAAGAAGATATTAATTAAGGATGTCAAAGAAAGTAAAAGAATGACAGAAAATACAGGGCGGTTCTGCCAAGAATATTTGCCTGAAGCTATTAAGAGACACGTTAGAACTTTCTCTTCCTTCTCCTTTTCATTTCTTTCTATGAGATAAAAAGAGAAAGGAAAAACAAATGGAAAAGGAAAATAAGAGAGAGATGGTGTTTGAATCCCCAAAGAGTATTCCTGATGTTCTTGGTATCAAGCAGAAAGAGGATATTAGCACAGTAATAATAATAATACCATGAAACTCTTCACAGATTATGAAAGTGATTTTTTTCCCCTTTCTTCTAAGTTACAAAGCAGGCAAAGGAATAATATAACTGCCTGTGTCATTAACAGAGCAATATACATTTGCACTATAAGGCATCGGGTGTGCAGATCAAAGCTGTACAAAATTATTGAAAAACCTGATGTTTATGGCAAGTGAACAATCCTTCCTCATACCTTTAACATAGTCACCTAAAGTCACCTGAGAGGGGAGATGGGGGGCAGATAAATTTAATAAATAAATTAGATAAACATGGCCAAGTCCTTTGACATGCTCAGACAGTTAAAGATTGTCACCAGCTGTCTATTTGTGTATATGGATGTTCAGCATCTTATTTCACTGACGTTCTAAAAAAAATGTCGGATCTGCATGCAGGTTCATGTACAGATATCCAGGGAGAGTCTTTGAAGTAGAAATGCTAATATGTTCTACAAAGCACTCCTGAATGCTTTGCACAGCCATAATGCAGATGTACATACCAAAAATGGGGAAATCTTGGTTATAATTCTCTTAAGCATTAACAGCACAAGGAATATGGTCCCTGCATATGAACCACTACTTACAATTTAATGGATTGTGCCCCACCCCCCCACAACTGCATCATTTCCAGTTTTTATTTCTTTATTTTTTGGTAGAAAAAGCTGCCTGTGTTTGGACTAAGCTGTCTACTGCCATGGAAACCGAACTACGCACAACAAAGGACCAGTGGTGAGATTGTTCTGCTTGTTTTCAAGGAGTACAGTATTTTCCACAAAATTCTGAAAGGGAGTTTATGTGGTTTTCTGCCATATCCTATCAACTCGACATTTTGCTTTGCCATGTAGAGAATAGCGGACTTCATCTGTGGGAATTACAATTTTTCATTTCTGGAACTATGACTGAGGAAAATCCAAAGAAATACACTTTTCACCCATGCTTTCTCTTTGCAGATAACATTATAAGATGAGGGAATAAGGGTTGCTGAGGCTTCATACTGGAATTTGTTTATAACCAATGCAAAGCGTAACCAGATGTATAGCTATACCCGTGATCTTTATATATTATTCAAAGTTCTCCAAGGCTCAAATCACCTGTAAAAGAGGCTCTTTTCTATTAATTAATAATGTATTTCCTAAGCGGGCAATGTATCGCAACTGCAAACTATAGAATGTCTTCACACTTCACTAACAACATCACTTTGGCATTGACTCTTAGTCTCTCAGTTCCTGAACCTAATTTGCATCTTTCCCCGTGTATGATCCTAATTACTACGCCATGGTAAATTCACATGTGGTCCATTCTGGGACTATGAGAAACTGGTCAATCAACTAACTGCTATCTTATACACTTCCTCTTACTATCCTGAGTAACAATATCTAACAAATTATTACCCAGTAATGTCAGTATACATGGTTAGAATTTTGTAAACATAGAGCTTAGCTTATTCAGGCATTAAAAATCACTATGCAAACCACAGAAATACATTCGACCTCTGTTGATAGACCTGTAACATTGACTTGACATTGGAATTTGCATATCTAATTCAGCAGTCTATGCTGAAAAGCTTTTTATATGTACATAGTCACTTGTATGTAAACATGAACTTGTACCTTGTACCTAACAAATGGAAGACTTGTGAGAAAAGTAGCACATGTCCAGAAGTATACATAAATGTCTGTTCAAGTACAGAGATCTAGAGAATCTTCCCCACGGTTACATTAATATGCATTTGTTCAAATCTGTAGTCAGCAAGCTGTAATCTATCTTAGTGGAAGAGCTAATGACAGTGCTGTTTGTATAGCTTTCATGGGGAGGAATTTAAAACCAGTGATTGGTGTATTGTTCTGCCTCTGTTTCTTCTCCCACCCTGTGCCATCTGCTGGCAGGGAAAACAACCACTAATCACTGTCCTCAGCATGTGGCAGGGTGAGCTTGAATGACTCTGGGAAAGTGTCTGGGAGCAAGCTTTAACCACCATTCAAGGTCTCCAAGTGACAAGTTGCCATCATTGAACTTCTCTGCCCAATAACTTGTCACCTGGGCTATATTTGAACACAGGACTTATAATACTCTGCAAAGCTGCTACCTCTATTTTGGGAAAAAAAAGTTTAATGTTCCTTTAAAATAACCCTAAATGTATGTTTTAAAAAACAGCCTAGCTGAACAGATCACATACAAGGAATAGGGATGAAGGCTAAAGTATAGAATGCATCACTTGGTTAAGTCTGTGTCAGCCCTTTGAATGGGTAAATTCAAGAAACAGGTCAGGAAACGCTTTCAGGAATGCGATTTTTATTATTATAGGATAGATAACTAAATTTTGAAAGTCTGTCAGTTTTTCACTACACAATCCAATGCTAAACAACGGCAAAGGAGTTCTTTTCCTCTTCCCTATCTCTCAAAATTGACAAATTTCCTCATTTAACTGTTTCTTTGCCATTCCCAAGGCAAGGTTAACATTCATTTCCTCTCCACAGTTTTTGGCTGTTCATGTGGCCTCTCACCCAGGAAAGGAAAAAAACAACAGCAAAATTCTTTAGTAGTTAATTCCAAAATATTCCAGATCTGTTAAATATTGCAAAGGAATAGCACTGCTAACAGCAGGTGGATACTAGCACAACCAGGGAGTAGCCCATGGCTAGCACTGGATAAATAAAATGACAAACACCCCACCCCCTGAGAATCTTCAAGATCATATAGGGAAAAGCAAGATGGCCAATATGTTCCTCTGGATTCTTATACAATAGACAGGTTGCATAGCCCCATACCAGAAGCAGATGGCATTTCATAGCAGCAGCAATTCATTGTGGCCGCTCCCAAAATGGCCCCCATTTCTGGTCAGCACCAAGTGATGCAACTGATTGGCTGCTTTCCAAAGAACTCCTGAAAAGATGACAGAGCCCTGAGGAGGGTTTATATATATTTTTTAATTTATAACCCGCTCTCTCTCCCCGAAGGGACTCGAGGCGGTACACAGGGAATTTAAAAAATACATATAAAAAACCACAAACATAATACAATATTAAAATGAAATTAAACTAAAACCCTGCGCTAAAATCCCATATTAAAACTAAAACTAAGCCCCTAAAAACCCTAAAAACAGTTTAGTTACCCCAGGCCGGCCAAGCAGAAGAAGTGTGTTTTTAATTTTTGACGGAAGGAGCGGAGGTCCGTAGTTGTTCTAATTTCGGGGGGAAGGTCGTTCCAGAGGGTGGGCCCGCCACAGAGAAGGCCCTTCCCCTGGGCATCGCCCGCTGGCATAGCCTGGTGGACGGCACCCGGAGAAGTCCCTCTCTGTGGGAGCGGATCGGCCGCAGGGATGTATGGGGTAGGATGCGATCCCGCAGACAGCTAGGTCCCGTGCCATGGAGCGCTTTGAAGATGATAACCAACACCTTGAAGCGCACCCGAAAGACGACAGGCAGCCAATGCAGCTCGCGCAGGAGCAATGTTACATGGGAAAATCTAGAGGTTCCCATAACTGCCCGCGCGGCTGCATTCTGGACAAGCTGAGGTCTTCGGGTGCACCTCAAGAGGAGCCCCATGTAGAGAGCATTGCAGTAGTCCAGTCGGGATGTCACGAAAGCATGAGTGACTGTGCAAAGGGCATCCCGGTCCAATAGGGGACGCAACTGGCAGACCAGGCGGACCTGGTAAAACGCCCTCCTGGCTATGGCCGTCACTTGATCTTCCATGGACAGCCGTGCATCAAGGAGGACGCCCAAGTTGCGTGCCCCATCCACAGGGGTTAGATGTTCACCCCCTATGGCCAGTGATGGAGTCAACTGGTTGTACCGGGATGCCGGGAACCACAGCCACTCAGTCTTGGACGGGTTGAGTCTGAGTCTGTCCCTTCCCATCCAGGCCCGCACAGCTTCCAGGCACTGGCACATCACCTCTACGGCATCGTTGGGGTGCTTTGGGGTAGATATATACAGCTGCGTATCATCAGCGTAGAGGTGGTACTCTACCCCAAAACCACGGATGATCTCGCCCAGCGGCTTCATATATGTGTTGAACAGGAGAGGCGAGAGGACCGACCCCTGAGGCACCCCACAAGTGAGGGGTCTCGAGGTCGACCTCTGCCCTCCTGCCAACACAAATTGCGATCGACCGGAGAGGTAGGAGGAGAACCACCGCAACACGGTGCCCCTCACCCCCAACCCCTCCAGCCGATGCAATAGGATACCATGGTCAATGGTATCAAAAGCCGCTGAGAGGTCTAATAGGACCAGGATGGAGGAGGGCTTGGGACTCAGCAAGGCAGGAGGGGGAGAAAGATAAGCGGAGGCACAGCAGCATCATTGTGGTTGATCATAAAGGCAGGTGAATTGTCAAGCATGGTAATTTTATGTGACAGGGGGACGGTGATTCAGAGATATAACTTCAGGCAGGGGCATAATCCCTTCATCCAGTGCCATCACAATTCTAAACAATCACTGAACAAACAGCATAAGTCAAGAACTACCTGTATTTCTATTAAGAGGAACATATTGCGAAATCTGTTTCTTAGAAGCATTGCCCATCAAACACTGGATAAAATGAATATACTTTTGTCAGTTTTACTTTGATATCTTGGCTTAATTTAATTCAGACTGTCGTAAAGGCTATTGAAATGTGTTTCTTTTAAATGTAGCTCCTTTTAACTAATAGGAATTCTAACATTATGCTTCTAATTTCCAAATTTTCTGACCTAGAAAAACTTGCTAGATTATAACCTCATATTGACTCAAATAAGTTACTTGAAGTGAGTGTCGAGATGTATATATTTAGATATACTGTATTGTTATTGTCTAAATAATACTCTTTGAACAATATTTGTTCTAGTTGTATTATGACTGCACAGGTAGTCCTTAACTTACAGCCTTCTATTTAATAACCATTAGAAGTTGCAAGCACTGAAAATATGACTTATGACCATTTTTCATACTTACGATCATTGGAGCATCCCAGTAGTCACATGATTAAAGTATGGACACTTGGCAACTGGCATTTATTTAATGACAATTGCGGCGTCCCAGGTCATGTAATTATCTTTTGCAAATTTCTGACAAGCAAAATCAGTGGGGAAGCCAGATTCACTTAACTACAGTGTAACTAACTTAGCAACTGCAGTGATTCACTTAATAACTGTGGCAAGAAAGGTCATAACATGGGGCAAAACTCACTTAACAACTATCTTGCTTAGAAAAAGAAATGTTGGGCTCAGCTCTGGTCATAAGTGAAGGAGTACTTGTAACACAATAAAGATGTAATGGAACTACAGAATACAATGAACAAGCCTACAACTAGGCACGGGGCCTAGTTATTTGCGGGACCGTCTCCTACCACATACCTCCCTTCGACCGATCCGCTCCCAGAGGTAGGGCCTCCTCAGGGTGCCGTCTACCGGTCAATGCCAGCTGGCGGCGCCCAGAGGTAGGGCCTTCTCTGTGGCAGGCCCAGCCCTCTGGAACGACCTTCCCCCCGAACTTCGTACCATCACGGACCTTCGCCTCTTCCGCCGATCACTCAAGACGCACTTTTTTCACCTAGCCGGCCTAGCTTAGAGCCTAGATTTTGATATCATTTTAATTGGATTAGGTAGGGATTTTAACATTTTTAGCTTGAATATTTTAGCACAGGTTCCTAATTTAATTGCATCTTAATGTTACGACTGTATTTATTGTTGTCTGTTTGTATTATTTTTAATTTCCTGTGCATCGCCCTGAGTCCGATTGAGGAGTTAGGAGTGGTATAGAAATTGAATAAACATGAAACATGAAACATGGATCAAGAAAGATTATCTATAACCAAATAATTTGATTTGTTAACAAATACATAGAACGTGTAATTGCACAGTTTCATTTTACTTTCTATAGTTATCCAAATACTGGTAGTTAAAACAGAGAAAGGTTTTTGTGTCCTGCTTCTTCTACAGTAGAAATAAAGCACAGGTATCAAAATGTTAGTTAATAGGCATCAAGAATTACATAACTATTTTTATGTTATCACAATAACTATTCACTAAAAACAGATCTCATTTTAAAATGCAATCAAAAATGATATATACTGATTGGTGCTTTTCCTCACATCTTCAAAAATATAGACTAATAATGCACATTTAATCATTTAATGGTTAAGCAATAACTGATTGAATGTTAATACATTTTTGAAAGTTAAACCATAGAACTATTTATATGATAAGTTGAACATTTTCTTAGAATACTATATTTAGTATATATTTCCCCTTCAATTTTTCATCTGCATTTGTATTCAAGAAAGAAAACGTAAAAGAAATGTGTTCATTCTATATCTCATTAAAACAATTCCCAAAATAAAACTACGTATACCAAGAGTTCATGTTCATAATCAAGCAATTTTTTTAATAGTCATTGCACAGTTGGACAGAAATATGACAAAAGAGATAAAGTACTACACAGAAATTAAAATAAAATAAGCCAGAGTACAATACTGAAACAGAATACTAGATTACTAATATGGTAAAATGCTGAAATGCTACCGTCCACATCTCTTTCATCCTCATCTCCTTAGCTTTCCTTCTCTTCTGTTCCATTTGTAGATCATGTGGCAGATTGCCAAATAGAATTCTCTGGCCATGTAAAGTTGGGGTCATCACCTTTAAATAAATTTCTGATCATTGCAATTCCCAGATTTAGTTTATACCTGAATTATGAAGCCAAAATTGGAGCTTCTCAGTCTAAATTTTATTCATCTTTTCAGATAACAAGACTGCCAACCTTATTTATTTTATTTATAAAATTTATAGGCCACCCATCTTACCTCAAGGTAACTAAAACAGAGTTCCAGTTTGGAAATCTAGATATTAACATAGGGGCCAAGATGGAAAAAAATCCAAATCTTTCTAAGACCATTCTGTTCAAATTTCCTGCATATACCAGGTGGATGAACTCCTTCCACTTTCCTATTGGGATAGAAGATCTCAGGTAAAAGTATATAGAAAGGCAGATACCATTTTTCCAATGGGAAGGTTGTTGAATTTTGCTGAAGTTAGTAAATGAATCAAGCCCTGCTCTGTAGCTGCCAACTATTTTAGTTTGCAATGATACTTGTATTATTAAAAAAAAAATCTAGAAATACAATACAATACAATACAATACAATACAATACAATACAATACAATACAATACAATACAATACAATACAATACAATAGCAGAGTTGGAAGGGACCTTGTAGGTCTTCTAGTCCAACCCCCTGCCTAGGCAGGAAGCTTATACCATTTCAGACAAATGGCTATCCAACCTCTTCTTGAAGACTTGCAGTGTTGGGGCATTCACAACTTCTGGAGGAAAGCTGTTCCACTGGTTAATTATTCTAACTGTCAGGAAATTTCTCCTTAGTTCTAAGTTGCTTCTCTCCTTGATTAGTTTCCACCCATTGCTTCTTGTCCTGCCCCCAGGTGCCTTGGAGAATAGTTTGACTCCCTCTTCTTTGTGGCACCCTCTGATATATCGGAACACTGCTATCATGTCTCGCCTGGTCCTTCTCTTCATCAAACTACACATACCCAGTTCCTGCAACCGTTCTTCATATGTTTTAGCCTCCAGTCCCCTAATCATCTTGGCTGCTCTTCTCTGCACTCTTTCCAGAGTCTCCATGTCTTTTCTACATCATCGTGAGCAAAACTGAATGCAGTATTCCAGGTGTGGCCTTACCAAGGCATTATAAAGTGGTATTAACACTTCACGTGATCTTGATTCTATCCCTCTGTTTATGCAGCCTAGAACTGTGTTGGCTTTTTTGGCAGCTGCTGCACACTGCTGGCTCATATTTAAATAGTTGTCCACTAGGATTCCAAGATCCCTCTCACAGTTGCTACTATTGAGCAAGGTACCACCTATACTGTACCTGTGCATTTTGTTTTTCTTGCCTAAATGTAGAACCTTACTTTTTTCACAATTGAATTTCATTTTGTTAGATAGTGCCCAATGTTCAAGTGTGTCAAGATCCTTCTGTATCTTAAGCCTATCTTCTGGAGTGTTGGCTATTCCTGCCAGCTTGGTGTCATCTGCAAATATCCAAGTTGATGTTTAGTTACAATTAACACTGCATTATTCAGAGTATTTTATACTTAACACTGTCTTTAATTATCTATGAACTGAAATCAGCTAACAAGGAATGCTCCAATTGAGGATTCTGAATCAATGAGTGTCTCTAAAATACATGCCCCAAGTTGTAAAATGCGCATCAAATTCAACATTTCTGCCATATTTGCATTAACTACCTTAAATAAGCAGTTCCACATCTTATACTGCAGGATGAAAAACATATTCCTTGCCCTGTTTGATGGGAGGCTTGAAGTCCATGATAGTAGTAATCTTTCCATCAGCTTTCTACTATCTACAAGTTACAGAAAGCTGTAAGTGCCAGTCCCTATAACCCAGCATAGTCATAGATGTACATCTCCCCAAATAAATGCCCCTAGAAAATCTCCCTTCGTGACCCCATTTAAAATAATCAGATTCAGTCTGCTGAAGTTTTGCACCAAGTACAATTCAGCCTAGGTAGATAGCAGCAGATTGAAGAATGGCAACCTGCAAAGTGGAAAGATTCTACATATGGAAGGCATTGTTTGCTCACCCACTTCTGACACTGTAATTACTGACGTAATTTCAATGGGTCAAGATTGATTTCCAAAACTTAAAATTTAGTAGAAATAAATATTCCGAGCCCCTCAATGTTGTATTTCCTTTTATTGCCAGGGAGGTCTAATAACGTTCATTAAGACTAGTTCCTTCTTGCATTCAGGTCTTCTGAAAAATTATCATATTAAATTTGGCTAAATAAAAGGTAAAGTCATATTCTCTTATTCTCATCCTCAGTCACTGAAAGCATACCGTACCCTGAAATAGGCTGCCAAGAGTACTACTAGGCACTACTGTACTACTAGGCACTACAGTACTACTAGGCACTACTTTCATAAGTAGTGATTGTGTTGAAAACTCTCTCTGGGGGTCTTTTCCTCTGTTATTCCTTATGTACTTTCTTAGTAGCTATCCAATCTGGTCAATTAGAAAATTACATTTGAAGGATCCTCAATCCTGTCACTCAGTAATTTAGCCTCTCAGCATAGGCCTATTTCTCTTCATCTTTTGTTAGTAGAAAAGCATTGTTTTCCAGTGGAATGGATGAATGAATAAAGATTGAAATAGTAATCCTTGCTAAGACTCTTGAATTCCACTCAGACAATCCCCACATGCATCCTGATGAGTGTGTATGTATGTATGTATGTATGTATGTATGTATGTATGTATGTATGTATATATGTGTGTGTGTGTTAGGTTTTTTTGAGCTGATCAATAAATAAATCAGGGAGACTAGAATAGATCTATTTCGAGCTTTTTTAGCTCTCATCAGCTAGCCATACCCTTACTGGGATTTGAACCGGGGCTGTATTACATGTTAGGCAGAAGCTTTAGCCAGTATGCTTCCTCCCTTAATTGGGGCTTAACAGGGTGTTGTATGTATTTGTGTATGTATATATATGCTGGCATAGCTGGCTTCGGGGATTTTCCCGTGTATAAGGTGTATAAATTTTCCCGTGTATAAATCCCCGAAGCCAGCTATGCCAGCATACCTACACCCGTGAAAATCTACGAAAACATATATATATATATATATGTTAGATTTTTTAAGGGCTGAAAATAAAGAGACCAGGATGGATCCATTTCAGGCTTATTAGCCTTCTTCAGCTGGCCATACTCCTTCTACTGGGATTTGAACCAGGGCTTTCCAGCATTTGAGGCAAGCTCTCTATGCCTTGAGCTATCTGGTATCCCTGATATATCAGCCAATTTACAGGACTCTTAAATGAAGAATAATTATCACAGCTCCTGTGAAGAGGTCCCGTTAAGGGAAGGAGACTCAACGTCACCCCTCTCTGCCCTTCGACTCAACCCAGAGTCATCCAGACAGAGAACCAAATTAGATTACTGCTGTGTGACATTTTTTAGATATGTGTTAGATTTTTTAAGGGCTGAAAATAAAGAGATCAGGATGGATCCATTTCAAGCTTATTAGCCTTCTTCAGCTGGCCATACTCCTTCTACTGGGATTTGAACCAGGGCTTTCCAGCATTTGAGGCAAGCTCTCTATGCCTTGAGCTATCTGGTATCCCTGATATATCAGCCAATTTACAGGACTCTTAAATGAAGAATAATTATCACAGCTCCTGTGAAGAGGTCCCTTTAAGGGGAGGAGACTCAACGTCATCCCCCTTAAAGGCCCCGTTAGTCTGCGGGTGGTGGGAGGAGCTTAAGCCCTGGGCGGAGCCAATTAATCTCAGGAACGCCTTCCAAAATTGTGACGTAAACTGAGTACCTCTATCAGAGATGATACGCTTTGGGACTCCATGTAAGCGATAAATGTGAGTAAGAAAGAGTTTAGCCAAGGATTTGGCGGACGGAATCTTGGAGCAAGGCACAAAGTGAACTTGTTTGGAGAATAGATCCGTAACCACCCAAATGACAGTATAATTTTGGCTACTTGGAAGATCAACAATAAAGTCCATAGAAATTTCTTTCCAAGGAGCCTCTGGCCGTGCCACAGATTGGAGGAGACTGTGGGGTTTGCCAGGGGAACGTTTGGAAGCCACGCAAACTGGACAATTGGCGATATAGGATTCAACGTCTTTCTTAAGGGAGGGCCACCAAAATTGGCGTTTTACTAAATGAATAGTCTTCACAAATCCAATATGTCCAGCTAGTCTTGAGTCATGTGCTCGTTGTAATACAAAAGGCCGTAGGGTAGCTGGGACATAAATCTTAGAACCGATCCAGGGTAGATCATCTCTGATGGTGCAGTCAGCAGAGTGAGTGGAATACCATTCATCGGTAAGCAGTTCCGATTTAATTCTGGTAATCAGTTCTGTGGGAGGGTCAGTTTGGACCGTGGATTGACCCCTGGTCACGACGGGAGCAGCCATTAAAGTAAGTGGTATTACAGGTTGAACAACCATGAGTTTAGTAATGTCATATTGAGGTAGCCTGGAGAGAGCATCAGCCATGAAATGTTTTCCTCCAGGAATGTATTTGAGGGTAAAATTAAAACGATGAAAGTAGTGAGCCCAACGTAGCTGCTTTGGGGACAACTTACGGGACGTTGTGAGAGACTCTAAATTTTTGTGGTCAGTCCAGACCTCAAACGGGTGAGGAGCCCCCTCTAGAAAATGACGCCAAGTCATGAGGGCCCAGCGAACCGCAAAAGCTTCTTTCTCCCAGATCGCCCATCTGCGTTCTGTGTTGGATAACTTACGGGAAGTGTAAGCACAAGGTTGTAGTTGGCCTTGTTGGTTACGTTGTAACAAAACAGCACCTACAGCGACATCGCTAGCGTCTGCTTGTATTACGAAGGGGAGGTTGACATCAGGATGTTTTAGAACCGGTTCTGCTGCAAATAAGCGTTTAAGTTTTTCAAATGCCGCTTGGCACTCCATAGTCCAGTTCAGAGGAGAACCTGGTCAAGGTTTGTCGTTCCTGTTTGTTTTGAGCAGGTTCGTGATGGGCAGTGCAATGCTAGCAAAAGAGGGTATAAATTGACGGTAAAAGTTGGCGAATCCCAAAAAGCTTTGTAACTGCTTACGAGTGCGAGGAGGGGCACATTCCGTGACAGCTTTCACTTTGGCAGGATCCATTTCAATTCCGTCTGAAGAGATGCGATAACCTAGGTAGTCAATTTTTTCTTGGTGAAATTCGCATTTAGAAAGTTTAGCATAGAGTTCAGCTGCCCGAAGTTTACGTAAAACAGAGCGGACTAGTTTTACGTGTTCATCATGTGTTTTTGTGTATATGACGATGTCATCAAGATAGACGATAACGCCCTTGTACAGGTGCTCGTGGAGAACGTCATTGATTAGTTGCATAAATACTGAAGGTGCTCCTTGCAACCCAAATGGCAACACTTTAAATTGAAAGCACCCTAAAGGGCAGTTAAAAGCAGTTTTCCACTCGTCTCCCTCTTTAATTCTTATTCTGTAATAAGCTTCCCTTATGTCGAGTTTAGTAAAAATCTTGCCAGAAGCTAGATGAGCCAGCATGTCTTTCATGAGTGGTAATGGGTAGACATTGTGTTCACAGATAGTATTAAGATATTTATAATTTTGAACCAGACGAAGCGTGCCATCTTTCTTTTCTCTAAACATCACAGGGGCGGCTACCCGTGGTCTGGCAGGTTCAATGAAGCCCCTCTTTAAATTCTTATCAATGAAATTGCGAAGTTCAACCATTTCGCGGGGTGTCATAGAGTAAATGCGAGGTTTTGGAAGCTGTACCCCTGGGAGGAAATCAATAGAGCAGTCTGTGGCTCGGTGGGGGGGGAGAGTGTCACAGGATTTTTCACTGAAAACATCCTTAAGGTCCCAGTACTCTTTAGGGATTTTTTCTTCACCTGGAATGAGTTCAGGGTTTGGCAGGGCCATGCTGGAATTCACAGGTTCTTTGAGAGGTGCTTGTTTAGGTAGAAGTTCATCATTGGGGGGTGGGGTGGGGGAGGGGTTACCATCAAGGGAGGGGGGGCATATCGTTAGGCAAAATGAAAGGGATTCGAACCCATCCTTCTTTCCAGTCAATCAGGGGATTCCACTTACGTAGCCAGTTAATGCCTAGAATAACAGGGTTGTCAGCAATGTGGGCTACAATGAAGTTAATAGTTTCCTTATGGGTGTCTCCAATAGACACTTGAATCGGTTCAGTTACATATGATGCTGGATTACCCCCTGCTACGGAGCCATCCATTTGGCAGAATGCGATTGGTACTTTTAAATTTTTTAGGTGAAAACCCATGTATTGTACCAATTCCTGGCTGATGAGGCAACGAGAACAGCCAGAATCTATAAGAGCTTGTATTTTGCAGTTGCGTCCACTAGATGGAGCTAAAAGCTGTGAAGGAATAGTAAGGGGCCCAGAATGGGGACTCACCCAGTTGTCATCAGAAGAGGAGGAGTCCTTTTCCCAATCATCCAGTTCCGCCTTTTGTCGGTCACCGGCAGAGAGATCCAGAGGCTCCGCTCCAAACATCACTGGTTTAGTGCGCACGCTCGGAGTTTTCGCCGGTTTCTTCCCCTCAGCTGAAGAATGCGGGCATGGCGTTTGCTTCATTTTGCAGTTATTGGCCCAGTGCCCCTCCTTCCCACAGCAAAAACAAACACCAGAACAAGTTGTAGTAGATCTGCGCTCTTTACTTTGTTTTTGGTAATCCCTCTCATAAGTTTGGGGGGCAGGGATTCCAGTCTGACTTCTCTTTTCGAAGTGAGACAGAGGTTTTGTTCGAGCTCGATCTAGTTCAACATCCCTGGCCAGCTGATACCAATCCGCCAGGGATTGTGGCGTACGCCTGTTAATGCAAGTCTCATACAGGGATGGGTTTAAACCTTCTGTGTAAATATCAATTAGGGCACTTTCGCTCCAACCTCTCATGTAAGCTGCAAGTTCTTGAAAACGTTGCGAGTAATCTTGAACTGATCTATTGCCCTGGCGCAGATTCCTCATTTCCATCCTTGCCTTTCTTTCAATAAGAGGGTCTTAAAAACGCCTCCTAAGAGCAGTCATAAACCCGTCAAAATTCCCCATCAGCGGGGAATGATTATTATGTAAGGAGACTAACCACTCAGTGGCTGTATTTTCGAGCGCCAGGGATACAATTCTTATCTTTGCATCATCACCTCTCAAGTCATTTGCAAACTGTTTAACATAGTTGCTGACATGCAGTAAAAAGAATCCCAACTCCGCAGGATTCCCGCCAAACTTAATCCCCAGGGGGGGGGAGTCTTGCCGGCCGGCGAGGGGGAGGGGTCGGTTCTCCCCTTTGTGATTCTCTAGGGGTTCCCACAGGGGGTTGGGGACTCGCTCCTCTCAGTTCTTGGGAGTGGATTTCTTGCTGTTGTTTCATTCCTTCCCCTTCCAGAAGACGCTGATCCCCTCCCCACATTTTATCTAGAGCCTCCTTCCTATCGTCCGCTTGACAAAGTAAATCTCTTGCCATCTCTCTCAAATCCCTCTCTTCCTTTAACAATTCTGTCATGGAGGGGGGTTGGTAAGCATACCGGCGCCTTGTGGTTGTGACCCCCGAACCGATGTCATCCGTCATCCCCACTCCCTCGGACCAACGATGGCGTGTTGATTCTTCTTTGGGGTTTGGCTCTAAGTTAAGGCCCGCTAATAACTCCATCACTGACCTTGAGTCCTCCTTTTGGGCTCCGGGGTGAGAGGCGGCCTCTCCCATCGGTTCGTCTTTCGCAGGCTCCGACATGGGGTTCAGGAGTGTAGTGACTTCCTGCTAAATGTCAAGGTTCGCTTCTCTGAATACTCAAGAAAGACCACACTTAAACATTGTTAAAAATGATTAAGGTTACTTTTACTGAATACAGAAGAACAGCAAACGAAGGTCAAGCAGGAAGTGACTAGTTTAGGCGCGAAGCGTATATATCAAAGCTTAAGCCAACCCCAATAACCCATGCCCACTACAACAGTGTCCAATGCAGATTTCTCCAGGACATCAGGTGGGCCTCACGTCCAACGCCATCATCAGAATGGAATGTGATACTGTTAGGTTTGAGATAACACTGGCCCGTACCATCTTCCACCAGCACTCATAGTTAACCCCATAACCCCACCCTCCCCGTTTCCATGGCAGCCAAGCAGGCAGCAAAGCGAAGGCTGACACACACACACACATACATATATATTCGATTACGGAAGCAGCCTCACACACCAGCATTACCAAGCATTTCCTAAACAACTCTAGATTCTTTGTCCACAAAACTGATGAACTAGAGCTATGGATGGCAGCGAATAAGCTCATTCGTGACTGCTGTGTGATGATCATCACAGAGACCTGGCTTCATCCACTTGTACTGGATGCATCTGTGGAGCTAACTAACCGCACCACACACCGCTTTAACAGAAACAACAACTCTGGTAAAAGCAAAGGTGGAGGACTGTGTATTTACACACATAATAACTGGTGTACTAACAGTAGAGTTGTTTATACACACTGTTCTGCAGACGTGGAATTCTCAACTGTCATTTGCCATTTTATTTACCTAGAGAGATTTCTGTTATAGTTATCACTGCTGTCTATATTCCACCTGATGCAAATGTTAGCACAATGCTCAAACCAATTTCATCGTAATTTTATTACAATGACAATAAAGATGATGATGATGATGATGATGATGATGATTTACTTTATTCATAAAACATGAAACTCAGCCAACTGAACATTTAAAAATGCATATTACAAATACTATTGACTGGTGTTAATTGTTGATACAGTTTGCTGCCAGCATCCTAGGTATCAACCAAGTATCTTTGTAGAATATAACATGTGCCAAGTAGCGCCGTTTTTTGCAGTTCCGCTGGTGTTATTGCAGGAAGCTGCAATTTGCTGAGATATTTATTAAAATTCTTGGACATGGTGCCAAGTGCCCCGATGACAATGGGTGTCACTGTGACATGCTTCATCCATAGCCGTGTGGTTTCGATGGCCACGTCGCGATATTTCATGATTTTTTTCCTAGTTCTTTTTCTTCAACTGGCATCTCCAGGAACAGCGATATCAATAAACTGTACACTTCAGCCCTCTACAACCGTGATATCTGGTGTGTTGTGCTCCAAATGAGAAAGGAGGATTAGTATCTATAATTGTTCCACAACAAGAGCCTTTAGCTGATGCAATGGGAGAGCCTGGCTGGCTGAATGGCTAAAGGTTCTTGCCTGATGTGCAATACAGTCCCGGTTGGAATCCCAGTAAGGGTATGGCTAGCTGATGAGAGCTAGAAAGCTTGAAATAGATCTATACTAGTCTCTCTGATTTATTTATTGATCAGCTCATATAACTAACACACATATTTTAAAAAATCACACAACGGAAATCATGGCTTTCTGTCTAGATGGTCTCTGGTGATGAGCCGAAAGGCAGAAAAGGAAACAGTATGTCTCCTCCCTTAATTGGGGCCCTAACAGGGTGTTGGGGAACAATTATAGATACTAATCCTCCTATCTCAGCTGATGCAATGGGAGAGCCTGGCTGGCTGAATGGTTATAGGCCCTGCCTGATATGCAATACAGCCCCGGTTCGAATCCCAGTAAGAGTATGACTAGCTGATGAGAGTTAAAAAGCTCGAAATAGACCTATACTAGTCTCTCTGATTTTTTTATTGATCAGCTCATAAAACTAACACACACACACAAACATATATATATGTGTATATGTATGTATATATATACATACATACATACATACATACATACATATTATATATATCATATTATATATATATATAATTGTTTCCACAACACCCTGCTAAGGCCCCAATCAAGGGAGGAAGCACACCGCTTTTCCTTTTCTGCCTTTCGGCTCATCACCAGAGACCATCCAGACAGAAAGCCAAGAATTCCACTTTAATTTTTTTTTAATGTGTTACGTTTTTGAGCTGATCAATAAATATATATACACATACTTGTGTCACAACACCCTGGTAAGCCCCAATTAAGGGAGGAAGCATACTGCTTTCCTTATTTATCTATCCTAGTCTCCCTTATTTATTTATCAGTTCAAAAACCTAACACACATACATACATACATACATACATACATACATACATACATACATACATACATACATACATACATAGAAGGACTTCATTTTTTCCTCAAGATTTAAGAACATTAAATCTTCTGCAGACAAACTGAACATAGCTTTCACCCAACTCCAGCAGAATTTCCCTGTTTTTGAGGCTCTCTGCTGTGGCTTGAATGAGCTTTTTAAAAATATCTTAGCCTACAGAGAATATATTTTGGCTGAATTCATGAAATGGTTTTAAAATAGTATGATTTTTTTGTCCTCCCAACTTCCCAAGTTCAAGCTCTCAAGACTTGGAGGTGAAGACAAATACTATTGCTATGTGGCCTTAAGGATGTCTGAATAGCATAGATTATATATGACTGACTAATGATATTCTAAATGATAGAGCTCCAAAAATTCACATCTGCATGTCCAGGATTTAACAGAGGATAAATCTGTTTTTTGGTTCCGAAAAGATTCTGGCAACAAATTAGAGTTAAGATCAATTAAACTGTTGTTTAAATTGAATATTTTTGAGCAAAGCTAACATATGATAATCGTAGAACTGAATTCTAACATACTGAAGGAATATGATTTTTAAAATCAAATACTAAAAATCTAGATACAGTATTTAGATGAATTTAAAAAGCACATTACCGTATTTTTTGGAGTATAAGACGCACCGGAGTATAAGACGCACCCAGGTTTTGAAGAGGCAATTTTTTTAAAAAAAGAAGGTAGGTAGATAGAGGTATAGAGAGGGAGAGAAAGAGAGAGAAATACAGTAGGTAGGTAGGGAGAGAGAGAGTAGTTAGGTAGGTAGGTAGGTAGGTAGGTAGGTAGGTAGGTAGGTAGGTAGGTAGGTAGATAAAGGGATAGACAAAAAGAGAGAAAGAGAGAGAGAGAGAATTATGGGAGGGAGGGAGAGGGAGTGTGTAGATAGGTAGATAGGTAGAGGGATAGAGAGAGAGAAATAGAGAAATACAATAGATAAGTAGGGGGGGAGAGAGAGGGTGGGTGGGTAGGTAGGTAGGTAGGTAGATGTTTCCAGGTGTACTTATCCATGTGCTGGAGAAGGAAATCGCTGTTGCACCTAAAATTTTGTTTCTGCAGGCACAGCACTTGATCAATGTAATTCTCATTAATCCCTCTAACTAAACAGCATTCTGAAAGGGGGAAAAAAAGTTTTTGCACTTTGCAAACCTCCCCAAAATGGCCCATTTTTTGCAAAAACGGGCCGGGTTTTTTTCAAATAAAAGGCATGAATAACCTTGGGGGAAGGGGCTTGCAGAGTGCTTCTGGGGGGTTGGGGGGGCCAAAAACGAGCAAAAAATGGCCTGTTTTTTGTGAAAATGGGCCTTTTTTGTTAAAAAAAATTGCATGCATAGCCTCATGGAGGCTTATAGAGTGCTGCTGGGGGCTGGGGGGGACAAAAAACGGCCCATTGTTTGCTCATTTCTGCCCTCCCCAGCCCCCAGGAGCTCTCTGCAAAGCCTCCATAAGGCTCTGCACAGCCATTTTGGTGAAGGGGCGGGGCTTCAGGAGGCAAAAAATGCTGTATTCGGTGTATAAGACGCACCCAGATTTTCAGCCTCTTTTTAAAGGAAAAAAGGTGCATCTTATACTCCGAAAAATACGGTATATTATATTTTAAGTAAAAAAAACCACATATAAATAGTAGAATTAGTGGATTACAAAGTATTCAAAAAGACACTGTTGTTTCTATGTACATACATATGCTTTTAAAAAATTCTAAGAATATATTCATAAAGGACTTTCTGTACTATATGACTGCAGTAAAATAACTAAAAATGTTTCTTGCGGGGGTGGGGGGAATCACTTAAACAAGCTGTTCTATCTGGATGGATAGAATCAACCTAAAATTCTCTATGCTTATATATTGTGGGATTAAAACAGTCACTCACAGAACAACCAAAATAAAAATGTTCATTTTAATAAAGGGTCATATATGACTTGTGATACAATTATTTTAACATAGCACAACATTATAATTCTATCTTGTATAATTCTTTTACCCAGTTTCACAATTCATTGATTAAACATATTATTCTATTACATGGGATATACTCTCAGGCAATTTGATTTAAAAAAATACTATTTTAATGTTGCAGGAAGAGAAACAAGCCATGCGTTAAACATTACTGTACCTTAAGATTACGAACCCCAATTTATTAAAGGTACTTAGAAAGTTAACAATGTTCAGAGTCTCTATTCCTAATTTTTACATTATATTTTTCACTTCTAAATTCCCCAGGGATTCCTTAATATGTTAATGAAATCTTCATCATCCAGAATGCCAATACTTAATCCTTCATAATAATCCTCAAATTCACCAAAGGAAACTTCATTGGGATTGCTGCAGGCATCCTCCAGTGTTTCGAGAAATGAAGATTTAATTTCTTCCTCTGTTGCATAACCTGTTAAAATATTTTTTACTATTAAAGTTGTTATTAAGCATGTCAAAACTGCAGTAAAACATTAAAAAATTAATCTCTGTTCTACAGTCTGTTAAAGATATGTTATATATCAAACAAAACTGACTTCCAAAGGAAAGCAAGTTATGATAGAAAATTCAACAGATATCTTACTAAAAGTAACTTGTGTAGGAGTCCAGAAGGCAAAGAACAAAATGTGCATCACCATGTCACAATGCAAAATAGTGTTACTTAGATACTTGCATACAACATCAGTATGCAAATACAAAACAGAGGGATAGCTTTGTTTTGTAATGTCACTGCACGGATGCTTACAATAATTCTGTCTCATACTTTAAGCCTACATTTATCCCAAACATTGTAATGTCTTTCTCCAAATATAATAGACTACAATATACACCAAATGAAGGCCCTGGGCATGCTCAGATTGCAAAGATATCTGAAGAGTTGGGACAGATTTCCCATATGTTAAACTACTGAAGTTTGCAGATGATACAACAGTGATTGGTCTCATTCGAGACAACAATGAAACCACATACAGACAGGAGGTTGAAGAACTAGCCTCGTGGTGCGACCGGAACAATCTGGAACTGAACACAGTCAAAACCCTAGAAATTGTGGTAGACTTTAGGAGAAACCCTACCATACTACCACCTCTTACAATACTACACAACACAGTATCAACAGTAGACACTTCACATTTCTAGGTTCTATCATATCTCAAGACCTAAAATGGACACCTAACATCAAAAATGTCATCAAAAAAACACAGCAAAGAATGTTATTTCTGTGCCAGCTTCCTCTCAAAACTGCCCAAGGAGCTGCTGATTCAGTTCTACAGAGGAATTATTGAGTCTGTCATCTGCACTTCTATAACTGTCTGGTTTGGCTCTGCAACCCAACAAGACAGACACAGACTTCAGAGGATAATCAGAACTGCAGAAAAAACAATTACTGCCAACCTGCCTTCTATTGAGCACCTCTACACTGCACAAGTCAAAAAGAGGGTCATGAAAATATTTACATACCCCTCACATCCTGGACATAAATTGTTTCAACTCCTACCCTCAAAACGACGCTACAGAGCACTGCACACCAAGACAACTAGACACAACAACAGTTTTTCCCCGAACGCCATCACTCTGCTAAACAAATAATTCCTTCACCAGTCAAACTATTCACTAGGCCTGCATTACTATTAGTCTTCTCATCATTCCTATCACCCATCTCCTCACGCTTGACTGCAGGACTGTTACTTCGTTGCTTGTATCCTTAAGATTTATATTAATATTGTTTCCTGATTTCTTATTTGTACCCTATGACTATCATTAAGTATTGTACCTTATGATTCTTGATGAATGTACCTTTTCATGTCTTTTTATGTACACCAAGAGCATATGCACCAAAGACAAATTCCTTGTGTGTCCAATCACACTTGGACAATAAAAAATTCTATTCTATTCTATTTTATTCTATTCTATTCCAAAAAAAGATGCTGAAAGAAAACAGCATCATTATGTTGGCAGCTAATTGAAAAATGAATCTGGTGATGGGTGCTCAGTTGATCAACATAGGAATGTTGTCTATGTTGTCAACATAAGTGCATTCAGCAGACAAATATACAAGGCTGCATATGAATTAAATACCTCATACGGAAACATCTTGAGCTTTTTAAAGAAACATTCTTGTTTCTTTCCATTCCATTTTTTAAAATGCATTTTTATAATATTTTTGAATGATCAAGCATCCTGAAAAAGCAGATGCTTGCAAATTATTTAGTAATATTAAGGCTGATCTAATGGAAGCATGATATACATGTAATGATTAGTCCTTATTTGCAGAAAAAAATAAGTAATATCGGTCAGTCCAGAAAACCATGTAGCTAAAGAAATGGCCACTGGAACATAGTTTCATGGTAAGGATGTTGAAATCAAATGGTTTTAGAAGCTCAGAGGTGGAATGCAAATTTGCCCCAAAAGATTGAAGTGATCTAAGTGATCTAAACTAAGATAAGGATTACCCAAAGCAGATATAATAAATTAAAGTCTTTTTTAAACTGAATGACTATAATTTATTTATTTATTTATTGAATTTATACCCCGCCCTTCTCCGAATTGACCCAGGGCGGCGCACAGGAACATTAAAACATACAAAACATATAAAACTATTTCTTTTTTTAAAAACTTATTCCACTAAGGGCCTGTGCTAAAACCGAATTAAAATCCCCATTTTAAAACTATTTAAGAGTCGGTATTGGAGGCTGCGCAAGGCCGGCTAGTTGGAATAGGTGTGTCTTCAGACACTTGCGGAAGAGGCGGAGGTCAGAAATGGTACGGAGTTCAGGGGGCAAGTCGTTCCAAAGGGCTGGTCCTGCCACAGAGAAGGCTCTCCCCCTGGGTGTCGCCAGTCGGCATTGTCCGGCCGATGGCACCCTGAGGAGGCCCACTCTGTGGGAGCGTATCGGTCTGAGGGATGTATGGGGCAGGAGGCGGTCTCGCATATAACTAGGCCCCGAGCCATGGAGCGCTTTAAAGATGGTCGTTAGGACCTTGAAGCGCATAATCTCCCTGCACCTAAAAAATGATAGCAATACAAACCAATTTTTATTAACTAGACAAGCTGTGCACATTGGGTCATCATTTCAGAGATATTTTCTTATCTAAACAGAAAAACAAAATGACCATGGACTGGCAAAAGAACAGTGGGAGTGGCTGTGACTTCCAAATTCCTGCTGATTTCTCCTTGACTTTCCTTGTGGGAAGCTGGTAGGAAGCATTAGAAATTGATCTTCCTTCCTTCTTCTCTTCTCTTCCACTCTTCCTTTCTACCTTCTTCTCTCCTCCTTTCTTCCACCCCTTCCTATCAGTCATTTTCTTTCTTCTTTTCTTCTCCCCTTCTTTTCTTCCCACCTCCTTCCCTATCATTCTGTCATTATTGTCCTTCCTTTTCTCCCCTTCCTTCCTTCCTTTGCTCCTTCCCTCCCTCCTGCCCTCCCTTTCTTACTTCCCAGCCTCCATCTCTCCTTTCCTTCCTCCTTTCTTTTCCTCACTCCCTTCAATCTGTCCTTTCTCCCCCTTCCTACCTTCCTTCCATCCATCCCAGGGGAAAAATCAATGGGGAAGCCAGCAGAAATTGCAAGATCAAGGGCAGCAGCCCGGTAAGATGATACTGTCAGGTGGGGAAGGAAGAGAAGGGATGCACAGGGGTGCAGGTCAGGAATGTACATGAGATGTGTGAGAGGTGCCATCTAGATTTGGAGGGATATGTGGGTGTGTCCTAGATGCCGCATGGGTTGGAGAGGGTGCACAGCAGAGGTGGGTTGCTGCTGGTTCGGCCAAACCAGTAGTGGCGGTGGAGGGAGGCTCCGCCCACCCGCCCACTTCTGGGCAGAAGCAGTGTGCGAGCATGAAAGAACCGGTAGTAAAACAGTTAGCAACCCACCACGGGTGCACAGGTGACTTGGTAGGTTGGGAAGGGTGCCCATGGATGTACATGAGGTGAGGGTTGGCTGGGTAGGGTCTGCAGGAGAGTGGAATAAGTCAAGAAGGATGCAAGCAAGTGGCTGCTGCTGGGTGGGGGATAGAGCGAAGAACTGCCAAACTGGCTGGGAAACTGTCATGGAACAGTGGAAATGAAGATCACATGACCGCAGTAATATCCAATAGCTCAAAGCAACCACAAATTCCACAAATGTTATTCCCTTGGGAGTCATGGGTCCCAGATTTTAGATCTGTAAATTAGCTGATTTGAGGTACCTAGATTCAAAAATTGTTACCCTTCTAATGCACTGTTTTACCTAGTTACGGCAACAAGAGTTTTAGTAGTATATAGATACCTGCTATAACCTGAGGATGTTTTCTAGCACAATAACATTTCTTGACATCTACCATAGGGACCCGGCCAATTTTATTGTAATCCAGCTTCATATAAGCCTAAAAATAATCAGAAAAAAATGTGAGCATCCAATATATGAAACAAATGTTTATACACGTTTTTTTACATAAAAATAAACAAAGTAATATTAACAAAATTAAATAAACATGCTACATATAGAATCTATATTTGTGGAATAGCTGACCTTACATAAATGTTTGGAAAAAGAGAGAAATTAAAGAATTGGATACACCTAACTGAAATCAACATCAGTGCAAGGAAGCTTTTAAAATTTCCTTAGGACAGTAAGTATTGTTCAAACCATATCTTATAACAATATATTTTCTACTTAGAAATCTGAAAGAAGTTTTTTTGTCAACACTATCAAATCCTTAACACATTTTCCCTGTTGCATAAACAGTAAAAAAAATTCTCACTGACTCACTTATTTTCACACTGACAATTTTCTTCAGATGACACAGAAAGAATTTTTCTCACAGTAAATCAAATCTTGACATTCTCCCGCCCAAAACCAATGAAGCATTATGCAGATTAAGAGTATTCAACTTTTAATACATGAATTATAGTTTTAAAATAAGATTACTTACTTTCCTAACAAATGCTTTTCTGTATTCATTCATTTCTCCAAGAATAGCACGAGTAAATTCAGTGTAATCAAGTTCACCATTATTGTCATCGTGTAGAACTAACCATAAAGATTCAAATTCCTAGATTTAAAATACAAAGTTAAATTAAGTGCTGCATACGTAACTAACAACATAAGTATGGCGACATAAACATTAGCAAAACCCAAATTAAAGTTTCAGAGCATTAATCTGAAAATTGGCCATTTCTTTAAAAAAAATGATTTATTATTTAATTAAATATTAAAATACCATCATTAATATTTATGTTTCAGATGTCACCAAAGCAGCAGGTCAAACCATCCATCAGGTTGTAGAAGGAGAGACAAAGACTAACTAGCTTCATTCACTTTCTTCGTATTTACTATAGTAGCAACAACAGCCAGGTAAGTAAGTATTATTCATCTCCAGCTTATGTTACAGCTCTTCTCCTATTGGCTGGAAAAGTGGTGATGAGTTTGAGTGTGAGTTTATTGGTTTTTTACACTGCCCTACTCCTGAAGGACTCAGGGCGGTGTACAGCCAGAGTAAAAACAAATATATAAAAGTTAAAAAAAGTTTTTAAAAAACATATTAGACTTTGGCCTAAAAGTGAAAAAACAAACAAACAACCCTGATTAAAATTAATAAAAAATTGAATTTAAAAATCATGTTTTATGCCAGCCCAGCTTGTTGGAAGAAAAAAGTTTTGAGAGCCTATAGCATGCATGTCAAAAGTGATACCTCACTATGTTTTGGATGACATGCCAGCATTCACCAACAACCAATAACTACTCTTGAAACGTGTCCTGTTCACGTACAATTTTTGGAGGCTACAGTGTGCAAGAATGGGATGTGCTATCATGCAGCCTTTAGAGCCACCAAAAGCTACATGAGAAGGCGGTGTTCTCACACAATCTCTGGAGCAGTGATGGGATTCAAATAATTTAACAACCGGTTCTCTGCCCTAATGACCAGCTGGATAGGCGGGGCTTGGTGGTCATGTGACTGGATGGGCATGGCTAACTCAACGTCAATCACATTGATTGGCGCTTTGCCTTAGCTGTTACAATGTAATAAGAGTTAACCAGAGAGGCAGTTTCCGTAAGCAGGGCAATCAAGATTAGGCTAGAAACAACACCAGAATGTTCCCTTCCTGCCTTCCTTACAGGATTAGCCCTGGAAAGTGGAAAAAAACAAAAGGAGATTTCTTCCAACAACCGGTTCTCCGAACTGCTTAGAAAGTTAACAACCGGTTCTCCCGAATAGGTGCAAACTGGCTGAATCCCACCACTGCTCTGGAGCCTCTGAAAATCCTGCAAGAGTGGGGCATGCTTTCCCATGGTTTTCAGAGACACAGAAGAGCATTCTTCGAAGCTACTTCAACAATGAAGGCCTCATAAAACCTAGAGTAGCCTCAGGTAGGCCACACGGGCATATATCAACAGAAAGAGAATAGGGCCTAAAAAGTAAGCAGCAGAAAGTAAGCAGCAGGCTAGTCCTGCCTGAGGGGCAACTGCACTGTTCCCCAAGCTCAAGAGTTACTTTCCATGAATGTCCAAACAACCAAGTTCCTTTTAGTATTATATTTCTTATTTATATATGCATGCATTCATATTGACCTATCTGCTAGCTACAACTTACGTATGTGGGGTAACATCAGATTGAAACACATGAGAAAGTAAGCAATATACATAATCACTGTAAAAGCACAATGCAAAATAGCCTCAAACCATGAAAGCCTTCTCCTTTGGCTCTGGAGGACATTATCAAGGTCTTCTGCCTGGCTAGGTTGTCCAAAGGCCATCCTGAAATAATCTCACTAGTTTTTCCCCCCTCAAAGGAAACCTCTAATTCAGGGGTTCCCAAACTTGGCAACTTTAAGACTTGTGGACTATGCTGGCTGGAGAATTCTGGGAGTTGAACTCTACAAGTCTTAAAGTTGCCAAGTTTGGGAACCCCTGCTCTAATTGGAGTCTCTTAAATTCCAAATCTGAAAAACTGTACATGTTCTTTATATAAAATGTCATCTCATCCTCCCACTTTGTCTGGCCTATTCCTTTCCAGTAAATTGTTATCTTTCAATCTTTGCAAATTGTTCATGAATTACACCGCACAATGTTGAAGTAATGCCTATTAAGTTGTATCTACCCTCTTAGATAAGGAGTTTGACGTACCTCTTCAGTCACTTCTAAATGAAATACTTTTAGTGCTTGCCTGTAGTCTCCTTTTGTAATATTTCCATTTTGCTTCTTGTCCAGTTCACGGAAATATTTTCCTAATCCTGATACAATACGAACTCCTCTTTTACTTAATTTTGTTCTCAAATTATCTAGAGAAGAAATTTTAAATGGTGATTAAAATTGGTTTTTTTTCTCTTAAGTACAGTAATTGTTTTCAAATATGTAAAAGTATGACCTAATTATTTCAATATTGCCTTTTAATGACAGCATGATAAATCTGAAGAATAATTATTTTCTAATCCTGCTATATTAGGAAATCACTGGAGATGCTCAGAATTTATCCCAGGATATTCTACACATAAAGAATTATCCCATTTTGAAAGAACATTACTAATATTATTTTTTCTGTATCAAAAAATTGTATTACCTACAATCCAGAGATGGGTTCCTACCAGATTGGAACAGTTTGGGTCGGCCTGCCACACCCCCGAACCGGTTCTCTCAGTGGCAGCTTAGGCACTGCTATCTTGTTTTTTGCTTCTGCGCATGAGCAGAAGCCATTTTTTTAGTACTGCACATGCACGCACGCAAAGTGCCCATACACACGTAGCATGTCCCTGAGCGAACCGGCAGTAGCAGCAGCCGGAACTCACCCTTGCTACAATTAAAAGCCTATTCTGAAAGTATACTGAAATACAATTACTGTAGAATAAAGTACAATCCATGAAAATATTTTTATAGAACTCCTAGACAAAAATTTACAGCAAACAAAATATACAAGCCTTGAATATTCCTCAAAGTTGTCTTCCATTCATCTTCAATAGGATTTTCCTCCATTTCCACATTATAGGTCCTAAAATATATGCATTTGTTAAACAGTCATAAATGCAAAGGTTACGTTCATAGATATGTATTATATTCTACATATAAATTAGGAAAAACAGATTTTCTGATTTATAAAATATTTTATATGTATTTATATTATCCAGGAAAAAAATTATATGAAATGAGGTTTCAGTCAGACATTATATAAAAACATTTAATGAATCTATTAAATCTGCAAAGGCAAAAAAACCACTGTGCATTTTAATCAATAGTGTTAGAAATATCCAATTAGAAGATACAGAAGATATATTATCTTTTTCCATCTTACCACTTTTCACTTTAGTAGACACAATCTGTATAAACTATCTCTGAACTTTCTTTTAACAACAGACCCATAAAAAGATACTTTCAATCACCCATTCAAGATGTATCACACCATGCTTAGTTGAGACCACAACCATCTTAAGACCACAACCACGATGCACAGGTACAGTATAGGTGGTACCTTGCTCAATAGTAATAACTATGCGAGGGATCTTGGACTCCTAGTACACTATTTAAATATGAGCCAGCCGTGGGCAGTAGCT
The DNA here is from genome assembly GCA_039707465.1 of Rhabdophis nuchalis. Taxonomy (NCBI): domain Eukaryota; kingdom Metazoa; phylum Chordata; class Lepidosauria; order Squamata; family Natricidae; genus Rhabdophis; species Rhabdophis nuchalis. The sequence continues at coordinate 76,778,389 of CM077648.1, forward strand.
GCCAAAAAAGCCAATACATTTCTAGGCTGCATAAACAGAGGGATAGAATCAAGATCACATGAAGTGTTAATACCACTTTATAATGCCTTGGTAAGGCCACACTTGGAATACTGCATTCAGTTTTGGTTACCACGTTGTAGAAAAGATGTGGCGACTCTAGAAAGAGTGCAGAGAAGAGCAACCAAGGGGACTGGAGGCTAAAACATATGAAGAACGGTTGCAGGAACTGGGTATGTCTAGTTTAATAAAAAAAAAGACTAGGGGGAGTCATGATAGCAGTGTTCCAATATCTCAGAGGTTGCCACAAAGAAGAGGGAGTCAAACTATTCTCCAAGGCACCTGAGGGTAGAACAAGAAGCAATGGGTGGAAACTAATCAAGGAGAGAAGCAACTTAGAACTGAGGAGAAATTTCCTGACAGTTAGAACAATTAATCAGTGGAACAGCTTGCCTCCAGAAGTTGTGAATGCCCCAACACTGGAAGTTTTTAAGAAGATGTTGGATAGCCATTTGTCTGAAATGGTATAGGGCTCCTGCCTAGGCAGGGGATTGAACTAAAAGACCTCCAAGGTCCCTTCCAACTCTGCTATTGCATTGTATTATCTTTATTTCCTAGAGATCCATAATATGCCAAAGATGTTTCTTTGAAAGTCTGATTAGTACAGTGGTCGGCAAACCGCGGCTCGCAAGCCACTTTGGCTCCTCTTCCTCCACCCTCGTTGATGGTGGGACTCCTTGGGCTCCGGAGATGCCCTCCGGCTGCCCCATGGTCAGAGAGGCAGCTGTAGCCTCCCCAGCCAGCATGCTGACCACTCATCTGCTTCCCAGGGGCTGAAGGGGCTCCGCGGGGGGGGAGGGAACTGGCGGCCGGTGAGTGAGCCAGTGGGGCGGGCGGGCAGGCAGGGAATGTTGCTGGGCGGCACCGCAGCACCCTGCCCGCCGGCCTCACTTGCTCACCACCGGCCGCCAGTTCCCTCCCTCCCCCCGCGGAGCCCCTTCAGCCCCTGGGAAGCAGACGAGTTGCCGGCATGCTGGCTGGAGAGGCTACAGTTGCCTCTTTGGCCGTGGGGTCGCCGGAGCGCTTCCCAGAGGGAGGGATTGAATTGGAGACAGTCAGAGGGAGGGAGGGAGAGACAGACAGTCAGAGACAGGGAGGGAGGGAATCAGAGAGTGACAGACACAGAGAGAGACAGGGAGAGACAGAGAGAGGGAGGGAGAGAAAGATAGATAGAGACACAGAATGAGTGATTGAGTGAATGAGAGACAGACAGACACATACACAGTGACAGATGGGCGGAGGAAGGAGAGAGAGAAAGAGAGATAGAGAGAGAGAGACAGACAGACAGACAGGCAGAGACAGAAAAAAAGAAAAAGAGAGAGAGAAAGAAATAAGAAAGAAAGAAAGAAAGAAAGAAAGAAAGAAAGAAAGAAAGAAAGAAAGAAAGAAAGAAAGAAGTGGGAGAGAGAGATAAAGAAAGAACTTATGACCACAATTGAGCCTAAAATTTTGGTTGCTAAGCAAGACCATTGTTAAGTGAGTTTCACCATATTTTATTTTATTTTATTTATAAACCGCAACCTATGTCCCCGAAGGGACTCAGGGCGGTGCACAGGAAGTTAAAAACAAGTATAAAATAAATAAATAAACACACCATACAAAATACACCACAGTAAAAGCTAATTAAATTTAGGAAGCCCTGTGATAAAAATTTAATACAAATCCCACTAATTAAAAACCTCAACCAATTTAGAACACAGTCTATATAAAATGGGCCCGAGGGCTAGGCCAGGCCGGCTTGATGGAATAGGTGCATCTTCAACCGCTGGCGGAAGAAGCGGAGGTCCGTGATAATCCGAAGTTAGGGGGGAAGGTCGTTCCATTTTCCAAGTTGGCCACGCCCACCTGGTCACATGACCACTGAGCCACTCCCACAAAATAGGCTACACTTTCTTCTGGCTCTCAAAAGAAATTTCAATCATTGTATTGTTGATATTTGGCTCTGTTGACTAATGAGTTTGCTGACCACTGGATTAGTAGATTAGCAAGACTCCTAGACAACACCCATTTTATATAAATCTTTAAGATTCCTGCTCTTACCAGTACTTACTGGCCCAATTCATAGACTGTCTAATTATGGATTATTGAACAAGTCACCATAGGATAGGTACATATGATATGCAAATATACTAAGCAAAAATATGACTTATATCTTACAATTTACTACTTATAATCTCTAGATTCATAAAACATGAATTATTTGGCAAAGCCAAATAAACTACATTATATATCAAAATGATGTATTATCTCAATCGCTATATCTTCTAATCTACTATTTTTGAAGATTATAGCATATTCTTTTTCTTACCCAAAATAACTCCTATTGATTTATTAGACTATCATTAAAGTTCTAGAAGGACCAACCAGACAGAAGCATGAAATAACCATTAGAGTAAGACATTGGCAATTTTTCCCCTCTATTTACAGGTTTTCCTTTATAAATAACAATGTAACTATCGATTAATTCTAACTTTTGAAACTATTAGACTAGTCTTAAATAATCAAATTTTCTTCATATGTGTTAAGAACTGGTTTGGAATTCTTGGACATATAGTTTCAATATTTCTGAGGGACCTACATTACATACAGTTCTGCAATTCTTTTTTGTTTGAATTATATAAGACTGCAATTTAAGGGGGAAATTAGCTTTGACCTGAAATGAAAAAAAAAAAAAGATGCCATTTTGAATTGTATGGTACCTCTCTTCAAACAAATTCCAAATTGACCAGCATTTCCTAACCAACTCTAGATCTTTTGTCCACTTAACCGATGAACTAGAGATATGGGATGGCAGCTAATAAGCTCATTCGTGACTGCTGTGTGATGATCATCACAGAGACCTGGCTTCATCCACTTGTACTGGATGTACAACTTGTACTGTGGAGCTAACTAACCGCACCACACACCGCTTTGACAGAATCAATAACTCTGGTAAAAGCAAAGGTGGAGGACTGTGTATTTACACACATAATAACTGGTGTACTAACAGTAGAGTTGCTTACACACACTGTTCTGCAGACGTGGAATTCTCAACTGTCATTTGTCGGCCATTTTATCTGCCTGGAGAGATTTCTGTTATAGTTGTCACTGCTGTCTATATTCCATCTGATGCAAATGTTAGCACAACGCTCAAACCAATTTCATTGTAATTTTTTTATTTCATTACAATGACAATAAAGATTATTATTATTATTATTATTATTATTATTATTATTAAATTGCATTTTTTAGAAACAGTAACTATAACATAAGTAATATTAGATGTACGTAACATTTTTTCTGTGTTCTGGAGGAGTTTCTATCTCCTACAAATACCCAGTCATATATTAACATTATGCTATGTGTATCTCTAATCAGGTATTCACATTTATGCTGGAGAAATACAAACAAACCCTCGAGCCAATAGATATATAAAATATTTTTCATCAACGAAGAGGATTCATGAGCAGATAGATTCCACTTACTTTAGAAAAGTTCTGGCCATTTCATCAATATTTGTGACACGGATTGTAAACACTGGTTTCTGCGTAACACTTTCAGGAAGGCCAGGATGCTGAAGGCTCAAAAAAGTTAGATCTGCCCCCTGTGATCAATAATATAAGAATGATTTAAAAGTACAGTCAATTTTTATTCTATTCCACAAAATATCAGTATAATCTTAAAGAGGTGAATTATTTCAAATATGTCTGACTTTGAGAAATTAGAAAGCATGATGCAATTCCAGACAAAATATTTTCTGTTATCCATTTAGTTTTCTGCAAGGACAGCAATTTTAATGGACACCATCTGTCTACTGTTCTTCAGTTATCTTTTCTGCTGCACACCTGCCCAATTATATATGAATATTTTGTGCATTCCCCCAATTGTCAAATGATCTCCTGTAAATAAGTCGCTGTTCTCTCACAATACTCCTGTTTACTAACACACAGCATCTACCTTCCATGATTTTGACTGTTGTACTTATTGCCTCTGGACTTAAAATCACACAACTGAGAAGAGTCAGAGTACAGGATTATAAGTTTCAAGACTAAAATATTCTTTTGAGGTCCAGGGAAAGCAGAATTTATTCAAGGTTAAGAGTTGAATTCCTTATCTTTATAGATGGACAGAACAGAAAAATTCTGTTTCTCATATAACAGAAAAATATTTTTAAGTCATTCAGTTGCTCATGTTCTTTTATAACTTTTTTTTACAAATTGAAAGAAAGTAATATCTTGATTCAATTAGTCCACGTCCAGTTGTATGTAGATGCAACACTCTTTATATAGAAAAAAATGTAATTCTGAGAAATCTATAATCTTCAAAGAAGCAGAGAGAAAATCCATATAGACTTTTATATTTATTAAATTTCTATCCCACCCTATCTCCCAAAAAGGGACTCAGGGCGGCGCACAGGAACTTAAAATCCAACAATACAAATAGTACAAATTCTGCAAAATTTAAAACTACTATTAAACAATTTAACCCGTGCTAAAAAGGAGACAGTTAATTTAAAACCCAAATCTAATAAAACAGTAATTTTCATACAGTAATTCCAGTAACTCTTGTATTTTTCTTGTATTGGTTTATTTTTTTCTCTTAATCAGGTGTATATATTAAGATGCTGATAAGACATAACATAGAATGCATGGTGTGTGAAAAGTATAGTTTTCAGGCTATAAAAATCTACACAGATTTCCAATAGGCAAAAATAATTGTCACAGATTACTAATCATGACTACAGACTCTTGCTATTATCACTTATAGCCACATCAGAGACTATATATCAGCATCCAATGTATGCATTTACTAAGGCATAAGTATTCTTCATTCCGATACTCACTGAATGATTGTATTAAGGATACTAGCTATACCCGGCCACGCGTTGCTGTGGCCCAGTCTGGTTAAATGGCCAACCAATCTGTGTGTAGATCTACACCTGCACACATACACCCAACCACCATATAAGCCCCAACAAACCTACCTACTGTATTTTTTTTCTCTCTCTCTCTATCTATCTATCTATCTATCTATCCCTCTACCTACCTACCTACTGTATTTCTTTCTTTCTCCCTCTACCTACCTACCTACCTACCTACCTACCTATTGTATTTCCCCCTCTCTATCCCTCTACCTACCTACCTACTTACCTACCTACCTACATACCTACCTACTATATTTCTCCCTATCTATCCCCCTATCTACCTACCTGCCTACCTACTGTATTTCTCCCTCTCTGTCTATCCCTCTACCTACCTACCTACTGTATTTCTTTCTTTTTCCCTCTATCTACCTACCTACCTACTGTATTTCCCCCCCTCTATCCCTCTACCTACCTACCTACTGTATTTCTCCCTCTCTGTCTATCCCTCTACCTACCTACCTACTGTATTTCTTTCTTTTTCCCCTCTATCTACCTACCTACTGTATTTCCCCCCCTCTATCCCTCTACCTACCTACCTACCGTATTTCTTGCTATCTATACACCTACCTACCTACCTACGGTATTTCTCCCTCTCTGTCTATCCCTCTACTTACCTACCTATTGTATTTCTTGCTTTCTCCCTCCACCTACCTACCTACCTACCTACCTACCTACTGTATTTCTCCCTCTCTATCTATCCCCCTATCCACCTACCTGCCTACCTACTGTATTTCTCCCTCTCTGTCTATCCCTCTACCTACCTATCTACTGTATTTCTCCCTATCTATCTATCCATCCCCCTACCTATGTACCTACCTACCTACCTACTATATTTCCTTTCTCCCTCTACCTACTTACTTACCTACCTACCTACCTACTTACCTACCTACCTACCTACTGTCTCTTTCTTTCTTTCTTTGTATCTATCTATCTATCTATCTATCTATCTATCTATCTATCTATCTATCTATCTATCTATCCACCTACCTACCTACCTACATACCTACATACCTACCTTATTTCTGCCTCTCTATCTATCCCTTGGGGGTCATCTAGTCCAACTCCCTGCTAGGCAGGAAGCCTATACCCATGATGGCGAACCTATGGCACGGGTGCCACAGGTGGCACACGGAACCATTTCTTAGGCCACTCGAGGCATTGCCCTGTCAGCTTCAGTTTGTATGTGTGCCCTGGCCAGCTGATTTAGGCCTTCTTTTGAGGCCATTTTTTGTCCTCTGGAGGTGGGGGAAGGCTGTTTTCACCCTCCCCAGGCTCCTATAAACCCTCTGGAGCCTGGGGATGACGTAAAAAGCATGCCAAATGCAGGGGGTCATGCACATAGCATTATGGATGTGGCACACCTGTGCACATCGCCCCTGCACTCCCCCTGCTATTGGCACGTGAGCCAAAAAAGGTTAGCTATCACTGCCCTATACCATTTCAGACTAATGGCTATCCAACATCTTCTTGAAGACTTCCAGTGTTGGGGCATTCGCAACTTCTGGAGGCAAGTTGTTCCACTGATTAATTGTTCTAACTGTCAGGAAATTTCTCCTCAGTTCTAAGTTGCTTCTCTCCTTGATTAGTTTCCACCCATTGCTTCTTGTTCTGCCCTCAGGTGCTTTGGAGAATAGCTTGACTCCCTCTTCTTTGTGGCAACCCCTGAGATATTGGAAGGCTGCTATCCTGTCTGCCCTAGTCCCTCTTTTATTAAACTGTATTTCTCCCTGTCTCTCTATTCCCCTATCTACCTACCTACTGTAATACAATAATACAATAGCAGAGTTGGAAGGGACCTTGGAGGTCATCTAGTCCAACCCCGCTGCTCAAGCAGGAGACCCTATGCCGTTTCAGACAAATGGTTTTCCAGTCTCTTCTTAAAAACACATCCAGTGTTGGGGCATCCATAACTTCTGGTGGCAAGATGTTCCACTGGTTAATAGTTCTCACTGCCAGAAAATTTCCCCTCAGTTCTAGGTTGCTTCTCTCCTTGATTAGTTTCCACCCATTGCTTCTTGTTCTGCCCTCAGGTGCCTTGGTGAATAGCTTGACTCCCTCTTCTTTGGGGCAACCCCTGAGATATTGGAAGGCTGCTATCATGTCTTCCCTAGTCCCTCTTTTATTAAACTGTATTTGCTGTCAGATGGGTGATTCTTTGTTACAGTTTGGTTCAGTTCGTATTAAACAGTTTAAAGCAGCTGCCTGCCTCCTTTTTTTTACCTCAGAGAACAGTCCTGAGCAGAATTTCTCCCCCCCCCCCCTCTATGGGCCACCTGGGAGTTTGCTATCCTCTGTGCCTTTTTGGCCCCAAGAGGCCGCCGTATGAGGCCTTTTCCAACACTGACAGTTGAAAAGCAGTTTGAGGGGCGTGGCTACAGGCATGTTAACACACATTTCAGTGGGTACTTTTTTGTGTGTGTAATTTTTACACAACACACGCGTGCTAGGCACAAAATGATTAGCTATTCTATTATCGGAAGTCCTTGTCTACATTGTCTGAAAGTTTGGTGTAAATCGGCCCAATAGTTTTTGAGATTAGTGGATTCGTACAAACTATTTTACATTTTTATTTATATAGATAAAACACTATCTTATCTGCTTAACATTTCTTCAATTTAATGTACAAATTCATACTCCCAAGATTTGATGCTGTACAGTAAATTCCAAATGTTCTAATATTGTTTTGTTACTCAAATTACTGTCAGGTTAATACAGTGGCAAATGACTCTATGTACACCAGAGGTCTCATTCTCGCCGCCCGCGGGCCAATTGTGGGATCCCTTATGCGGCCCAGCCTCACCCAGCCTCTGCCTCCAGCGGCCCCCAGGTAAATTGAGTTTGAGACCCCTGATGTACACACTTCTTTATAGCCTGAAAGTGCAGTTCCTGTAATGAACATCATTGCTATACTGTTATTAGTAATAATTTCTTGAATTCTAAAAAAAGAGACAAATAACTATATTTTGAAAGAAATTCCTTTGTGGGACAAGGATGAACATCAGGGTTTAGTCACCATGGTCTAATCCTAAAGTTCAATATTGCTCAACAGAAACCAGCCATAAACATCAAAACCATTAAATTCCTCCATTTTTAGAAGTTCCAGTGCAGGTTTATAAATGTAATAAATTATTATTATTATTATTATTATTATTATTATTATTATTATTATTATTATTATTATTATTATTATTATTATTATTATTATTATTATTATTATTATTATTATTATTATTATTATTATTATTATTAGTTTTGATTCTCAACACTTTGATTAAAAAGCTTATGTTTTACCAAATTAAATAAATAAGTATTAATCGTTTTAAGAAGCAACACAATCCTATTTATTTAATCATTATAGATAATACAAGTTGAGCTCAACAATCTTCCTCAACTGGCCGTCTGCCCTCTTGTGGCAAAGGGAAGATATGTAGCCTTAAAGCAACCAAAAAACAAGTATTTTTTTATTTAGCTTGCAACTAAAGAATTAGAGTAAGATCTTTCTGAATATTACTTTGATTATGGATCTGATCAATGTAATCAGAAAAAAATGTCTTACTGTATTCTCTAAGTACATTAAACCATGGTTTGAATCCATCTAACAACGAACACCAAAAATATTCAAGAATAAAATGAAAACAACAATTGAAAATAAAGTATCATTGCCCACCCATTACTGACAATCTTAAACCAGCTCACAATGTTCTGGATAGTATTGCCTATGTTCTTTGAAATGAATTTAATTAGCAGTTAGTAGAAGGAAGAACTACAAGCTGGGTTTCAAAGAGGCAGAATAACTAGAGATCAAATTGCCAACATTTGCTGAATTATGGAGAAAGCAGTTCCAGAAAAACATCTACTGCTTCACTGACTATGCTAAAGCCTTTGACGGTGTGGATCACAATAAACTATGGCAAATTCTTAAAGAGATAGGAGTACTAGATCACCTTACCTGTCTCCCGAGAAGCCTGTATGTGAGTCAAGAAGAAAACAGTTAGAACTGGACATGGAACCATTGTTTGGTTCAAAATAGGGAAATGAACATGATAAGGCTGCATGTTGTCACCCTGCTTATTTAACTTATATATCATGCAAAATGACAGGATGGATGAATCACCAGCCAAAGTTAAGATGGCCAGGAAAAATATCAACAACCTTAGATATGCTGACAATACCACTCCAATGGCAGAAAGTGAAGAGGAACTAAAGAGTCTTTTGATGAGGGTAAAACCGGAGAGTGCAAAAGTTGAAACTCAATTTTTAAAAAACTAAGATCATGGCATCTGGTCCCATTACCTCCTGGCAAATAAAATGGGAAGAAATGGAAGCAGAGACTTTCTTGGACTCCAAGATCACTGCAGACGGTGACTGCAGCCATGAAATTAAAAGACACTTCCTCCTTGGGAGGAAAGCTAGGGCAAACCTAAGCAGCCTATTAAGAGCAGAGACATCACGTTGCTGACAAAGGTTCCTATGGTCAAAGATATGATTTTCCCAGTAGTGATGTATGGTTTTGAGAGTTGGACCATAAGGAAGGCTAACGCGCTGAAGAATTTATGCTTTTGAATTGTGGTGCTGGAGAAGACTCTTGAGAGTCCCTGTAAGGGCCTGCAAGGAGATCCAATCAGTCAATCCTAAAGGAAATCAACCCTGACTGTTCTTTGGAAGGACAGATACAGAACCTGAAGCTCAACTACTTTGGCCATCTAATGAGAAGAGAGGAGTTTTTGGGAAAGTCCCTGATGTTGGGAAAGATCAAAGGCAAAAGGTGAAGGGGACAGTAGAGGATGAGATGTCACTGATCCGATAGGGTCACTGATGCAATAAACATGAATTTGGGCAAACTCCAGCAGATAGTGGAGGACAGGGGAGCCTGAAGTGCTACAGTCCATGGGATAGTAAAGAATCAGGCATGACTTAGTGACTGTACAATAAGTGGAGAAAAGATACATTCAAGCACAGGTGGAGTAGATTTTGGTCAGGATCTGTGCTTCTTTCAGCTCAAAAAGCCTCTATAAAAAAACTGTACCACTGATACATTTTTAAAAGTATTTTCTCCCCTTACTCCCTTACTCCTGTAAAAAAAGTCTCTTTCTCTCCACCCTGCAAGACCATCTTATTTGTTCATATACCTGCATGGCTCAAACCCACTACCCAGCAATCATGCAGTTTCTGGACCCCAAAAGTTGCTCATACTTTCCTCCTATCCGGACTTAGAATACTTACAACAAAGAAATCATTAAGCCTGTATGGTTTTCCTTTCCTCTGTCCACGCTGATGCATATAAATACCCTTCAGAATGAATGGTAGAGCATTTGTTCTGCATGAAATTAAAACAAAAAAACTCTTGAAATGGTTTTACTAAGTATTAATGGCTAAATAAAATTCTGAGGAGACTTTTATATATATATATGTATACCTATTTTTACCAAACTTTCGATATTCATAAATAGTTAAAGATTTGTCACAAGTAAAGTAAAATCCAATCAGTTCTCGACAAGCATCACGTCCATTTCTATAATGGGGGAAAAAGGATTAGACTTCTTAGAAATAAAGCAGAATGATTCCTTAACTGCCAACCAGACAGAAAAAAATATCACATTTTAAGCAATCCTCATGTTGCTACAGTTTATGTAATAAAATTTAACCAATGTGTTCTTCTGCTGAGAGTTCTCCACTAATCCTGATCAGAATATGAGATTTGGGGAATGCATGTTATTTCCAAATAGGTCCACCATCTATAAATGCTCTACTTCCAGTGCCTCAAAGCTCCACCCAATTAACAGATCTACGGACCCAACATTACATATTTTAGTATTTAGTATTTAAGGTAAAACAATTTGACCAATAATTGCTGCAATAGATCATACTGCAGGACTATGACATAAGTAGGAAAGATAAACAGAGTAAATTCTTGTATTCACAAGATCCACAACAATCAATTAAAGCAGGGGTCTCCAACCTTTGCAACTTTAAGTCTGAAGGACTTCAGCTCCTAGACTTCTGGGAACTGAAGTCCTTCAGAATTAAAATTGCAAAGGTTGGAGACCCCTGAATTAAAGGACACCAATACTATTTATTAGTTTATCCCTCCTACGTAAACAGGGAAGTCAGTATTCTACCATCGGTCTAGCAAGTACCTGATTATGATTTTATGAAATATGCATACAGCAGATCACCAGGAGGTATAAACAACATTGGATGAAAGTCTAATGTAAACTGTAATATTGCTATTCTATTGTACTTGAAAGCAATTGAACTAAAATGCGCTTATGCAAGTAGCAACTTATGAATAGAAAACAGTATTTAAAAGTTTTGTACGCATACCTTAATATTAATCTACCATCAAACCGTAATTTGTTAGAAAGCATATTTTCTGTCAGTGCTGACCTAGTCTTAATTCTGTAAGAAACATATATAATATCAGTTAGTATGCAAGTAAAATACGTCATTTTGCATGCCAACTGCTTGTAGAATTTATGTTCATGAATAGAGTTATCATGAAAAGATACAGCAAAGACAAAATATAAATTCTTATTACTGCCACTACAAATAAGCTTAAAATAATATACAGGTTATATATTTTACTGGAACTATAGAATTATGTATATTTTCTCTGCTTATGAGTGGTATCTTCAAGAATATGAAGCCCTTTTAAGTCTTTCTAGCAGATATCAATGCTAAACAAAATCTTACTAATGATTTAAACTATGAACTTCAGTACCATTAGCAGTAAAGTTGATTTTATTTATTTAATAAAATATCTGTGTGTATGCAATTGCACATAATTCATATTTGCAATGAAATAAGTGATATTTTTACAAAATTAGTCACAGCAATTAATACATTCCTAGAACATTTTAGGAAAGATTAATTCTTTGTTGCATGAACACATAGTTGAATGGACATAAGTGAGACATTACACAAATATTGTATATTAACATTAAATTTTTATTCTAAATGTGCTAAGAAGCAACCACCATTCAGTATAGCGAGAAAATAAATTAGTGGAATATTACTTATTCATTTATTTAAATTTATATCACTGCCCATCTCAAATTCATGACTATAGGAAACTAATAATAATAATTAAAACAGCAAAAAGCCATAAAATCAGTGAAACAAATATATACATATAATCTATAGAAAAAGTAAAAACAAAGCACCAACAAAAATCAACATAACCATTGTATGGACTGCATCATACATGTGGATCGCTAGACCCAGTGACAGTATAGCTGAAACACTATCCCTGATTAGCTTATTTCTGGGGGGGAAATCACATACCTTAAATAGAGATTCACAGAGAGCATATTAAATTATAGATGGGGGATTACAATTTTATGAAAACAGATATAAGAACAATTGAACATAGCAAAGCAGTTTGAATTAATGGTCTATTTAATTCTGATATCCAGCTTCCAACCATGATTAATCTATTTCTAACCATGTCTAATTAAATACTAATCTGAAGAACTATGCTGGGCTTTTTCAGAACAATTGGTTTTTAAAAGCATGCTATTTGATGTCACATGATTAATAGCAATTTGATAGTCTTGTCATCTATGAATTTAAATTAAGCTCGAATCTATCACTTCATGTGGCAGCTAATTTCATAGATGAACATCTGAAATATTCATGTTAAGCACAACATTTTGACTATGCAGATTCCCCTTCATTCAGTGTGAGTGGATGATCCCAGATTCTAGCAGTAAATTGGGGAAAACCCACTACCTATTTAATTTCATTCTACTGCTTAACTTTATAAACTTCTATCAGTTCTTCCTTATTTTCTATTTTTAATTTAAAAAATGAATTGTATCCTAGCTGATTAAAATGCTCCAAAGTAACAGTAGATATTTTTCAAATGAATTGCATAAAGGCACGAGCTACAAATAATCATAGGCCTGCTTGGCTCATGGGAGCAATAGCATTTTAATTTATTTCATGTCTATAAAATGGAGAGCAATATGTTATAATTTAAAAATACAGTGAAATACATGAGTTTTAAAAAGAGCTAAAAACCATGGTTAAATAAGCATTACTATTACAAAAAAACAGATTTTATTTAGGTGCACAATCTGAAATTAATGAAAGATTCATAATGAAATAATTTTGGGGACATTACCCAAAAAGCAATATCATATGTAACATTTCTTACTTTGTTTCATGCAATGTTCTTTTTCTAAAACGCAGAGGTGCTGTGCTTAATCCGGGAAGAACAGGATACATCTTATAAATATCTGAATTTCCATTTTGCTCTGGATCACTTATTACAGCTCTAAAAAATAATAATATGGAACTGGTTTATCAAATTATAAACCTATTTAATGTTTTATTTCAAGTTTTTAAAATTATTAATATTTACATGTTCAATAAGTGTTGTACAATCAGAGAAATATCAATAAAATTACCAATATTTTTCATGTAACATAAAAGTGCTTAAATTGTCTTATATACCTTGCAACTTTTCTAAATTGTACTGACAGAAGTATAAATACACTATACATTATCCTCTTTGTTAGCAATACTCAAGTATTATGAATATTACACATTCATATCAATTGTTATCTGTCTCATAAAACCTAATAGAGTTCGTAAAAACATTCAAGTGACAGATACTACAAGGCATTTGCACAAATTTGCTTCTAAAACAGTAAACACAGGTACCCAGTCAGGGGTGGGTTCCTGCCAGTTCTAATCTCTTCTATAAAAGAGGTTCCACAAATCGTTTAGAACCAGTTCCAGTTCCCTCCCCCCACCGGTCCGCACATCATCAAGATGAAGAGCGAGAGGAGGAATTCTGGGAGTTGAAGTCCACAAGTCTTAAAGCTGTCAACTTTGAACACCCCTGGGAGTATTTTTTCTAAAGGGTTAGGAGCACAAGGGTCTTGTAACTTGACAGCTTTAAGAATTGTGTGCTTCAAATGCCAGAGTTTCTGAGCCAACAGTTTGGTTGCTAAGCAAGAGAGTTGTTAAGTGAGTTTCACCACATTTTACAAGTTGGCCACACCCACCCAGTCACATGACTGCCAAGCCACTCCCACTCAGTCACATGGCTGGCAAGCCACTTCCATCCAGTCACATGGCTGGCAAGCCACTCCCACAATGCAGCCCACACCTACAGAAGAGGTTCTAAAAAAATTTGAAGCCCACCACTGTATCCAGTACACTATGTGATACTAATGTATGGGATTACTCATACATTATGATTGTTCAAAATATGAAGTCTAAATATTTTAATGCTAAAGCAGTCCCTTCGCCTGTTCTCTTGACCTCAGCCATCTGGGTCTCACTTGAGCTAGCCTAGGGTAGCTGCCTGGCAGATTCAGGGAGTAGTGAAAGCATGAGGAAGCGGTCTTCCCAACTGGTCTTTCTACTCTTTATCCTTCTCTAGATGCAAGCATTTGACAACTACAAATAGCTTCTGGACAAGGGAGAATGATAGGGCATAGCTGTAGATGTATTTTAATTTTATTTATTTATTTATTGGATTTCTAGACCGCCCCCTCTCGCCAAAGGGCAAACACCATTAGCTCAAACCCCTTCAATCTGAGTTCAGGCATGGTTTGGGAAAAGAATCAATCAGTCATTCTGACAAATAGGTCACATTAAAATAAGACAAAAGGACCCAAAGAGGATGATTCTTTTGATCCTGATGGAACTTTCAATGGCTTATGATATCCTTCACAACATTCTTATTGACACTGAATTGGGCCACAGAGAATGATACTGGATGTTATATCTCTAAAGCTATGCTGGTTCTTTGCCCAAGATTGGGACAGAATGAGGTTAAATAGCCAGGACTGGGAGTTTTTTTTGGCTGCAGCAGATACGGATGGTTGAGGCACGATTTTATCATTTCTATTACTATAGTTTTTATTGTTATTGTGAGCCATTTAACAGTTGTGTTTTTAAGACTTTTAAATAAATCAACAAAATAAATAAATTAGTCACACAATTAACCATATGGCATGTAGTAAGCAGAATAGCCAAATAATGGAATAATAGAGTTGGAAGGGACAGTGGAGGTCTTCTAATCCAATCCCCTTCTCAGGCAGGAAAACCATTTCAGACAAATGGCTATCCAATCTCTTCTTTATAACTTCAGTGTTGGAGCATTCACAACTTCTGGAGACAAGTTCTTCCACTGATCAATTATTTTAACTGTCAGGAAACTTCTTCTTAGTTCTAGGCAGCTTCTCTCCGTAATTAGTTTCCATCCATTGCTACTTGTTCTGCCTTCAGGGGCTTTGGAGAATAAATTGACTCCTCCTCTTTGTGGTAACCCCTGAGATATTGGACCACTGTTATCATGTCATTCCTAGTCCTTCTTTTCATTAAACTAGACATACCCAATTCCAGCAACAGTTCTTTATGTTTTAGCCTCCTAGCCCCTAATCATCTTTGTTGCTCTTCCCTGCACTCTTTCTAGAGTGTCCACATCTTTTCTACATCGTGGTGACCAAAATTGGATGCAGCATTCCAAGCGTGGTCTTACCAAGGCATTATAAAGTGGTATTAACACTTCACATGATCTTGATTCTATCCCTCTGTTAATATAACGTAGAACTGTGTTGACTTTTTTGGCAGCTGTAGCACACTGCTGGTTCGTATTTCAGTGATTGCCCACTAGAATTCCAAGATCTCTCTCAGTTATTACTATTGAGCCAGCTACCACCAGTATACATTTGGTTTTTCTTGTCTAAATTTAGAATTTTTTTTCACCACTGTATTTCATTTTGTTAGATAGCACCCAAGGTCTGTCATGATCCTTCAGTATCTTAAAACAATCTTTTCAAGTGTTGGCTATTCCTGCCAGCTAGGTATTGTCTGCAAATTTGATAAGTTCCCCATCTATCCTCTCATCTGAATTATTGATGAAGATCCTGAAGAATACTAGGCCTAAAACAGAGCCTTGGGATACCACAATGCATACTTCCTTCCATGTCGATGCCATTCCATTGAGGAATACATGTTGAGT
The DNA here is from genome assembly GCA_039707465.1 of Rhabdophis nuchalis. Lineage (NCBI taxonomy): Eukaryota > Metazoa > Chordata > Lepidosauria > Squamata > Natricidae > Rhabdophis > Rhabdophis nuchalis. The sequence continues at coordinate 76,794,330 of CM077648.1, forward strand.
GCGGCTGGCCAGCCAGTTACAAATCCATCAGGTAGTGATGCTGTCTAACCCACATTTTTCTCTCTTATAAAGTAGTAGGTTGTGGTCTACTTTATCAAATGCCTTACTGAAGCCCAAATAAATTATATCACAGCATTCCTCTGGTACACTAATTTTGTCACTTGGTCAAAGAATGCAATAAGGTTTGTGTGGCATGTTCTGTTTTTGACAAACCCATGTTGGCTTTTGGTTAAGACTTTGTTTTTTCTAGGTCAGGGATTCCCAACCTTTTCTTTACCCTGCACCCCTAGTACGCTTCTGATATATTCTCGCATCCCTTACAAAGGTAAATAGCTATATATATATAATTGTGCGTATACACTATAATTTTGAAACTTCTAAACCCATGTTTTCTCACTCCCTGGAATATCGTCTTGCAACCTCAGTTGGGAATCCCTGCTCTAGCCATTCGCTGATAGGCTGATAGGTCTGTGTCAGGCTGATAGGTCTGTGGTTTCCGGGATTTCCTCCCCCCCTTTTTTGAAGATGGGAACTACTTCTGTTCTTTTCCAGTCCTCTGATAGTTCCCCAGTGCTCCAGGATCTTTGAAAGGTATAGTTCAGTGGTTCTGAGATCACATCTGCCAGTTCCTTCAGAACCTTGGGGTGTAATCCATCTGGTCCTGGCGATTTGATTTCGTCTAGGCTGGCCATGTGTTCACTTACCATTTTATTGCCTATTTTAACTTTTTACAGTATTGTTTTTGATAGGTTGGACTGTGTTTTCCTTTTGTGTAAAGAAGGAAGCAAAAAACAAGTTAAGTAGTTCTGCTTTTTCCCTGCTGCTTGTCACCTTCTTGCCACATTCCCGCATTAATGGATCAATCATTTCTTTGAGTTTTTTCTTGTTTTTTACATGTTGAAAGAAGCTTTTTAAAATTATTTTTGACTTTTGATGCAAGCCTTAGTTCATTTTAAGTCTTTGCTTTCCTCATGTCATCTTTGCAGGCATGGGCTCTTTGCTGATAATCTGCTTTAGTTATGCCCTTTTTTTTCTTTCAATTTATCAGAGAGTTCTTTATGCAGTCATGCTGGGGTTTTTTGACAGCTGTTATTTTTCTTCTTCATTTATATTGTGTTAGACTGGGCTTTTATAAACTCACTTTTCAGAGTTTCCCAAGCTTCTTGGGCTGTTTTCCCCTTAAGAATTCTTATCCATGGTATCTTTACCAAGCTATCTTTAATTTTATTGAAATTAGCTCTCTTAAATTCCAAGACTCTAGTTTGACTTTGTTCTATTGCTTTTGCTTGCATATTATGTTGAATTCCAATATTGCATTATCACTTTCCCACCCCCACCCCAAGGATCCTGTAGCTTCAACGCCTATCATTTCATCTCTGTTATTGAGAACAAAGTCCAACATGACTGATCCCCTGGTTCCCTCCTGTACGTTTTGGGAGATAAAGTTGTTTGCTAGGTTTATCAGGAACCTATTTGATCTTCCACTTGGTGCAGGGTTTGTCTCCCAATTGATGTCAGGGAAGTAAAGTCCCCCATTACTATTGTGATGCATTTCCTACATACCTTAGTTAAGTGACTAGTAAAAATTCATCTATTTCCTCTGTTTGGTTGGGTGGCCTGTAGTATATATCTATGGCAATGTCATTCCCTCGCTTCTTTTTCTTATATTGACCCAATATGCATTCAAGACAGTTTTTATCATTGTGCTCTATTTCTGTAGAGATATAGTTATTTCTTATATATAATACAATTCTATCTCCTCTTTTATTTTGGTGTGTTTCTTTTAAATAATTTAAATCCCTCTGGATTTCTATTCCATTTCAAGTAAACCATTTTATTGAGTATCAAGTATTATAAATACAAAATACAAAGTAAAAAGAAAAGCAGTGGAGTGGGGGAAAGGGGAAAGAGAAGTGAGAAAGATAAGAAAAAAAGAAAAAAAAGCATTGACTTCTGACTCTCTCTGATACAGTAAAATAAGGTATTGACGTCAAATCACAACTTTTTGCTTTTTATTCTTATTCTTATTCTTATTCTTATAAATTTATACCCCGCCCTTCTCCTTGTTAGGACCCAGGGCGGCGCACAGGCATTATTTAAGAACACAAAATACAATAAATATCTATTAAAATGTATTAAATTAATAAACCCGTGCTAAAACCCAATATTAAAACCCTTGCCAATTATAAATTATTTTCTTAAAAAGTCAGAAATGGGGGCTATCCTAGGCCGGCTTGTTGGAATAAATACGTCTTAAGACGTTGGCGGAAGAGGCGGAGGTCCAAGATAGTACGGAGGTCGGGGGGTAGGTCGTTCCAGAGGGCCGGGCCCGCCACAGAGAAGGCCCTTCCCCTGGGTGTCGCCAACCGGCATTGCCCCGTCGACGGCACCCGAAGAAGACCCTCTCTGTGGGAGCGGATCGGACGAAGGGATGTATGGGGCAGGAGGCGGTCTCGTATATAGCTAGGCCCCGATTTCACAATAATCTGACCAGCCATTTCTATAAAGCTCTTTCGATCTACTTGGTAAAACCCAAAATTCCATTTGTGGGTTTCATCCCACCAAGTTTCCATAATGGCAACAATAAGCAATATTGTTGCCTTTTAATTCCCCTTTATAACCAATTATTTGATCTCACAATTTACTTCCCCAAACAGATCTCATATTCACTGATCCACTGAATTTTGATGTTCAGAGAATTATAAAGTAAATAAATCAACATACAACAGATAACTTGTGGGAGGGTAGGGAGAAATAGAACAAAGCTTCACAACATATTTAACTTCTTTTTTGCTCCCTTCCCTCCCCAAATCTGTTTGCTGTTCAACTACTGTGATATTTCTTGTGAACGGAAGCATGATTCTCTGCTCTTCAAGTACTGGGTTCAAATATTGTATTAAATAACAATGCTATTTGTTTAGACTTCACCTTGTAAATCAAGTAATTTCAAGTAATATAGTAAACCAACTATATATATAAGATGACCAGAAGCAACCATAATATTATGAGAAAAAAGGAGCTACTTTAATGATTCAACAATACAACTTTGTAGGTACTTCTTTCTTTCTCTTTCAAAGGAAATACATAGCCCTGCTATATATTAGTACTTTTCTAGCTATTTAATTAGCATTTAATTATCTTACCTACACAATTGATCTAACATCACTTGTTCTACCACAGCTTGTTTTTTTCTTTCTGCTGCTACTTCTTCCTGCAAAGTAACCATTGAACAGAATAAAAGTGCCATTTAAATACTTTCAACAGCATTGTTACAAGTGTAATAAAGCATAGGACTTAGCACTCTTAAAAGAAGCAGTGAGGACTGTTGTTTTAAAAATAAAACAGATATAAAACACTACCTTGTTATACGGTTTTACAAATAATTAATGCAGAATCTTAGTCTAGGGGAAAAAAACCCATAATTTTTATTGAATTGGGTTCAATGGGTTTAAATCTACAATATGGGCAGATTTCATCAAAAGGAAAATTTAAAAATAGTATTACTTTTTGTTTCAAATTGGAGTCAGACATAATTATTTATCCTAAACTGTAACTAAAGTAAAATTTACTCATCGTGTGGCTGTTAAAAAGCTGTACCAGGAAACTCAGATTGTAGTCTACCCACATACACAGAAACCCTCTGGAGGACTTTGAGAGTAATTTTCTCTGAAAACCACCTCCCAAAGCTTTTTGAAGAGAAATAATACAGAGCATATGAACATGCTGGCATGAAAGTGGTTCTATGCCATCTTGATACATATTAAACTCAGAGTTTAAATTGTTTAAATAAAGTTTTGTTTATATTCTTAATGGAAAAGAAAAATAATAAGAACTGAAAATAGTTTCAACAGCAGTACCATTTTATTTATTTGCATCCCACATTTATTATTTTTAAAATAACTCAAGCAGGCAAATACCCAATACCCTCCTAATTTCTCTGCAACAACAATCCTTTGAGGTGGGTTGAGTGAGAGAGGGTTAGGGTTGGGGTTAGGGTTAGGGGGTTAGGATTAGAGGGTTAGGGTTAGGGGGTTAGGATTAGAGGGTTAGGGTTAGGGGGTTAGGATTAGAGGGTTAGGGTTAGGGTTAGGGGGTTAGGATTAGAGGGATAGGGTTAGGGTTAGGGGGTTAGGATTAGAGGGTTAGGGTTAGGGTTAGGGGGTTAGGATTAGAGGGTTAGGGTTAGGGTTAGGGTGGCCCAAAGTCACCCATCTGGCTTTCGTGGTTAAAATGGCACTAGAACTCACAATATTCCATTTTCTAGCCTGGAGCCTTAGGCAGTAGACCAGACTGGCTCCATTTCATCTGTGCACAATAAAAAAAATCATTATCTACCGTTTGCGCTTAAGCTAGAAGGGCACTAAATCAAGTTATATTGGGTTAATTTTATTTATTTACATTGCTTAACTATAACAATATACGCTAATTTTTAGTTTAGCCCACTAAACTTACAACATCGAATTTTCTTATGCTATGCTGCATAGTATATGGTTTGTTTGTATAACCTTGCTGTAAAAGGGCTTTCTCATCAAGAACTGTGAATTCATCCACTCTTTGTTTTTCTGGTGGTAAATCCTGTATGGGAACAAAACATAATATTTGGATGAAATTGGTGATGCCAGGGAGTATTATCACTACTATTTATTTCATTTTAATTCCTTGCTGCTAAAATATGCACAGGAAGTAACCTATACATATTTCCTATATATAACTTCTCCTCTTGAATTTTTGAGAAATTAAAAAATATAAATACTGAGACATTCATAAATCTTGTATACAGCAGCTATTTCTACTAAAATAAATAGAAACCCATTATGGGGGGAGGAGCCAACGTCACAACGAAACGGACGTGCAGTCTCAATGTTCCGAGACCGCCGCTGATACTTTTGATGCTGGATGGTCCAATTGGACCTAAACTGTCCCGCAGAGATGGTGAACAAAAAGAATACGACTTGCTGATCACAGGGACACCGCAAAGTCCATGATTGATCCAAGATAAGTTCTTCTAGCCGGCGACAAACAGGCAGCCCAGGCTGATGAAGTTGGGACAGCTCCAAAATGGAAGGGAAACGGAAGGAGAAAGTGTGTCCATCTGGTGAGTAATTTTTACTGTTTTGAAAAAGACTGCCCAAATTTTTTTTAAAGTTAAATTACATCCGTAAGCAGAAGAAAATAAGCAGCGAAAGTAACCTACATTGAATTGCTTCGGATAGTGTGTTTCTTTTCTCTTTGTAATTTTACTTTGTGGATTGAAGTGCTCGCAACTTTTTTTTCTTTTTAAAGTGAACAGACAGTTTTTCTTCCTCTATTTTTTTTAATGCTATTTTTTTAGCCTATGGATTAAAATCTTCTTCCTTATTTCAACAAGGGTTTTTGTTATTTGCTATTAAATTCCATTTAAGAACTTTGTTTCCTTTAAACCTGAGATAACATCAGAGTGAAAGGAAGCAATAATGGAAAAATGATAGTTAATACTAGATGATAATGAAAATTGTTATATTTTGATGATTAATAATGAGCTAACTAGTTAGATGGTTATAGAATGTTTTTGAAGGATTATTAACTAGTTAATAACTATTCATAAAATTTAAGATTGTTTTAGATTATTATTGAAAAAGTTATATAGGTATGTTGGGAATAAACAATGGATGCCACTATGTGGTCAGGATTTAAAGACATCTTTGAGGAAGAAATAGATTAAATTTGATGAGAATTTTGGGATATTGATATTAAGGTATATGATGAATTTTCTGATTTAACTTGCAAAATGAGATCATTTATGAATAATAACTATTTTAGAGATGCATAGAAATTATGACACCCGGTTGGTATGTCTTTTAAGGAACGCAATGTAGAGTGATGACTTTTCCTTTTTAAATTTACTCTTTTTTTCTTTGTTTGTCTTATTAATAGAATGCCATTATATAGTTTTACTTTACATATAAAAGGATGTTAAAATAATTAGTAAAATTAAGGTTGAGATATGATAATTGTAATAATTGATATGGAAAATAAGTGATGATTATTGAAGAAACCCACAGAAACTTGTGATTAACTGACACATTCTTCAAAAATTGCAATTTGTAATGGAAGATGGCTTTTTATGTTTTTCCTTGCTATGTTTGTATCATCCATGTCTATGCAAAATAAATAAATAAAATTATCAGAAAAAAAAAGGATGCAATACTGCCACTTGGAGGCTGGAGGCTGGAGTTTTTGAAACATTGCACTTACCCTTTTTTTCCTTTGATCTTGCTGACTTTACATCTCAAGGTTCTGCAATTTGTTTACAGAAAGTGATAAGAGGCAAGAGTAATGAATTGTTTATACAGGTGCTCTTTGAGAGCCTTACTTGGAGTGGGGGAGAAAAAGAAAAAGAACCCTTGCTTTTCTTTGAAGATCATAAATGAACTTGTGCATAAGCTGACTTAAAAAAAAAGCCTTGAAAGCAAGAGTGGCAGTGTTTACCAGCTTGGAAAAAATAGCACAATATTCAGAAGAAGCCTTAATGTTACAAAACATTATGTCTGGAATTCAAAATTTACTAGAAGTAACTGAGAGAATTGAGAAGAAGATGGAAAACATAGAATTTATAACAGCAAAGTATGATGGGGTTAGAGCCCCAAAAATTGAAGGGAAAAATTATTACAAAGAAGATAATAATAATAATAATAATTTTAATTTGTTGACCGCTCCCTCTCCCCATAGGGATAATTGATGATTTTACCAGCGGAGTGAATGTGGCTGAAAGTGGAAAAAGGGGACTATGGAAAAGGGATTTAAATGGACAGGAACTCTACCCCAGATTTCAAGGCATAGAAGAAGAGAAAAAATGATGGATTTAAGGAGAGAAATCCTGCCAGAAGCACTATTGACAATCAAAGATAAATTAATTAAAATAGCAGATGGATGGCATCGAGATTATCTGAGAGATGTAACAAGCAATAAGGTGCGGAGAAAAGTCTACAAAAATTTTATTAAGGAAATAAATAGAAGATTAATTCCACAAATGGCAAAGGAAATAAGACAGTGTTGCTACTGAAAGGCTGATATATGAAAGTTGAAAACAAAAAAATTGTTAATTTAATTAGTAATTAATAACATAGTAATTTTTACAGTATTGTGTTAAATAAATAATTGATAATGATAACGAGTCCCTATGTGGTGAGATGGGTGCGGCTTATAAATTCGAATAATAAATAAGGTACATACATGTGTTGCCTTGATGGGAGGAAATTGAAAATAAACAGCAAATGAATTTCTGTTAATAAATAATCTATAATAACGATAATGGATATAGTTAATAATATATACATGTACTGGCTTAGCAAAAGGAACTTGGACACAAACTGTAAATAGCGATTTGGCTTAAAGATTTTGTTATCAAATACAATTAACTCTTATTTAGAACATGTCATAAAGGTGTAATTGGTATTGGATGATATTTGAGAACTAATGAAATGCCATTATGTGGTTGTGTTTTTAATTCTGGATTATTTTATGCAAAAGGACGTTCAAACAATTATAGTAAAATGAGAATTGTGGTATGTTGATAGTAAGATATATAAAGATTTTTGATTTAAAATATCTAATTTGATATGAATTATAAGTAATGACTGTGGAAGAGATGCATGAAAGTTATCTGTAACCAATCGACACACTTTCTACAATATGTAATGAAAGATGGGTTTTTTGTGTTGTGTTTGTTTGTTTAATTAAAAATAACAAAAATTCCAAAAAAGAAGAAACCCATTATGCAAAACATGTTAATGTTATCTCTGACCTTAAAGGAATTGCTGAATATTCACATTTCTGAGAAATTACTACAACCACATGGAATCAGCATAGCACACAAGTCAACTAAAGTCCTTCAAAACATTCCAAGCAAACCAAAAGACCTAGTAGCCCCTTAAGAAAAAAACATAATAATCTACAATATATAGTATAATAACTGCAACAACCACTATGTAAAACAAACAGGCGGAAGACTAGCAGAACACATCCATGAGCACCAACCACCAGTCAGAAGAGATGCTGAAAACTTTTTAATTTCATAAGATGTGGACAGACTTAACCATAGTTTCAACTGGGAAACTGTGACCATTCTAGAAGACCCAGCCAACTGCTTATCAGTTCAAACTCACAAATCACCAAGGGCAAAAATGAAAACAGCAAATTAGCCAAGCAACTATATACAAATTAAAATGCAAAGGAATGGAACATAGAATTTGGATTGGTAATTGGATTTATCTACTGGTTTTAATTTGAATTAGATTTTATTGGCGTTTTAATTGGTTTTAGCACAGGTTGGGTTAATTTAATAAGTTTTTAATATTTATGACATATTTATTATCAGTATTTATGTATATGCGTGGTTTTAATTTTTCCTGTGCACCGCCCCGAGTCCCTTTTGGGGAGAGTGGTGCGGTATACAAATTTAATAAAATGAAAATGAAATGAAATTTATAATTTTATTAATGGGAAATATTTTTTAGCACAGGTTACCTAATTTAATTCATTTTAATATTATCATTATTTGTTATTTGATGGTGTGATTTTTAATTTCCTGTACACCGCCCTGAGTCCATCTTGATGGAGATAGGAGCGGTATATAAATCGAATAATAAATAAATAAATAAATAAATAAATAAATAAATAAATAAATAAATAAATAAAAAAAATAAAAACTATAAAACAAAGAGGGAAATACAATGAGCTTCAAAGGGAAAAATGTAGTTGAATATGCAGATGTTGGAAAAAGCAGAATTTTTTTTGGAGGGGGGGAGACTTAACTCCTACATTAGTCCATAACAAAAATATATTCACTGTCTAGATTGTCCTTATTATACCTTATGCCCTACACTAGCTTTAGTGAGGCTAATCTCAATATAGTATTTTATATAGAGTTGTTATGCTGGGGTAATATATGAATGTTACCTTTTTTTCAGCTATCTTGTATGGAAGTTCATGAAACAGGTTATTATTTATTTTCTTTTTTGCAGCTCTCTGAGAATACTGCTTATAGCCCTGTTTCATTTCTGTTTCATATTGCTGATATTTCAGCTTGTATATGTCTGTTGGTAGTGGCAGATTTTCTGGTATTGTTTTTTGCTCCCTTGAAGAAAGCTGCAAATAAATAATCAGAACAGTAATAATGGTATAATCAATTGAATTGAATCAAACATAACGTTTAAATATTTATCAATTGTCCAACTCAAGATTGTTCAGATTTGCAGAGAGCCTAGCTATAACTACAAATCTAAAGCAAAAAAATTTAAAATATGAGGTTACATTTTTACTACCGTATTTTTCGGAGTATAAGACGCACCCAGGTTTTGAAGGGGCAATTTTTTTTTAAAAAAAAGTAGGTAGGTAGGTAGATAGAGGGATAGAGAGGGAGAGAGAGAGAGAGAAATAAAGTAGGCAGGGAGAGAGAGAGAGAAAGAAAAAAATACAGTAGGTAGATAGGGGGAGAGAGAGAGAGAGGGAGAAGGTAGGTAGGTAGGTAGATAGGTAGATAGAGGGGGAGAGAGAGAGAGAAATATAGTAGGTAGAGAGAGAGTGTAGATAGGTAGGTAGGTAGAGGGATAAAGAAAAATAGAGAGAGAAATACAGTAGATAGTTAGGGGGAGAGAGAGAAGGTAGGTAGGTATATAGGTAGATAGAGGAGGGGAGAGAAATACAGTAGGTGGGTAGGTAGATGTTTCCAGGTGTATTTACCCATGTGCTGGAGAAGGAAATCGCTGTGGCACCTAAAACTTTGTTTCTGCTGGCACAGCACTTGATCAATATAATTCTCATCAATCCCTCTAACTCAGGGGTTCCCAAACTTGGCAACTTTAAGACTTGTGGACTTCAATTCCCAGAATTCTCCAGCCAGCTATGTCCACAACCTATGCTGGCTGGAGAATTCTGGGAGTTAAAGTCCATAAGTCTTAAAGTTGCCAAGTAACTAAACAGCCTTCCGAAAGAGGGGGGGGAAACCCTTTTTGCACTCTGCAAACCCCCCCAAAATGGCCCATTTTTCACAAAAATGGGCCCATTTTTTTCAAATAAAAGGCATGAATAGCCTCGGGGAGGGGGGCTTGCAGAGTGCTCCTGGGGGTGGGGGCAAAATGAGCAAAAAAATGACCCATTTTTCACAAAAACGGGCCATTTTTATGTCAAAAAAATTACACACATAGCCTTATGGAAGGTTATAGAGTGCTGCGGGGACGAGGGGGGCAAAAAACAGCCCATTTTAGGCTCATTTCTGCCCTCCCCAGCCCCCAGGAGCTCTCTGGAAGCCTTCATAAGGCTATGCACAGCCATTTTGGTGAAAGGGGTGGGGTTCCAGGAGGCAAAAAATGCTGTATTTGATGTATAAGACGCACCCAGATTTTCAGCCTCTTTTTAGAGGAAAAAAGGTGCATATTATACTCCGAAAAATACGGTATTAGGATTTGTGTCAGAGTAGTAGAACAAATATACATGTATCATCACCATCATTACAAAAAAAGTTCGTATTTAATTTAAAATGTGATTCATTTACTTCTTAAATTATTTACCTCAATTTTCTTCAGGTCAAGTCTCCTTGCTGCCTATACAATAAAAAGGGAAGAAAATAGATATTTACAGTATTCTTTTCTTTAAAAAATCATAATTTAAACTCATTAACAAAATGTGATATGTTTTAATAATGAAGAAAAAAATCAGAATATCTTAATTCCGGTATTAGCAACATTAATCACAAATATATTTGTATTTAAAAATAAGCCCTATTATACAGGGGAAAGAATTTCTAGGTAAGAATAACAGAACTATAGGGCAAAATACAATTCTAACATGCTGGTTGTGATTCAGAATGAAGCAAGTAGCAACATTTCCATTTTTAAATTCTGGTATCAAAATCTAATAATCTAGGAGAAGGAAGTTGTGGACCATTTTCATTCTGCCTGTTCACCAAGATATAATATAATAAGTGGGTCTTTCAAATAATGGCTCCTATTAGCAACTGTAACAGGAGTTAGGGGTAACAAACACCCCCGTTTGAAAGTAAATGCGGAATAATGTAGTATACCGGACAGTAAAGAGATATGTTGCTTTAACCACACACAAACAATAAAACACTGATAGTAAGAAAATAAATAGTCTTTACTTTGTAGCAACTAAAATACTTCTTCCGACCAGTGATACTAACTTCTTAAACAATAACAGTCCTTCATCAAAACACAGAGTTATCTTACAGTGATGCAAAACAAATATTTCTTCTTTCTTCAGTCTTCAGCTACTCAGCGGCAAACAGTAAACACAGGAATCAAAGGGAATCGAAAAGGGATAAACTGTGTTTCTGAGCTTCCTTATATGGTAGAGCTGAGAGGCACAGCCAATCAGAATTCAACATAGTTCTTAAAGCTACATATACTCTTTAAGAATACTGGCTTATATATATTGTCAACCCAACATAAGGATAAATATCCTAACAGCTCCTCTTAACCATGCTTATAAGAGGCTTGATACTTTTTATGGCAGACAGTGTTTCAAAATAGGATTCTGAAATTGATAACTAAGATCACGCTATCCAAAATATTATTTAAAACTGAAGGCTTTTTAAAAAAATAATCAGTACATTTCAGTTATTTTCACTAATAAAAATACCAAAGAATGGTAACTGGTATTTCAAAATAAACAAATTAGATATTCTAATACACAAAATGCTTATACAACTGTCATATGACTCAAAACTTTGAATCTTAAGAGCACCAAATAGAACACAAGTTGAACTATGTCTAGTTTAATGAAAAGAAGGACCAGGGGAGACATGATAGCAGCCTTCCAATATCTCAGGGGCTTCCACAAAGAAGAGGGAGTCAAGCTATTCTCCAAAGCACCTGAGGGCAGAACAAGAAGCAATGGGTGGAAACTAATCAAGGAGAGAAGCAACTTAGAACTGAGGAGGAATTTCCTGACAGTTAGAACAATTAACCAGTGGAACAGAAGTTGCCTCCAGAAGTTGTGAATGCCCCAACCCTGGAAGTTTTTAAGAAGATGTTGGCTAGCCATTTGTCTGAAATGGTATAAGCTTCCTGCCTATGCAGAGGGCTGGACTAGAAGACCTACAAGGTCCCTTCCAACTCTGCTATTGTATTGCATTATTGTATTGTATTGAATCTATCTTATTTAAGGCCCTGACAGATCCCACAGCTTCAATGGAATCAATCTCTTTTTTCTCACAGTATTTTCTGTTTTACTATCTCATCTGCTTACAAATTCTGAAGATATGAAAATGTATGCATTATTCTGGTAACTCTGTCGAATATTATCTTTCATAAAACAATGCTAATCATTTTAACTACAGTGATTCAGTTGTTACATACATTTAGATGAGATTTGTTTCTGGAAGAGTTATGCTTGAAAATACTTCCTTCAATAAGCCAGCTTACCTGTTCTATGTTATGATATTGTGTGTGAGTACTTTGAGTGCCCCTCCTAAAAGATGAAGATACACATGGAGGGCCAGTGTAAGGTCGTACAGCATTGTACAGTGAGCCGTTATCTCCATCCTAAAACATAAGAAAGCATTTATTTCATTGTAATCAAATAAACTGGACTTTCTTAGTTTTTTCTTGAAAATGTTTTGCTTCTCATGCAAGAAGCTGTTTCAGTTCTGAAGGTTCTTGGATGAGAAGCGAAATATTTTCAAGAAAAAAACTAAGAAAGTCCCCTTGTCTTTTGAAAAGCATCTTTGGGACAACTGTGACATGGGCAACTGAGAATCTCCACAGACATTTAATCAAGTAAACTTGTCTCAAAAATTCAGAAAGTTCATATTATTGAGATGATGGAAACAGATCCGAGTAACCCAGTACCAGTACCAGTACCGATAGGCAAATAACTTAAGGATCTCTTGTTCAGATTTGCTACTCATCAGTATTATTTTTATGGGTAGAGAATTTATTAACCAATCAGACATATATAATGGACAGCAGGTAACTGTATCTAATTAACTCTGAAATTAAAGAATTATTTGGTTTTTCTTTGTTTTTGATTCCCTTTGATTCCCGTTAAAACCAAGATGAAATCTGGGAGGTTTATTTATTTATTTTTATTTATTTATTTATTGGATTTCTATACCGCCCTCTCTCCCAACATGAGACTCAGGGACTATAAGATATAAAAAATACAGACAATCAAAATAGTTAAAACTAGAATTAAATAGAATTTGGCCCATGCTAAGAACATAATTAAAACCCAATTCAAATTATAAAATAGCTATATCAGCTATGCCAGGCCGGCCACATGAAAGAAGTATGTTTTTAATGCCCGACCGAAGAGGCGAAGGTCCGTGATTGTACGGAAGGTGGGGGGCAGGTTGTTCCAGAGTGCAGGGCCTGCCAAAGAGAAGGCTCTTCCCCTGGGAGTCGCCAGCCGGCATTGTCTGGCGGACGGCACCCTAAGGAGGCCCTCCCTGTGGGAGCGGACAGGTCGAATAGAGGTGTGTGGTAGGAGGCGGTCCAGGTATGTTTTGGACTTGTGTGCCAGGTCAAATAAATACACAGAGAACTAAAATGCCACATACAGGTAGTCCTTGACTTACAACAGTTCATTTAGTGACTGTTTGAAGTTACAATGGCATTGAAAAAGTGACTTGTGACACGACCATTGCAGCATCTTCATGGTCACATGATCAAAATTCAGACACTTGGCAACTGACTCATATTTATGATGGTCGCAGTGTCCTGGGGTCATGTGATCACCTTCTGTAACCTTCAACATCAATGGGGAAGCCAATAGTCACTTAACAACCACATTACTAACTTAACAACTGCAGTGATTCACTTAACAATTGTGGCAAGAAAAGTCATAAAATGAGCAAAACTCACTTAACAAATGTCTCACTTAAGCAACAGAAATGCTAAGCTCAATTGTGGTAGTAAGTTGAGAAATACCTGTATAAAGAATAACAATGATCGGAAAATGTTAAATAATTAATAATAATGTATTAAATTTATATGCTGCCTATTGTAGTTTACATAAGTTGAACTAATACTTGAACTATGGGTTTTGTAGCACTGTTCAGGGGTGGGTTCCTACGGGATCGCCCCGGATCGCGTGAGCCTGATCGTAAAATTTAGAGATCCGTGCCGATCCCGTTGGACGATGGACCCGGAAGTTACTTCCGGAACACGTGGCTCGCTCCGTCAAAAGTAAAGACCGTCAAAAGTAAAGAGCGGGGGCCGGGCTTGAAGCTCTTTCTCTGTTGGGACGGCTGGGGGGGGGGGGGTTCGCGCACGCTAGCGCGCCTGCCTTCCGCCACGCCTAGCCTGCCAGGCTACAAAACTAAAGGGCGGGGGGCGGGCCTTGAAGCTCTTTCGTTGTTAGCATGGCTAGGGGGGGCAGCGGAAGGCATGCTAGGTGCGCGAAGGCCCCCCCGCCCTCCCCAGTCGCGCCAACAGGGAAAGAGTTTCAAGGCCCGGCCTGGGCCCTTTAGTTTTGAAGCTGCCAGGGCCGGACTGGGCCTTTCGCGCTTGGCAGAGGCTTGGGGGGGGGGCTTCGCGCAGCTATTCGCGGGGTGCGCGAAGCCATCCCGACCCCCTGCAGCCACGCCGGCAGCTTTAAGGGCCGAACCGGCCCTTTCACGCTTGGCGCGAATGCAGAGGCTTGGGAGGCCTTCGCGCAGCTATTTGCAGAGTGCGCGAAGCCATCCCGACCCCCTGCAGCCACGCCGGCAGCTTTAAGGGCCGGGCCTTTTACATTTGAAGCTGCCAGGCACCGGGGCCTTTCTCAACATGGCTAGCCGCTAACTTGTTGAAAAAGGGGCCAGCAGATTCACAGCATGGCCCTTTAAATTTCGCGCTGCTGGGGGGGGGGGGGATGCCGGTGCGTGAAATTTAAAGCGCCGTCTATGAAGCTGCTGGCCCCTTTTTCAACACGTTAGCGGCTAGTCATGTTGAGAAAGGCCCCGGTGCCTGGCAGCTTGAAATGTAAAAGGCCTGTGCCTTTTAACACGCGTTTGGGGGTAGGCTAGCTTTCGCACAATGGCCAAAAGCCCCCCAGCTCCCCTCTGTCTCAGCCTCATCTGGCTGGCTGCCTCCCTTCTCCCTCTAGTCAGATAGGTTTACCTGCATCTTGTTGCCTCTTTGCATCCATCGGAGAGCTGCTGATTCTGCCTTCTGGTAAGTGACCTGGTTTTTTTTCCTTTTTTATTTTTTTTAATGATTTTTTAAAGATTATTTTATTTATTGTGCATATAATTTTTTTAAATTGTTTTACCTAACTATTGAATAGAGAATTTTTAAAAATGGTTTACTTCAATTGATTGTGTGTGGGTTCTTTTTTTAAATTGTCTTAGACCAGGGATGTCCAAACTTGGGAACTTTAAGACTTGTGGAATTCTGGGAGTTGAAGTCCACAAGTCTTAAAGTTCCCAAGTTTGGACATCCCTGTCTTAGACTATTTAAAAAAAGATTCTATGAAAAACAAATTAATATAAACCATTTTTAAAAATTCTATACTCAGTACTTTATAATGTATTGAGTAGAGAATTTTTTTAAA
This sequence comes from Rhabdophis nuchalis, assembly GCA_039707465.1. NCBI lineage: Eukaryota > Metazoa > Chordata > Lepidosauria > Squamata > Natricidae > Rhabdophis > Rhabdophis nuchalis. The sequence continues at coordinate 76,809,864 of CM077648.1, forward strand.
TGGTTCACTTCAATATACAGTGTTAACTGGTTTCATTTTCAGTCTTTTGTAAGAGGGATTCTAGTTTTTGGTGTTTTCCTGGCACTGTCATAGTTTGCGTGGGTGTATTATGTCCTGCAGCAGTTGTACACATTAATAATGATCAAGTACTACTAATGTTTCCTTATACATTTTAGTGACCTTTCCTTACATAATTGGTGTTGTCTTTCATAATTTTGGATTTCTATTTTCTGTTTCTGTTACTTAGCAATTGCTAAAACAAATCCCACGTGAAAAAATATTCAAAGCCTTCTTGATTTTAATTGTCACTTTATTCCTGCACATTATAGTATTTATTCATTTTCATATCTGTTTTGCCACTGTTGTGCAAACATAATTCCAGCAGCTGCTAACATTCCCACCTGGTCACATGGCCAGAAAGCCACTCCCACCCGGTCACATGGCCAGAAAGCCACTCCCACCCGGTCACATGGCCAGAAAGCCGCTCCCACCCGGTCACATGGCCAGAAAGCCACTCCCACCCGGTCACATGGCCGGCAAGTCACTCCCACCTGGTCACATGGCCGGCAAGCCACTCCCACAAAGCAGGCCACACCCACAGAATATGTTCCAAAAATTTTGAAACCCACCCCTGGCACTGTTGCACTGTCAAACTAATATGAGTTTACCTTCTTTAATTTTGTTTACATAAGAATGGAATGCTGAAGTATCCCTTAGCAACCAACTTGCTGAAAACTAACTGAAAAATAAGAATTTTCTCAGGCTGAATAACAAAAAAGAATTTTCTCAGGCTGAATAACAAAAAAAATTTCTCAGCTTTTTTTTTTTCAACTGAGCATGTTAAGAAATTTCAGCTTAGCTGAAATTGTATTTTTTCACAATGGACTCTATGGGACTCATGATGTGTTTTTCCATGCTAACATTTTACTTTTTTAATACTTTAATACAATGCTCTTTTCTATTGCTATGCTCTCATATTATTGGATACTTCAATTTCTATGATGTAACTGGACAGATGAATATTTCTAAACCAATCAACTTTTACTTAGCAGTTCCTTGTTGCACTAACTATAAAAAGCAAATATAAGCCATTTTTCAAGGTCCTCCATTTTATAGGGGGAGCTCTCTTTATCAGAATACCCTAAAAGTTTTAAATGATCCTCTGACTTGGCTGCTTATTAGAGAAAGTAAGCCAGGGTATAACCTACACCCAGATTTGGTCATCATTATGAAATTAGGGTGAAAACAAGCAGTCATTTTAATTTAATTTAATTTAATTTATTTAGATTTATAGAACCGCCCTTCTCCATCGAAATGGACCCAGGGCGGTGCACAGGAAATTAAAATCGATAAATAACAATAAATACAGAAGAATTAAGAATAAATTAAACTAAAAGCCTGTGCTAAAAAATCCCAATTAAAATTCTAAAATACATTTACTCATTGGCTAAGCTAGACCGGCTTGATGGAACAGATAAGTCTTAAGTGAGCGGCGAAAGAGGGGAAGGTCTGTGATGGTCCGAAGTTCAGGGGATAGGTCATTCCAGAGGGATGGCCCAGCCACTGAGAAGGCCCTCCCCCTGGGCACCGCTAGCCGGCATTGGCCGCGGATGGTACCCTGAGGAGGCCCTCCCTATGGGAGCGGATCGGACGGAGGGAGGTATGCGGCAGGAGACGGTCCCGCAAATAACTAGGCCCCGTGCCATGGAGCGATTTAAAGATGGTAACAAGCACCTTGAAGCGCACCCCGAAGGCCACCAGCAGCCAGTGCAGCTCGCGCAGGAGAGGTGTTACGTGGGAGCTTCGAGATGCTCCTAGAATCCCCCGCGCGGCCGCATTCTGTACTAACTGGAGCCTCCGGATGCACCTCAAGGGGAGCCCCATGTAGAGAGCGTTACAGTAGTCTAGGCGGGACGTAACAAGCGCTTGAGTGACTGTGCGGAGGGCGTCCCGGTCAAGAAAGGGGCGCAACTGGCATACCAGGCGTACCTGGTAGAAAGCCCCCCTGGTCACGGCCACCTGGTCAACCAGGGACAGCCGCGAATCCAGGATGACACCCAAGTTGCGGGCCCTTTCCACGGGGGCCAGTGATTCGCCCCCGATGACTAGCGATGGAATCAGCTGGCCATGCCGGGGCGCCGGGAGCCACAGCCACTCGGTCTTGGACGGGTTGAGCCAAAGTTCATGGTAGTACAATTGCCAATTTGGCCTAAATTAGGCCTTATTAGACTTAATTATTTTTTTACCAATTTCATTGTAATTTTAGTACAATGACAATAAAGATTATTATTATTATTTCCATACTCTGGTTAAATCTAATCTTAATATTCAAATTGCCATTACTGACAGCTGCTTTGTTCTCAGAATGCATAGTACTTACTATACACTTGTCTAGGCTTTTGTAAGTTAACAATAAGAAGATAAAAGAATGAGTTTTTCACTTATTAAATCACCAACTGCTAAATATAGCTGCAGATAAACTTTCTTTAAAAAAAAATTATATAAATCCAGGAAAATTAGCAAATGAAAAGCAAATAAAAGCTAACATAGACCATGAAAACTGTTTTCATTTCTGTTCCAGTATTTGTATTCAACAACTGTCATATTTAGTATTTGCATATTTTTAATAATTTCAAAAAAAGCCAAATAGCTATTACCTCATCTTCTGAATCTCCCAACTTTCCCAGGTCAAGACATGGCACCCTATGGAGAATTAGAATTTAAAATTATAACACTTCCCTTATTTTTAGATGTCACACATCTTTTTCCTTCAAAGTAAGGTTGCTGATTTTTGAAAATGGATTAAAAAAAAAAAGCAGACTGCTTTTTTTAAGAAGCAAGCAAAATAGTACTTGAAATTTTTTTTTAAATTCCATTAAAAATCAGTGTCAAAATCATCCATTTCTATTATTTCTCACAAATAATTGATAGCAGAAAGGTTGCTTATGATCATACAAACCATCTTCCATTTATATCACTTGATTACAAAAAATATCTCACATTTGAGTTTTTTCTGAACTTAATTAAGAAAGAAACATATAGAACACAATTAATTTGTAGCATTAGATAGATCCATGTGAAACAGATTGAGAGATTACCAATTAATTACAATTTTAAAATGGAGAATTACTAATGAATAATATTAATTAGAAATCAACTCTAGTATTCTACCTTTGCAATTTTCCTAAATTCTCTAGCACATAATTTGAAAAATGCCAATTCCTGATACAAACATCAACAGGAACAATATACCCCTATATTTGCAATTTTGCATGCATAAAACTCTTAGTCCCACCCAAAACTTTCCCAAACATCTTTAAGTATATTTTCGATAAACATATTTACAGAGGTTTGTGCAAAATTGTTTCACACGTATGCAAATATATTTATAAACTTTACATACACAAGTCTAAAATAATAGTATTTTATTCTAATGGAACTAAGCATTATACTCTGTTGTTCCTAACCTTGAGGATTATTTCTTAATCTATGAACATTAATTATCTATATTGCTAAATAAGTAAAATAATTATTATTATTCAATTATTATTTTTTTGCTGGCCATCTCACTGTAGGGCTACTCTAGATGTCTTACAAAAATAAAAATTGAAGAAATGAAAAGGAAATTTAAACAAAGCAGAAGTAAAATAAGAGAACAAGAAAATAAACTAAGAAAAAAATACATCAATATGAGTAGTTAAAAGTAGATGGGCAAGTAAGATTATTGTGTATGCTTCTTTGTTACCAGAAGAAAGATGAGATATAAAAGTAAAAATACATTTGAGGAATTCTAATATTAATCACTTTTACTTTTCAAACAATTGTGTCTAGACAGCCATAGAACTTCATGCATACAGAAGCAAAGGAATGCCAATTTTTGCTAATCTCTCTTTGAAATCTGCTACTTCCAATTAATATTAGCAAATGAACAATGTGACATTAGAGTTAAAAAAATACTGTAATTTCAGTGTCTGCTTAAATATTTTAAAACACAGAACTTTCAGCCATTGACACCTTTAATGAAGCTATACAATCTGACACTACCACTTACCATTCAGCAATTCCATCAGTGAAATATTTGACAAGATTTATAAAGCATAATTATGATTTGATATCAAAACACAGAACACTTCTTTCTTTGCACTATCATCCCTTCTCAGTTGTCTGCCAAACAAAATGTGACATTCCTAAATCAGAACATTTTAAGGGGGAAAAGTGTTTCTTGAACTATTTGATTTCTTTCATATTAGTATTCTATTATACTATCATATTTGCATAGACATTTTAAAAAGAGAAATACTTACTCTGCTGGTCGAGGACCATGGCTTAATCTTGTGTTTGGCCTCCAACCCTGAAAAAAGAATACAAAACTTTTGTTTGCTTGTTTGCTTGTTTTCATGTGCCTCCATACTCAATGAAAGTGTGAACATACAATAAGAATAGTTTAATTCAGGGGGGAATGGATGCTAGGATTTTAAAAGAATTTTGGTCAGTACTATGGTACTTTATGGGGTAACACATTTATCTATAGAAAATTACTTTATTTATTTATTTCAAACATTTACATAACCACCCATCTTATACCAAACTCTGATGGATTCTTTTTTTTAATAGCTAAATAAAAATTAAGATTATTTAATTTTGCTCTGAAGTATGGTATCCAGAGCCCTGGCAGGTAACATAAATATCCATTAGGTAGGATAAACTTCCTCCTCCTTTTACTACTTCATGGTATTTTCTTATATATTGGATATAATACATAAATATTATAATATACAGTATATTTTTGTTTCCAATTGTTTGGGGGAAAACATATCAACTTGCCCTTTCAAGCAGATAGTTGAACAAGTACATTGGTTTGCTATTTGAAAGAGTAAATTAATGCTATTATATAGTATTATTAGTACTATAGTTCTATACATATATGTTCCTTACATAATCTGTTGAAAGATCACTAGGGCCATTTCACCCAAAAAAATTACAGTTGTTTAATGAAACACTGGCTTTCCTATAACAGAAACAAGATAGATGGCAAGACAGAAATTTCATTTAAATGTTGCAGATTATATTATATAAACCAGGGGTGTCAAACTTGATTTTTTGAGGGCTGCATCAGGGTTGTGTTTGACCTCAAGGACTCAGGTGGGCGTGGCCATGGTGGATGTGGCCAGCTTGACGTCACTTGTGTCGGGGGCGCCTGTAGTGGCCCAAGGTCTCTGCCAGTGAAAACCGGCTCCCGAGCTCCATTTTTAGCTTCGACAGCCTCCTGCAACTGTCTGCCAGTTAAAACAGAACTTAGGAGGGTCATGGGCGGCCTCCCAAGCTCTGTTTTCGTTGGCAGAGGCACCATGGGCCGGTCCAGGGTGGGCCGGCGGGCCAAGTCTAAGCACTCCAGGGGCCGGATCTGAGTTTGACACCTCTGATATAAACTGTATAGATTATATAAATATAACTGATATGCTCTAAGGTTGCAGATACAGTACAACAAAATTGTACCTATTGGAAAACAATTATATATCTAAAAGAATAATTGTAAAAATGGAGAAATGTATTTTTAGATCTAACCCAGCAATACTCAATGTTTGGGAATATGAATCTTTTTTGCTTTCACTTTGCAAATATCTTTCATTTTCTCCACTTTCCTAACATTTAACTGGAAGAACAGATCTATGATGTGCTCTTCAGAAAGATATCTCCAGGTCTGTTTTTTTCTGAAATATTACTCAACATTTCCAGTTAACAAATTACACATTATTCCTCTAGCTAACAAAAATAATCTCTAAATTATTTATTCATTTAGAAAATTTATGTAGCTGCCTATTTTTTCCACCTTAACTCTGGGTGGCCTATAAACAGAAACAACAGCAAAACATTCTAAAATAAATCTATCATGGAAACTTCCGGGGCCCAAATAATATACTCCTCCACACTCAACAGTCAACTTCACTGGGCTTCACCCTCATTCTACCCCAAGGCTTGAGCTCTTCAAGATCCCCTGAAGGGTTAGGAGAGGGGTTCTAGCCAGATCTCCATGGGAAGGTATTCCATAGAGCAGGGTTTGCTACAGAGAAGGTGTGCTTCCTAGATCTCCAAAGCACCACTCCTAGTCACTCCACTCAGTGCCATGCTCCAAACCAGGAGGTCACACTTTGTTTATTAGAAAGGGAACTCTCCCATACACATACACACAAAACCAGGTTTCAATTATGTACAGCCTTGTTTCTCTAGCTAATAGATGCATTGTGTGTGTGTGTGTGTGTGTGTGTGTGTGTGTGTGTGTGTGTGTGTGTTTCAAAATGAACATTCATTTTTTTAAATTTTGTAAAGTTAATTTTAAATGTACCTGAGAGGACGGTAGAACTGGTCTTTTTGGAGATGCAGCAATTCCTTTAACCTCCAAGTCCATCTGAACTTATAACTTTAAATGGAGCTGAAAAGTAAAATTATAAAGTTGTCTGGAGAGGGATGATCCAATGCTATAAAAAGGTATAAAAAGAGAGAGGTTCTCTCCTCCCGCCCCCCCCCCACCCTCGCCCCCCCCCAAACTCACCTCACAGAGTTGTAGTGGGGAAAATAGGAGGGGGGGGAAAGGAATATTATGTTCCCTGCCTTGAGTTATTTAAAAATAATATCCGACTTGCCCCAAAAATTCAAACCAAAGCTGGGCAAGCAAGAAGAAAGCAGTAAGTTCTACCCCTTGGAGGATCTGCTGGAAGGATCCATATTTTTCTCAGTCAAAATGGAACAGAACAGAAACCTGTCGTCTCGAGAACCGGCTTAGCTAGGAAGTCAACTGATTTCCTAGCGGACTAAGCAAAAAGCGAGGCTTTCGCGGACAGAGTCAATGCCCATCAGGCGAAATGTCCTTGCGCGCCGAAAACACCGCTCTGCGTCCAGAGGCAGACACTTCCTTCTGACACCGAGTTGGCCCAGCTGGTTTCTGTGAAACGACACTTTTAACAGCCGTACAAAGTCAGGAGAGCGAAGGGCCAAATGGGAAATTGGCCGACTGTTTTTACCTTGCAGCTAGAACGAGGCGCTGCAGGCTGGTTTTTGTTTTAATGGCAGAATCTTCTACCTGCGTCTCCCTGCCCTTGTTGGGGGGGCGCGCGCGAGCGCGCGCACTGCCCTGGTTGCCAAGGTTCCCTGTAAACAGGCCGAAACGCTTTTCTTTTTCCCACCACCCCCGCGTCACGCTTGGAAAATTAGAAAGTGGTCTCTAAAGCAGGGGTCTCCAACCTTTGCAACTTTAAGTCTGAAGGACTTCAGCTCCCAGAAGTCTCCAGCCAGCAAAGCAAAGCTGGCTGGAGAAGTCTGAGAGCTGAAGGACTGCAGACTTAAAGTTGCAAAGGTTGGAGACCCCTGAGCTAACTCTCTCTTTGATAGAATAATAATATATCAGAACCACATTTTTAAGCTCTAGTCCCTGCTGAGGCTCACTTTGTGGTGTTTGTTTTTTTTAAGTTGCCTTTATATATGGTGACATATATTCCAACATTAAAATAAGCTTTATGCCTTCCACCCTTCGGAAATGTTCCAAAGAATAAAATTAATTCAAAGAGAAATATTGATTTTAGCTTATTCCTAATAATGCAAGCTATTTTATTAGGTAGATTTATTTAAGTTCACAGCGTGTATAGATTTTCAGCTAGAATGGCACCCAACAAGCAGAGTCCTCTGCATATCTCTGACACTTGACAAATGAGGCTGGAACTCGGAGCAGAGCTGTAGAAGAAGCCCATTTCAAGACACACCCTATTGATTGATCATTCAGCTTACTTGTGCTCAAGAGGGAGTTTCATGAGCTTGTCATTCTTGGAACAAAATTTGTCATATTTTAAACCAAAATTTATCATATTTTAAATCACTCCTGGAAAAGATAGTCCATTTATCTTCTATCACCGTATTTGATGTTAATACTGATTTTCTCTCAATGTGATACTGCTTTTAAAAAGAATCATTGTATGCAGACGTTCATATCAGCTACCAAACATATAGAACCATTAAATACTCTAATACTAGAAGCCAATGATGAGCAGAGTATCCCCAACTAGAAACAAATTAGAGCAGTAAACAGCAATGTTAGGTGTATACTAATCAGACTTATGCAAACTAGTATTGATATGTTCTTTCCCAGTCTGTTATGTCTGTCCAACAAACTATTGAACAGCTCAATTTCTCTTGCTTCTAATATTCCCCACAGAATGCTTTTGGTTATTATTGCCCCTTGGATCAGTGGGCAAAATGCAACATTGCAAAGCTGGCTGGAGAATACTGGGAGCTGAAGTCCTTTAGACTTAAAGTTGCCAAGGTTGGAGACCCCTGCTCAAAAAGGGGGGAAAGGACGCAAGTGACCGACCCTTCTCTTTTCCCACCTACGTTTTTCTCGCTTGGTCTCCAACTCTCGCTCCTGCTGTCCTTTTTTTTCGCGTCTCTCCACAAAGAGTCCGATGCACGCTCCTAACCCGGTTTCCTTTTGCCCGATTTCCGTCTGGTTTTGTTTAGGGAGGACCTGTTTGCTCCGATGTATGTTTCTCCCAGGTTCTGCTGTCTTCCGCTTAAACGGGGCTCCTGGTAATTTCGGAAATTATGAAAGGGCAGCAGATGATGATGAATTATTCTTGCACCAGTGTTTGTTAATCCGTAAGGATTCTGTTTTATGGATTGGTTTGGATCCTTTTTATAATTCCTTCATCTTTTAACAATTGCCCATTGTCTGGAACTTCAGTGTGAGAAATGAATAAATCTGGTCAGACCCAGCTTTCTCATCCTTTCTCTATTTTGTATGAATACTTTTATTAAGAGATTGTACAAAGGTTTTAAAAACTACAGAAACATAGAAATATAAAAATATTATAAAACAAAAATTAAAAGAAAAAAAACCAAGAAAACATATAAAAGCAGCAAATTCTGGTCTACTTTGCAGCAGTTAAGTAATTGCTGTCTTCATTCTCATATTGCACATCAGTTCCCTTTTCCCCCCATAAACAAAACTTAGTTCATTTTTATCCATTTTCAGCAGTTTATAAGATTTCCAGGTATAAAAATAGTTGTACTTTCTTTCCTCATCCTTTACCCAAAGTTTCTCCTAAGGGTAGTAAGCTCACAATAAGTGCCAAATATATTGCAGCAAATGTACACTATTTGTTTTTGATTGCATAAATCAAATTGTTACATGGACTATTGCCAGTAATTGATAGCAATCCTCCACAACCTGAAGTTATGTATATTGTTTCAGTTTCCAGAATTCTCAGCAAAGCCTATTAATTTATGACCAAATTGGTGTGAACTCTTAACAACTATATAGATTTTTTTCCATGAACAGACCTCTTAATGTGTACCTAATCCATTCCTTTAGGTCTTCAAATCTTCATTTGAAATCTTCATTCATTGCCACCCCAACCGAGTTCATTCAGTTGACTGCTGGTCATCCTCTTCTCTTTCCACCTTTCACAGCACTAGAGCTTTGTTCAGAAAGCTAGGTTTTTGTAGGTATCCAAAGTAGGATAATCTGACCCTGGCTATTTGTTCATATTACTTAAAAATCCCAACAGCTAAAGTCTATACATTGGGAGACCATTCACATCGACAAAAACAGCCCTAAATTGATTTAGTATATTTTTAGTTCTTAAACTTAGAAAGGCTGTAGAACAGGGGTCCCCAACCTTTGCAACTTTAAGTCTGAAGGACTTCAGCTCCCAGAATTCTCCAGCCAGCTTTGCTTTGGAGACCCCTGCTGTAGAAGACAAATAATCCATTCAAATTGATACAAAATCATTCTGACTTATGTAAAATGCTCTGACTTTTCTATCTTATGCAACCCATAATTTGATTTATGCAATTAAAAACAGTTTATATACGGGGCTTGGCTATATTTATCATCATTTTCAAGAGCAGCTGGAAAGATACAACATATTGTTTAAAGAACTATAGTCCTGGCTTATCAATTTACTAGATATTACTAGCAAACTCCATGTCAGATTTTATATTAGAAACTTTGTTGGAGGGGAGAATATTTTAGCAGTCGTATAGGCAGGCCTTCAATCAAGCCAATCCACAACATAAAAAAAAATATGTTGCCAGTGTTAACTTTCAATAAAGGACGAAGTATCTCAATACCTAAAATTATTTTTTTTCATTATAAGACAAACCAAACATTGTGGTAGCTAGTGAATTTCCTGGCAAGGGAGCACAGTTGATAAATTACTCTGTTATATATTCTCCAGAGTTACTGCTGCCCTTATTTTTTAATAATAACCATGATAAAGGAGAAGGAAAAAAATCTGGACAAACTGTGTCACAGAATTTCTACAAAGTGGGAAATTGCCCTGGTACCTTAATCAATTTATGAATTTCAAAAAGTTTTATAGGGATTCAATTTGCTACTTTACCATCATCAATAAACTATGAAACCAGCTTTGAAAAAAGAATCTACCCTTGTAGAGTCCAAGGTGATGTCCTTCTTTATGACAGAAAATGCCATAATACTCTTAGCAACTATTCTCACATTATTGTGAGAAAACAGATGGGCCATATCACTGCCCAGAGCCCCTCTTTGAGAGAGATGGGTGGGTGGGTGGGTGGGTGGGTGGGTGGGTGGGTGGGTGGGTAAATAAATAAATAAATAAATAAATAAATAAATAAATAAATAAATAAATAAACAAATAAACAAATAAATAAATATCATGTATGAGGATTTTGGAACTGCATAATACGGTCAAATTTGCATCAATAGCCAGCAAAAATCAGCAGATTAAACGATAGCAAAACACCTTACTAAATTAAGCATAATAGTACAATCAGGATAATGTGGTTGGCAATTCATCATATATTTAGCTATCATAATGCATGGATTGTATTTGACTGCTCCATTTTATATTTTCAATGCTAATCAGTTACAAATAAAATCTAGGGCTTATTGATATTTAATGAAAGGTAGGTAGTATGTCTCAAACATAGGTAGTTTGTCTCAAAGAAATAAACCAACTTCTACTGTTTCAAAAAAGAGAATATCAGAATCCATACTAAAGTTACACTGAAATGTCAAGTAACTAAATAATTAACACTGGTACATTCCATATTTGTTGCAAATAATTTCTGCAGAGCCGTGTAACTCACTTAAAATAGTTTTTATGCCCATGCCCACATTTTAATAACTTTAAGAGAGAAACTGTGTGATTATGATACTGAATAGAATTTTCTGTGCAGAATATGCAGAAATTATTTTATTCATAATAAATAGGAAATGTTCATAAATATATCATTTTAAAATATTCAGCAATTATTGTGAATATATTTTAAAGTGTATTGTATAGTATGTCCAATATTCATTATAGTTCGTTCATTCATTCCTAAGGCGTCTTCTTAACCCGGTATCTAATTCTGTTATATCTTGATTAGTTACTTCCATCTTCTTTGGTTCTTCCTTTGAGCTGAGTAAGTATTCATGATCAGAAAGCGGATACTTTTTTATACCATAAGACTCTCCCATATCTTCAAATAAGGCATCATGCTCACATTTTTCATAAATATCCTCATCTATTTTTACTTCTGGATGTTCGCTGAATGACTCTATAAGATCTTCAAGCTTCTCTTGGCATGTATGGTGGCTAATATCTTAATATACAAAAGGGGAAATTGGAATACAACATTAAAATTAGGTTACTGTTTTTGCAATTAAACCAATTTACAAGATATTTTGTTTTCCTTACAATAGAGAATGTATTAAAATAGTTTGATTGATCACCAGTTTTTATGTTATCTATTAAATCATAAAGCAAGTTTTTGCAGTTTGTTCTAAAAGCAAGTTAATAGGTCATATATAATATGGTAATTAAGGGGCAAGAAACAATAAGAACTCTGGTCTTGCTTGGAACTTTAGAATAGATCAAATGAAACAAGCCAATTCATATGCACAAAAGAACATGCAGACTAGTGCAATACTTGTTAGAGTTAGGAAAAGCTACTCAAAAAAATAAGTAGTAGTATCTAGTAGAAATTTATTAGAGTGTGTTAAAATGCTCCAAAAGTACCTTGTGGTTTCATGGCCGATTTGTCTAATCCACTTTCTTTCATCAGCTTTCTAATGGACTCAAGTTGTTCCATAATTTCATCTTTCTGCTCAGAAGCCAAAGTATTAATACTGAAAAGCCAAAAAGCTGGATCAGAATTAATCAGGACAAAAATAATTACAATTCTATTAAAATAATATTGAATTCATTAGTATTATTGGTAAATATGGGTACCGTCGGCCGGGCAATGCCAGTTGGCGACGCCCAGGGGAAGGGCCTTCTCTGTGGTGGGCCCGGCCCTCTAGAACGACCTACCCCCCGACCTATGCACCACCTCGGACCTCCGCCTCTTCCGCCAACGTCTTAAGATGTATCTATTCCAACAAGCCGACTTAGCATAGCCCCCCGTTTCTGACTTTTATCTACAAATTTTAATTTTCAGGGTTTTAAATGAGTTTTTTAGCACGGGATTTAATTTAATATGTTTTTAAATAATGTATATTGTCTTTTGTTATGGTTTTAATAATGCCTATGCGCCGCCCTGGGTCCTAACAAGGAGAAGGGCGGGGTATAAATTCGAAAAATAAAAAAAAAATAAAAAAAAATTAGATCAACCACATTACCTATATTTTACTTAAATGAAACTAAATTTCAAATTAAGATTACTTGTTCATTTTTAATCAGCCCCATGCAGTATTAGGTGAAAACCAAGCTAATATAAAATTCATTATATTTCTGTTTACTGTATTAAAGCAATTCCAGGATTTTTTACATATAGTACTAAAACGCAGATTAGTACTATAGCCAAACCATCTTATAAACTTAAAATCTAATTACTTTTTACATGGAATTGTTGAATAATATCAGAATAGTACTGGAAATTCCTTCAATTTGTCAGTCACTACATAATTTTAAGTATATTAAAAAGCCATTGCTGCAAAAGTTCTAAAATACAAATCTGTGGTAATTTTGATAATACAGAAACAGAATCCAGCCATATTTACTTTAAAGTAGGCATAAGCAACTATAGATATTTTACATACTTGTACTTCAAGACACAGGTATAGCAAAAGAAATAAAGTACACTTGATATATAGTATTTTATTTTTTTCTTTTATTTAAGGGCATAATTAATGTTATAAATTGTAAATTACCTCAGTAATTTAATAGTGGTATAAGTTTTTCAAAAATAAATTCTAATTCTTTGAGAGAAATGGTTAAAAATGATGGCACCTTTAAATTCTAATTATCATTCCTTTTTACCCCTAAAAGGGGTAAAACTGTCTCCATGAAACATCAGTTATAATAAGCATTGCCAAAAATAAGAAGAAATGTGCCATGCATGATATATTGGCATTCTGTTCTTATTTTAAGTTCACAAAAATGATCTCTCAGATCTCTTTCCCACATCTGAAATAAACAACATAACATTTAAATGAAATGCTATGATTTATTCTATTTGACTCACCAGCTTGAAAGTGGATCTAACTGAGTCAATAATGAATTTAACATTTTTTCTGTTTGTGCAAGATGTTGCTCCAATTCCAAAAGTTGATGCTCTAAAGTGAGAATATATACTTTTTAAAAGCTAGCATAAACTGAACATCTTTAAGATTAAACAAAAAACTAAAGCAGCAGACAGAAGTAGAACTATAATAGCTACAGTTCTGTTCTGTTCAGATTGTAGGATCTGAGACAAAGCATTTTTCTAATAAATACACATGAAGGAATGCCTACTGGATTCTAAAACAAATTGCTTTATGCCTTAGATATTTTTCAAAAATGATTTAAAAATATTTGAAGGCTCGAACTGAAAATGAAGTACTATTTCTAAAAAGCAGACAAAGCCACAATGCATTGAAGAGGAATTTAAACTGATCTAGTCCCAATAAAAACAACACAATAAATCTCCCATTTAGATACACTTTAATACTGTATTTTTCTGAAGTAATATTTACACTGTCATGGTATATACAATGTGGTCTAATTGGCAGTCTGTTTTATTGAATGTAAGATTCAATAAATTCCAAACCTTATTCTCAAATAGTACTTCCACATAAACAACGTAATTTTTCCAATTTAAAAAGAATGTTAATTAAACCCTTTTGGATGCAGTAATACAGTATACTGTTTCCCCAGAGTTAAAACAAAATATTGTTTAAAAATTAAAATGAGATGATGTCATTGTTTAACTGCCAATAGAACTCTGCTAAATAGCTTATCTGTTTATGAAATCAGATATGATTCCATCTTGCCAATGAAAATACTGTACTGCAACAGAACCTCCTTTCCAATAAGAAATTGAAATAGAAATCTCACAATAAGCATATCTGGAATGAAAAGAACTCATGCATATATTTCTTTATGACTACTGGTGAAGTTTCTCAGCACAATAAAGAATGTAAGAGTGCAAGTAAATAAATTAATACTGTACACAAATATAAAGTTATTTCAGCCTAGTAAATGGGTCATCTTGAATGACTTTATTCACTTTGAACAATGTGTCAACGTCTAAGACATATTATTTATCGGGATTTTCCAGGTAGGTGAATCTTTCAGATGAATTAATCATTAAAGCTTTTAACTATGCCATTTTCTGATCTAAAAAATCAAGTCTCTTCTTTGTCTCCAAAAAGCTGTTGCAGTCATCTGCTGCAATTAGGATCAACATGAGTTCCGTCTTTCTAAAAGAATGTCAGTCATGAAAAAGAAAGTTAAAGAAATGCTATTCCACATAACTTTTTTTCTTTGCTGATACATTCACATTCTGTCAAAGTAAATTAAGTTTTTGGCTGTTTTTCAGTTGTAAGAAATTGTTCTCTTTGGATAAGAATGTGTGTGTGTGTGTGTGTGTGTGTGTGTGTGTGTGTGTGTGTGTGAGTGAGTGAGAGAGAGAGAGAAAGAGAAATAGAGAGGGAGAGAGGGAGAGAAATTATCACCACAGAAACTGTACTTTGAAGACAAAAAGTTTTTCTCTTGCCAATAAAAACTGGAATAAACTGTTTTGTCTGAATGGGGAAGCCATGGTTAATGAACTCATGTATAAATCTCAATATCAAGTTAACTTGATAATTTATACTAGGTTAATAAGGATGTAAAAACTATAAGCAAAACATTTTGATCCAATTTGTACCTGTTTCTTTTGTTTTTTCTTCTGCATTTTTTTCTTTTTTGGATAAACTTTCCTCCTGCGATTTCATCTATAAAATCATAAAACAATCTCTATAAATGTCTCAACTATGGAAGACTAATAAAAGTAGCAGTACTATATAATGTAAACAAAATATTTACATAATATTCCAAAACATTCCTACCTTAGCATGTTTTCTGTTTAGTTTCATTCTTAATAAAATTAAGAATATCCAGAATATTGAGATGAAGTAAATTATAATAAAATTATAATTTCCTTATGCTTTCAGTTGCATAAGGTGTCCCAAAGAGTTAAAAACACAAGGACAAAATGCAATTCAAAATATAGCAAATTTAATTACTTCTTATATATGCATTATTTTCCCCTTTTGTCTCAAAAAATGTATTCTGAAACGTTCTAGGAGCTGTCATAAAAACTATGCAGAAAATACAAGCAGACTTGGAGATGTAAGTTGTTCATTCCTCCTGTGTACTTTTCATTAGATTATATGTGCCATGATATTTTAACTTTTACCTCAGCATTTACTAAGACAAGAAAACTTGAATTTCTATATGATACTATATATTTGGCAAAAAAGACATTTATAAAGGTGCTTATTACAAAATAACTCCATGTCTAGATTTGATTATTTTTTATATTTACCTTTAAGAATTTGTATAAAGCAAACACACCCACACTAATAGCATATAGCGGCATTAGGGTTAAAGCAAAGTCTCTGCCATTGCCTCTAGTCCGTTCAGTCTTCAACTCCTTCTCCATTGCATTCTTCATTTGCTGGATGCTTTGATATGTTTTAGTTTCAGGAGTTTCAAAATTCGTTGGTGTACGCAGGATTTTCTCAGCTCCACCTATAGAATAAAATTTTAAATAATTCAGAGCCAATTAAATCCAAAGCCAGTTAATAAAAACTAGGGCTGTCATCTGGGATTTAAATGTATTTGTATGGATAGTTCCTTGTCAACAAACACATTAAGAATCCCTGCATTATTTTAGCTTTATTAACAGTTTGTGGGAAAAGGGATAGAGATTAGCTGCCAAAAAAGCCAACACAGTTCTGGGCTGCATAAACAGAGGGATAGAATCAAGATCACGTGAAGGGTTAATACCACTTTATAATGCCTTGGTAAGGCCACACTTGGAATATACTGCATTCAGTTCTGGTCACCACAATGTAGAAAAGATGTGGAGACTCTAGAAAGAGTGCAGAGAAGAGCAACAAAGATGATTAGGGGACTGGAGACTAAAACATATGAAGAACGGTTGCAGGAACTGGGTATGTCTAGTTTAATAAAAAGAAGGACTAGGGGAGACATGATAGCAGTGTTCCAATATCTCAGGGGTAGCCCCAAAGAAGAGGGAGTCAAACTATTCTCCAAAGCACCTGAGGGAAGAACAAGAAGCAATGGGTGGAAACTAATCAAAGAGAGAAGCAACTTAGAACTGAGGAGAAATTTCCTGACAGTTAGAACAATTAATCAGTGGAACAGAAGTTGCCTCCAGAAGTTGTGAATGCCCCAACACTGCAAGTCTTCAAGAAGATGTTGGATAGCCATTTGTCTGAAATGGTATAGGGCTTCCTGCCTAGGCATGGAGTTGGACTAGATGACCTCCAAGGTCCCTTCCAACTCTGCTATTGTATTGTATTGTATTATTATAAAGACAACACAGATGTTTTTCTTTAAGAGAAAGACAAGTCATCTCTACAACACAAAAGACAATTGTTTACCTTTCTAAGAAATAATCCAAAGCAACCTGATCAATACTGGTGCCTTCCAACTGTTTACTTGCTTGGTCAGGCTGTCTAGAAAGGACATATTAACCCAGCAAACGGGGACATGAGCCCAAGGGATGCCGACCTAGCCTATGGAAGGCCCAGTTTCTCTAAGTAATTCCAGCTACAGTTGAACATGGTATAAATGTTAAGGAACTTCTCGATAGGGCACTTGAGGACTAGTTTCTTTTAACATAAGTCCCCTAGTTCAGGGGTCTCCAACCTTAGCAACTTTAAGTCTGAAGGACTTCAGCTCCCATAATTATCCGGCCAGCAAAGCTGCCTGGAGAATTCTGGGAGCTGAAGTCCTTCAGACTTAAAGTTGCAAAGGTTGGAGACCCCTGAACTAGTTGCAGACGGAACCTGACATCAAGCCAATCAATCCTGGAGAGAAGAGAGCTTTTTTTAATCCTTTTGTACGCGGTCTCCCTTTGCCTGCCACGAAGGGACGGAGTGTGGAACAGGGAAGAAATGGGCGCCGGTACGATACCGTGTCGGGGGGCCTGGTGAGGAGCTGGCCGGCCAGAGGAGCTTTTGCCACTTCGCGTAGACTTCCCTCCCCCACTGAATAGCCTGGGCATCACTGCCAACAGGCAAAGCGCCAGCACGACTGAGACCAACACCTGCTGCATCGAAGAAAGCGCCATGGCCTCCCGCGGTGACAACGGCGCCCTCCGAGAAGGGGCTGTCGGCCACCTACAGTCCCTCAAATAAACCGGCAGGAAGGAAGCTGGGAAAGGGGAGCGGAAGCCAAACAAAAGCCATAGATTTGCGAAGAAAGACCTTCGTCTTCGGTTCATTTTTGTGGAGCGCCCCCTAATGGGCTCCAGGCACTGTTGGCGTGGCGATAAGTGGCAGGGAGAGGAGTGAGTTCAACGGAAGCTGTCTATGGATCTCCAGCGTAATATCTCGCTTTTGTTCACCAAAGAGCGAAAACCGCTGCTTACAATTGTGAAAGGAAAGGATATTATAAATAGGTAGTTCTGCAATAAAGCTGACGAGAAAAGGGGGAAACAGGATCGTTAATGCAGTGTTTTGAAATCAGAATTCAATTTCAGTTCATTATCACGCTGTTGTAAATGCAGAAGGCTATTTATTAAAAGTGGGGCACGTACATTCTAATGTCATATAGAGCATATAAAATGGATACTGAAAAATGTAGCTGATATCAGAAACAATTTAATAGCCATAACAATAGCACTTCGATTTATATACCGCTTCACAGTGTTTTTACAGTCCCCTCTAAGCTGTTTACAGAGTCAGCATATTGCCTGCAACAATCTGGATCCTCATTTTACCCACCTCGGAAGGATGGAAGGCATCTATAGTTTTTTTTTTTAATATAGTTTTATTGTTTACATATAAATATATTTGAAGAATAGTTTTTTTAAATTTTTTCCCATTTCAAAATCATTCATTGATATACATTCTTATAAATGCTATTTAACATTTATCTATTCATCATTAATCTCTATACACATTCTTACATATATACTGTATGATACAGTTTGGATCGGTCTCTTGCCACCCCGTGTCTCCATCTTATTTTGCAACAGCCTTACTCTTACCTTCTCAAGCTCCCTTCTCTGCCTTCTTGTTTCCTCCTCTCATTTCTCCTCTCTTCTCCCTTTTTCCCCTCTCTTTCCTCTCTCCTTCTCTCCTCTCTTCTTTTTTGTCCTCTCTCCTACTCTTAATTCCCCACCCTTACTTTCTCTACTTTACCCTTTCTTCCTTTCCCTCCTCGTCTCTCCTCTTTCCATTGTTGCCTTTGCTTGATTATTTTCTCTGATGGGTTCTGGGGGTGGCGTTTTAACGATCCAAACTTAATATATATTTTTCCCTTAAAATACATTTCTATTGAACAATAATTCACATAAACATTGAACGAAGACTGAGGAGTTTAATGCCTCCTCCAATTTATAGAATATTAAATACTGCATACTGCTCAGACTTCGGGCAAATTTACATAGCCTTTACCCTATGGCAGTGCTGTCCAAACTTTTTTCAAAGAGGGCCAGATTGGATGAAGTGAACATGGTGGAGGGCCGAACATTTTTCCGAACATTCTTTGAACCATTACAATTAAATGCAAATAAATTATTTTATGCCAAGTTAATTGCAAATGACATACTTTTCATTTCATAACATTAAGATCAACTGACAGTTGAGTTTTCACAATGTATTGAAAATAAATTTAAAAAAAACTTACCTACCTCTTTCTCTCTTTCTCTCTTTCTTCCTCTCTCTCTCTCCATTTCTCTCTCTCTTTCTCTCTTTCTCTCTCTCTCTCTTTTTCTCTTTCTTTCTGTCTCTCTTTCTATTTCTCTCTCTCTCCATTTCTCTCGCTTTCTCTCTTTCTTTCTTTCTCTCTCTCTTTTTCTCTTTCTTTCTGTCTCCCTTTCTCACTCTCTCTCTCTTTATCTCTTCCTCTCTCTCTCTCTCCATTTCTCTCTCTTTCTCTCTTTCTTTCTGTCTCTCTCTTTCTCTTTCTTTCTGTCTCTCTTTCTCTCTCTCTCTCTTTCGCTCTTTCTTTCTTTCCCTTTTTCTCTCTCTTTCTTTCTCTCTCTCTTTTTCTCTCTTTCTGTCTCTCTTTCTGTCTCTTTCTTTCTTTCTCTCTCTCTTTCTTTCTCTTTCTTTCTCTTTCTCTTTCGTTCTTTTTCTCTTTCTCTCTTTCTCTGTGTCACTGTGTGTGTGTGTGTCTGTCTGTCTGTCTCTCACTCACTTAATCAGTCTCTATCTATCTGTCTCTCCCTCCCTCTCTCTGTCTCTCCCTGTCTCTGTGTGTGTCACGCTCTCTGATTCTCTCCCTCCCTCTCTCTGTATGTCTGTCTCTCCCTCTTTCCCCATCTGTCTCCGATTCAATCCGATTCCGATTCATTCTCTATCTGTGTCTCTCTCCGACTCTCTCCCTCCCTCTCTTTCTCTCTGTCTGTCTCTCTGTCTTTCCCTCCCTCCCCTTCTGTCTCTCTCTGTGTCTGTCAGTCACTCCCTCGCCACTCGCAGCGGGCAAGGGAGCAGGCGGGGTGAGCACCCAAGGCTACCGTCATCTTAAGCACCACCGAGGCTATCGCCCGGCAGGGGCGTCAGGCAGGGAAGCCGGTCGCGGCTCCATCGCGGCTCCCTCCGGCAGGCACCACGGCTTACGTTCTGAGGCCGCACGTCCGTCTTCCCTGCCTGACGCCCCTGCTGGGCGACCTTGTGCGGCGGGAGCTGCACGTTCTGGGGCTGTGTGGCTGGGAGGGAGGTGAACGCGCCAAGCAGACGTTCTGGGGCCACGCGTTCACCTCCCTCCCAGCTTCGCAGCCCCAGAACATGCAGCGATGGAGGCGCGACCGGCTTCCCTGCCTGACGCCCCTGCCGGGCGACAGCCTCGGTGGTGCTTAAGATGACGGTAGCCTTGAGTGCTCACCCCGCCTGCTCCCTCGCCCGCTGCAGGAGGAGGCATCCGTAACCTCCGTCTACCTCCCTCCCAGCCACACAGCCCCAGAGACAGAGGGAGGAAGGGAGGGCCACATTTACACCGAGCAGTGAGGGCTGTTGGAGGGCTGTATTAAACCGACCCCCGGGCCGCAAATGGCCCGCGGGCCGGACTTTGGACATGCCTGCCCTATGGGCTATAAAGTGATAAAACAAGAGCCTTATTTGTTTTTGGAGAATATGTACAGTGGGAGCTCCAGTCACAAGTGTAATCCGTTCCAGGACTTCAGTCAGCACCCGATTTGGTTGTGACGGGAAGGAAGACTGACTGTGCATGTGCGTGCACACACAAAAAGGCGTGGAAGGGGAAATCACTGAGAGGGAAAATCGCTGTAGCTGTGTTTGATCACCACCTGAGGATGTGTTTGTGAACAGAGTGAAACATTTAGTGGATTTTTTTGGTTGGCACCCAATTTGGTCATGGTCAGAAGTGTTCGTGACCTGAGGTCCCACTGTACATGTATCAATACGCCTACAACTATCTTGCTCTCTGCTTCATTTTTATTTTATCCAACTCTACTGGGTGTGTGTGTGTGTGAATTCACACACACACACATACTATCAGCCTCTGCTTTTGCTCTGCTTTTGCTGACAAGTGTGTTCTTTCTTGATTTATGATGGAAACAGTCATGACACATACACACATACACACCCCTCAGTCAACTGCCTAACTTAACTGCAGGGAAAAAATGATGCAATAATCTTTTCCCTTGCCCTGAGTCAATGTACAGCCTCCGAAAATTGGGGGAAAGCAAGATTGCATATTAATAGGGTTAATGGACCATCAATCTATGAAACAAATTAATATTTTGTATTGCATCCCCACTAGAGCCAGTTTAGTTTCTGTGCTGTCCTATCTATGGCACTTATCAGTCTTCATCTGTCCCTATTATCATGGCCCTTTAAGGTAAACCAGGTCAGAAAACAGACCAGAAGAAATACCATACGGAAACATATATTTTTTTTCTGCTAATGGATTGTGGCAGTGGCAAAGAAATGAACAGTTGACTAGGGTGCACTACAACTTGGAACTTTTATCTTCAGAGCCTTTTATCTTCTGGGTGTGGTCAAAAAAGTCATATTGGTAGCCACAATGGTGTCATCAAAGCTCCAACTATTTTTGTCTGTGTTTCATTTAAAAAAAACCTGGACAGATCATACCATCACAGCTGCCATCTTGACATTTTATTATATTCTGCATAGAGTGTATGTTCCTGTAATTGAAAGAGCCTTAAGTTATTCTTAGATACTAGTTTTAAAGTAGTATTTCCCTCCTTAGGTTGATATTACAGTGTTCTGCTATAGCTTCAAAATGTACAAACCTGATATAGTTTCTCAGTTTATCTTCAAAACAAGCCATGGTGTGTCATGGATGTGATTGGAGATGTGTTTTGGGGATGTTAAGAGACAAAGTTGCCTTTCCTCCTTGGTCTCTAGCAACCCTCCAACCTAACTGTTTCATTGTGATGTCAATACAAAATTTTGGCATCACTGTAGCCACTTATGGATATCTCTGCTTCATATTGATCATGTCTCTTCACATCCCATACTTATCATCTCCCCTTCCTTATCCTTTTGACAGTTATTTGTCTCTAGATTACCAGAACAGCCTTTACTATTTCACCAGGGGGAAAGGGAGAACATTGTTATAGTAGAATAAGCCAATTATTCCCCTTTTTTATCTAATTCTAAGTAGAAACACTCTATAGAACAGCTGTCAATTTCGAACCGAACCTGGCAGAAGCCATTTTGTTAGTTGTCAATTGCCACACAAAAAGGGTGGGTGGGAAGGAGGCTGGAATTCATTTCCAGATACAACACAGATTTTTCTCATGGGAACCAAGGTCATCTTCACAGGTGTTGGATGAGAATGAAGAGGAGTGTCTAAGGAGCCCGCCAATGAACCTAATTGGACAATGTGACTGGTAACGGTTGGGGAGGGGATCATTTACAATTTTAGCTATATTGAAACAGTGAGAATTATTCAGAGTTGGTTTTACATTTAGTTGGGCCAATATGATGTGCCTAATAAAGAAGTTATTTGAGAGAGATCCAAGTCTTGGAGTTTTGATTTGCTTGGTTGGAACGTTGGCAACAGCATTTATTGATAAATCCTCTTCAAAACCTTTATTTGAAAGTTTATTAAGATATGGTAATATTTCACAGACTTATAAAAAGCTGATGGTATATATTCAGTTAAGATATAACATTTTATTTTGCTTTCCTTACTTTTATGTTAAATGCTAACTCTTACTCTTTATTAGAAACTCCTTTAGACAAGAAAAACTAATATGGTGCTACAATATTTCAAAAGATCTAAAATAAAATTGTAGATACAGTTGTGTGTTTAAGGAATTGGTTTCACTGTGTTTCTTTAATTCTAAAAATATTAGAATATTAGAATATTCATAGTTTTGTCATGAAAGCACCTCATTTTATACAAGGCTGACGATTTGATAGTGCAGTTAACAGAGACAGATAACAAAATGTAATTAAAGCTGGGTCTTGCATCTTTTGCTGATATACAGATTATACTTGGAAGTATATGGAATCCTGAAACTATAATGTGAGAAAATCTGTGGACAAAATATGCCTCCAGACAAACACTTCACAGTGACGGTACCATTGATAAACATTATGAGGAAATAAAATTCTAAATTTAAGATTAGTCAGGAATTTACAAATGCATGTGGACACAATCTTCAGATTATTTTATCATTTTTATCAAAGAATGAATAAATATAACTGAAACATAAATATGTGGATTAAGACAATATAGTTATGATAGCTATTATAATAGCAAAAATAGCTTTATATATTTGTAATTAATCTTCTAGCACAAGAAAATATGAACACATAACTAAGTTTAGAATAAATGAAATTATTGTAAAGGCACTCCATATAAAAAATAATTCCGGATTTACCTGTGGTTATTATACATTAATTCTAGTACTTGCAATTTAATTTGGTTCAGCTTTCAAAAAATGTTTGGTGTGATTAATCAGAAGGTCCCCACTATTTTATTTTTGATTTATCTGTGCAAGTCTGGAATGGTGTCAGTGGAACATTTTTAGATGCAGTTGGCCAACTTGCATTTGCTTGTTGCAGTAATTTAAAAATACTGAGGGGTACCAAACTAGGCTTGAGTGGATATTTTGTCAGTTTCAATTTCTTCCTCCTCCTGGGAAATAATAGAACTAGTACTAAATCAGGTTTAGTTCTCCAGCTGTACAAAACCTAGTTTCTTGCACAATCATGTGCAAGACTGTTTCCTTTCCCCTTAAAACTGCTCTACCATTGTGTACCCTTTCAAAATTAGAATATATTTGGCACTGTTTCATTAAACACTTTTGTAGAAACATTTTTATGATTGGAGGCAATCTCATATGTTTCTTTACTTCACATTTTTTGCACAGATGGAATGTGGGAGGGAGGCCAGACAAACCAACCTACTGAAGTTGAGGCAGAGTCTGCAAATAGCATAATTGCACAATACAGGTAAGTCCTCAAGTTACGAATGTAATGGTGCCTGACCATTCCATTCAGAACCTGAGGATTCGTGGGAGTGAATCTCGTACCTTGAACAGGCTCACTTCCTCCTTTCGCCCACACATTCTCTAATCAAATGCGAGGCTTGATAAGTGCACAAGAGGTATTTCAAGGTTGGGAAGACCAACTCTGATAATCTGTTAAAGGTGGGGAAGGCCATGTTGGGGGGGGGGCACTACCGATGAAACAGGCCACCTGCCTAAGACCACCCAAGGCCTCTCTGACCCATTGAAATACCTCATGCTGCCCACAATTGCTTCCCCAACCTGCCTCTCAGCCACGTGCACCCCTCCAACTCCCCATTTGGGCTTCTGCAAGCCTTGCCTGCCATGTTGCTGGCTGAAAGGGAGCTCCTGAGGAGTAAATCCAGCCTTCCGAGGCTCCATTCGGCCCTCCTCGAGCCTCCCCTGGCCCATTGCAATGGAGCCTCCGAGAGCTGGATGCAGCCCTCCGAGGCTCCATTTGGCCCTCTGCAGGCCTCCCCAGCGCCCAGAAGCTCCATTTCGGCCTGTATCAGGCCAGGGGAGGCCCGCGGAAGGCTGAACGGGGCTTCTGAGGCGTGGATACATCCCTCAGAAGCTCCATTTCTGCAAGCAATGTGCAAGACAAATATTGCAGAGCCTCTGCAGTTGTTCATAAGGGTGATCAACTGCCATGGTGCTGCAAGATTTTTAGTTTTGGGCCTTGTTCGGAAACGCTAGGGGGCACTGATCACGTAACTTCCAACATTCACTAAGTTTTTGAGTTTAGAATAGAATAGAATAAATCTTTATTACGGTCAAAGACCAGCAATACACGTTACATTTAACCATATTAAAAAGTACTAACTTTGAGATATAATTTTAAAAATGTCAGCATTATAAGTGGAAAGTAGCATACATGTTCTCACTTTGTTCAGGTCATTTGCTGGTTTACCCAGGTGCAAAAGCGTTAAGTATGTATGTAAAAACCAAAAATCTTTGTATCCTTAATGGGTCCCCTTGGGGTGACTATCCAGCAGAATACACTTATCGGGGAGCAGGAAGAAAATCCATGGTAGATTACTGGATAATATCTTATGAACTTCTGAATTTCTTACCGAAGATGGAGATAGATTCATGATTGGAAAGTGATCATAATTCATTACTCCTTACCCTCACACTGCACCAATCTCTAAGGGCAAGCTCAGCCTACCTCCCCAGTTTAGAGAAGCAAAATAATCAGGTCAAAATTACATGGAATGAGAAAAACGCCAACAAAGTGGCCAAATGGATGATAGCCCCTGAAACAATAGAGCTTCACACTTCTCTACTAAGGGACAAGTGTGGAGGACCTTATTTAGAGACTTTTGAAACCTTAATTTTAAATTTGAACTCAGTGCTCAGGAACAGATCACCAACTCAGCCCATAAGGATGGTTTCAAAGACTAAAAAATGATTCGATAGAGACTGCGTGCAATTAAAAAGGACATATAATATGAAGTACAGGAAAAGTAAAAAGGCCCCTTCTGAGGGTCACACTCACTACTTAAAGCAACTGAAAGCACAATACAAGAACCTTCTACAAGAAAAGAAAAGTGCGGCTCTGAAGGAGTCTTGGCACAGACTAATTATGGCAGTCAGGACAAAAAATACATCCCTTTTTTGGTACATCACCAGGGGACTGGGGAAACCTCCCCTACCCCCAACAAATCAGGTTCCGATTCATGCTTGGGAAGAATATTTTAGGGAGATTTACACAGATCCCGATGTGGTAACCAACATTCACTAAGGGAATGCTCATAACCCAGGGATTACCTGTATTGTCAAAACCCATTTATACTACAATGCTATAGTTAATGGGTGTTTCCCTACTACTTGGTAATCTGCTAAGGAAGATAGTAACAAAGGCAGGGACGGTAGTGGCTGGTGACCCAAAAATCAGAACTACATGATTCTGCATGGAGTTGCAACAGAAGCAGAGAAGAGGGAGTGATGTCATCCATCCATTTTATGCTATCATTCTTTTGCATTCACAGATAAAGGGATACATTTTTCTTATCAATGAGAATAAAATAAAATATAGTAAGACAGACAGAATTTTATTTCAGTCATTGACCAATAAAAGTACAGTCAATAAAATGAACAAACCAAAATGTTCATTTTAGGGATACCTCTGTAGTTACGTTTTTCCCAGCTCAAAATGGAAATACATTTTGTTCCTTTAGTTTTAATAACTGCAGATAGAAATCAAAAGGCCACAAAAGTTGCTCAGAGGTAATGGACTGGTGGTAGGATTGTGGACTGCTCACCCTTACTGAAACTCACCCTATAAAATAGAACAAAAGTATACTTGAGATATTTTCATTAATTGAATTGCAATAGAGATTTAAAACCCCAGACAGATGCAAGGTAATTTATTTTCCAGTGTCTTTCAAAGTATTAATACTCGATAATTGAGGATTCAATTTCTCTCAGAGACCTATCAAAATACCACCAAGGAAAACAAAATCTACATCGAATATTGTCTTAATCAGATTCTTCCCTACAGATTTAGAGAGAGATAACCTTATTTCCCTTACAGTGAAATTTTAGGGGTTTTTGAGATTGATATAATAGATGTAATTAGATGTTATTTTCAGCCCTTAACAGGATGGAAAAGCCTTTCCTGCATTATTATTATGGTTTTGTGTGAATTACAGTAACACATTTTGGAGAAGTAGCATTACTTTCACATACCATCTTTGCAATAGGACTGTCAATATGCAGAGTTTCCTATTTATTGTTAGTTGAATTGCTATGTTATTACTTCTAGATTGCTATGATTTTCATGTTATATTATTTAACTAAAAAGTGATCAGCATAATCAACTGATGCTATCCAGCCTGTTATGTGCATCCTGAGACTTAGAGTGACTTTTCTTGAAAGAATATCATATCCCAGAAGAGAAGAGTGACTTTCCTTGGAAGAAAATCACTACACGTATATGACATTTCTCTAATGTTTATACAGTAGAAGTATACATATTCATGTATTTATAATGCAGATAGTGTCTTTCCAGTCAGTTTGTATTACTTGCCTGCATTAGTCATTTCTTTCATGTCCTTTGACTTCCAACAGCATCTTAGATTTGTTTCAATATGACATGCATATCCATACATATATCTAAACACAGCACATTTTACAGGCCTAACTCAAAATAACAGCCTCCCACACAGAGCAGATGTGGAGGCAGATAATTTGTTGACATTCAGTGGAACTTCATCTGACAGATCCTGATTTTTTTTTTTCAAAATAGAAAAGGATATTTAGAAAAAGGAATAGGCTCTTTTTCCAGATGTAAGTTCTATTAATAAAACATAGTATATATTTATTCATCTGAGAGAAAAAAACGCCACTGGGTTCTTTCCAGGAGACTGCTAGCTAAGCCCTGCCTAGGTTTAAAAACGGAAAAAAGTGAAATCCAGGGTGTGACTTCTGAGAAACCAACTTCAAGGACTAGGGTAGAATTTACTCCCAAGTAAGCCTTACGTCTTCAAACTTAGCAACTTTAACGGTGATGGGTCTCATAACTGGAGGGGATGAATCAGCATACAGGGAAGAAGTCCAGAAGGTATTTGCATAGTGCTCAAGAAACAACTTACATCAAAATACTAGCAAGACAAAGGAGATGGTGCTAGATTTCCGGAGAGGAACCTGCCCCACTGTATATTGAGGGGGGCTGTGTGAAGAGGGTTTCCTCTTTTAAATTCTTAGGAGTGCTTATTAGCCAAGATCTCACCTGGAAAAACAACACATGCAAAAAACTGCGCTACTTGGCCAGTGGCGTAGCGTGGGTTGTCAGCACCCGGGGCAAGGCAAGTAATTTGCGCCCCCTAACCCCTGGATTTTAGCACTCGAGTCTCTTCCACTCCATCGCCCGCCGCAGGGCCCCCGCCCGCCGCCGCCCCCTCCTCGGCAGCGGCTGTGGCACCCGGCGGCGAGGCAACCCCTTCGCTCATCCTCCTCGGTGCCTTTCTAGCCCTCCCCCGGGGGAAGCAGCGGCATCGAGGACGGGGAGGGCGCAGCATGCGGAGCGGCGGGGAAGCGAGAAACGGGAAGGGGGGAGAGGAGGGGTGCAGGAAGATCCGACGGCAGCGGGGTAGGGGAGGCAGCCGCAGCCGGCAGGTACTCGAAAGAGCTGGCCTCCCTTCGATCCGGAGAGCGGGACGCCTCTCCCGCCCTGTCAGCTACATCTCCGCGCATTCACAAGACCGCTGCTGAATCAGCTGGAACGCGCGAGCTCTCCCCACCTTCCGCCCGCCGAGCTCTCTTCCTTTTCCCTGCGATTTCCCGCCCCCTCCCGGTTTCCTGGATTCCGGATCCCCCCTCCCCCGCCCGAGAAATAATACTAATAAAAATATGAAAAATCCCCTAAGATCCTTTCCCCAAGGAAGAAGACGGGGCGACGGGGAGAAAACGCCTCCTCTTGCAGCCGCTCTTGCTTCGGGCGACGCTTCTCCGGTCCCTGCGGCGGTGGCCACATTCCCCGGCTGCCGCTGTTCCTGCCTTACTCGATCCCCTTTCCCGAAGCGACGGGGAGCTGCGAGTGCGAGCGCGCCCCCCCAGATGTTGCGCCCGGTGCGGCCCGCACCTCCTGCACCCCCCACGCTACGCCACTGTACTTGGCACATCTTACATCCTACGAAGATACTTGGTTGATACCTAGGATGCTGGTAGCAAACTGTCAACAATTAGCACCAGTCAATAGTATTTGTAATATGCATTTTTAAATGTTCAGTTGGCTGAGTTTCATGTTTTATGAATAATAATAATAATAATAATAATAATAATAACAACAACAACAACAACAACAACAATAATAATTGCAGCTTCCTGCAATAACACCAGCGGAACTGCAAAAAACATGAATAAATGATTATTATCTTTATGAATAAAGATAATAATAATAATAATAGTAGTAGTAGTAGTAGTAGTAGTTATTGTTATTGTTATTGTTATTGTTATTGTTATTATTATTATTATTATTATTATTATTATTATTATTATTATTATTATTATTATTATTATTATTATTATTATTATTATTATTAACTTGTGGACTTCAACTCCCAGAATTCTTCAGCCGGCAGAGCTGGCTAGAAAATCCTGGGAGTTGAAGTCCACAAGTCCTAAAGTTTCAGATCCTTAAACGGAGGAGGGTGTCTGTGGTAAACTGAAAGCAACCGTTCCCCACAGTTTTTTGCAAGACTTAGTCAGGCCACCCTCGTCCCTCAGGAGGACCATTATCGTGCGTGCGCGCGCCCACTTTTCCGCCAGGGCGCCGTTGCCGCGGCCATGAGGAGCCTCTGGTGGTGGTGCTGCTGTTTTGGTCCGGCGGGGCTGCTGACTCTCCTCCTCGGGGAAGCGAAAAGTAAATATGCGCCTGTACCCCACATCACCAACCGCACCTTTATCAAGCAATACGTCGACATCCACAACAAGTTCCGCAGCGAAGTCAAGCCCTCTGCCTCCAACATGCTCTACATGGTGAGCGGTTCGAAGGGCTGTCGGCGAGCGGGCGGTAGGGGCCCCGAGGGCGTCAGAAGGGGGAGCCGTGAGGAAAAGGGGAAGCCTCAGCTATGCCTGTTAGCGTGCCGCCCCTTAGGGGACACCCAAAGACAAGGGGTCCCCAAATTTGGCAACTTGAAGACTGGTGGACTTCAACTCCCAGAATTCTCCAGCCGGCAGAGCCGGCTGGAGAATTCTGGGAGTTGAAGTCCACCAGTCTTCAAGTTGTCGAGTTTGAAGACCTGTCTAAAGAAAAGTTTGCCCACCGAGGGTGCTGCTTCCTGGGGCCGAAAGTCATTCGGATTTGTGCCTGCAAATAGTGACGAATGTTTGTTGGACCGTCGAGTTTAACGAGGGGCAGAACAGGGGCCTCAGGAAAATAAGAAACAGCCCTCGTTTCCCTGAGCTGTTTTCAGTAGGGATTTTCCTGACTACTTGCAACCAGGGCAGAGGTCGGCAACCTTAAACATTCAAAGAGCCATTTGGATCTGTTTCCCATAGAAAAGAAAACACAGAGAGTCTAAAAGCTCAATAAATTGCATTCTGGCGGGTGTCACACATTGGTGGTTTTGACACATATTTTGAGTGACAGGGAGAGGGATGAAAGAATCACATGCGGCTCCAGAGTCGTGGGTTGCTGTCCCCTGACCTAGTGCCTATTACCAGTATCAGGAGTATCAGGAGTTTACTTTTTTCACAAGCAAGTGGATAGATGCATCCTTTTCACAAGAATATTTTTTATTGCTTGGTTTAATTGATTTATGTATATTTTTACTCTATTTTGGGGTATTGTACGTGTTGAATTACATGTAAGCTGCAATTGTACTCCATGCAATTTATACAGTAAAAGAGTATATAAATTCAACAAATAAATACAAGGAAATGAATGCATGTATTTAAGAAAACAAAATGGAAACCATTGCACACAAGGTTTTCATTAGGTAACAATAAGCATCTGATTGTGAATGCTATCCCTGAGCCACATCCAGAAGTTAAAAGTTAAGATCAAAATCATGTAAAAAACTATTTAATTTGTAAAATATTAAGTTGTTAAAAGCATATCTAAGCATCAAAGCAAACAAGCTGTTGGAAGTTTGAGATCTTCCCCAATTCTCTTAGAATGTTAACTTTCAAATGAGCATTGGATTCTGGCTGCTGAACTCCCATCAGCAGTCTCAGCCTGCTGAAAAGATGGGCCTGAAAAGATTGGTGATTGTCATTTAATAAATCAGAAGGCAAGCAAGGAATTAGGTTATAAATTCTGCACTGGGAGGAGTAGATTATTCTATCTCATGCTGCAGCAACATTTACTTTGCTGATTCTAGTTATTTATAGCTCCCTTCTCTTCATTTTAGGGCATATTATTTCTGCCCATTGTGGAGACATTTTAAAGTTGAAAGATAACCTATGATAGGAAATCTGTCAGTTCACAGATAGATTCCAGAACTGACCATAAAGTACAAAAATAATGCTGGTAGTTAGTTGTATGCAACCCACACTGAAGTTTGCCACTACTGCCATAGAGGAAGGCAGATATACTCTGTTCTCTATCCTGTATAATTACTACTGTTCTTTCTGCTAATCCATACATCTACTGGTAACATTGAAATTCATTAAAAAAAAACGCTATGGGTCTGAAATATACAACCTATGGCAAAATGAAAGGATGTGATCTAAGTAAAAGCAGAAGTAATTTCTAACATAGCAATAACTTCTTAGAGAAGAGGAATTATGATGATCTTATCCTGGTTCTGGTAGCTTTTGTTCTCTATTCCTTTCAAAATGGGAATTGCTAACATGTGCCACATACAATAACTCTGGATTTATAGACAGTACTGGGTAGTGATAGTTCATGATGTTTTTTCTTCATATCTGGTAAGCAGAAAGATTTTTTACCTGAACATCTTATGCTAGTTCATATTCATATTATGATCCACCAAAATAATTGATAATTTATTTTGAAACCATATTGCTTTGAAGTACACTTGAATGTTTTAATGTACTTACATTAATATCTTTAGATATATAAAGCGAAGCTTGGTGGAAGCAGAGGTGCAGAAGATCTACACATATTAAGTAAAGTTTGTGTTAAATTCTGGTTTACTGACAGGTAGGGTAAGAATAGAAAGTTGAAAAGAATATCTTGGGAAGAGATAATAGCTGTCATTTACAGAATCAATCCACATTGCAAGTTTGTCGCACAACCATCCTATTAAATCTTCATTGGATACTATTCTGCTTCAATATGTAATCAGTATCTACACATGTGATTCAAAGCATATATATAATGTTCTCTTGCACAAATATTAACATTATAAATGTTATTTTTGTAATATTTATAGTTTTAAAGATACAAAATCAACTTTTTATATAGACATTACAAATAAGTAAGAATCATCTCAGAAAGTGTTTTAAATGTTATATATTCTGCAAAATTCTAGAATTTAATAAAATAATTTTCTTTATATGAACTAATGCCTGGAAATTCCTATCAGTATTTGGATGGAGTCAGTTTGATATCTGTGCTTTTACTAAGAGAGATAAGTATGATCAACAGCTTAACTGATAATTTTATCTTTTGCAGACATTTGATTTAGCTTTAGCTAGAATTGCTAGAGCATGGGCAAATAAATGTATTTGGAAACATAATCCTAATCAAAGGTACCATCCTGATCGTAAATTTAAGCCAACCGGAGAAAATATGTGGTTGGGAAGTGCAACCAGAAATCCAGTTAATGTCGAGGGTCCAATTAAAGCATTTCATAGTGAAGTAAAGTACTATACTTTCTCTACCCATCATTGCAGCCATGTATGTGGACATTATACCCAGGTAAGATGTACTTTTGTGTTTATATAGTCTACTGTGACTGTCAATTATGAATACTGACTACAGTTGCTTAGTAGGTGAAGTTATTGTATAAGATTGCTTATTTACAAACATACAGAATGGTAAAAGGCAACTGAAAAATTCAAAAAAAAAATTAATTTCATCTCTAAATATCTGTTCACTTGTTTGCTTGGTTTTATGTTACCCAACTCCAGATGTCTCTGCTAAATATAATACCTCCAATATAAAAACAATATTAAGAGAGAAACAATAGTACTAGACCAGGGGTCCCCAACCCCCGCGGTGCCGGTCCGCGGCTTCATAAGAACCGGGCCGCAGGGCCGGAGAGGAGGAGGAGGGAGCAGCCCCCTGGGCAGAGGATGGCCAAGAGCGCCTCCAACAGCTCCTTCCGACGGCGCACTTTCTGGGGCTTACCAGAGGGGCCAGCATGTCAGTGAGAAGGTTACGGCTGCCTCATCCCGGGCGGGCGGGCGGAGGACCCGAACTGCGGCTACCTTAAGCACCATCCCGGCGCACACGCCCACCTCTCTTCCAGCCGCGTGTGGCGCCCGGATGGCGTCGGCGACACTTAAGGTAGCAGCAGCTCGGGTCCTCCGTCTGCTCGCTCGCCCGTTGCGGGATAACCTCCCCTCTGCTGCTTGGGGGGGGGGGGGAGGGAGGGAGAGAATGACAGACACACAGAGCGACAGACTTAGAGAGGCAGAAATAGAGAGGGGGGGGAGAGAGGTAATCACACACACACACACAGAGTGACAGGTGGGTGGAGGGAGGAGAGCGACAGATAGAGAGAGAGAGAGAAACAGAGAAAGAGAAAGAAAGAAAAATAGAAAAAGATGAATGGTGGGAGGAGGGAGTGAAGAAGGGGGAGCGAGGAGGAAGGGAGGGGTGAAAGAAGGAAGGAAGGAAGGAAGGAAGGAAGGAAGGAAGGAAGGAAAGGGATGGAGGGAAGGAAGGGAGGAAGGAAAGGAAGGAAGGAAGGAAGGAAGGAAGGAAGGAAAGGGATGGAGGGTAGGAAGGAAGGAAAGGGATGGAGGGTAGGAGGGAAGGAAGGAAGGAAGGAAGGAAAGGGATGGAGGGTAGGAGGGAGGGATGGAAGGAAGGAAGGAAAGGGATGGAGGGTAGGAGGGAGGAAAGGAAGGAAGGAGGGTAGGAGGGAGGGAGGAAGGAGGAGGGAGGCAATGGAAGGAAGGAAGGAAAGGAAAGGAAATAATCTATTTTCCTATTTCCTTCCACCTCAAGCTACCTTTTTGGTTAACCAGGTTAAAGATCTATTTTTCTCCCAGTGGTCATTTCAAAGGAATCACATCCTCTGAGTCATTTCCTCGATTCAAACCAGCATCCCAAAGAGTCATGGGCTGCCTTTATATATAACGAGTGCCCATAAATCAATTTTTACCATCTTCAGAAGACCAAAGACCAGCCAGAAATGGAAGAACCTCCCATAGCCTAACCTCCCATGGGGACTTTTAGGTAGTTTTTAAATTGGGTTTTTAAAATTTGGTTTTAGCGCAGGATAAGTTTATTTAATAGTCTTTTAAATTATATTTATTGTATTCTGTATGTTTTTAAATTTCCTGTGCGCCGCCCTGGGTCCTCTGTGGAGAAGGGCGGGATATAAATTTAAATAAATAAATAATAAATAAATAAATAAATAAATAAATAAATAAATAAATAAATGAGAGAGAGAGAGAGAGAGAGAGAGAGAGAGAGAGAGAGAGAGAGAGAAAGAAAGAAAGAAAGAAAGAAAGAAAGAAAGAAAGAAAGAAAGAAAGAAAGAAAGAAAGAAAGAAAGAAAGAAAGAAAGAAGAAAGAAAGAAAGAAAGAAAGAAAGAAAGAAAGAAAGAAAGAAAGAAAGAAAGAAAGAAAGAAAGAAAGAAAGAACGAACTTATGACCACAATTGAGCCCAAAATTTTGGTTGCTAAGCATTGAGTTTCACCACATTTTCCAAGTTGCCCACGCCCACCGGGTTATGACAACTGAGCCACTCCCATAAAACAGGCCACACCTTTTGGCTCTCAAAAGAAATTTCAGTAGTGGTACTGTTGATATTTGGCTCTATTGACTAATAGGTTTGCCCACCACTGCCCTAGAGGGCCAAGTGAGCCGACTCCCCCCGCCCCCGCGTGCGCTTGCGCCCCCTGTTCCCCCTCCCCTCCTCCTCCTCTAGGCCAGCCGGTCCGCCGAATTTTCTTTAAAATGAAACCGGTCACTGGTGCAAAAAAGGTTGGGGATCCCTGTACTAGACTTTAACAAAGAAAAAAAATGAGCAAAATGGTAAACCACCTAATGAGGTCTGTATGGCTGTTTGGAACGCCAACAAGGTGGGAATCATCCAGATCTCAGCAGGTACCTCATTTCATAAGCACTCTGTTGGTGCGGCAACAGAGACGGGTGCGTCCTGGGATCAGGTAGATGACATTGTTTAATCGAAGGACCCCAGAGTGCATCAACAGTATTAGTTCTAATTGTCAAGAGAAGATATGCAGTCCCTCAAATAACCAATTCCTATACCATGTAGCACTTCATAGATGATAACCAGTATTTTGAAATAAATTGGCATCCAGTGCAAGTTATGGAGCAGGGGTGTCACATAGTCATGTGGCATGTGAATAACGGTTCACACTGTTGTAGTTATGGACCTGTTGAAGATTTCAAGTTGCTTTTGAGACAGTCCATATAAAGTGTTGAAATAGTCAAGACATGAGTGGCTACTGAAGGGCTTCCCAATTGAGGAAAGGCCTTTATGCCTTTATGTCCTGGGACAGTATATCAAAAAGTCTCAGTCAGCAACTATAATTGCTTATTGTCAAGTAAACCAGACTGAGAATCCACTCACAGGAAGCTACAACTCCTTTTATTGAGATTGGCTATAATAATAGAATCTTGGAAGTCTGGTTGTGCTATGTCTATTTTAACCATTTGTGCATACATTACATTGTTTTGGATTTAAGCCATGTCTTTCTCCTCATGGCCTTGGCTAACAGATCTGGCCTTATCTTTGTCAAAGTCATTGCTTTTCATTACCATCAGCATACGGATAATACTAAACCCCAAATTGATGTAGGACATCACATAGTGGGTTCTTGTTGATGTTGAATAGAAATAATAGAAAGAGTGAGAAAGTTGAACATTGTGCTACCCTACAGAGTAGGGGCCTCGAGAATGACTTTTCTCCCCAAACAACATAAACTAAAATTGTCCCTGAAGGAAACAAGAGAACAACTGTAAAATAAACTGCCACTCCCTTTGCAATTTCTGGAGCCAGTCCAGGATATCATGGTTGATGGTATCAAAAGCTTCTGAGAAATCAAGGAGCAGAAGAATGGATGCATCACTCCCATTGCAGGGTTTCCAGTAGTCTCCAACAAGGACAATCAAGGCAGTCTTTGTATCAAATCCTGGCCTGAAACCCAACTCAAATGGATCAAAATAATCTACTTTCTCTAGAGTTCTGGAGTTACTAGACTGCAGCTACAGTCTGACCAAAAGGGAAAGTTGGAAATAAATTGGTTTTGATTCTGGCAGGCATATCACTATGTGCCAACTCTCCCACAAACAGCCAGGCATCATAGCATGGACCCAATTACAAATCATGTCCTTGGTTGCTTTGACAATGTGGAAGGGCCCCAAATGCAGCATATGGGTGTCTAAACTAAAAGCACAAAGAATCCTGTCCAAATCTTCAGGAGTCAACAGTTCAAACCCATCCCAAGTCACCTAAGACTAAGCCCCTTTCAGATAAATAGTGAGGTTTCTCTGTCCTTTATCCACAAAGTAATCCCTAACAGGGCTCTTCGTCATATTTGACCATACTCTTCTGATCCTTCATCTGGATCCCCTCAGTAAACTAAGATGTGCTCTAGGATCAACAAACAGGGTGGAGCTGAATAGGGACGATGCAGTCCAAGGACAGCCACTCATTGTAGGCAGCAGCCAAGACCTCAGCTGGAAGCTTCCTACATCCTTGGAAAACCCTCAAACCTTTGGAACCCCATAGTGTTCATCAATTGCTTGGAACAGCCTGATTGAATCGGTCCTGTCTCCCTGTAGTAAAAGTGGTACCAAGAAGACAAGAAAGTAAACAAAGTGATCTGTCTATGGCAATGCATTAGTGTGAATGTCCTTTGCTACCACATCAGTTACAAGTTTTGCAGGACAACAATTTTTTTTAAAAACAGACCTAAAATGCAACCTCTGGTATGTGTTGGGCCATCAGAAACAAATCCATGGCACTATTCTGAACTCTAGACGACTAGGTGGCAGATTAAAATCCCATATACTCTTGTCACCAGGCCCAGGAATGGAACTCAACTGGCCAGGCAAGGATACTGTGGAGCAAGAATGGTGCTATAGCAGCAACCTTCCTAACTGCTCTCTAAAGCTCAACTCCAGAGATCCTCACATCTGGTTATCTGCAGAGTCTCTTAAGAGCCTTCAAGAACTCACAGATAAGGCGTGGGGTGGGGGGTGTATACCTAGGCCAATTCAAGTGAAATATAACCAGATTGCAATATTTTGATGTTAACACTTAAAAGAAGGACTGTTTTGTTTCAAAGTACAGGTAATCCTCGACTTAAAACAATTCATTTAGTGACTGTTAAAAGTTACGGCACTAAAAAGAGTGACTTATGACTGTTTTTCACACTTATGACCATTGCAACGTCCTCATAGTCACATGATAAAATTCAGGTACTTGACAACTGACTCATATTTATGACAGTTACAGAATGCCAGGGTCATATGATCCACTTTTGTGACCTTCTAGCAAAGTCAATGGGAAAGCCAGGTTCACTTAATAATGTCACTAATTTAACAACTACAATGATTCACTTAACTGTGGCAAGAAAGGTCGTAAAATGGGCAAAACTCACCTTACAAATGCCTCACTTAGCAACATACATTTTGGGCTCAATTGTGGTTATAAATTGAGGATTATCTATTATTAGGCAAATCTTAATGTAATTAACTCCCTCTTTGATGGATATGGGTGATTTACGAATGTGAAAAATAAATAAATATTCATCAGTCAAATGCAGATGAAAATAGAAAGAAATTGGAGAGAAACTTAAATTATTCAAAGTAGATGTTCTTCCTTTTTCAGGTAGTTTGGGCTGCTACACACAAAGTTGGCTGCGCTGTTGTTTACTGCCGTTATATGGGTGGAAAGGAAAAAAATAATAACATTTTAGTGTGCAATTATGCTCCAGCGTAAGTTAATACATACTAAAGAAATCTGAAATTGTGTTCATACATTTACATATATAATCGAACAATTTTCAGTTAGTTTGCTTTCTGTAGCAACTTTAAAAGTTTGACATATTTTTACTAACTTTATTTAAAAAATCAGCTGGTGAGTTATAAGGAGACTACATAGAACATTTTTAAACTGGAAGAACATAACTAGAAATATATTTAGTTCCTAGACAATCCATGAAAAAATGGGGGGAGGAAACAGTTGGAGCTACTTCCTGCTTCCTTCCTTCTTCCCAGGCCTGTCATGCCCCCAAACCGGTTCCTCGGATGGCGCCATCTTATTTTTCAGTTCTGCGCATGCACACAACCATTTTAATTGCACTGTGCAGGCACGTGCATCAAGCATGCACACAAGCAAACCAGCAGAATGCTTGCCAGAACCAACCCCTGGTCCAGTCATGTGATAACACAAAATTTTCTATGTAGTCTCCTTATAACTCAATTCTTTAAACAAAATATGGTCTTTTCTGGGGAAGAAAGGCAACTACATAATCACAGGAAAAGCTGCATCACACGAAAAGCTGCATTTTCTTCCTGGGATTAGAGGGATAAGAAATTCAGCTGCCTTAAAGAATTGCAGACAGATGCAGCATTCCTTTCTCTGCTCTCCAAACTATAGATATTTTTTTGTATTTGAATCCAAAATGCAGTGGTACAGTACAAGGGGACAAGTAAGAATACACAATTCTTTAAGGTTCTTCCGCCAGAACCTTAAAACTTATTTTTTCCAACAAGTTCCTAACTTACATTACCCAGCCCACAGTCTGCAGTTAAATTGTTTTAAATTGGTTTTAGGGATTGTTTTAATGTATTTAAATTTTTAGCACAGGGATATTAATTTAATTTGGTTTTATATTTTGTATATTGTTGTTTATATATGTTTTTTAAATTGCCTGTGCACCGCCCCGAGTCCCTTTTTGGGAAAAGGTGCGGTATATAAATCAAATAAACTAAACTAAACTAAACAATCATAAAATGCTATTTGAAACAGGTGCTTTGTAATCTTATCTGTGGTAAGTCTTCCCAGCCACTGTTTTCCAAAAGCATTTACAACAATAAATATCCATCAGAATCCAGATATAGGATTCTAACATTAGGTGATATTTATGGCTGCTTATTTTATTTCTACTACTAGTAAAGAAGTGAGAGATCATCATTTTTATAATTATTCCTGAAGTGGAAGAAACAAGTATATAAAAGGCTTCAAATTTAATTAAATATATCATTAAATTAAGCCAAAGTCAAAGACACAATTCTAGTAAATTAGAATTTGCTCACAGAAATTCTCTAACCCATGACATGTCCAGCAAGGGATAGGAAAGCTCTTTTGCCACCTAAGACTATAAGCATAAAGGTGAAAAATGATATATGCAGTTTTATCTTCATTATAGATGTTAAAAGGGTTTTGTGGCTCCCTGTGTTTTCTGTGGGAAAGGGGTTCAAATGGCTCTTTCAGTGTTTAAGGTTGCAGACCCCTGCTCAAGAACTCTCTACTCAGGAAACGTTTTGCTTGATTTTTTAAAATGTACATTATACGTAGTCCTTGACTTACAACAGTTCCTTTAGTGATTGTTCAAAGTTACCATGGCACTGAAAAAAGTGGCTAATGTCCATTTTTCATTGTTACAACCTTAGCAGTAGCATCATGATAATCTGATTAAAATTGTGATCCTTGGCAACTGGTCCATACATATGACTGTTGCTGTGTCCCAAGGTCATGTGATCACCTTTTGCGACCTGACAAGCAAAGTCAATGGGAAAGCCAGATTCACTTAACAACCAGATTGCTAACTTACCTACTGCAGGGATTCACTTAATAACTGTGGCAAGAAAAATGGTAAAATGGGGTAAAACCTAACAGCAGATTTATTTATTTGTTTATTTGATTTATATCCCGCCCTTCTCCAAAAGGACCTAGGGCGGCGCACAGGAATTTAAAATACATACAAAATAATACAAAAAATTTAAAAAACCTATTAAATATCAGTCCTGCGCTAAAACCAATTGAAATCCATTGTGGTCGAGGACTACCTGTAAAGGGACTTGATTCCAAATTTAGGGTATGTGTTGGCCCTATAGCATCAAGGCACAATGTCTATGGACCTTCTCAGTCATCCAGGTCATGATTATCCCAAAGGTGCTTTTTCAAGAGGCAACTGGACTTTCTTGTTTTTCTTTGAAGACATTTCACTCCTGATCCCAGAGGCTTCTTCAGCTCTGACTGAAAGGACTGTTGTAGACTGGATATAGATGATGTTGTATTCCTTCTCCTTTGCTGACAGAGGGCTGTCAGTTTTGACACAGATGGCCTCTTTGATCCCTCTTTCAAACAGTAATCCTCTTTGTCCAAAATATTGACTTTGTTGTCTTCAAAGAGTGGCTTTTGTCTTTTCAATGCAGACGGACTGCTGAACCAGGATAACAGTCTTTTCAGCAGTTTCAAGAAGCCCCCCCGCCCCCCACCATTTGCACTACTTAGGTGAACCCGAGAACACCGATAAACCTCCAATGATCAGCTATCTGCAAGGCATATAAATCCTCGGTCAGAACTGAGGAATCTTCTTGGATGAGAAATGAAACATCTTCAAAGAAAAACAGGAAAGTCCAGTTGCCTCCTGAAAAAGCACTTTTGGGATATCTGGGCACAAGTTCATCTGTTATACTAAAGAACATTAAACATGGAGTCACTAAATTGTTATTTTTTTAAAAAAATCAGATTTTCAAGAATAATAAAATTTTAGCAGTACCACAAAAGATAATTGAAATTCTGTAAGATGTACTGTGACTCAAAACCTCCTCAAGATTTTGCCCTTTTTGACATTTTGACTTGGGAGCTTCAGGGAAGGTCACTAACATTTTCAGCTAAATTTTCAGTTTATTTTTGTCTACTTAATAATATTTGATATGATTAAGAATATATACATCCACTGTTTTTAGGGGCAATTACCGTGGAGTACATCCTTATAAAGAAGGGAGGCCATGCAGTAACTGTCCACAAGGAGACACTTGTAAAGACAATCTCTGTAGTGAGTACAATCTGAATAAAACATTGCATTATAATCAATTTGATAGCTCTGCTTGTATTTTAAAGACTGATTAATGTGGCATCACTGCTACTAATTAATGTATTTATTTGTTTAAGAAATGAAAAGAAAATACTCTAAAAGCTTTAACTTGCTTGTCTGAACCTTGTTTGTTTTTGAAAACAGGAAATCCTGAACGTGAGAAAGAAAACAACTTACGTATGTATTACAATTGCCTTTTATATTTTAAATTTACTTTGAAAAGAGGATCATTACACTCCCTCTCTTTTTTTATCCTAGGTTATTCACGATGGTATCCACCATTTGAAAGGCGGATTATATGTGATCCATCTTGCATTGCTGTTGCCATTTTAAGGCCATTATTAATGTTTCTGGCATTTGCTGCTGTTTATTGCTTACAAATCTATTATCCAGGTTTACGTTTTTCTAAATAATCTTCAGTATTTTGTATGCATAAAACTTTCTTTGACTACTTTGGTTAATTATAAGATTATATTTATATGAATTGTAACATTATTCACCTGTTTTATTTGTTAAAAATTTATTTGGTTCAATTCACTGTTTTTATGGAACTTTGTCAAATTGTTAATGCTTTTTTATTCTCATGATACAAATATAAAACAAAATATATTTAATATGTTCCATGTTTTTTAAACATGTATATTAAAACAAAGGGTTGTGATTAATAAATGTTAATATGATAAACTGCACATATTCTCTGTATATGTTAAATTCCCTTAACTCAAGTATGTATGATTAGAGCATCAGTCATGCTCAGAAGGCACTTATATATGATTATTGAATAGGACACAATTGTATGGCTGATGGTTGCTCAGGCAGTGCATTTAGATTTAGTAAAGCACAAGGTCAGGATCCAGTAATTTAGCAATAGGAATAACAATAAGCCTTATATACAGCCTCTTAGTGCTTTGCAGCACTCCCTAAGCAGTTTACAGAGTCAACATATTGCTCCCAACAGTCTGGGTGTCAGCCTCCGCTTTACTGCATGCTTCGGCTACCATGGAAACGGGGAGGGTGAGGGGGTGTTCATTATGTGTGCTGGAGGAAGATGGAGCCAGGGGGTGATATCGCTAGGCCCAACGGTATCACATTCCATTCTGATGACCGCCCTGGACGTGCTGCCCATCTGACATCGTGGATGATATTGCATTGGACACTAATGTGGGGGTCATGGGTTATTGGGGGTGGCTTATGCTTTGATATGTACGCTTCGCGCCTAAAGTAGTCACTCCTTGCTTAACTTTCGCTGCTGTCCTTTCTTATTCAGTAAAAGTAACCTTAATCATTTGAAATGTGCTTACCGTATTTTTCGGAGTATAAGACGCACCTTTTTTCCTCTAAAAAGAAGCTAAAAATCTGGGTGCGTCTTATACATCGAATACAACATTTTTTTGCCTCCTGGAACCCCACCCCATTCACCAAACTGGCTGTGCCTAGTCTTGTGGAGGCTTCCAGAGAGCCCCTGGAGGCTGGGGAGAGCAGAAATTAGCCTCAAACGGGCCGTTTCCCCCTCCCCCAGCCCCCAGCAGCACTCTATAAGCCTCCATAGGACTATGCATGCAATTTATTTGACCCCAAAATGGCCCATTTTCGCGACAAATCGGGTGGTTTTTTGCCCCCCCCCCCCCCACGAGCATTCTGCAAGCCCCCTCAAGGCTAGTCATGCTTTTTATTTGAAGAAAATCGGCCCCATTTTCGCGGAGAAAGAGCATTTGGAAGAAGTATGCAAAGCACAAAAAAACCCTTTTTGCCTCCTGGAACCCCGCCCCCTTCACCAAACTGGCTGTGCCGAGCCTTATGGAGTGCCTAGTCTCCTGGGTAAACGGGGCGGGTTTTTTGCTCATTTTTCACACACACACCCCGGAGCACTCTGCAAGCCCCCCCCCCCCCCCCCAAGGCTATTTATGCTTTTTATTAAAAAAAAAAAACGGCCTCATTTTCACGGAGAAATGGGCTGTTTTGGAAGTTTGCTGAGTGCAAAGGCCCCCCCCCCACACACATACCTTTCGGAAGGCTCTTTAACTTTTTCTGAGCAAGCAGAAACGAAGTTTTAAGGTTTGTCTGCGATTTCCTTTTGCAGGACATAGATAAATACACCTGAGAACATCAACCTACCTACCTAATCTCTATCTCTCTCTCTCTACCTACCTACCTACTGTATTTCTCCCTTTCTCTCTCTCTCTCTCTATCCTTCTACCTTCCTAACTACACACACACACTCCCTCCCTATTTACTGTATTTATCTCTATCTATTTCTCTCTATACTTCTACCTACACACACACTCTCTCTTCCATCCTACCTACTGTATTTCTCTCTATTTCTCTCTCATCCTTCTACCTACCTATCTACCTACCTACCTACAGTACACACACATTCTCCCTCTCACCCTACATACCTATTGTATTTCTCTCTTTCTATTTCTCTATCCTTCTACCTACCTACCTACACACACACACTCTCTCTCCCTATGTACCTACTGTATTTCTTTATCTTTCTATTTCTCTCTCTATCTTTCTACCTACTGTACCTACCTA
Source organism: Rhabdophis nuchalis (assembly GCA_039707465.1). Taxonomy (NCBI): domain Eukaryota; kingdom Metazoa; phylum Chordata; class Lepidosauria; order Squamata; family Natricidae; genus Rhabdophis; species Rhabdophis nuchalis. Next base: position 76,853,032 of record CM077648.1, read on the forward strand.
AACACACACACATTCTCCCTTTCCCCCTACATACCTACTGTATTTCTCTCTCTCCCCTTTAATCTACCTACCTACCTACACAGACACACTCTCTCCCTACCTACCTACTCTATTTCTCTCTCCCTCTCTATTTCTCTCTCTCTATATCTCTTTACCTACCTACCTACTCTCTCTCTCCCTCCCTCCCTACTGTATTTCTCTCTATTTCTCTCTCTATCCCTTTATCTACCTACCTTACGTATTTCTCTTTCTTTCTCTCCCTCTCTCTCCCTCTCTCTCCCTACCTACCTACTTTTTTTTGTAATTTGCCTCTTCAAAACTTTGGTGCGTCTTATACTCCGGTGCGTCTTATACTCCGAAAAATACGGTAAGTGTGGTCTTTCTTGGATAATGGAAGAAGCAGGTCTGACAAAAAGCAAGGAGTCACTTCACACTCAGCTCTGAGCTAACAAATCCAGTAGTGAGTGTAATAAAACAATAAAACTGAAGCCAAATGTTGGATCCCGGGAAAGAAGAAACTCTGGGGGCGACAGCGCTCGACCCGACTGCCCTGAAAGAAGAAACAAGGTCAGTAATGGAATTATTTGCTGATATTAGCCTGGAGCCTAAACCCGAGGAAAAACCAATTCGCCATCGCTGGTCCGAGGGAGTGGGGATGAAGGGAGCCACCTCTGAAGGAATTGCCCCTGGGGTTACAACCACCAGAAGCAGACAATCCCACTCCCCCCCCTCTGGGAAGAGATAGAGGAAGAGAACCACTTAAGAGAGATGGCAAGAGCACTAATCCATCAAGCGGATGACAAAAAATGCCAGAGAACGAAAGTGGGGGAGGGATCCTAGCCCTTCGGACTGGGGAGAGAAAGAACAAGAGCAGAAGAACCACCCCCCCAGAAAAGGAGAGAGAGGGCCCCCCGCCACGCGCTGAAACACCTAGGGGGAGTGCCCCAGGAGTGGATCAACAGAGAGAACCACATAGAATGTCGAGACTTCCCCCCCTGGGGATTAACTTTGGAGGGAATTCTACAGAGCTGGGATTTTTCTTGCTGCAAGTCAGCAATTTCGTAAAGCAATTTGCTGGCGATTTACCAGATAATGAGTCTAAAATAAGAATGGTTTCTCTGGCCCTTGAGGGAAAGGCGGCCGATTAGATAGTTTCATTGCATAATGATAATTACCCATTAATGGGAAACTTCGACAGATTTATGACCGCTCTGAGAAGGCGTTTTGAAGACCCTATCCTTCATAGAAAAGCACGCCTTGAAATGAAAAATTTACGCCAGGAAAACAGACCAGTGCAGGACTATACTCAACGTTTTCGTGATCTGGCTGTTTATATGAGGGGTTGGAGCATGGAGGCTCTTATCGATAATTATACTGAAGGTTTGAACCCCACTATATATCAAAGCTGTATCAACAGGCGCTCTCCTGAAACGCTCGAGGACTGGTTTGAACTTGCCGCTGATGTAGAGATTGACCTAGCTAGAAGAAAGAGCCTGTTTGAGATTGAAAAGGAAAGAGAAAAAAATTTCCCCCCTCCAACTTTTGGGCGTGATTACCAAAGAGAAAGTAAAGGAGGGAAGCCTGGTAAGCCTCGCTCTAGTGCTTGCTTCCGCTGCGGAAGGGAGGGGCATTGGGCAAATAACTGCAAAATGAAAGAAAAACCCCGCCCGCAGTCATCAATCGAAGTAAGAAAGCCCGCGAAAAACCCGAGCATGCGTATGAAGCAAGCGATGCGCGGAGCTGAACCTCTGGATCTAACTACCGGCCATCAGCAGCAGAGGGAGGAGCCAGATGACTGGGAAAAAGACACGGACTCGACTGACGAGAACTGGGTGAGTCCCCGCTCAGGGCCCCTTACTATATCTTTACATATTTTGGCTCCCTCTAGTGGCTGCAACTGTAAAGTACTAGCCCTTTTAGATTCTGGTTGTTCACGGTGCCTTATCAGCCAAGATTTAGTACAGCAAATGGGCTTTCATCTTAAAAATTTTTAAGTTCCTATAGCTTTCTGCCAAATGGATGGTACCGTAGCAGGTGGTACTCCGGCACTGTTTGTAACAGAACCAATTCAGGTATCTATTGGCGACTACCATCAGGAATTCCTTAACTTTATTGTAGCCCCCATTGCAGAAAACCCAATCATCTTGGGCCTGAATTGGCTACGGAAATGGAACCCAATGATTGACTGGAAAGAAGGTTGGGTTCACATTCCTTTACCTATGCCTCCTAGTCCAGAGGCCCAGCCCACACCACAACCCCCCACCATGGAGAATCTTATGGAACCTGTACCCATCCAGGAAACCGTAAACACGGGCCAGGTTGTCCCCATACTGGAAGTAATACCAGGGGAAGAGAAAATTCCCAAAGAATATTGGGACCTTAAAGACGTTTTTAGCAAACAATCCTCTGACACACTGCCTCCCCACCATACTACAGACTGTTCCATTGATTTCCTCCCTGGGTTGCAACTTCCCAAACCTCGTATTTATTCTATGACACCAGGCGAAATGGTTGAACTTCGCAAATTTGTTGACAAAACCTTAGAGAGAGTTTTCATTGAACCTGCTAGACCACGAGTAGCAGCCCCTGTAATGTTTAGAGAAAAGAAAGATGGAACTCTTCGTCTGGTCATGGACTACAGGTTTCTGAATGCCATTTGCGCGGAAAACGTCTACCCCCTTCCACTCATGAAGGACATGTTGGCGCATTTGGCTACGGGCAAAATCTTCACTAAACTAGATCTCAGAGAAGCTTATTACAGAATACGAATTAAGGAGGGAGACGAGTGGAAGACTGCATTTAACTGCCCTTTAGGGTGCTTTCAATTTAAGGTGTTACCATTTGGCCTCCAGGGGGCGCCATCAGTTTTCATGCAACTGATAAACGAAGTGTTACATGAACACCTGTACAAGGGCGTTATCGTATATCTTAATGATATCGTTATCTACACGGAAACACGTGAAGAGCACGTAAAGCTGGTCCGCTCTGTTTTATGCAAACTAAGGGCTGCTGAACTTTACGGTAAACTTTCTAAGTGTGAATTTCACCAAGAGAAAATAGATTATCTTGGGTATCGCATCTCTGCAGAAGGAATTGAGATGGATCCTGGAAAAGTCAAAGCTGTAATGGAATGGGGGCCCCCTCGTACCCTTAAACAATTACAAAGTTTTTTGGGTTTTGCCAACTTTTACCGCCAATTTATCCCTTCTTTTGCTAGTATTGCTTTGCCTATCACGAACCTTCTCAAAACGAATGGAGAAAGCAAACCACGACCGGGTTCACCCTTGAACTGGACTATGGAGTGCCAAGCCACGTTTGAGAAACTGAAACGTCTGTTTGCGGCGGAGCCAGTGCTAAAGCACCCAGATGTTAATGTGCCTTTCGTGATTCAAGCAGATGCGAGTGACGTGGCTGTTGGAGCTGTCTTATTACAATACAACCTAGACGGTCAGCTGCAACCCTGCGCTTACACTTCTCGTAAGTTGTCCAACACTGAAAGAAGATGGGCTATTTGGGAGAAAGAGGCATTTGCCATTCGATGGGCGCTAATGACTTGGCGTCATTTTCTAGAGGGTGCCTCTTACCCGTTTGAGGTATGGACTGATCACAAAAATTTAGAATCTTTAAAGACGCCTCGTAAACTTTCCCCGAAGCAGGTGCGCTGGTCTCAATATTTCAACCGTTTTAACTTTACTCTCAAATACATTCCAGGCGGGAAAAACTTTATGGCTGACGCCCTGTCTCGGCTACCTCAGTATAACAGCTCTAAACTCTCAGTCATTCAACCTGTGATTCCACTGTATAGCATGGCGACCCCGGTCGTAACTAGAAGCCATTCAGTTCTACAAGCTGAACCACCACCGGAATTGGTATCTAAAATAAAGACGGAACTCCTCACTGATGAATGGTTTTCCGCACACTCTGGAGATTGTACTTTGAGAGATGATTTGCCTTGGATTGGCTCTAAGATTTATGTCCCCGCAACACTTCGACCATTTGTCTTGCAAAGAGCGCATGATTCAAGGCTGGCTGGGCATTTTGGGTTTGTAAAGATTATGCACTTAGTTAAACGCCAGTTTTGGTGGCCTTCACTGAAAAAGGACATTGAGTCCTATATTGCCAGTTGCCCAGTCTGTGCCGCTTCGAAACGTTCTCCTGGCAAACCTCACGGTCTCCTCCAATCCGTAGCGCGACCGGAGGCTCCTTGGAAGGAGATATCTATGGACTTTATTGTTGACCTTCCAAGTAGCCAAGGTTTTACCATTGTATGGGTTGTTACAGATTTATTCTCCAAACAAGTTCACTTTGTACCATGCTCAAAAATCCCATCAGCTAAGACTTTGGCAAAGCTATTTCTGACTCATATTTATCGCTTGCATGGTGTCCCGAAGCGTATCATCTCGGATAGAGGTGTTCAATTTACTTCGCAATTTTGGAAGGAGTTTTTAAGACTGATTGGCTCTGCCCAAGGCTTAAGCTCTTCCCACCACCCACAGACTAATGGATCTTGTGAAAGGGCCAATTCGGTTCTGGAACAGTATTTATGTTGTTTTATAAATTTCCAGCAGGATGACTGGGCTGACCTCCTAATTCATGCTGAGGTGGCGTACAACAACTCAGTTCATAGTAGTACCTGCATGACCCCGTTCAGAATAATTTATGGTCAGGATTTTGTACCAATCCCCGAGCTTCCTCACGACCCTCCCACAATTCTTTCGCTCTCGGATTGGAGTGGTAAACTGTCTGCGGTTTGGCCCATTATACGAAAAACATTGGATGATGCTCACCAGTCACATAAGCTTTACCCCGATAAGAAACGAGCGGTACCTCCACAGTACAAAGTTGGTGATCGGGTGTACGTCTCTACTAGGTATTTGGACAGCCCTCAGAAATGCAAGAAGCTAGGTCCAAAATTCGTGGGCCCTTTTACAATCACTAAAATTATCAGCTCTGTTTCTGTTAAACTAGACCTTCCAAAAACCTATCGACGCCTTTATCCAATTTTCCATGTCCACTTGCTGAAACCAGAACGCTTGTCACACCTTCGCAAACTGCACTCTGGCTCTCCCACCCCCGTGGTAGTTGACGGAGAACAACATTATGAAGTTCGGGACATTTTGGACTCCAGAGTGCATAGAAACAAAGTACAGTATCTTGTAGTTTGGAAGGACTTTCCTCCCTCCCATAACGAATGGGTAGATAAACACCACGTTAAGGGCCCGAAGTTACTGAGACAGTTTTATGCTAAATATCCTAATAAGCCTTAACCTCTATCGTTTCACTTTATGTGTATGTTGTTGTGTGTTCCTGTCTTTTTCGTCTGTTTTCCAGGACTAAACTCCTTTTCTTCTGGAGGAGGGCCGGATGTCAGCCTCCGCTTTACTGCATGCTTCGGCTGCCATGGAAACGGGGAGGGGGGTGTTCATTATGTGTGCTGGAGGAAGATGGAGCCAGGGGGTGATATCGCTAGGCCCAACGGTATCACATTCCATTCTGATGACTGCCCTGGACGTGCTGCTCATCTGACATCGTGGATGATATTGCAGTGGACACTAATGTGGGGGTCATGGGTTATTGGGGGTGGCTTATGCTTTGATATGTACGCTTCGCGCCTAAAGTAGTCACTCCTTGCTTAACTTTCGCTGCTGTCCTTTCTTATTCAGTAAAAGTAACCTTAATCATTTGAAATGTGCATAAGTGTGGTCTTTCTTGGATAATGGAAGAAGCAGGTCTGACACTGGGTCCTCATTTTACTGACCTCAGAAGGATGGAAGACTGAGGCAATCTTGAGGGAGTGAGGATTGAACTCTTGGCAGCTAGCTAAATTAGCCTGTATTACTGCATTCTAACCATTGTGCCACCACAGCTCTTGTTTATTCTAGTAATACAGTATTGCATGACTGTACTGTACTAATGAAGTTCTCCATCATGCTGACAAAAAGTTTGTTAAAAACAATATTGGCATTCTGAATTATACTCGCATATTATATGTACATACATTTGTTCTTCCTATTCATACCACAACCAGTATGTAGTTCCCTATCCTCTCATTACATGTAGTCTATACCAGTTGAAATTGTTGCAGATAGTGCAGTTGGCATGTAAGGTATAATACATAACCTAAAGATAAAATTTGACTGATTTCTCAGTTTGTTAAATTCGATCTAATTTATGGGTCTCTTTCTATATTCAATCCAAAATATTTTTATGAAACATTGTGTTTTTGAATAATGCATTTACCATGTTTTTCCTATAGGTGTGCAGCCTCTATTCTTGTTGACCACAGTGAATTAAAAGGGAAGGGAAGCACAGTAACGTCCTAACAGCCAAAATTCTCATTTACAATAAATAAGTAATAATTGCAAGAATTACTGAAAATGTCATTTATAATAAAATTACCCATTTTTAATAAAACAATTTCATTTTGATTATATGGCCAGTACCAATAAACAAAGACATCCATAACTATTTTTTTTTACAAAGGAGCTGAAACATCAAAAAGAACCATAGAAACCTAGGACAAAGAATGAAAAATTAACATTTCTTTAGAGAACAGCACAGATACCGTGAGGTATGGAATACAGATAGTCCTTGTTTAGTGACCATAATTAGCACTAGCAACTTAATTACTAAATGATACAGTCATTAAGTAGAAGATCGTGTGACCATGACCATGCTTATTATTTTACTTCAGCTTTTCTTTTTCCTAATCCATCGCTCTTTGGAATGCTCTCTCCCTAGCTGTGATAATTAGGAAGAAAGGAATTAATACTTATTTTTACTTTCATTGGAAAAGAAGGAATTACAAGAGAGTAAGCAGGCTCATTATGGAAAATACACATCAAAAGGAATGCGGTAGCGCTACTTTTTGCCTAGTATGTTTGCAGCTCCAATTTTCCAGTTTTTATAGGTCATTTTAGGACACCAGGACCCTTAGCAATAGCAATAGTACTTAGACTTATATACCACTTCACAGTGCTTCACGGCCCTCTCTAAGCGGTTTGCAGAGTCAGCATATTTCCCCCAACAATCTGGATTCTCATTTACCCACCTCTGATGGATGGAAGGCTGAGTCAACTTTGAGGCTGGTGAGATTCTAACTGCCAAACTGCTGGCAGCTGGTGATCAGCGGAAGTAGCATGCAGTACTGTATTCTCAATGATAAGGAGCGGGAGGCGTCACCAACGGGTTGTCACAGCCAATTGGTCCAGACTGAGAGGAAAATCTTTAAAAGGGGCTCCTGCTCCTCCTTTCCCCATTCCCTCTCAGTCTGGTCCAAGTGGCTGAGAGGCTTCCTGCTCCTTAAAGCGAAAGAAAGAAGAGAAAAGAAAGAAGACAAACAAGAAATTAAACAGAAAAAAGGAAAGAAGCCAGCCGCAAACAGCCAAGGAGACTGCGGGCTCGCAGCCTCCTTCGCGGAGCGCCTACCAGCTGGCGGCAGCAGCCGTCCACGGCGCGATTTTTCCAGGCGGCAAGGTAGGACGGCGATTTTTAAAAGGAAGAGTGGGGGGGGGACGACGATCAGATGCCTGAAGCTCCGATCGCGCCGGGGAGCCCCTGGGAACCGGAGCGGCGGGCCGCCGGCATGCGTCCCATCGCCTCAGGCTGGGAGAACCGAGAGGGCTGGCGCTCCCCCCCCCCAGGACATCGGCTCTACGGGCCGTGAGCTACCGCTGCGGCCGGGCCCAGGAGAGAGAGAGAGTGAGGCCACGGGCCGCTGGGCAAACCTAAAGGTTGCCGGCAGGCGGCCATGGCTGAGCCGGGCCGGCTCCACGTGGGGGCCACCATCTTGCCTACCACGTGGTCGCCGGCATGGAGGAAGAGACGCCGGAAGGGTTGCCTGGCAACCAGACAGAGGCCGCGCAGGCGCATTGGGCACGTAGGCCGAAGAAAATAAGGAAGAAATAAAAAATAAAAATAAAATAAAAATAAAATAAATTAAAAAATTTAAAAAATAAAAATAAAAATAAAAAATAAAATAAAAATAAAAAGAAATAAATAAATAAAATAGAAAAAAAGAAAGAAGGAAAGAAGAAAGAAAGAAGGATAGAAGGAAATAAATAAAAATAAATAAAGAGAAAATAAAATAAAGGTTTATATTGTACATGCATACTAACAATGATAATGTTAGGTCTGACCTAGGAGTGGCAGTGATGGCCTCTGGTGGTGATGAGGCCCCAGCGATCCTGACCTTGGGGACTAACCCCAACGAAGCAGGTCAGGTGCCCCCAGCCGGGGGGACTACGGCGGCACAGCGGACCTCCAGGGCCACGCTACGTGATAAACAGCGGCGCCAACGGGCGCTGGAGAAACAAGTGGCAAAGGCGGAGCGATTCTTACAGACACGTGAGTCTGGAACACTGGGGGCCTCCTCCAGGAGAGGGAGCCCTCCCCGTGCCAGTGGCTTATCAACTCAGGGGGGAGGCTATTCCAGGATGGACGTGTCCCCATCCCCCTCTGTCTCTTCAACCGCCATCCGGGGTGTGATGGGGGACCCCCTGGAAGGGACCTCCAGGGATTATTTGGTCTCACACCCAACTATTGCCCCCCAGTCTGAACTGGGGGAGGAGGAAGAGGAGTCGGAGGACGACTACGAGGACTGGCAGGACATACCGCCTAGCCTGCAGAAGCTGATTCCTTCAGCAATATCCCGAGGCATCACCTCGGGTATGGAGAACTTAGCAAGGAACAACAAGGCGGGAGCCATGGTTCCTCGCCAGAGCCGCCCAGCAGCCACAGCCGGGACTCAGCCCTCGCCACGGGAACTCCCCCCAGCTAGAAGAGGGCGAGTGCCCGGGGTCACCTTCTGCAGTCAGCGAAGCCTCAGAGACAGGTGAGGAACCGGCCAGAAGGCTGGTCATGTCGGAAGATGAAGACGCAGGGCAAGAGGACGACGAGGCCTACGCAGGTCTGTTCCAGCCCACCGCATTTAAGCAACTCCTGGGTAAGGCTAAATCAACCACAAGGTTGGGGGGCCCGGCCGCTCGACCGGCGGCGGGGCGGAGAGACTTAAGGCAGAAGATTTTTATCAGAACGGCCTTAAGCAAGGAGGAGATCCCGGCACCACCCATGTTCCTAGAGGTGGTCAAGGGCCAATGGGGCCAACTGGGTACCTTCCCTAGCCCAGGGGTGAATGACAGGCGATTGTATAATATGGAACAGTCATTTTCCCAAGCATTACAGGTGCCTGAGGTCGACACACCGGTGGCGGCATTGTCTTCATCCGCAGCGGTAGTGGTCGGCGATGCAGCTGACAAGCTGAAGCCCGAGGATAAGAAGGCGGAACTTATCCTCAGGAAGGGGTTTCAGGCCTCGGCGTGGTCCATCAAGGCAGCGGCTGCAGCATCATTCTTCAACAGGACGTCCCTACTCTGGCTGCAACAACTCCAGGACCACATCCCGCCGGACGACACGCGAGCGCTGAGCGACATCAGCAAGATCATCGCGGCCGCACAGTTCTCGGTGGATGCGACGGTGGACGCAATCAAATTTGCCTCTAGTGCCTTGTCAGCTTCTCTGGCCTCCAGGAGACTACTCTGGCTGAAGAACTGGCAGGTGGACAACAAGTCCAAGTTCCACGTGGCGTCGAGACCGTACGCCGGAGGTAAGCTGTTTGGTGAACCCCTGGATCCGATCCTGGTCGAAAACAAGGAGAAGAGAAAGGTGATGCCGTCTTCATCCAGACGCCAGGACAACCGACCGGGGCCATATCGCAGACGCCACTTTCCTCGGCCCCCTGACTCGGACTTCAACCAGTTGAGGTACTTCGGTTCCAGGGGGGATAGGTTCCAGTCCCGTCATTTTTTCCAGGATAGGAAGAGGGGCCAATACCAATCCAAGCGGCCCTTTCGTGGGGGAGGCGGCCGTCCATTTCGGAGGGGCAGACCTAACTAATTCGGATCTCCCCATAGGCGGCCGCCTGCAAGCTTTTGCCCATCAGTGGAGTGACATTGCATCAGATGAGTGGGTGCTGGCAACGGTCCGCCAGGGCCTGCGACTAGAATTCCGCTGCGCCCCACCCGATTATTTTAGGGCCTTCCCCGCCTCTCGGAACCCGGATAAGTTAAAATTGGTGCGTGCAGCCATACAGCACTTGGTGGACATCAGTGCTATTGAGCCCGTTCCGGGGGGGGGGAGGAAGGCAGGGGGTTTTATTCGAACTTATTTATCGTTCCAAAATCCTCTGGTGGGTGGCGGCCGATTCTTGACCTAAAAAGGTTGAACAATTATATAGTGTACAGACGCTTTAAGATGGCGTCCCTGAGGTCGATTCTGCAGGGCATCAGGAAAGGGGACTTCATGGCCTCCATTGATCTCACAGAGGCCTACCTACACATTCCCATTCACATCGGCCACCGGCTTTTCCTTTCAAGGGAACCATTTTCAGTATAGGGCCCTGCCCTTTGGGTTGGCATCGGCACCCCGCACCTTTACAAAGGTATTGGCGGCGGTGGCGGCGTTTCTACGCTCCCAACCGGTTAGGCTACAGCTATACCTTGATGATGTCTTGCTTCAGGCACACTCCCATAGTCAGGCCATCTCTGACCTCCGGGTGACAATTGGGACACTGCAACGTTTGGGGTCTTCAGGCAAATATGCTCCAGGTTCGGGACTCCAGTGATAGACCTATTCGCGACACCGGAGAACACCCAGCTGAACCGCTTCATCACCAGATACCAGACGCGGGGAGCCGAGGACACGGACGCCCTTCGCTGCCGGTGGCCGACCGGACTCCTCTATGCCTTCCCTCCCCTTCCCCTCCTCCAGGGCACGGTCAGGAAGCTAGTGACAGAGGGTGCCGAGATGATCCTGGTAGCCCCGGATTGGCCGAGGAGACCGTGGTACGCGGACCTGATCCAGCTGTCCGTGGCAGCTCCTTGGAGGATTCCGAGCGAGATAATCCGGCTGTACCAGGGAATTCTCCGGCACCCAGAGCCAGAGTGGTTGAAGCTAACCGTCTGGCACTTGAACGGGTCATACTAGGTAAGGACAAGGTCTCAGAGAGGGTCATGGCCACTCTAGAGGCAGCTCGTAGGCCCTCCACGACCAGGATATATAATGCTACCTGGTCAGCATTTTGTAAATGGTGTGACGAGAGCTCCAGGGTGGCACGGGAAGCATCAGTGACACAGGTGATGGAATTCTTACAGGCAGGACTAGACAAGGGCTTAGCCTATAATACCTTACGCAGACAGACCGCGGCTTTAGCGACAGTCCTGCCGGGGGAGGGACGCTCTCCCCTGACACATCACCCTTTAATTAGGCGCTTCCTCAAAGGAGCCGCCAATGTATCTCCGCCGGTGGTGCATAGGTTCCCTACATGGGACCTATCCCTGGTGCTTCAGGCCCTAACGGAGGCTCCGTTTGAGCCGATTAGATCGGTGCCTCTGGACATGTTAACGTTGAAGGTCACCTTTCTGATAGCTATCACATCAGCTAGGCGTATTTCAGAGCTGAGCGCCCTGTCTTGTAGGAGCGACCTCTGCATCTTCCACACTGACAGAGTCATTCTACGCCTGGACCCGACCTTCATACCAAAGGTCAACTCCCTATTCCACAGAGCGCAGGAGATTGTGCTTCCAGATTTTTGCCCGTCCCCCTCTCATGATAGGGAACGTAAGTGGCATAGGTTAGATGTTAGGAGAGCCCTGCGGATATACCTAAGACGGACGGCACCTTTCCGTAGGTCAGAGGCGCTCCTGGTTTCATTCCAACCCTCCTCTCTGGGGGGTAGAGTGACCCCCAGTACCGTGGGCAGGTGGCTGAAGAAGGCCATTGCCTTAGCCTATGAATCTAAGGGTAGGGCACCACCGCAAGGGATCATGGCGCACTCTACTCGTAGTGCAGCTACCACTGCGGCCTGGGCGACCAGAGCCCCATTCGAAGATATTTGCAGAGCGGCATCGTGGTCAAGCCCCACGTCCTTTATCAGGCATTATAAACTAGATGCCTATGCCTCGGCTGAGGTGGCCTTTGGCCGGAGAGTTTTGCAGCAGGTAGTTTTAGTGCCCGCCGCGACAGTTGCAGGAGTTCTCCCCTCCCTAGGACGTTAGCTTGGGTACGTCCCGTTGGTGACGCCTCCCGCTCCTTATCATTGAGAACGATCATTGGTATTTACCTGAACGTCGTTTCTAATGATAGGAGCGGGAGGCGTCACCTCCCACCCTAGTCAGTTAGCGGCGGGGTGGAGTTTGTTCCTTGTGAGTTTGTGTTTCAGTGTTACTTGTTATTGCGACGTCGAGGGAATGGGGGAAGGAGGAGCAGGAGCCCCCTTTTAAAGATTTTCCTCTCAGTCTGGACCAATTGGCTGTGACAACCCGTTGGTGACGCCTCCCGCTCCTATCATTAGAAACGACGTTCAGGTAAGTACCAACGATCGTTCTAACCACTGCATATTCAGGAGATAAGCTGAGAAATCTTACGTTTTTGAAAGTTCAAGAAAATATTGGAATTCACAGGTAATCTATTTCCCCATTTGCAAGAACTCTTATTTATGGTTTCTACAGTTAATGTCTTTCAAGGAGAAATATCTTTTTCAAATCTCACTAGAATTGAGAGACTGGGCATATGATCAGTAAAAAACATGAAATAAAGATATGGATGGAGGAGATGTAAGTAGTTTATTTTCTTTCCATGTAGAATGGACTGAGAAGGCAGGACTTCTGGTATCAGACTGAAATGATTTTTGTTCTTAAGTTTCAGTAAAGTAAGAAACTTGACAAGCTGGTACCGACATAGGAAGGAGCTGTGGCAGCTGGAAGTTGCCTACAATGATGCATAATTAATATTTGCCTGATTGAATATTTTATTGATTGTTTGCGTCAACATTTGTATTGATTCTTAAATCGATCACACAGAAGGACCTTTTCCAGAATGATTTGATCCCAACCTGGCTTTTTAAGTCTTTCAACAGTAGACCCATTGCCATTCTAACCAGGTCCATTCACCTAACTGCTGTTCAATCTTTTTTTCTACTCATCCCAGCAACATGGACTTCTCAAAGGAGATGTGTCTTTGCATAATGTATCTGAAGTATAATGTGAGCCCACTCATTTATCCCTCAAATAAGGACTCTTTTCTTTTATGATCATTTTTTTGCTTTTATTGGCTATTCATAATATTCCTAGGAAACTTGTTCATCAGTACCAAATTTCAAAAGTGTCAATAATCTTGCTATCCTAATTCTTCAATGTCTAATTTTTATTTCCATAGAGTATCACAGAAAAATAGTTGCTTGCACAATTTTGATTGTTGATTGCTTGTCAGCATTTTGGCTGAGATCAAGTGTAGGATTCTGTACTTGAGTTGAGATACATCACAGCATTTGAGAAATTTTTCCAATACTTTATTTCTACCGCACACACGGAGTGTTAGTCTAATGCATATTTTGATTGCTGATTCATTTACTTTTTCCTGTTGATAGACAATCCTGAAAAAAAGCATCTATTACAGATGGTCCTCAGCCTACAATAACAATTGAGCCCAAACTTTCTGTTGCTAAGAAAGATAGTTGTTAGGTTTTGCCCCATTTTATGACTTTTCTTGCCACAGTTGTTAAGTGAATCATTATAATTGTTAAGTTAGTAGCACAGTTATTAAGTGAATTTGGCTTCCCCATTGATTTTGCTTCTCAGAAGTTCACAAAAGGTGATCACATGACCCCAGATAATGTAGGGTAGTGAGCAGCATAATTGCTTTATGAATAAACTGTCTGAATTGCCCCTAACATCAATTTCTTTTTTCTTAATAACTTTAATAACTGCTTCTGCTCTATTTATTGTAAAGAAATAAACATAATATTGCAACAGTTAAAACTCTTTGATTCAAACAAAAGCAAAGTCTCATTGGGTAAATAGATGCTTTTCAAGGTCATTTAATTGGAAGCAATCAGTTTAAACATGGAAACAATAATATAATTGAAGCAGCAATCAAAATATTGACTGGGACTTTATGTCTCAATAAAGAACATTGGTGAGGGACATTGTCTCCTGATACAGTGCTGTGTAAGTGTGCAATTTTTGTAGTAAATCTGAGAAAAACGTACCCAAACCATAGGATAGTAAAAAAGTAAATCTAACGTCATTGGACAGCTTTTTCATTGTAATTTTAGTATAATGACAATAAAGATTATTATTATTATTATTATTATTATTATTATTATTATTATTATTATTATTATTATTATTATTATTATTATTATTATTATTATTATTATTATTGACAGGCATTCTGAGCAAGCCAAAAAACAAATGTGTAAAATTTCTGAGGAAAGAAAAAATATTTTTTTTGCAGGATAAATTAAAAAATAGAGATTTAGTATCTTTTTATTTTGATTATATTTTGTTTATATACTTGGAGGGAAAATTATGTCTACAACCCAATAGATATTTTGTTGTGAGAAAATAACATTCTAAATTAGGCCAGAATTCATCACAATTTTGTTAACTAGCAAACATTAATTCATTGGTCTAACAATTCTCTCTCTCTCTCTCTCTCTCTCTCTCTCTCTCTCTCTCTCTCTCTCTCTCTCTCTCTCTCTCTCTCTCTCTCTCTCCCTCCCTCTCTCTCTCTCTCTGTGTGTGTGTTTAATTTTAAGTTTGGATTTCAACACTTAATGTAAACCATAAAAAACAACAAATTTTGTAAAATTAGATGACTTCCCAATATAAATCACAGAACACTGTTAATGTTTACATACATTTAAGTATGTAAATCTTAAGTAAATCATTACTTAAGATTTACATACAAGATAGGAAGGATTACAAGAGAGTGTAAGAAAAGGAGCAATTCAGTGGGTGAAAATGACTCATCACTAGGCTCTGCCTTCAGCTTGAAGGTATTTGTTAAATTCATTTCCGGGTGCCTATCATTAACAAGGAAACCAGAGAAAGATGAAATAAAAGCCAAGCAGAAGTTGTCAAAGGGAATAGCCTAAAGGACTTGTTTATCACTTGGCTTTTGTTTAAAATATTTTGGCTGATTGTGTAGCAGTCCAGAATGACAGAAAAAAGCCTGATTTTTGGTGTTTTATTGTTCTTGAAACTGCAAGTGTGCTGTTTTTATACCCAGCATACTTTACCGGATATTGAAAACGCACACTTTATTGAAGAATGTGTCAGAGTGCATAACAGATTCCGATCAAATGTGGACCCACCAGCTAGCAACATGAAACGGATGGTAAGAAAATCAACATAATCTGTAGCAATGACGAATGTACAATTCATACTTCCTGCAAGTTTGGAATTGTCTTAAATATTTCTAGTTCATTTAAGATAATTTTGATATGCTGAAACTAATTCTCTGACATGGTTTGGTACTAATTTTGTTTCTTTTGAAGCTTTGGAAATGTGGAAACCCTATAGCAAACATCCATCTCAAATAGAAGCTATGTCGATTTCCACTTTTGGCTAAATAGTTGCTATGGGAGACAGCTAGTCAAAATATCAGTTACACTTTAACCCTTTAGGTCCTTTTTGTTGTCCTAACATTCATTTATCTCTTTTCTGAGCAGGTATTTTCGAACAAAGCACTACTCTTTTCCCTTAAATGTCACCCAAGACCATCTGCTTGGTGGTATGTCAACTTCAAAAATAATTAAATTATATAATTAAAAAATTAATGGGATATTAATCTCAAAGAGTACCACTGTATCATACTGTTCCTTAGTACCTCTGGCAAATGTAATGCAAAAAAGGCACATTTACTACATTACATTTCCTCCCTTTTTCTGGGAGGAGCAAATTTGACATTGTATCAAAGCCACGTTCTGATAATTGTGCCACTAAACTTACCAATCCTTTGTGCAGCAAACAATCACACCAATTGATCTAAAGTTATTATTTAGGGAATACCAAGTTTTACCCACTTTCTCCAAGCCCATATGAACCTTGGCTTCAAGAACATGTTGGCAATGCTTCATAATATCACAAGCCACTCAATGTTTGAGGTATATGTTCCATTCTGGGCCTTGGCATGGAGCTCTGTAATGAATATATGGGCTGTTTCGCCTAGCCCTTTCTTGGTGATCTACATCAGGGGTCTCCAACCTTTGCAACTTTAAGTCTGAAGGACTTCAGCTCCCAGAATTCTCCAACCAGCAAAGCTGGCTGGAGAAGTCTGGGAGCTGAAATCCTTCAGACTTAAAGTTGCAAAGGTTGGAGACCCCTGATCTACATAGACAAAAGGCTTGGCTTTAGTTGTTTTAGTTCTACCCAGGCGACTGGCTAGAATCAATTTAATCTGAATAGCCTGTGAGTAAATCTAAGCAATGAGCAATACTTGATCCACTTAAGCACTTTATTGGAACAGACTACACACATGGTTGATCTCAGGTGAAAGGCTGAGAACCAGTATCTAACCAGAGATTAAATGTGTATCCCATTTAATGTGATCAGCTATTGAGGCAAATTTTAAATAGCAGAGTGAGAAGAAAATCACAACCAGTGTGATGCAAAATGAACATGGTCCCACAGGATCATATTTATGCCTTTCCTGACTTTTCTTCAAAACTAGTATGCCAGTTTGGATTCACAAATTACATAATGATTTGATTTTTGATTTTGTCTTAGTGTAGTTGTAGTTTATTCCACAACATATGATATAGTGCAATGCATAATAATGCCATTTTTTTTTTAAATTTTTGCATGTCTATTTTTATAGTTACATTCATATCCATACTGATGAGTCAGGAACGAACAGGCAACTAGATCATTTTTGTAAAAACTACAAAGCAGAGTGCAAAGCCAAGACAGGAGGCATTGAGCATTCTGGTTTATATATTCCCCGAACTGCAGTAGAAGTGAGTTAGAACTGAGGAATAAAAATTATATATCAATCTACCAGTATGTGGCGGGGTGGGATGGGGAATTACTTTGTAAAATATTATTTTAAAAAATAATCCAAGAATACCAAATAAAGTGATCATAATATACTGTATATTATGCTTTTATAGAGCTGGGACCATGATCTTGCAAAGACTGCTCTTGGCTGGGCAAATATGTGCCAATTTAAACATAATCCTGATCTCAAGTCAGGGACAGCCCACCCAAACTTCACAATAGTTGGAGAAAATATTTGGACTGGAACCATTTGGTATTTTAATGTGACTTCAGCCCTCACTTCTTGGTACAATGAAGTCCAACATTACAATTATACTGCTGAATATTGTAAAGGTGTATGTGGACACTATACTCAGGTAAGTCATTATATCTTGCATTGTGACTTATAAAAATAGCAGTTAGCAGTTATTTTTAAAAATTGGTTAATATGGTTACAACTTCCAAATTGCTTGATTCCATTTGGCAAACCTGCAATTGTACTTTAAATTGCTTAGACAAAATCTATAAAGGCAAACATTGAATCACCACAAATCCCACCCCACCAATCCCAACTTTTTAAAAATAATCCCCATTTTTCAACAGCAATTCACTAGCTATTCTTGCATTTTATTTAATAACCTGAAGGAAAAAGAAATACACAATATATTGGTTTGCCCAATCACAGAAAACGTTCCTTTTCTAATATTTTGAGTCTAGCTAATAAACCAGAAACCATCCATTTCTAAGGATCCTTGATGGAACAATAAATTTACAGAGAAGTTTTCATCAGTTGTTTTTAGTATATAGTTTGGGAGCAAACAAAAGTTGAATCTCATTTATTCAGATCTCTGACCATGGGAACAACTTTCCATATGTTTAAGGAAACATTTTTCAGTAATAATAAATCTACAGGTTCATCACACAAAAATACTCTTCCCTACCCTCACCCCAGTCTGTATGTAAAAAAGCTGAAATTTATTCTGAAGTTTTATTAGTATTTAGATATGAAAAAATAAGAGAAGAGGTGTTAAAATAATTTCACAATCTAAGTCTATGCATCAATCTGAAAAAAATCACAGTGCGTTTGGTCAGGCAAAGCAGCAAGACTACTTCATATTTGTTAAGCCTACTTCAATATATTAGCTCTCACAATTGATTTAATATGCCTGTAAATTAATTCTTTGTTAATATTTTGAACATTAACATTATATGTGATCCTCATTAAAGAAAATGCTACATAGCAGGTGTCCAATCTTTAGCACAACTGTGGGCTAATCGTATACACTAAATTACCACAGAATTTACTATTTTATTTTCAGATGGTTTGGGCAGAAACCTACAAAGTTGGCTGTGCTGTTCACTTTTGTCCTATAGTAAAAGGCTTTGTTGGATCTAATGCTGCACACTTCATTTGTAACTATGGACCTGGGTAAGAATTTTAAATTGCAATTTTTCAGAAATTATCTTAGAAGGAAAACCTTTAACTCCTTTAAGAATTGAGAAACTGGTAATAATGTGTATTCAGGCCCATTTACACTTTTGAATGAAAAATTATAAAACCCACAGTAAAAACAAATGTTGAGTTGTATCTCCAGATTGCAAATTTAGCTGTGGTTGATCGTGCACCAGATCTATCCATACCAGATTACTCTAACTGTAATTACATGGAATGGGCTGAATTATGAGGAAATCAATCCTATTAATATTCTGGATCATTTTAAAGTGCTAGGACAAGTTTTAAAACCCTAAATAATTTAGGCTAACCTTCCTCATACTTCAGATATGTAAACTACAATTTAAAGAGTTCCAAACCAGTGTGGTTAATATTTTGTAATTGGCTGGGGAAAATATCCATGTATCTTAAAATTTGCAAAACACTGTACTAATGGAACCCCCGACAGCGGGCCATTCCTGTAAGATTGGTTAATGTCAGGGATAAAAGCATTGCAAGAAGCAACTGTATAATTCTACTGGAAGATAAATGCAATGTCTGCTCTTCCCCCCCCCCCCCTCCTCCACTCCAATCCTTGACTGTGACAATCTTTTTTATTATAATTGACTAGGGGACTGGAGGCTAAAACATATGATGAACAATTGCAGGAACAGGGCATGGCTAGTGTAGTGAACAGAAGGACCAGGGGAGACATGATAGCAGCGTACCAATATTTGAGGGTCTGCCACAGAGAGGAAAGGGGTCAAGCTATTTTCCAAGGCCTCCAAAGGCCAGACAAGGAGTAATGGATGGAAATTGATCAAGGAGATATTTAACCTAGAAATAAGGAGAAATTTTCCGAAAGTGAGAACAATCCACCAATAGAACAGCTTGCCTTCAGAAGCATGTGGGAGCTTCATCACTGGAGGCTTTCAAGAAGAGATTAGACTGCCATTTGTCAGAAATGGTATAGGGTCTCCTGCTTGGGCGGGAGTTGAACTGGATGACCTACAAGGTCCCTTCCAACTTTGTTAATATTATAAACTTTTCAAATAATTAAATAAATTCTCAGCTGAGCTTCATCATTTTATTTTGGTGGATGTAATTATTTGTTACTGCCAATGCTCTCGTTTTTTGAAACTAAGACAGTCTGGGAATATTTTTTTTAAAGGCAGATAGAAATGTAGTTGAAACAGAGGAAAAGACTTCTAAAGTCTTCTGATTTTACACATCTTGACCCTGCCTTAGTGCCTTATTATTATAGTTACAGTGCCATGACATACTTTCTTGAAGACCTTTATCTGGTATTCACCCTTTTAATACCATCATATGAGATAAGTCTCACACAGCCTGTGGCCTTAGTTACTAGCAAGAAAAAGGGAAATAAAATAAATGCTATGTCACTTCCTGTTCCTAGTAATTTTGAAGTACGTGGCTAAGAAAGGAAGTAGCTTTATTCCCTCTTTGGAGAGCAGATCAGTAACACAAGTTATGATATATAAATTCCTTTGTAACTTTATGTAGAAAAAAAAAGTACTGGACAAAACATATAGTAGTCTAAAATCAACATCTTAAAATAATATCTCATTAAAAGCCATCATGGAGAATATAAAGTCGAGAGATTCAAGATGGGTGGGAACTGCTATAGTCCAAATTCACTGAATCATTAAACTTGCAAACACAATAAACTTCAAATATCATTGTCAGCAATAGAATTAGAACAAGCAAAAAGTTCCAAGAAGGGATATTTTAAACTATTAATCTTTTTTCATGTGTTACCTTCAGGTTCAGGCCATAGCTCAGCCCAGTATGTGAATTTCTCAATTACTCTTTTAATGGATAGTAGTTTGATAATTATAAATGTCACTGATGTGGTCAGTGATTTTTTTAAACATTCGCCAATCATTTATTGGTGTTGAGCACATAAAAATTGAGGAATACTATGCTTAAATACTATTACTTATTTTGTGGTTTGAAATGTTTAAAGCAAAGTTGGTATTCAATCTCCCTTTTATGTAAGGTGAAAATAGTAGCAGAACATAAAGGCTGACAAAGAAGAAAGGAATTCGTTGCGCTTAGCACTATTACTGAATATTTAATAACCATTTTTACCTTTAATATAAACTGGGCAATTCAATCCAATTCAAGGTCCTTTCATAAATCAAACTGAAATAATTTGGAAATAGTAAAGAATACTGGCAAATAAGTTTCCAGCTTCAGTTCCAAGGGTCCATTTCATTGATTTTAATGTAAGAAAACCTCTGTTGTATTTGCCTGTGTTACAGTTTCTAGTAACAACATTCTGTGGTTTTATTGACCAGTACTTACCAAAAATTATTCCAGATTATAATTCAGTTAAAGTTCTGGCTTGAAAGAAGAGTGGTTCTTGTCTCTGTATCAAGTGAGCTGACAAAATTATTGTTTTGCACAGTGGGAATTATCCAAGATGGCCATATAAATCAGGAGTAACATGCAGTGAATGTTACAAAGAGCCTTGCATAGACAGACTTTGTGGTGAGTAAAAGGTCTAGCATGCATTTCTTCCTCTCCTGTCACAAGTTAGGGTCTTTAAAAAAAAATCAAAACAGAACTTCCATGAATGAAATATCAAACTTTAATTATCTAGCTAGAAAGCTCCAAATTTACAAGTTTCTTATGCTTATCTTGATTTCTCATTAACCTAGATACAACTATAAATAACTTATTTAATTGATTTATTTGTAGGTGAAGTATGGGTGAAGCCAGATAGTGATTCCTACTACATCGTTGTTCTAGTCCTGAGAACATCTTCATTTTTAATAACTTTTGTAACTGTCTTTTTCCTGAAGCGACATTATCCCAGAATCTCTATGTATAAATGAATTGGAACAAAAAATAAGCACTTTTGTTAAGGTATTAAACAAGAATAGTAAGACATCCATGATTTTTAGATACATTTTCAAAATGTTTTTAGAAATTAAAAAGGTACAAATAACAGAAAAAAGTCTTCTTCCACAGGCAAACATGCAACAAACATAAAATTATTATTGACAACAACATTCACAAAGTATTATCCTACTCTGCTTATCATACTCTTGGGCTCTTTGTTGATCTGAATGAAAAAGTAACTCAACATTCAGCTGCAATCAACATTTGGAAAGCAAAATTCTCCAGTAATGTAACCAAAACGTAAAGCAGCCCTCTTCTAAAAAGATTGAGGAAATATATAAATAGTTTATGAAAGTCTAGTAAACAAAAACCATCAATTTATAAAGCAATATACAGAAAATGTTTATTTAGAAAATGTTTCAGCTGCCCTTCAGAAAACCTGTTATTTCTTGTAATGTTCTATATAACTATCTTTCAGAGTCCCATGCAATAAAATAAATAAATCCAAGTTTGTTGGTACGTATTTGTATACTGCACAACATCTTCTCATTGATAATCCTGTGTATACTGTCACTTTTACACCAACAGCTAAAAGTCAACTGTTTATTCTAAGGGATATCACATGTATAGAAATATTTCCCATATTGCTTAAAATACAATAGAGCAAGATGTCAGTTTTAGATTAAAAATTTGGAAAGGTATTTATCCTTTCTTCCCTCAAGGAATGCAACTTTTCATCTTCTACATTAACTGAGTTCATAGCTTTCCTCCTTGCGAAAAGGGAAGTGCTATAGCTTTAAAGATGGTTTCTTTTTTTTCTTCACAGCTGCAATTTTTAATTTAACTTCTTCTTCTGGTAGTGCTCCAAGCTTCTTCTTCTTTGCTTTTTTAATCTTTTCTTTAATTGCGTCAATATCAATCTTCGTTTCAGTTGTCACTAGAGTAAAAGAGTATATTTTTCTTATTGACTTATCCAAGATTTATGGAAAACATTTCCAAGCATAACAAATACATTAACTTTTCAATACATTAACTTTCAATGAAAGCATGAAATGGAAAAAATATTAGTTAACATGCCAAGCTAATGAATCCAGTTATATTAAAGTGTCCTACAAAGATGCTGCTAAAGATATTATTTTACAATTTAAGCTTTTAATTCATAAGATACAGATTTTGGATCCAAAGCTATGAATATTAAGCTTGGTTTTAAACTAATATTTAATCAGGAACTATGCTGTGGAAATAGGAACTATGGGAGAATAGAAATAGAATTTATCTGAAGGTAACTTTACAAAAGAATTTTGTAACTGTTTTTGTCTACAAAAGGTAGACAAAAATCCATGCTAAAGGAGTAGAGTTCTTTAATATCACTGAACTTTGATTTATCCCATCTTGCTTAAAATACTATTTATGGGATTGATAAGTTCTTGGTCTTGCATATCACAACTTAATAAATTAAGTTAATAAATAACGTAATAATAAATAATATATAATTAATAATAAATTAATTATTAATTAAATAATTAAGTGAAAAATTAACTTTTCAGGCATTTTCAGAATGTAAATGTCAAGAGAGAAATATTCTTGATACCATACGTATTTCAAAAAAAACAATGTATTTCCTTGAATTAGAATATAATTATATTTTTTAGAAAATTAAGCTTCAATCTGTATTTTTGGCCCTCATACTTCTCAACAGAAAGCCCTGGTAGTAGTAATTTATTCTGTAAGTAACAGATCAAAATGCTTCCTATCAATACGGAGACTGTCCTTTATAAAACATTTAGAATAACAAGAAACCAATCTTACTTTTCTTTGGTTTTACAACAGGCTTTTCTTTAGGTGGAATAAAAGCTTTATTTCTCTCTTCTTGTCGCTTGCTAATTGCTTCTGCTTGCTTTGCCTAAAAATAAAAAAAGATCATGTAGCATATACAAAATTAAATACATATTTCAATAAACAATTCAATCTTTATTCTGGGTACAACCAGAAACTATGTTAATTAACAAAGAAAACAAGGGACTGTACCTTTATTTCTTCTATTCTCTTACGCTTCCTTTGACTTTCTTTCAAGAAATATTCACCACTTGCTAATTCTTTATCAACCTGTAGAAATAGTACATATGAGCATACATATTCCACAGTAAAAATTGTTGCCTTGGTTCCATATTTTTAAAAATCAGTTGCTGTATTCCTTATTGAAAAAATCAGAAGTTAATAGTTTTCATAATGCAACATCAAAGCCAAGTGATATTAAAATTGAAAAGTTAATGTTAAACTTTAAACTCTTTTCATTTAGACACAATCAATTTATACTATTGATTTAACCTAAGTTCATTTTGGGTAGCAAATCTATGTACACATATATTGCAATGAATGACAATTATTTGTAATAAACTGCAATTGGTTATTGTTATCCTGAGGCTATATTTGTAGGGAAACATTGGTTAAATTTCATAATACACTAAAATAAGGAATGGGGAACCTGTGCCATCCAGATGGTATAGAGCAGGGGTATCAAACTGGATTTCTTCGAGGGCCAGATCTTTGTAGTTCTCTGCGGGCCAGCGGGATGGTGGAAAGCGAGGAGCAAGGAAGAAAACGGTACGGACGTCTCCAGCAGCACTCTGCCGGCCAAAAACGGACTGCAGGGGCTCCGCATTGCCTATTTTTGGTCGGCAGTGCTGTGGGAGGCTTGTTTTGGCCAGCAGAGGGACCATGGGTTGGTCCTTTGATATTTCCAGACCGGCCATGCGCACCAGATTTAAGCACCCTGCAGGCTGGATCCAGCCCACGGGCCTTGAGTTTGACACCCCCGATATAGAGTTATCATGTATTTACTTCTCATATTTTGGAATTACCCATCTCCCTGACGAGCCACATTTGAAGGCTACCTTCTCTCTTAAACGTCTGGTACATTGTAGTTTGGTATCCATGTACTAAAGGCATCAGCTGTCAGGAAATTCCTTTAGGTCAGTGATGGCTAACCTTTTCCAGACTGAGTGCCCAAAGTGTGCCATAGGTTCGCCATTACGGCTTTAGGTTGTTCAGTAAAATTTCAGATTAAACAAACCTGACTCTCTGCTTGTGGAGGTGGGAAGGGAGTGTATTCTTTCTTGACATTTTTCTTCTTTGGTTCCTTCCTTTTGTTCAAATTCTTATGTTTAAACTTTGGCAAAAAACGTTCCCAGTTTTCCAATCTTAATTGAGGATCTTTTGACAATTCTCTCTTAATCATTAGTGTCTTCAAACATATCAAAAAATCAAACAGTAAGTTAGAAGAAAAGCTCTTATTTATCTAGCCTAAGGAAAAATCAGGTATCATATCAGATATCAAATACTCATTTTAGCAACTATGCATATTAACACATGAGAAAGTAATCTATATAAATAAAAATGTAAAATAGTTTGTACGAATCCACTAATCTCAAAAACTACTGGACCGATTTACACCAAAATTTCACACAATGTTGACAAGGACTTCTGATAATAGAATACCAAATCACCTACCTACCGTAACGTGTGCAAGGCACGCACAAGTAAAAGGTACTGACTGAAAACGTTTCAAACTCCGTGCAACTCCTCCCATCCGGCTGATATGTCATGGACACGTAACGGCAGAAAACCGCCTTGAAGGAACGTTGCCAGGGGCAACGTGGAAAGCAACACATGCGCCTCCCTGTCTGCCTGCAGCCGCTCTCTTACACACACACACACACACACACACGCATGCAGGGCCATAGGATCAGAAGCGTCCGAGCCCTGTGTGGTAGTCGCCTGGCGGGCGTGTCGGGTGGGGCAGCTGGGCGCGTCTCCACCAGCTCTCTCCGATGGCCACCGAGGTGCACTTTCTGGAGCCATTGTAGAGAGCTGGTGGGGGCATGGTCGGCTGTCCTGCCCGGTGCGCCTGCCGGGCGGCGGGGGCTGCGTGTCGCGGGGCCGGCGGCACGGGGCTGGTGGGGGTGGGCATGCGGTGCCCGGACGGCCACGCTCACTGCGGGAAGAGGCAGCCCTAGCCTACCCAGCCCAACATGCCGGCCTTTTCGCTGCTTGCGGAGGGGGGGGGGAGACTGATACACAGAGAGACAGAGAGGGAGGGAGAGACAAACAGAGAGATAATGAATGAGAGAGATCGACAGGCACACACACAGTGACAGAGAGAAAGGGAGGGGAGAGAGACAGACACACAGAATGAGTGAGGGAAAGATAGACAGGCAATCATACGCAAACAGAGTGACAGAGATGGGGGAGGAAGGAGAGAGAGAGAGAGACAGCGAGAATGACAGAGAAAGACAAGAGAAGGAGGGACAAAGAGACTAATGACTTTGCCCACCACTGTGTTAGGCACAAGGGAGGAAGGGAGGGGGGGCCTGGAGGGGGTTGACTGAGGAGTGGTGGCCTGGGGAGGGGAGGGCTATTTATTTAGGTAGAGGAATATAGAGAGAGGAAGAAATACAGTATGTAGTTAGGTAAGTAGAGGGATAAACGAGAGGGATGAATACAGCAGGTAGGTAGGTAGGTACAGGTATATAGAGATAAATACAATAGGTAGGTAGGTAGGTTGAGAGAGGGAAGAATACAGTAGGTAGGTAGGTAGGTGGATACAGAGAGGGGGAAATATGGTAGGTAGGTAGAGGGATAGAGGGGAGAAATACAGTAGATAGGTAGGTAGAGGGATAGATAGTGGGAGAAATACAGTAGGTAGGTAGGTAGGTAAGTACAGGGATAGATAGAGAGGGAGAAATACAGTAGGTAGGTAGGTAGAGGGATAGATAGAGGGAAAAATGAAGTAGGTAGGTAGATAAATAGAGGGATAGATAGAGTGTAAGAAATACAGTAGGTAGATAGGTAGGCAGGTACAGGGATAGATAGGGAGAAATACAATAGGTAGGTAGGGGGATAGATAGATAGGGAGAAACACAGTAGGTAGGTAGATAGAGGGATAGATAGGGAGAAATACAATAGGTAGGTAGGTAGATAGAGGGATAGATAGGGAGAAATACAGTAGGTAGGTAGGTTGGGGGTTATATGGTGGTTGTGTGTATGTGTGCAGGTGTAGATATACACACAGATTGGTTGGCCATTTAACCAGACTGGGCCACAGCAACGCGTGGCCGGGTATAGCTAGTCCAATTATAAATAACAATTAGCTCAATTTAATGATTCCTTCTCTTCAGATGATTTTTCAAAGTAGTGTTTGACATGACAGTTCCTTCATCGAAAGTTAGAAATTGACACTGCTGAACAGAGACTTACAATCTCTTTTCAGTATGGCTGCAAACCCCATGGATTTAAGAGGTTTTGGCTTGTATTTTGTGGGTTGAAACAAAAGAACAGATTCCTAAAGGAGATTGGCTTCAATAGAGGAAGCCATTTCCATTTAAATGGAAGCAGCCACACTATAGCACCCCCATAACCTGCACATGGTTGCACTAGGTGAGGATTGCTTCCCTGCCTGAGGTACCCCAGGCTCTATTTAACAATCTGCATGGTCACTTAAGGAAAGCCATGACACGGTCCTAAAGTTGAGCCATGTCATGTGGTGACCCGCTCAATGATCCCAATGACATATGACCAAAATTCTGAACTGTATTGTGGTTGTACATCAAGGGCTACCTGTAGAAGCAATAAACTGCAAAAAACAAGAAGCAAATGGCACATTTATTTGAATTTTGTGTTCAAATGAATTTGTAATCTATACTCTTCTGACTGAGAGGCTGCTGAGAGGCACAATGTTTTCATGGACTCTCCCTTGGGCAGTTGGGAGAATTTTTGCCATTTTGAACAGCAGGGAAATTGAAAATAAAACAGCTAAGAATCAATTCAGGATACAAAGTTACTGCATTCCCTTGTTCTCTGGCCATGGCTTACAATAAGTCAGAATTATAACCTGCATTCTGTAGAACTGATATCATTAATTTATTTTTATTTATTATCATTCTCTGATGTCTATTGAATATTGGGTTTGAGATTCAATTCAATTTCACTGCAGAATTCTGGGAAAACATACAACTCCTCTGCCCACAACACAGCATGTTCAAAGGGATGCTAAAAAGATAACATATCAACAAGTCAGATAAAATGATTTTAGATCAAATATTTTTATTTTACCTTGATATTATATATGGGATGAATATTCTTCATGGTATCCAAAACAACTTTCCTAACCTATTTTTTTTTTTAAAAAGACAAGATTGCAAACTGATTAATTTTAATGATTTAAACCAAAGGTAAACAAACTTTTTCAGCCATGTGGCCACCTACTGTACACTGTTTCAGCCCTGTCCAATACCTGCAGGTGTAGAACTGAAATTTAGGTTCCATTTCTCCTTTTGGATATTTTTTGTTGGGCAGTAAGAGAGTGGAAGATGTTTAAGAGGCAAAACTGGTTACTTATACTCTGAACACTAAACACTACGTGCTGGAGCTGACAGGGCAATACCTTGCGTGCCCTAACAAATGGCTCTGTGTGCCATAGGCTCGCTATCACGGATATAGAACTTCAACATTACTAATTTCTTAGGTAATTTCCAAACATCAAGTCTTTATTATAATTATGGATTAGTATATAGATTCTTTTTTGTAATGCATATTCATTTTATATTAATATATAACATTAACAAATTTAAATGAAATACTTGAATTGAATGTGCAAAATGTTCTATCCCAAGGTGATCTTACCTCTTTTAAACCATTAAAAGGTCCAAGAGCTGAAACAGTGTTCCCCTGAACCATGATATAGCAGCTGGTTAATATTTCTAGTGCCTACATCAAAATAAGATTAACAGTATACATTTCAGGATGTAATTTTCATTTATTTTTATTTTATTCATTTTATTCAATTTATATCCCGCCCTTCTCCAAAAGGTCCCAGGGCGGCGCACAGGAATTTAAAAAACAGCATACAAAAATAATACCAAAACATATACATTTAAAAATCTATTAAATGGCAACCTGCGCTAAAACCAATTAAAATCCCCCAATTAAAACTATCTAAACTTCGTCGCAGTAGAGGCTATCCTAGGCCATATTTTACTGAATATGAAAGCAAGCATTCCGATCACATTTACAAAAGACCTATTTTTGAATAAGCATGCATAAGGGTTAAAAGAACAAGACATACCTTTAGAGTAGATCCATTTGGACCAATAAGCCTTTGTCTTCTTTTTATAAATCTTTCTCTATTTCTGACCAAGGACCCTATTTTAATGATGTCACATGCAATATCATCTTCAAGGATACGTACAGACTGAATGGAAATCAGAGATATATAATCAAGTATCTTATTATAACATATTCATTTTCTTTTAAGAAACTTCTGAATCAGGATTCTTAATCAGACTGAATTTGTTATCAGGGCTCTTGAAATTAAATAATTAAAGTATGAAAAGATTGAAAAACAAACCTGTTCAAACGGAACACTTCTGGCTATAAGTTTTATTAAATCTCGGGCTCTGATGATGATATATGGATCAAAGGTCTTCTTTGTTGTGCTGACAGTCATGCTTCCTTCAATTAGGTCTAAAACAGCCTTTATATGCTGTACCATAAGAACAGAACAAATTCTTAATGATCTCAGAAATGTATGTGATCAATAAAATTTACAAACAAAAACAAGTTTTGTTATCTAGGAACAAAGAAGAATTAAACAATTTCATAATGGTAAGGGTTTTACTTCGAAACCCTTAAGCAGATGCCCTTTTAAATTAAAAGGTTTTATATGAAGAATCTTTGGATTTGTGTTGTCGATTAGGGACCATAGCCCATGCTCCAATGATGCTTCCACTGCAGCCTTTGAAATATCCAGGTCCTATTTCCTACTTTTTCCTTTTGTTATCTAATCTCTGCTATCTCCAAATAGCCTGGATTTTTTACCTGAGAAGTCAATCTGGAGCCAGAAGAATCAAGCAAATGGTAGAAAAGAAGGGATGATCAGAAGGGCATGTCACAGCCCGCTCTGGGGACCCCAAAATCTTGGAATCAGTATTACCCCTTTTGCTTTCAAACATTTGTAACAAGCTTATTAATAAATCACCTGAAATACTTTTATTTCTAAATAACATGTAATATGCATTGTATCTAAATATTATAGGAACTCTTGTGCAGTGAATATGGAAATAGCCTGCTTATGGAATATATTGCTACAGGCCTCTTTATCTGCATATTTGGGAATTCACAAAGTAGACAGCGAATAAGAGAATCATCTCTAGTAAATGCTTGTTATTCATCAATACAGCTAAATCATGACTTTTCTCAAAACCCAAGCTTTTTAAGTGGATTGGTAACATTATCTCTATGAAAGTGTAAGTAAAGATTCTTACATGTTCATTCAAAGCTTTCTGCACTAATGGCCAGCATTCCTTCAAGTAAGCTTCTCTGTATTTAGGGAAAAGAGTAGCAAAGCTACTTTCTTCCAGAAGCCCTTTAGGGTTATCTTCCTTGGTAAAAGGTGGCTCTTTCCATCCATCTGGCACAGTGAGAAGTCCTGATTCATCTTCTGTTGGCAAAAATATTTGTGTTACAATGCCTTTCAAACATAAAAAACTTTTGGATTGAAGATTATTAGCCGGAGAGACAAAAGGTTCAGCAACAGGTTCTCTTCCACCTCTTCAAAGAAAGAATAGCACTCAAGTGTGCATCTACTGTAGTAATGAGGCTCCCTAGCTCAGGGGTCTCCAACCTTTGCAACTTTAAGTCTGAAGGACTTCAACTCCCAGAATTCTCCAGCCAGCTCAAACTTGGCAACTTTAAGACTGGTGGACTTCAACTCCCAGAATTCTCCAGCCAGCAGAGCTGGCTGGAGAATTCTGGGAGTTGAAGTCCACCAGTCTTAAAGTTGCCAAGTTTGGGAACCTCTGACGTAGAGGATAAGAATCTCAAAAATACGAACAGCCGAACGGTGCTTTGCATTATTTTAACGATGCGGATTTTGAAGCTCAGCTACGGTCATTAGCACCGAGTAGCAAACAGCCAGCGACCTCAACATAGGATTTACAACACAACTTCAACACAAATTAGCGCATGCGTCCAAGCGCTTCCTTTAAAAAAAAAAGAAGAAGCAGAAGCTAGCATGGGACGTCCAACTAGCAATCACGCTTCGCTACGGGAGGCATGGGATCACCTGGAGCCGCGTTGTCGGTCTTGGGCAGTTGGGTCGCAGCTCCGTGTTTCCGGCGTTGAGCCTTCCCGGAGGCCGCCATGCTGCTCTTACTTCGCGGCGCCGCGGAAGCTCCGCCTCTCAGCGGCCACGTGACAAAACGGAAGCGCAGCCCCGGTGATCCTGGGAGGTCCATAGAGATACAAAATAGGGTATTAGATAACCTAAAATTGCGGTAAATTCCTCGGGCGAATCTTTCCAAATGCTACCTAGTATTTGCCTGTAATTTGTTAATGTTATAGAAACCCTTCTGTAATATGATTGATGGGTATATATATTGCGCTTTCTGAATCTAATAAAACTTCTCATCTAAATAACTATTAGTTGGGTTTAGCTCTATCAAAGAGGGCCATTTCCATACTTTTCACACTTTCACAAAATTGGTCCAAAATTTTTCATGATTCCTGAATTTTAATTGCAATAATTAAAAAGATAACACTAATCTTTAAAAGCATATTTTCTTAGAAATAATTAGCATAGCTATCAATTTTACTAACACTTTTTCCAGGGCAAAAAAAGCATGCAAAAAGGGGGGAGCACCTGTTATGCATGTATCCACATTGGGGGGGGGGGGGGGGTCACGCATTGCATTATGGGTGCGGCCCGCTGGCGCATGACCCCCCTGCGCTCCCCCTGGTTATGGCACGTGAGTCCAAAAAGGTTCACCATCGCTGGGTTAGGTGATGTTGGCATTGTTCTGAACTTCAGAGGGCAGACGGTTTCTATTGCTTTATGGTAATAGAGCTACTGGGAGCAGCCTAGTGCTAATAGACAGAAATGTTCCACACAAAAATTTGGCAGGTCAACATGCTGCGAAATAAGAAACTGCACATAACGATTAAGATTGAGGGCATTCTGTGCATTATGGAGATCGACATTGGGTCATCATTGACCATAGCCTCCTGGGCAACCCTGAAGAAGGCAATCCCGAGCCTCAAGTGGAACCAGCTGAAACACCAGCAACTACGGCTCAGCAATTATCAGGGAAATTGTATCCCTGTCCTGGTCGCTCCTTTCCATTTGGCCAGCAATGGCCAGGTGGAAAGAATGGTATGATCCACTAAAGAAGCCCTATCTAGAATGGGCCCAGGTGATTGGCAAACCCGCATTGACAAATTTCTCCCCGGACAGCATATCACACCAAGTGCCACTACAGGAAGAACTCCCTCTGAATTCTTAATGGGTCGCCAGCTAAGGTTTCCCTTGGAAGGCCTACACCCTAACTATTCTGCCAAGACCTCAATTGATTTGACCAGCCAGCTCTGGTCATTTAGCATAGGGGATCAAGTATACACCCACAACTATGCTGGGGGTGCTCGCTGGGTTTCTGCTACAATTGTTGAAATCATTGGCCTTCGCTCTTACTGATTAGAGCTTGAGGACGGTAGAAGTTGGAGAAGGCACATCGACCAACTCCGGGACCACTCCACACTTCGGGAATCAGACACAACTCTATCACGAGTTAGCCAAGGCCCTACTATAATCGAACAAGAACACACACCCCTTACAGTAGACTCAAGGCCAAAAGAGCTGGGGAACTTAGCTTGGGAGTCAGGCATCCAGCAGCAAACTCTGAGTGAATTGGTTCCAAAGGTAGCAGCCATGCCCCAGGGAAGCTTCCAGGCACTTCCATTGGTTGAGCAGGAAGCAGAAGCAGGCCCAACTGAACAGACCACTGCTACCGCACCAACTGAGCTGCGCAGGTCTGAAAGAGCCAACAGATGTTCCATATACTTACGGGACTACGTAAGCTAAGTGGATAAACCCATCTAAGAGGGGAGAGGTGTTAGATATTAAGACTGAAGCAATAGACTTCACCAAGGTCCTTCATTCCAGTGGGTGAATACTTTGAGCTGATTTGCTTAGCCATCTGACAGCTCCCTATATAAGGGCAAGCTGTCAGACAGGCCAGTGCTGGATCTGTACAAAGCTGCTAAATAAAGAGCTGTTGTTAACACTCAAGCCTTAGTCCTGCTTCCTCTGTTCACCCTATCACCAGCATTAGAGCCTTTTCCAAAGAGTTGGGTATTCACATCATGTGTCCAAAGTAAGATCGGATCCTGCCTCATACATCCTCACGGCCGATACGCTCCCACAGAGAGGGACTGCTCCGGGTGCCGTCCACTAGACTTTGTCAGCGGGCGACGCCCAGGGGAAGGGCCTTCTCTGTGGCGGGCCCAGCCCTCTGGAACGACCTTCCCCCCGATATTAGGACAACCACGGACCTCCGCTCCTTCCGCTTAAAATTAAAGACACACTTTTTTCGCCTGGCCGGCCTTGGGTACTCTCTTTTTAGGTTAGGGGTTTTTAGGGGTAATTTTTAGTTTAGTATATGGGTTTTAGCGCAGGAATAATTTAATTTACTTTTAATTTTGTAGTTTGTATTCTGTACTGTGTTCTTTGTATTTTTAATTGCCTGTGCCCCGCCTCGAGTCCCCTTGGGGAGAGAGAGCGGGTTATAAAATTAAATTATTATTATTATTATTATTAAGATGTTTGAGCCTGGTTATTGGTGCCTCAAGTAAGAACTTATGGTTGATTTTTGATGATCTTATTGGTTGGTTATTAATTTTTACAATGACAATAAAGATTATAATTATTATTATGTTGCCTATTCATAGTATTCTCACTCTCCTCCACCACCAAAATTGAAAGGCATCAATACTTTTTCTATCTGAAAATACTCCTTCTTGTCTAAGAAATTATATAATAAAGGAATTTGTTTCAAATGGTTATTGCCAGAGGGAATGCTGATCTTCTGGGAGGGGGGTAGGACAAGAATTAAAACATTAAATGAGGCGGATGCCTTTTTTCAAAAGCACTCTTCTCTCCTAGAGGACGCAGATGGGGGAACGAAAGGGGGGATGGCTCCACCTGGTGACAGGGAAGAAGAAGCAATATCGAAAAGGCTCAGATCACAAAAATGATTTTATCTGAAATTTTATTGTAATTGTCGATACAATAGAAAATGGCAAAGAAAGAGATAATTGAACATATGGTTGACACAATGTAAACTCTGTATATGCTTATCCATTATTTTTAAAATGGTAAACTTGCAAGGTCTGGGAGAACTGCCACCACCGGCATGGGAGCTACCAAAATTTTATATACACCCTATTCCCTTTCCCATGTATATTTTGAAAACCAATAAAACTTTTTTGGAAACCAATATTTTTCCTATCTGCTTCACTAAAGTTCAACTTTCACTTCTGTAAAATGTCACAGAGAATAGCAAGGGATTGTATAGCAGTAGCACTTAGACTTATATACCGCTCCATAGTGCTTTACAGCAGGGGTCCCCAACCTTTGCAACTTTAAGTCTGAAGGACTTCAGCTCCCAGACTTCTCCAGCCAGCTTCTGGGAGCTGAAGTCCTTCAGACTTAAAGTTGCAAAGGTTGGGGACCCCTGCTTTACAGCACTCTCTGAGCAGTTTATAGAGTCGGCACATTGCCCCCATCAATCTGGGTCCTCATTTTACAGACTTCGGAAGTATGGGAGACTGAGTCAACCTTGAGCCAGTCAGGATTGAACTTCTTGCTGTGGACAGAGTTTGTCTGCAATGCTGCATTCTAAGCACTGCACTACCACAGCTTGATATATCTATCTTAAGTTCCTGGCACTGATTAAAAATTATCTATATTTAAGTAAAAGATTTTTTTAAATATACATTAATTCCATAAAATAATATTCAGGAACAACAGGAACCGTCTAGGATAAGAGTAAATTCCTAGGTATTTGACTGAATTGTGGAAATGTCATTTCAAAACAAACATTCCCATTAACATTTTTCATTTCATTTCATTTCATTTTATTGGATTTATATACCGCCCCACTTTCCCCAAAGGGACTCGGGGTGGTGCACAGGAAAAGTTAAAACACAAATAAGACCATACAAAGATAAATACATCCTAAAATCACTAAAATCCAATTAAATTTGATAATACCTGTGCTAAAATCAATTTAAAACCCCTTATACAAATTTAATTTAATTTAAAATCAGTCACTTATATAGTCTCGGGGGTTAAGCCAGGCCAGCCAGGTGAAAGAAATGAGTCTTTAGATGTTTGCGGAAGAGTCGCAGGTCTGTGATGTTTCTAAGATCAGGGGGTAGCTCGTTCCAGAGGGCAGGGCCCGCCACAGAGAAGGCTCTTCCCCTGGGCGTCGCGAGCCAGCATTGCCTGGCCGTAGGCACCCGGATAC
Source organism: Rhabdophis nuchalis (assembly GCA_039707465.1). NCBI lineage: Eukaryota > Metazoa > Chordata > Lepidosauria > Squamata > Natricidae > Rhabdophis > Rhabdophis nuchalis. The sequence goes on from CM077648.1 coordinate 76,887,507, forward strand.
ATCCTCACGGCCGATACGCTCCCACAGAGAGGGACTGCTCCGGGTGCCGTCCACTAGACTTTGTCTGTGGGAGTGGATCGGTCAAAGGGATGTATGGGGTAGGAGGCGGTCTCGCAGATAACTAGAACATAAAACATTGATAAATGAAATATAACAAACTGATAGAGCTTGGGTTTAGTTGCAAAAAAAAGCATAAACTTCATTATGAAAATATTGCATTGTCTTTAAGGTCATACTTAGAAAGTTGACATCTCTGTTAAATTTGGGGTTAAAACAGAATCAGTTTGAATTGAATTGACCAAGCTTACTTGGCATTTTTAACGCATCACATCTAGAGACTGGAAGAGATGCTGCAGAAATTGAAAAGCATATATAGAGCTGAGCTGATAACAATAATAATCATCAATATTTCTTTTCTCAATCCCTCACAAAGATTCAGTCTGGAAGGAGGAAAATAAAAAGCAGGGAGAGGTCTTAGAAAGGAAATCTTTTTTTAGCTTACTGTGTAACTGTCATTAGATGGTTATTTTTTTATTCCCTACCACTAGGTGGGAGTCACTGTTCAATTCCTTTTCTTTGAAACTTGTTTCTTATTTGCTCTTTAGTAGTGTGCATTTAGAGAAGGGTTTTATAGGAAGAAAGGTCGACCGCTGTGTAAGCTTCCTACTAATCCAAATCAGAGTTAAAGAAAATCTTCAGTTAGACTGCAGTGCTGAAGCTTTCTAACAACCGTTCAACCTTTGGGGTATAATTAAATCATACTGCAATCCCATCAAAAAAATTGGCAGTTTTCAACTGGTGAATCATAATTACTTTAATAGGGGTTTTGGTAGTAATTATAGCTGAACAGACTTCCAATAAAGATCTGTTTTAAAAGTTTTTTTTTTAGTTTGTTCATTGGTAATAACTGAATTTTCCCCTTGCTGGAGAATCTAAGCTGTATCTATACACACACATTCAATTAAAGTATCAGTCGTTGGCTAAGCGTAAAACTGATATTTAAGTGTGTTGCTTTAAAAAGCTCATTTGGGAAATGTAATAAATTGTAATTTCTACTTCCGAGCCAAATATGAATTCTTGTTCCTCAATATTTGTTTTTGTTTTTGAGCATTTGAATTACTTGAGCTAGATAAATCATTTATTATCTTAATAAAATAAGACATCAGAAAAACAAAAGAGCAAGGATTGCATCCCATAAAATGCACTAAAACATCAAATGAAGGGCAGCTGTTGCACTTTTTCACATTGTCTTTTTGCCTTCTCACCTCCTTTGCCAACTGGAGGAAATAACAAAATAATAATAGTAATCCTGCTTTCATAACAGAGAAGATAACTGTGTGAATGAATTCCCTGGGTGTTAGGTCTTGGCCAGCTTTGTCTAGCCTAAGTAGCAGTAACCTGCAGGTAGTCTTCAATGTATGACCACAATTGGGCCTAAAAATTCCATTGCTAAGAAAGGTAATGGTTAAGTGAATCTTTTTTTGCTCTGGTTATGAAACAAATCACTGCAGTTGTTACATGAATCACATGGAAGTTAAAAAATTTTTGGCTTCCCCCATTGATTTTGCTTGTCAGAAACCAGCTAGGAAGATCACAAATAGGGATCACATGACCCTGGGGTGTTGCAACCATTATAAATACATGCTGGTGCCAAGCACCCACATTTTGATCATATGACTGTGGGTAAGTTGCAATGGTTGTAAGTGTGAGGACCGATCATATGTTACTCTTTTCAATGCTATTGTGACTTCAGATAGTCACTAAACAAATGGTTGTAAGTTGAGGACTAGCTGGAGTTAGTATGCAGATGGAAAATTACTACAGACTGCGGGCTACATGCTAAACTTTGAAAACATATCTGGGAAGAAGTCAGTGGGCAATCATTTTTGTCGATTGCCAAGAAAATGGCATGAACATGCCCATAAAATCATTACAGTTAAGTTGACTTGAAAGAGAATTTACATCAGAGGTTCCCAAACCTGGCAACTTTAAGACTTGTGGACTTCAACTCCCAGAATTATCCAGCCAGCAGAGAATTCTGGGAGTTGAAGTCCACAAGTCTTAAAGTTGCCAAGTTTGGGAACCTCTGATTTACATGAATCCAGAATTAATAATATTGCTTCCGAGAGCCATCTCCAATAATCTGATGCTCATGAGCAGGAATGAATAGTTTTGACTCTGGTGAGTTGACCTGGTTAATAGATGAAAATGAATATGTTTTGTCTCCTTTTTTATGGGTGGCTAAACAGCATGCATTTGCACAATCAAAAATCAGCCAGCCATATCAGCCGTAAAATTATATCAGTCATAAAATGTTAGTGATACAATCTGAAAGTAAAGGTGATTCCAAGCACACACAGGGAAATGTGACGCCTGGCAGAACCTCTTTAAATAAAATATATCTTGTTGAGTCCTCGACTTGCGACCGGTCCCGACTTATGACCGGCCGCAGGTCTTCCACTCTTCCCCCGAGGACCATGGCAACAGACAGTAACTATTCTCTAACTGCCAGCCGTGCCTGATTGGCTCAGACGCGGCTGGCGGGAATTAGGTCCGGGAGAGCCCTGATTGGTTCCCCGTTTGACAGCTCGCGTATAAATAGCTGTCAAACGGGGAAGCCCCTGTCTACCGCATTTTGTCCGCCTGTAAATATTCTCCGCTGTTTTACTTGTCTTGCGAATAAACGCAATCTTCTTTGACTAGCCTGTGTCCGGACTCCCTCTCTACCTCAGAACTTAACATATCTTTCCCTGAAACAGTGAGGAAAAGTTCTAAGGGTTGAGACTGCCATTTTAGTAGTGTAACATCTCCAGGAAAATAACCACAATGATATTGAAACTATAATCCAATAAATATTTTTCTGGAGAATGTTTGCTGGAACAAAATAGAATATTTTCAAGGAAGTATGGGTAAAGTTATACATAATAGGAAATATGTTGCAATGTTTTCCAAAGCTAACAATCTTGTCTTCCAATCAGGTGAGTTGCAAATCCCAGTGCTACCTGTTCGCTAATGCTCGCACCTGCGTGTGACACTTTTGCGTATGCGCAGAAGCATCTGGGTGGATGGTCTGGGCTGAACTGGTAGTGGTGGCAGGGGGAGGCTCCGTCCATCCTCCCAGATGCGAGTGCGAGCATTAGCGAACAGGTAGTTTGCTCCCAGTTCGCCCAGTCTGGGCTGAACTGGGAGCAAGCCACCTCTGCTTCCAATGTTGAAAATCAAAATTAAAGCATATACAATGTAGCCACACTCTTGGCTAATTATTATTAACAGTATTATTCTGATGGGTTAAACTACTCACTTTTCTAATAGTAAATCCAAGGTTTGTTTTTTTTAATATATCATAGTCTTGTCCTCCTGATGTTATCTTTTAATTCACAGACCAGAAAAAGATGGGAAACTTATATTTGTGTTTGCTACTATTTATAAAAGGATGACATTAAAGAGAGAGAAAGAAAAAAACTGAATGATGTTCCCTTTCTTTCTGGAATATAAGCAATGGTTTTAAAAAGTTTTTCTTAAATATATACTGTATGCTTGAAGGCATGCACTTACATGGCTTATCTAGTCTAGTCTATACCAACATATAGAGGCTTATGAACCATATTCTTGCAAGTATAATACATTAATAAAGTAATATAAGACATAGAGCTAAATACCAACTATCCCAAATTACAAGAAGAAATAATGCAATTTCACTCTGTCGTACTAAAACAGTCTTGGTGTTGGATTTTGGTGGCGATCAGAATAGGAGTCTGGATCTCAAGGGGAACATTGCTTCAGGAAAGAGGGGCAGCAATTGAAAAAGGCCATTCCTGGGTCCAGATGATGGCAATTCCTGGGTGAAGGCACCTGAGAAGGACTTTCTTACATGACTCTGTCAAACAGGCAAACATAATTGGGAAAAGGTCATTCGGAAACTATGAATGGCTTTTAAATTGACAACCCACATCTTGAATTGCACCTGGAAGACAATAGGGCTCTCAAAGCAGTAGCATCAGATGGGTAAATCATCACTACTTGAGCTTCTGTATTCTGGACCAACTGTAAATTCTGAGTGGGCTTCAAGATTAGTTTCATGTGAGGAAAAAACTGCAGAAATCCAAACAAAAGGTGACTAAAGTGAACAATTGAAAGAAGGGCGTTCTACGAAAAATCATAAATGTCGCACCAAATGCAATAGTACAAAGAGAGCCTCTTTGCAACAGTTGCCATCTGTTCTTTAAGCGGGAGCCAAGAGTCAAGATAGGGTTAGAAAAAACTGATGTATGAAATTGGAAGGCTAGTTAAAAGCTTAAATTTCTCACTACATGGATCAGTGATCTGTCTCAATTTTTAATTGCTTCCTTGTTCATTCACTTGGGTTCTCTTTGCTTCTCTTTCCCTCCCTCAATTCTTTTGTCCTTTTCTCCCTCACCACAGCATCTGCTGTAAGCTAATGAATGGAACTGAATGAAGTGACCATGCCAGTGCCCTCCCTTAGCAGTTAACTCTGTTGGTCAATTTATTTGGGGCAGAATTGGCTGAGCCAATGGGGCCACCCTACTTGCATCCTTGAAAGTGCAACACTAGCAGAAGAATCAAGATTGTAGAAAGTGAGGCCACCAGCTAGTGCCCAAAGCCACAGAAATACAGTGGTACCTCGGTTCACGAACTTAATTCATGAACTGACTCTGGTCGCGAACTGAATTGGTCGCGAACTGAGGCACAGTTTCCCATAGGGTTTAATGTAAATCCGGTTAATCTGTTCTGATCTTTTTTTTTTGGTTTTAATTCTTGAACTGACTCTGGTCGTGAACCAAATTGGTCGTGACCCGAGGCACAGTTTCCCATAGGGTTTAATGTAAATCTGGTTAATCCGTTCTGATCTTTCTTTTGGTTTTAATTCTTGAACTGACTCTGGTCGCGAACCAAGTCAGTATTAGCACCGTTTTGTAAAGCCTTAGTAAGGCCACACCTGGAATTCTGCGTCCCGTTTAGGTCACCCCATTACCTAAACTGACTCTGGTCGCGAACCAAATTGGTTGTGACCCGAGGCGGAGTTCGTGAACCGAGGCGGAGTTCGTGAACAGGAGCGGAGTTTGTGAACCGGAGCATATTTTTATGAACTTTTCTGTTCGTGAACCGAGTTGTTCGTGAACAGAGGCGTTCGTGAACCGAGGTACCACTGTATAGGAGACAACAACAGAAGAGCAGCAATTGAGAATGATCAGAAAAGAAACACCTCAGCCTGAAACAGCCAATTAAATATTTGATTATTCTATCTGCTATGGGCCATTTGCGCTATCAAGGGAATGGTCAGCAAAACATATAAGATTTTACCTATCTTGAAAACGCTGCTGAAAGCTCTTGTACTTAATGTTGGTGAGCCAAAAATGACTTCATTCTGTCTCACTAATAGATTGAGATGAAGGCAACTTCAAGGACACGTGGCAGGAAAAATATGTTGCTGGAGCATATTTGTAATGTGCTTATAAGGCACTGGGGAAGGAGTCTTAATGCAAAAATGAATTAACTTTTTAACCATTTTCACTAACAGAGGCACCATGGACTGGTCCTTTGCTTTTTCCAGGCTGGCCCCGTGGGCCGGATCTAAGCACCTCATAGGCCCGATTTGGACCGTGGGCCTTGAGTTTGACACCCCTGGTCTAGTTTAATGAGGCAAAGTCATAACCAAAAGCCAATTTATCTGACATGAAAAACAGATCATGTCAGATAAATCCCATTGCATTCTTTAACAAAGTGACAAAATTAGTGGACCAGAGGAATCAAGTTAATGGTCCGAGTAAGAACAAAGAAAATATGCACCATACAAAACCCAACATAATAAAAGAAAAACAAGGAAAAAGCATTAATATCTAAACAACATATAATTGAGGCTGCTGACAATAATATACTTTCGTTGCACAAAATAGGTTCAAGAACCATTGTGGACCAATGCCTTGGACCCTTCTCTCCCCAAGAAATCCCAAAATCTAGGCTACATGGGGAAGTTAAACAGAAAACCACAAGAATTTATCTATGAAGTCACTGAGAGTCACTCAGTTGGAAGGAGTCATTATCAATCCTTATCTATGGCTGTAGTGTAACTACCTCACTATTTCACGAGGCAAGCAGGGTCCTTTTTTCTAGAAGTTTGATTATCAGCAGGATGTTTGTGAACTTTCTTGCAGAGATGCTGTGGAAGGCAATGTGATGCTGGAGTTGACTGTTCTATTTTCTTTTTCTGTTTGCAGTATATGTTCTTGCTTACCCATCTCTGCTCAAAAGGATCAGGTGGTTAAGCACAGCTGCACATTCCAACCCGCTCCATAGGGCAATTCATATTAATAGTTTAGGAAGCACCTCATATATTTTGGGAGGAGATATAAATAAATACAATACTTCCTGCTTAGCCGCTTATCAGAGTAGATAATCTCTGTAGTGGTGCTACTATGCTAATTCAAAGCTTCCTTTTTCCATTCTTTTTCAATACTTAATTGCAAACTCATCATTTCAGCTGGGTGCTTTGCAGAATTGTCTAGGGTGCCTCCATAAAACTCTTTTTTTTAAAATGTCTTTTCAAGTTAAATAATTTAAAGCTTTTTGAGGCAGGATACTGTTTAGAATTATGAAAATGTATTCATTTATGTGTCTCAAAACTTTGCTCAGAAGGCACAGATTTCAAAAAGTTACACATGGTCATTTGGTGTATAGTGCTCAGAACCAGTGAAACTTCAGCGCATCCTGTTCATTCTTCAGCGCATTCTTCGTCAGCTCAGAATAGCTAGAAGTATGTAGATCAAGAGGAGTTTTGCCAGTCTCTAAATTTCCTTTCCAATCCTTCAGTCCTAAAATTAATGACTAGATTTGGAAGAGAAATCTGCATTTTAACAACAACAACAAATCTCACCTTGAATTGAGCATAGCTTAAAAGCTTTAAAAAAAAAAAAAAGAATAGCAAAGGAACAGTCAAGAAATCTACCCAAGACTAATACTTGATAAAACAGTTGCAAAGACCTGAAAAATATTCAAATGACATGTGTATCTTATCTCTACAAAGATCAGAATTGTGCAAGTAATGATATTCCCTAGGACAGGGGTCTCCAACCTTTGCAACTTTAAGTCTGAAGGACTTCAGCTCCCAGACTTCTCCAGCCAGCTTTGCTTCAGACTTAAAGTTGCAAAGGTTGGAGACCCCTGCCCTAGGACATTCTATGGAAACAAAGTTGGGTTTTGAAGGAGTAGTCCAGAAAGAGTAACTTAGATATTGGAGAAGACTCCTAAAAATATCATGGATGGACAAGAAAACAAATGGATTATTTAACAAATCAACCCAGAGTCCTCACTGGAAGCACAAATGACTAGGGTCACATTATCTTACTATGGATACATATGCAGATACCTCACTCTCTAAAAGAAACATCCAATGCTGTGAAAGGAAAAAGAAAGAGAAGAGCACAGCCAACAGCAAAGTGGATAGATTTAATTACAGTGCTGATAGGTGTACCATTGGAAGACCTGAAGGATCAGGTTAGGGACAGGCTGGAGGTCTGTTATCATGGAGTAAAATTATCTCTGTGTTCAGTAAACGACAACATCAACTTGATGGTGTGTAATCAAATAAAACCAATTTAATCAAAGCATCTGTCACTGTTATTCAAGACACTAGAGATATTTTTCTGCTACAATTTACAATATAACAACTTCATTTGTAATTCTGCAGATATACTGTATATGTGAAATTTCCTTTAAAATAAATGAAACATTTAAAAAAAACAGAAATGGAAGAGATATAAAAGAGTCACCTATGTGTGAGTTGGGCAGCTATATAAATTTGTTGAATAAAATTAAGCAAAGCTTAATTCTTCAGCCTGCAGTCCATGTGTCACCCCAGCCCCATTTTTCAAATTCCCTGAGCACTCAAAATTGTGTGTTCAAAATCACTAATTATTTGGCTTTTTTTGTCTATAAAATTAGATTTTATACAGTTTGAATTGGATTGTCCCTACCTTGTATAAGATTGAGTTAAATGATTACTTGGAATCCAATTAAAATGTCCATTTATTTCTTTAAAACACACCCCTGTGTAACAGACAGGCAGATACAGATACAGATATAGATATAGATGGAAAACTAAGAAATCCTAGTTAGAACCTTCCAGTTAATCCACTAGGCTACATATTACATAAAACATCTCTGTGAATTGAACAGAGCCCATTACAATCATTTAGACACAGGAATTGCTTCTGGTGGTACTTTTTCTGCAACAAATATTTAACAAAGTAAACTTGCTCTCAGGGAGATGTTTTCGAATGCAGACCACACTTTTGTGATATTTTCAAAGCTTTCACATAGCCTTAGACTATTTGTAATTGTGTATTTTCTAATAATACACACTAAGTAATGAATGCAGCTACTGTACTTACTTTATTTATCCATATTAGGGCTTACTTAGTGGCGATAAGGGTGGCCAAACGTGAGTATTGTGCCACCCTTATTGTATCCGCAGATAACCGCCCTGCCGCCCTGTTTGGGGTGACCCGCTCCCTCCTTCACCAGAGGCCGCGGGAAGCCCCTCTGCAAGGGCGAGCAGAGGAATTTGGGATTTATCTGCAGGAGAAAATCACTCGGATTCGGAATGAGCTACCCTCCATCGACAGTGGTCCAGTGGGATTGTCCGAGGCTGGTCTTGAGGTTCCATCCTGGGAGGACTTTGACTTTGTTACCACCAAGGATATGGACAGGTTGTCAAGGAGACTTAAGGCGACCACATGTTTATTGGACCCGTGTCCCTCCTGGCTTGTACTGGCATCCTGGGAGACGACACGAGGCTGGCTCCAGGGCATTGTCAACACATCTTTGAGTGAGGGGTCCTTGCCTGCCCTCTTGAAAGAGGCGGTAGTAAGGCCCCTCATCAAGAAGCCTTCCCTGGACCCAGCATTACTGGAGAACTATCATCCGGTCTTCAACCTTCACTTTTTGGTGAAGGTTGTTGAGAGTGTGGTGCCCAACAGTTTCCGCGACACCTGGAGGAAGTTGATTATCTAGACCCGCGCCAGTCCGGCTTCCGACCCGGTCACAGCACCAAGACGGCATTGGTCGCGTTGGTTGATGATCTCTGGAGGGCGCGGGATAGAGGTTGTTCCTCTATCCTAGTCCTGTTAGACCTCTCAGCGGCTTTTGATACCATCGACTATGGTATCCTATTGCACCGACTGGGGGGGTTGGGGCTGGGAGGCACCGTTTTGCGGTGGTTCTCGTCCTACCTCTCTGGTCGGTCGCAATATGTGTTGACAGGAGTCCAGAGGTCGACCTCGAGACCCCTCCTATGTGGGGTTCCTCAGGGGTCGGTCCTCTCGCCCCTCCTGTTTAACACATATATGAAGCCGCTGGGCGAGATCATCCGTGGTTTTGGGGTGGAATACCATCTGTACGCTGATGACACCCAGCTGTACATATCCATCCCAGACCACCCCAACGATGCCGCCGAAGTGCTGTCCCAGTGTTTGGAGGCCGTACGGATCTGGATGGGTAGTAACAAACTCAAGCTCAACCCGTCCAAGACTGAGTGGCTGTGGTTTCCGGCACCCCGGTTCAGCCAGATTACTCCAACTCTGGCCATTGGGGGCGAAACACTGGCCCCCGTGGAGAGGGCGTGCAATTTGGGTGTCCTCCCGGATTCCTGGCTGTCCATGGAGGACCATGTGGTGGCCGTGGCCAGGGGGACGTTTCATCAGGTACGCCTGATGCGCCAATTACGCCCCTTACTGGACCGGGCTGCCCTTCGCACAGTCACTCAAGCTCTCGTGACATCCCGACTCAACTACTGTAATGCTCTCTACATGGGGTTTCCCTTGAGGTGCACTCGAAAGCTACAGTTAGTCCAGAATGCAGCCTCTCGGGTGATTACGGGAGCCGCTAGATGCTCCCACATAACACCGATCCTGCGCGAGCTGCACTGGCTTCCTGTGGCCTTTCGGGTGCGCTTCAAGGTTCTGATGACCATCTTTAAAGCGCTCCATGGCTCGGGGCCTAGTTATATGCGAGACCGCCTTCTGCCCCATCCATCCCTTCGGCCGATCCGCTCCCACAGAGAGGGCCTTCTCAGGGTGCCGTCGGCCGGGCAATGCCGTCTGGCGACACCCAGGGGAAGAGCCTTCTCTATGGCAGGCCCTGCCCTTTGGAACGACCTACCCCCTGAATTGCGTACCATCACTGACCTCCGTCTCTTCCGCCAGTGTCTAAAGACACATCTTTTTCAGCAAGCCGGCCTAGCCTAACCTCCCGTGGGGACTATTTTTAGACAGTTTTAAATTGGGGATTTTAAAATTGGTTTTAGCATAGGACTATAATAATTTAATATGTTTTAAATTATGTATTTATTATTTTGTATGTTTTTAAATTCCTGTGCGCCGCCCTGGGTCCTTTGTGGAGAAGGGCGGGCTATAAATGTGATTAAAATAAAAATAAAATAAAAATTTATCAGACATTATAGTTCTGTTTTCAGTCTCCCTACAAAGGCACAGTACAATCTTCGGGAATTTTTAAGTTTACAGAGCAAGAGGATAGGGTGGTGGGTGTGGTTGAACAATCTCCCTGCACGTTAGATCTGACAAGCAGCTCAATTCACTCAGAGCACAGATTTGTAAATAAGGGCCTTCCTTCTCCCCCAGAGCATCCCCTTCTGAGCAATGCCAGCGGCTGTGGGAATTCTATGCTTTTCCCAGTGAAGGGAGGTGAGCTGGACTTGAAGACAACAAGAACTGTTCCTGTAAAGGCACTTGATCGTCCCAAGGCTATCGTTATGGATGCATAAGGACACCCTCAGGGTTGGAGAGATAGGCAGGATATTTCTCAATGCCATTTGCAGGGAATCATAAGCAGGTGAAGACATCTGCTTGGGAAGACCCTGAAGCAAATGGTGAGCCACTGTGTGAGACAGAATGCTGGACCAGATGGGCTGTGGCCTGTTCCAGCAAGGCTATTCTTATGTTCTTAAGGGCAGCTGTCCTTTCACATCCCTTGCTATTCTAGATCAGACCAGATCTGGGTGAAACAGCCAGCAACCAACTCATTGCAGCCAGTGTTACCTTTGTACTGGGCAAGGAAGAAACTACAGCATCTTCCTTTATCCTGCATAGTTGAAAATGGTAGCCACTCTCAAGGTTATATATTTCTTTCTATCTTAACAAGCCCAAACAAACTAGGGAAGCTATTTTTAGGTTTGTAATTTAGTCTAGTCTGAGTGTGTAGCTTCTAGGGTTAGCTGGGATTCTTGTTCTTTAACAACTGCACTCGATATATCCAAAATGCTTTGTGGATATCTTTTTGAATGGCATCACGCCAGCACATCTCCCATCTTTCATTAACTACACTGAGATATATTTAGATGGACAACATACTAGACCAGGTGTCCCCAACCTTTGCAACTTTAAGTCTGAAGGACTTCAGCTCCCAGATTTCCCAGAAGTATGGGAGCTGAAGTCCTTCAGACTTAAAGTTGCAAAGGTTGGGGACCCCTGTACTAGACAACACAAATACCATATCCTTTTTAGGAAGGGGGGGAAAATACCAGTTGCAATGACTGGGTACTTTATGCCACTTTACATTTAACATCTTTAAATTCTAGATTAGCCACAACTTGTGAAGGACAGTTTGTATAACGCAGTGCTTTACAAAATCGCAACACAATGTATCTCTGCATTACAAAGAATAATCCCAAGTACGGTAGAAAAGTCATCAAAAATCCAAAGCAATTTCAATTATCTAATTTGATTTCTTACTTTGGAACAGGATGATGCATCAGTTTGTAAATCTATTTTAATATGGTGATTAAACAACATTTCATTGAGTCTACTTGCTTGTTCAAAACTTCTTAGAATCATAAAATATCAAATAACCAATTAAATTTTACATAATGATATCACTGATAAATTAAAATAATCGATAGAGCAAAGCACAATATTAATGTTAATAAAGGCAAGCATTCTCTTAGAAATTCCTGGAACATGAAACAATGGGAAGAGTTTTTTTCATAGTGCTGAGTACCTTTGGGAAACACTAAGTCCTTTTATGCTGCTACTGATTTATATAATAAATTTATTGTGTCTATTTTTATTTGGATCATAAAGATCCATCTACTTTGAAAAAGAAATTGTCCCGTTTTTTGTGAGCTGAAATATCACTAATAATCTTGGCATCATTTTTCCTGTACACTGACAAAAACTACAATGTTTTCATCAATAGGTGGCTGCACTGTTTAACTTTAAATTATAGTATAGTTCAGCTGGAAAAATTATACACAAACATTAGGACAAGAGCTTGATGATTCTCTCAGTGACTCTGGTAATCTCTTCATTCTTAAAATGATGCTGATGTTGAATTGGGTTCCTTCCTAGATATCATTCTGTATCTTCTTCTAGAGTGGAAGAATATGAGTCCAATATCCAACTCTTTATATTCTTCAGCAAGGCTTATCAGTTGTGCCGGATGTTATTTTGCTTTGTGGGAAGTTTTAATGCCCACAGGGCATTCCGTTACACAGCACATACTTTAAAATAATGCAAGAGAGGTGCTTCAGGCTATGCGCATGAGAGAGCATAGCATCTCTCTGCTATTGTTTAAAGAGCTGAGCCTTTTGCAGGCTCCTGCATAAGCCTTAGGTAGAGCGACATGTGTGAGATATGCCCTGTTTGTAAAAATTATTAAACAATGCAGACAAAAAAACAATGGATGGAAACTAACCAAGGAAAGAAGCAACCTAGAACTAAGGAGAAATTTCCTGTCAGTTAGAACAGGGGTTTCCAACCTTTGCAACTTTAGGTCTGAAGGACTTCAGCTCCCAGAATTCTCCAGCCAGCAACGCTGGGAGCTGAAGTCCTTCAGACTTAAAGTTGCAAAGGTTGGAGACCCCTGTACTAAAATTATTAATGAGTTACTAATATACAAAGTTATCAGTGTATCAAATGTTCTGTAAAACTTGAAAATGTAGAAATAATCTATCATGGATTTTATATTTCTAATAATTGCAGATCAACAATGTATGACTGGTTCCCAGCATACTTTAGGGCAGGGGTCTCCAACCTGCCCCAAAGCAAAGCTGGCTGGAGAATTCTGGGAGCTGAAGTCCTTCAGACTTAAAGTTGCAAAGGTTGGAGACCCCTGAGTTAGAAGAATTAATCAGTGGAACTACTTGCCTCCAGAAGTTGTGGGTGCTCCATCACTGGAGGCTTTTAAAAAGAGACTGGACCTGCCACTTTTCTGGAATGGTATGAGGTCTCCTGCTTGAGCAGGAGGTTGGACTAGAAGGCCTCCAAAGTCCCTTCCAACTCTATTATTCTCTAGAATAGAATAGAATAGAATAGAATAAAATAGAATAGAATAGAATTCTTTATTGGCCAAGCGTGATTGATTTGGTTCATATGCTCTCAGTGTACAGAAAAAGACAAGATACATTCATCAAGAATCATAAGGCGTAACACTTAATGATAGTCATAGGGTACAAATAAGCAGGAAACAATCAATATTAACATAAAACATATCGATACAAGCAACAAAGTTACAGTCCTGCAGTCATAAGTGGGAGGAGATGGGTGATACGAACGATGAGAAGACTAATAGTAATGCAGCCTTAGTGAATAGTTTGACCGTGGTGAGGGAATTATTTGTTTAGCAGAGTGATGGCATTTGGAAAAAAACCTGACCTTATGTCTAGTTGTCTTGGTGTGCAGTGCTCTGTAGCATTGTTTTGAGGGTAGGAGTTGAAACAGCATGCGAGGGGTCTGTAAATTTTTTCATGGCCCTCTTTTTGACTCATGTAGTGTATAGGTCCTCAGTGGAAAGCAGGTTGGCAGTAATTGTTTTTTCTGCAGTTCTGATTATCCTCTGAAGTCTGCGTCTGTCTTGTTGGGTTGCAGAAGCAAAACATAGAGGTGCAGATGACAGACTCCATAATTCCTCTGTAGAACTGTATCAGCAGCTCCTTGGGCAGTTTGACCTTCCTGAGTTGTCGCAGAAAGAACATTCTTTGCTGTGCTTTTTTGATGATGTTTTTGATGTTAGGTGTCCATTTTAGGTCTTGAGATATGATAGAACCTAGAAATGTGAAATGTCGTTACTGATACTGTGTTGTCTAGTATTGTAAGAGGTAGCAGGGTTTCTCCTAAAGTCTACCACCATTTCTACGGTTTTGAGTGTGTTCAGTTCTAGATTGTTCCGGTCGCACCACGAAGCTAGTTGTTCAACCTCCCATCTGAATGCAGTTTCATCATTGTCTCGAATGAGACCAATCACTGTTGTATCATCTGCAAACTTCAGTACTTTAACAGATGGATCGTTTGAGATGCAGATATTGGTATATAGAGCAGGGGTCTCCAACCTTTGCAACTTTAAGTCTGAAGGACTTCATCAAAGCTGGCTGGAGAATTCTGAGAGCTGAAGTCCTTCAGACTTAAAGTTGCAAAGGTTGGAGACCCCTGATATAGAGGGAAGAGAAGTGGAGAGAGCACACAGTCCTGGGGAGCTCCTGTGCTAATTGTACAGGTATCTGATGTGATTTTGCCTAGCTACACTTGCTGTTTCCTGTCTGTTAGGAAGCTTGTGATCCACTTATAAGTGTGTTCAGGTATCGCTAGCTGATTTAGTTTAGTTAGTATGATGACATATTCCCTTCATCAGCTCTCTGAATGAAACCCTGCTTTGAAACCTGTCAGCAAAACCAAGGATCACTCCAAGTCTGTTCAGTGGAGCAGTGCCATCAGAGTACAGGCAACAGCACTTTCTGCATATCTGCAGTACATGCACCGAAGCTGTTATTCACAAAGGAAATCTATGATTGAGGTAGGCTGACCCCCACCTCTCCTTTTTGCTGAGGCAGCTTCATTTGCAAAGTGAAATACTGCATTGATGCAGACTGCCTACAACCTGCTTGCTCGTACTGTTTATAACAAGTCATATCAGCTCTATTGTGCTTATCTTCCAAAGCGATGAAAATTATGGGTTCTTAGATTAATATCCCAGCCAGACTTATTTACTGAACCTGCCTCTGACCATTAACTCTGATAGTGCAGGAACAAAGGACCTTATATTGATTATTCCAAAGTGCTATCAAAATTTAGTCAGTAATTTCTATTACTTATTATGATTGGTCACCGGTCAGCCAAATGTTTATACAAGATTTGGCATTTTTATTTTCCTAATGAGTCATTCCCAAGGACCTGGAATAGACAAATGTTGCCTCGTGTTGTTAAATCACGGGATGTAAGCTGCCTTTTGCAAATGACCAATGGTGGTGTTTTCAGTGCCAATGATATTGTTCCAAGTTATTTGGAGATTG
Source organism: Rhabdophis nuchalis (assembly GCA_039707465.1). Lineage (NCBI taxonomy): Eukaryota > Metazoa > Chordata > Lepidosauria > Squamata > Natricidae > Rhabdophis > Rhabdophis nuchalis. The sequence goes on from CM077648.1 coordinate 76,902,823, forward strand.
CACCCAAGGTGCCTATTACTTTTGGAACCATATTTGTTTTCTTTTGCCTCAGTCATTCTACTTCTCTTTGCAGGTCTTTGTAGTTTCTTGTTTTTCTCCTTGCTAGCTTTAAAGGAGGAACCAGCGAGATATATTTAATTCCTGAAATAAAATTCCGAAAATGCAATCTGAATTCAAATATTTCTTTTATCCTAGGAAGTATAATGAAAACTGGATAGCTTGCATTTAGAAAACATTAAGCGTGGGACCAAGAGAGAAAATGAAACGACCATTCATTTGGACTTGAAGCATAGCTAATGAAATGCTGCAGAGGAGAGTCTTAAGGTTTGATATGCTTCATCTGGAAGGATCCTGCTATGCTGTATCTTTAATTTCTGTAACCCAGAGATCAACACATTTGATAAATGTCAATGATGTAAAAATATACTATTGTACAAGAAAGAAATTAACTTTCTGTCAGTGAATTCACACATGTTCTATACAACATTCTCTGAAAATTGTTTTCCATTTCTGTATCAACAGCTACCCACTTTAGAACAATAACTCTTAAATATCTTCTGGTATATAACTCAAGCAAATTGTAACTGTCCTAGCATGCATAATTTATTGTTTCATAATCTTCATCTAATTTGTGGTCTTGTTTTTTTTTAATACAGCTAATATTATTTGTATAATAATGGTCAATGTTTCAGTCATTAATTGCAAAATATAATTAGAGATTGTAAGAACACTTGAAAAAGTCTTCTCTGGAACTATCAAATATGGAATTATCTGTGGAATTATATTATGTTTTAATCATTTTAAAGATTATCCTCACTTGTCAGAAATTCAGATGAATACCAAGCAGCTGTGCCCTCCAGCTGTGCTAGTTGGGATTTCTGGGAATCTAAATCCCAACACATCTGTTGGGACTTAGATTCCATGCTCAGGTGGAAAAACTCCAGAAAGTTAATTATGCTGTAAACATGTTCCTTTCCCCTTTTTTCATCTTAGAAATTTTAAACAAAAACTCATACATTATACTCATACAGTATAAACAATTAAGGTTTATGAGACAAGGAGTGCACAATTTGAAGCTTCAAGTCACTTATAGCCACCCAAACCTTGCATACAGTCCTGAAGGATCTCCAGATACTTTCTCTGAGTTGTAATATCTAACGCGATACTACTTATTCACAACAAAATATAATACTAAGAATAATAAATTAAATTTATTTTAAATTTAATCACATCAACCTGTTTCCTGAACATGTCTACTCCTGGATTGGCATTCAAAAGCTTTAGGGAGGAAAATGTCATGGTTTTCTATGCCCACATTTTCAAAGTAATACTGGCTCGAAGCAATACTATTGAAAAATGTAATCAATGCTTGCTATAATGTCATATTCCTCTATTTCAGGGGTCTCCAACCTTTGCAACTTTAAGTCTGAAGGACTTAAGTCTGGGAGCTGAAGTCCTTCAGACTTAAAGTTGCAAAGGTTGGAGACCCCTGCTCTATTTGACCTTGGGCCAGCCATTTGATTTGTCTGTTTGGCAGTTCCTCTTGTTTCTGTGGACATAGTATTTCTTTTATTTGTCTTGTTTTGCTTAAATATCTACATCTTTGTAATGGAGAAGTTTCTTAATGTGTGTACATGCCCAGTGCCTAACACAATGTGATCTTGATCTCACTGGAGCCTTTAAGCACCAGAGCATGACTGATAGGTTATCTTTGCAGGCAGCCCAATATGAGAAATTATAGATAGCTTAGACTAAAACAAAGCAATACCTGTCAAAATAATTCTGAGATGCAGTTAAAAGCAAACATCAGCAATATCCGTGTCCTTGGAAAATATAATATTAGTTCATAGTTGGCAGGAAAAAGTAAATGGAAAGTTTCCATTGCCTCTTTCCCCCTTCTATAAACCTAAATACTAGCTAGCTTATAAACATGAATGAATTTAGAAGAGGGTTTTATATTGCTCTGTCACATATTTTAAAATTTTGTTTTCTGTGCAGGCAGAGTGGATTTCTCCTCTGCAGCTCCATGTATTACTGGACTTCCACTATTTTGGCTTCTCAAACAGGGCGACATAAGATGAAAGCCATGTCTTGAGAGTATCTCATATAAATGCAATTACCAGGACATGCTTGTATCATTGTTAAATGGAGGAAAATTTACCACATTTCATTATCAATATTGATATGAGACCATTTAGGGCAGTGATGGCGAACCTATGGCATGCGTGCCACAGGTGGCATGCGGAGCCATTTCTGAGGGCACACGAGGTGTTGCCCTGTCAGCTCCAGCACGCATGCACATGCTGGCCAGCTGATTTTCGGCCTTGATTTTCAGCAGTTTTTTGGCCTCTGGAGGCTTCAGGAAGCCTCCAGAGAGCGAAAAGCAGACTTACGGGGCTCACCAGAAGTTGGAAAATGGATTGTTTTTGGCCTCAGGAGGGCCTCTGGGAGGGGGGCGTTTTCGCCTTCCCCAGGCTCCAAGAAAGTTGTGCATGCATGCGTGGGGCAGCAGGGTGGGGTGCGATGCACGCATGCACAAGGGGCATGGCATGGGGGGATTAAATTATGGGGGTGGGCACCCGAGTGTGTGCAATGGTGCGCAAGCGCGTGCTTTTGGCACCTGAGGCAAAAAAGGTTCGCCATCACTGATTTAGGGCATGTAAAATTTTTCAACTTTCCATTTCCAAACATTAGGAGTGTTCAATGCCTTGGAGATTATAAAAATATTTTGGTTACTTTAATATAATTTAGACGTGTTCGGTAAGTAATTACATAAATACCATAACTTTTTAACATTTTGTTTGTTTCCTGTGTGCCTTATGCATTTGCTAAATATTATCTCCTAGTACAGAAATTAAACTAATGGATGAATCTATATTAAATTTATGCCGCATACATAAGGGGCTTTGTTTTGACTCTATTTTTTAATAATTGCTGGCTCTCACAACTACATTTTCAAAACAGGACATCCTGAATAGGATGCCACAGAACACTGCACTGTTGGATCTAAGAAAATCTAATAGAGGTGGCATTTCCCAGGTAGACAAATAAGAAATATAGTATTGGCAGTTTGGAAATACTTAGTATCTAAAAATCTGAGATTTATGCATACCAATTTGGAAACAAGTGTTATATCATTCAGTGGATTTACTTCTGAGCAGCAAGAATTGAATTACACAGTTACATACTGTAGCTAAATGAAGTCCTTTGGGGCAAGAGAAAAGGGATATTAGCCATTCATTGCCACCAGCTGCAGGCATTTCCGGTTGTTGCTTGCTGCCAAAAACTGTGGAGTTTTCTAAAGAAAGACAGAAGAGTTAAATCCTTGTTTCCTTCTTTGTAATGCACAAAAGCCACTTCTCCCTTTAATGCCAGATTAGCTCATAGATTTTGAACGTGGACGTTGATCTACATAATTAAGTTAGTATTAATGACCTCTTCCTAGGTGGGTCTAGGACAATTTGCCACAGCAAATCTCACGTAACTATCTCGCCGCCCTTATCGCATCCACAGATAACCGCCCTGCCGCCCTGTTTAGAGTAACCCGCTCCCTTCTTCAACAGGGGCCATGGGAAGCTCCTTTACAGGGTCGGGCAGAGGAGTTCGGTCAATATCTGCTGGACAAAGTCGCTCAGATCCGGAGCGAGTTGATCTCCAATGAGGTAGATCTGGGCGGGCAATCAGGGGCAGGTCTTGAGACCGTTTTATGGGAAGACTTTGACTTTGTGACTCCTGATGACATGGACAGGTTGTTGGGACGACTGAATGCTACCACATGTTTATTGGACCCGTGTTCCTCCTGGCTAGTACTGGCCTCCCGGGAGGTTACACGAGGCTGGTTCCAGGAGATAGTGAATACATCTCTGAGTGAGGGGTCTCTTCCGGCCACCTTGAAAGAGGCGGTGGTGAGACCCTTCCTCAAGAGACCTTCCCTGGACCCAGCATTATTGGCCAACTACCGTCCAGTCTCTAACCTTAGCTTTCTGGCTAAGGTTGTAGAGAGTGTGGTAGCTCAACAGTTCTCCTGACACCTGGAGGAAGCCGTCTATCTAGACCCGTGCCAGTCCGGCTTCCGTCCCGGGCACAGCACGGAGACGGCATTGGTCGCGTTGGTTGATGATCTCTGGAGGGCCCGAGACAGAGGTTGTTCCTCTGTCCTGGCCCTATTAGACCTCTCAGTGGCTTTTGATACTATCGACCATGGTATCCTCCTGCACCGGCTGGAGAGGTTGGGATTCAGAGGCACTGTATTGCAGTGGTTCTCTTCCTACCTCTCTGGCCGGTCGCAGTGTGTACTGACAGGAGGGCAGAGATCGACCTCAAGGCCCCTTTTATGTGGGGTACCTCAGGGCTCGGTTCTCTCACCCCTCCTGTTTAACATCTACATGAAGCAGTGGGGTGAGGTCATCCATGGCTTTGGGGTAGAATACCATCAGTACGCTGATGACACGCAGCTGTACATTTCTACCCCTGGCCACCCCAGCGATGCCGTGGAAGCGCTGTCTCGGTGTAGGGAGGCCGTGCAGCTCTGGATGGGGAGGAACAAACTCAAACTCAACCCGTCCAAGACCGAGTGGCTGTGGTTTCCGGCATCTCGATATAGCCAACTAACTCCATCGTTGGCTATCGGGGGCGAGTCATTGGCTCCCGCGGAAAGGGCCTGCAACTTGGGCGTCCTCCTGGACTCACGGCTGTCCTTAGATGACCATGTGACAGCCGTGGCCAGGGGGGCCTTCTATCAGGTTTACCTGATATGCCAGTTGCGCCCCTTTGTAGACCGAGATGCCCTACACACGGTCACTCAAGCCCTCGTTATTTCCCGCCTAGACTACTGCAACGCCCTCTACATGGGGCTCCCCCTGAGGTGCACCCGGAGGCTCCAGCTAGTGCAGAATGCATCCGCACGGGGGATTCTGGGAGTCTCTCATTACTCCCATGTAACACTTCTCCTGCACGAACTGCACTGGCTGCCTGTGGTCTTCCGGGTGCGCTTCAAGGTCGTAGTTACCATCTTCAAAGCGCTCCATGGCTCGGGTTCTGGTTACTTGAGAGACGGCCTCCTACCACATTCCTCCCTTCGACCTGTCCGCTCTCACAGAGTTGGCCTTCCCAGGGTGCTGTCAGCCGGTCTTTGCCGACTGGCGATCCCCAGGGGAAGAGTTTTCTCTGTGGTGGGTCCGACACTCTGGAACGACCTCCCCCCTGATATCCGTACCATCACGGACCTACGACTCTTCCGTCGGATGGTAAAAGCTCATTTCTTTCATCTTGCCGGCCTGTCATAGATTAGGGACTATTTTAATTTGTAATTTATGGTTTTAACTATTTATTCAATTTTAGCACAGTTGTCTTTGTTTAATTGTTTTTAAAATTTTGTATATTGTGGGGTATTATCTTTCTGTGCACCGCCCTGAGTCCCTTTTTGATGAAAAGGGCGGTATATAAATTGAATATAAATGAATATAAAAAGCCAACTTGCCATGGTCAACTTAACCATGGCCAACTTGCCGCAGGTAACTCTTTGCAGGACAACTCACTACAGCTAACTTGCTGCAGAACAAGAGTTATGCTAATATCAAAGAAATCATGGAATAGAATACTTGAAGAAAGAATGCAAAAGGAGGGACAGAATGAAATTTGAATAGGAAAAATTAAAATATTTTTTAAAAATTTTAAATAATTAAATAGAATTGTTAAATTCTCCCAGAGTAAGTTGTTCCAAGGTGAGTTGACATGGCAAGTTGGCCGTGGCAAGTTGCCCCATTCCATTCCAGGTACACCTTCATTGATCCTTGCAGCAACACTAAACTATAGGTTGTTGATTAGCAAGAGGGGATGTTTAGTTAGGACTCCCTATCCTTTACCACTTTTATATTCCTGAGAATTTATATCTGGTCCTTATAATTGAGAAAGTTATTAATCATTTTGTTGGTAGATTAGTTCATTTTCTGCTTAACATTTGTCACAAGTGAACTAAGATAGATAACTTTAGATCTAGAAAACGTAAGGATGATATATCTCGGCTCAAAGTACTTTTTCAGGCTGAGATGAAATCTTTTATGTAGGAGCTTTTCATAGAAGGGCCATTCAAACAAAATTCCTCCATAAATATTAATTGCCAAACCTTGACCTAACAATGCAAAAAATGGGGAATGCATTATTTTTCCACTGAGCATATGTACTTGATATTTGCTGGAACCAAAGCAATTTTTTTCTTCTGCCAAATGTCAAAGTAAAAGTGACCCAGCTAAAAAAAAATTAAGTCAAATTAATAACAAATTAAGTCAAATTAATAACAAATTAAGTCAAATTAATAACAAATTAAGTCAAATTAATAACAAATTAAGTGAATTAATAACAAAAGGATGCACCAGTAAGAGTGATCTCATATTGGGTGAGAATATATTCCAAGGTGGCGGCGTGCTTAGGTGCCGCGGCTTTGAGCTCCTGGTGTCACAGCAGACTTTTCCATCCCTACTGTGAATTATAGAGAAACAAACATATCAACTGATTGTGACACATCAGTTAAAGAAAAAAAAAGGATTACTCGGATTTATTAGGACAAGTAAGAAAAACAAGTTTCAGGAAGAGATATCCTCAAGAAGACGCCTAGATCTGGGTAGTGGAGAATTTTTAAAACCCATGTTGTATCGTAAACAAAGCCTTGATGAAACAATGATTGCAGATTCTTCACGAAGTTTATGTTCTGTAATGGTGGTACCATCATTATCTCTTGGGAATATACAAGGGGCAACTGCAAGAATTGAAATGAAGAAGCGGAGAGCACCACCCCTACCAGTAATTACATCCTTTTCTGTTGGGAAAGCTGAGAGAGAAGAAAAAATGCCAAGTGCGATTCCTCAAAGTTCATTGCAACAAGAAATAGAAAAAGAAAAAGAGACGTGCTCCTCTTCCACCAACTCCTAAAATGCCAAACAGATTTGAAGATTTGAAGAAATGACTAATAAAAGACAAAGTACAATTGATCCTTTTCAACTGTCATTTGTCAGCCATTTTGTTTGCCTGGAGAGATTCCTGTTGTGGCTGTCACTGCTGTCTGTATTCCACCTGGTGCAGGTGTTGGCACGGCGCTCAAACCAATTTTATTGTAATTTTATTACAATATTATTACAATGGCAATAAAGATTATTATTATTATAAGGTAAGGACAATAACAGCAGCATTGCAAGCCCTCAGGTTATCTCATTGAGCAATCTTTCAAACTTGTGCTGGCACTGAAGAAGGGAGACACTTTCTCAGAGTTGTGGTGGTCACATTGTCTCCATGGTCACATGATGTTGATTCTGGAACTTGCACCTGGGTATGATTAGTGTTGCAACAATATGAGGTTGCATGATTACAATTTGTGATGTTTTCTGCCAGCTTCCCACAAGCAAAGTTAATTAATAAGCAGACAGGAAGTCAGAAGCTGTGATCATGTGAAAATAATAACTGCCAACTGTAGAAAATTAGTACCCACCCCTCTCTTAGAAGAATGAAATATTTTAGGAAATATTAAAAGGGCAGAATATTATACCTCCCTGGATGAGAAAAGGAGAAACATACTCTTGGAAAGCAACCCCCACCTTTGTTAACAGCCCTAGAAAGACTGGGCCATCCTATCTGCAAAACAAAAGGCCTCTAGCTGCAAGGTGATGAGATTAAGACATGACCACATGGACATAATAGGATTAGCCCTCTACCCATCTAGCAGCAGAGCTCAGCACATGACACTTGGGGATATTACATTACTGAGCACAGTTCTATCAGACTTATCTCAGACAAACTCCTAGGATTTGCACATGACCCCTACAGCAACCAATAGGATACATTTCTTGCACAGGAACAGGAAGCTCTAGGGCAAGGCCCAAGAGAGGGTATAAATAACATTCATTCTCCACTCCATGTGTTCAGTGCACCAGGACCATGTGCTTAATGGTTCTGCTCCATTAACCCATCCTTCCAACCAGCCTCCATGTTTCCCATGTCTTTCTCCCCACTTGGAACTGAACCCAGATGGACATTTCTTCCAACACAGCCCACAAAAAAGCTGTAGAGGTTTGGCAGCCTAAGACAAACTGGCTTCCCAGGAAAGCAACCAGCTGTGGCAGGTGATGTATTGCAGTCAGTTGGAATTGGCTAGTAGGTTAGCACAAAGTATCAATGAAATATTTATAACTCGGGATTGAAGTGAGAGGTCCTTGATGCTCAATGAGCTTGGTTATTTTCTTGCAGATGTTTCATTGCCCAAACTAACTGGTACTGATGATGTTACCTAGTTTGGGTAATTAAATAACTGCAAGCAAACAACCAAGCTCAGAGATCACCAAGGCCTCCTCTTAGGACAAAGTGCTGGAGAGACCATTCCCTCAAAAGAGTTTAATATAGTTGGAATTTGAAAGTAGTTTTAAAACACAGATAGGTAATATCTTTGCAAAAGTTTGTGAAAATAGACAAACAGGGAGCCAGTTTGGTCTAATAATGGATAAGGCACCAGATGACAAATCAAGACCTTCAGTTCAAATCCCACTTTAGCCAATAAAATCCGAATACTGGCAGAGATTGGGATATTTGCAGACATAAATTTGAAATGCCTAAAAATTCAAAGTGGCAGGTAGGATCATGTAATCATAACCTTGCCACTTATTAAGCTGTTGTACGCCTCACATGCATGTTAAAAGGAGGAAAAAAGTTGCATTTTCAATCTTGATTGAATCTTTTTGACCCCACCCACCCGCAGATATTAAAGGGATTTCCAGAAGGGCTCCTCTTTGATGTATGGGATTTCCCAGATTCTGGTAGTGTTGCAACCATCAGAGCATATCATTAGCAACATTATCTTAGCAACTTTTCGTCCTCTAGTATATTCCTTTGGATTTGTCCCTTCCTGCTACAAAACTACGACGAAGAGGAGAACTTTTTCCTCTGCCAAAGGGAAGAGGTTGGGGAGAATCTCTTTGGGCTAAAGCAGAGGTTCCCAAACTTGGCAACTTTAAGACTTGTGGACTTCAACTCCCAGAATTCTCCAGCCATGCTGGCTGGAGAATTCTGGGAGTTGAAGTCCATAAGTCTTAAAGTTGCCAAGTTTGGGAACCTCTGGGCTAAAGGCTTAGATCAGGAGTCTGCAAACCTGGCAGCTTTAAGACTTGTGGACTTCAACTCTCAGAATTCTGGGAGTTGAAGTCCTCAAGTCTTAAAACTGCCAAGTTTGCAGACCTCTGGCTTAGATTCTTGAGGTGGAAATAGGGAGGTGTCTGAATTAGCAGCTGTGAGTGTGAATGTGGTTGTGCAGGCTTGTCTATTTAATGCCCAGACAAAGGTGGTTACTTTTCATATCTGCATTCTCATCAAATAAAACCAACTAAAAAGGGAATGGAAGAAGGGCAGAAAGTGGAGTATAGATAATGAAATCAATTTAATGGATCACCAATCCTTCTCTATCAAGCAAAGTAAAGCATCTCTTTTGATCTTTGTTTCTTCTATGCATGTGTTTTATCTTTATGCTTTACCTTCAAACATTTAGCTGACAATAAATAAATAAACACGTGGGCCATTTTTTTTGGTCATTTTTACTGCAGGAAACAGGTTTGTTCTCATTGGCATTACCTCAAGGCATGCTGCAAAAATGACAATTTCCCTTTGTTCTTAAAAGGCATTTTACTTCCATGGTTGTAATTAAATGATTAATCAGCCTTGCAAAGTTTCATGTACAAACAGTAAAAGAGATTTCATCTATTCAACAATGGAAAAATTCTTTCAGAAACAAAACACTTTGGAGTCAGTTTAAAAAATTATCCAGTATAAGTGCAAAGAGATAAAAATCAGGATAGCTTTTTTCAGAACACACAGTTGGGTATTTGCTAGATATAGAATTATATGGGCAAATAACTTTAGATCTTCTAGACATTATTTGAGCAACTTAAATAGATGTATTTCAGGTGCTGAAGGTTATTTTATTTTAAAGAAATGAAATTATGTTCTAATAGCACAATAGCCTACCTTTGTTTTTCAACTATACTTTCAGCCATGAAACATCAGATAATATGATTCCTAAGGAAAAATATCATGATATTCCATAGCACTATTACTCAGCTGAGCTGAGGGTAATGAAGCGCCGAAAGAGATGCCTAGAGAGCATTTGGAGGTCTACTCGTTCTGAATCTGACTGAACACAGGTAAGGTTGCATTACCTTGTGGCGATAAGAGCGGCAAAACGCAATTATCTCTCCGCTCTTATCGCATCCGCAGATAACTGCCCTGCTGCCCTGTTTAGAGTGTTTAGAGTGACCCGCTCCCTCCTCCAACAGAGGCCGCGGGAAGCTCTCTTGCAGGGCTGGGCAGAGGAATTTGGATGTTATCTGTAGGATAAAATCACTCAAATCCGTGATGAACTGACCCCCGACGAGATTAGCCCAGGTGGGAGGGTGGAGGCAGGTCTTGAGACCGTTTTTTGGGATTAGTTTGACTTTGTTTCTCCCAATGACATGGACAGGTTGCTGAGGCGGCTGAATGCCACCACATGTTTATTGGACCCGTGTCCCTCCTGGCTTGTACTGGCCTCCCGGGAGGTTACACGAGGCTGGCTCCTGGGAATAGTGAACGCTTCCTTGAGTGAGGGGCTCTTGCCAGCCGTCTTGAAAGAGGCGGTGGTGAGACCCCTCCTCAAGAGGCCTTCCCTGGACCCAGCAGAGCTGGCTAATTATCGTCCGGTCTCCAACCTTCATTTTCTTGCGAAGGTTGTGGAGAGTGCGGTGGCACGACAGTTCCCCCAGCACCTGGAGGAAACTGCCTAGCTAGACCCGTGCCAGTCCGGCTTCCGGCCTGGGCACAGCACGGAGATGGTATTGGTCACATTGGTGGATGATCTCTGGAGGGCTCAGGATAGAGGTCATTCCTCTATCCTGGTCCTATTAGATCTCTTGGCGGCTTTTGATACCATCGACCATGGTATCCTATTGCACTGGCTGAAGGGGTTGGGGCTGAGAGGCACCGTTTTACGGTGGTTCTCCTCCTTCCTCTCCGACCGGTCACAATTTGTGTTAGCAGGAGGGCAGAGGTCGATGTCGAGGCCCCTCACATGTGGTGTGCCTCAGGGGTCAGTCCTCTTGCCCCTCCTGTTCAACATCTACATGAAGCCGCTGGGTGAGATCATCCGTGGTTTTGGGGTAGAGTTCCATCAGTACACTGATGATACTCAGCTGTACATCTCTACCCCTAACCACCCCAACGATGCGGTCGAACTGATGTCCCAGTGTCTGGAGGCCGTGCGAGTCTGGATGGGGAGGAGCAAACTCCGACTCAACCCGTCCAAGACTGAGTGGCTGTGGTTCCCGGCGCCATGATATAGTCAGCTGGTTCCATCTCTGACTATCCGGGGCGAGTCATTGGCCCCCGCGGATAGGGCTCGCAATTTGGGTGTCCTCCTGGATTCCCGGCTGTCATTGGATGACCATGTGGCAGCCGTGACCAGGCCTTTTATCAGGTAATAATAATAATAATAATAATTTTATTTTTAAACCGCACCCTCTCCCCACAGGGACCCGGGGCGGTGCACAGGCAGAATAAAAACAGTCAAAAAGTACATACATTTCATAAAAAACAATTAAACCAACCCTGTGCTAAAAATTCGCTAAAAATGTGCTACCCCATTAAAAAAACCCAAAGACAGAGAGACTATCCTAGGCCGGCCAGACAGAAGAAGTGTGTTTTTAGCTTGAGACGGAAGGAGCGGAGGTCAGTGGTCATCCTGATATCGGGGGGAAGGTCGTTCCAGAGGGCCGGGCCCGCCACAGAGAGAGCCCTTCCCCTGGGAGTCGCCCGCTGACAGAGTCTAGTGGACGGCACCCGGAGAAGTCCCTCTCTGTGAGAGCGGATCGGCCGTGAGGATGTATGGGGCAGGATCCGATCCCGCAGATAGCTAGGTCCTGAGCCATGGAGCACTTTGAAGATGATAACTAACACCTTGAAGCGCACCCGGAAGACGACAGGTAGCCAGTGCAGCTCGCGCAAGAGCGGTGTTATGTGGGTCGACCTAGTGGTCCCCATAATTGCTCGCGCGGCTGCATTCTGGACTAGCTGAAGCCTCCGGGTGCACCTCAAGGGGAGCCCCATGTAGAGAGAGTTGCAATAGTCCAGTCGGGTGTACCTGATATGCCAGTTGCGCCCCTATCTAGATCGTGACGCCTTACGCACGGTCACTCAAGTTCTCGTCACCTCCCACCTGGACTACTGTAACACTCTCTACATGGGGCTCCCCTTGAGGTGCACCCGGAGGCTCCAGCTAGTCCAGAATGCGGCCGCGCGGGGGATCCTGGGAGTGTCTCGATACTCCCATGTAACACCTCTCCTGCGCAAGTTGCATTGGCTGCCTGTGGCCTTCTGGGTGCGCTTCAAGGTGCTAGTAACCATCTTTAAAGCGCTCCATGGCACGGGACCTGACTACTTGCGGGATCGCCTCCTACCACATACCTCCCTTAGACCTGTCTGCTCCCACAGAGTGGGCCTCCTCAGGGTGCCATCCGTCGGACAATGCTGACGGGTGGCCCCCAGGGGGAGAGCCTTCTCTGTGGCGGGGCCTGCCCTCTGGAATGACCTACCCCCCGACCTTCGTACCATCACGGACCTATGCCTGTTCCGCCAGACATTAAAGACACATCTATTTCAAGAGGCCGGCCTGACTTAGTTTTTAATGGGTAATAGTTTTAATTGATTTTAACCCTTTTCTAATCTAAATTTTAAGCACAGACTTTAATTTAATTCATTTTTAACTGTTTGTACTGTATTGTATTATATTTTTATATTTCTGTGCACCGCCCTGAATCCCTTCAGGGAGATAGGGCGGTATATAAATTTGACAAATAAATAAATAAATAAATAAATAAATAAATAAATAAACAAACAAACAAACAAACAAACAAACAAATAAATCTTACAAGCTGATTCATTTGGATGTCAGCTTGTTTTCTCCACATGGTTAGAGTTCTGTTCCATCTGAAAGGCATTTGGATAACAAGTCAGACATAATTACTTGGATATTGCTGCAAATTGGACACCTGATGTCCCCATCCTTACATATACGATATGTATGAACCCACCACAAATCTTCATTCTGTACATACTGAATAACAATGTTATACTTGTAGCACTGTTTACAATTGTAGTTTTGTTCAATTCATATATAACCAAGACAGATCTTGGTTCTTCCTTTAATTTTTATTTCTGCACATTCTGTTAAAGCATTTTGCTTCAACTCCTGGCTAGGACAACCCAAAATGGCAATATTAAGTTTAAAGTAAAAGTTGCATTTTTTAATTCAGATTTTTATTTTTAAATAAACAAGACAAACGGAAACATAAAAAACATATACAACCTTCTTCCATTTCATATAGCATGTCATTTGGTTACAAGTTTTTGTGCGTCCTTTCCATGGTCACCACTTATAATTACATATCAAATCACAAATTGTTCATTAGGTAAACATAGGTACATTATTGTTAATATATCACTTCTTCAACTGTAATTATTATTCCTTGATTTTAAACAAAATATTCTATATATTGAAGTCATACATACAACATCATTCCATTACATCGTTCGAACGAAAGTTGCATTTTTGTAATAGGAAAAAATGCTACTTAAAATCTAGTGGAAACAAGTCTATAGCAGCCTTCATGTCTCTGTTTTATTGTCTCTGGCCCAAACAGTCCTTACAGGCTGCCAGGAATTCTATACCTGAGAAAGACCTGAGTATTTTTAATTTAAATATTAGGTTTTGCTATTTATACATGCCCCAAAAGGGGTAGAGATTCTGAGACTTAAAGAAATTGAGAGAACAGCAGGTGCATTCACATCAAGAGCTTCTCTCCATGCAGCTGCAGCTTTCATGATTAACACTGGCATGGCTTATAAATCAAAGTTGCATTGATCTTGGATGCTACAGTACATCTATTTCTTGTTACTCAAATGGGTTTCCTGCTAGGATGGAGTTGGCCCAATTGGATACCCTACTATATATAAAAGGACAAGAAAGAGTTCTTGAATATCCGTTCTAGTCTCTTCACCTGTTTCATTGCAGGTGGGTTTTTTGTCTGGAGCCATGAAAGGAAATGCATATAATTTAACTACGTGTCATCATCCTCTGGTTAACGCAAAGTATTCCTCCTTTTTTGTCTGAAGAAACCATTTCATTTTATCAAAAGGCTTTAATGGCCCATTCTTCAAGTAATACTGGAAATGCAGCAGTAAATTGGATTGCTTAATTTTAAAAGCAAGTAGTTTAGTTTGCACATAATTACCGGAGAATGAAACTTTTGAACTGAATAAATTTTACTTCAGAATCAATGTGAATTGTGTTGTACTGTAAGAATGACAATCCATATGAGCTTTATATTTATTGCACTTTACAAAAAATATTTCCAATTATGATAGCTTCTCATAGCAATTGCAGGCCATGAAAGCAAAAAGAAGGCTGGTCTGAGGCTAGAAAAAGATATGATACTGATGGTTCTTCCCCTCAACTGCACTAAAATGCCACATTCATGGCTGTGAGATGCTACAAAATTAGGCTGGCATACTAGATGCAGCCATCAACATTATTCTGCCTCAGTTTAAAAAAAAAAACTACAACCAATGAGCAATGCTACTGTTTCACTATTAATTGGGAAGATGTGAGGGAAAGCAAGTGATGGTATCTCCTGCCTTTGGGGAAAAGCCCTCCACAATTGGCATTTCTTGTGGAATTAGGGCTGCAATTTCTCAGCAAGAGCATTAACACTTTCCAAAAAATTTCCACTGCTAACTCGTAACAATTTAATATGACATGCTGATTCTAATGCATGTCTTATTAGCAGCTGTGAAAACTAACTGACTTCATTTGTTTTGGGCAATTCTTTGGCCCAAAATATGTGTAGCAGGAGAGGAGAGTGAGATATTTATGTGTGAAATTCTTTCCTTCCATTAAAAATGCTGAAGGACTTCAGCTCCCAGACTTCTCCAGCCAGCTTTGCTGAAGTCCTTCAGACTTAAAGTTGCAAAGGTTGGAGACCCCTGCCTTAAATGTTAAAGGAAAGAAATATTTTGCTAGGTATAATAAACAGTCACTCAATAAACACATGGCAATGTCCAGTAAGACACTGGGCATCAGTTCATCTTGTAATTGAGATCACCTGCCTCTGAGAATCATAAAACTGGTGTATAAAACCATGCAGAGCAATGCTAACTGTCTTATATTATAGCAGGTCCTCTTCTTGGGACATGCCACAGCTACAATCAAAGTTTCCAGAAGTCTTTAAATGCTTTTTCTCATCAAGAAATAGAAAAAGAAATGTACATACCTATTCATTAGTTCTTCAGGATAAAATAATGCAAGGCAAAATATTTTTCATACTAGTGTGGATATCACAGGTTCAATTTCTGTACATACCTATTCATTTCATTTCATTTCAATCCATATTTGACCTAAAAACAAATGTTTATAAAAATACCTCATTAGAAAAATTTTTTTTGCAGTTGTAGCAAGATTTTGAATGTGAAAAAAGGTCACTCAAATTATGACCTTCCCACCCTGCCCTCTCTCCCCTCAGGGCGGATTTTCTGCTTATATTTTGATTAGTACTTTGAAAATAATGTGCCATATTTAGTAAAAGAAAAATGATGGTGAATTTAATGCAATTCTGTATAAAACCAAGGCAAGATAGTTTAAATCACATTCTCAATTATTCTAAGTGAATAATTGGAAGGTAAATTGGGGGGAAATTAGTCTTCTTTTGTAATAAATATAGCTTCAGGTATACTTTCTATGCTCAGATGAAAAAAATTGAACTAGACTATGAATATGCGACACACACACACACAGAGAGAGAGCGAGAGAGAGAGCGAGAGAGAGAGAGAGAGAGAGAGAGACTCTTGTTTTACATATTTGCCTTTAAAAACCTTTATTATACGTGGGCTTTGAATACAGAATCCTCTTGTGTAAGCAAATGTATTCGAAACACATAACGTGCTTATATTTCTAAAGCAGGCTCATAAATAGCAGATTGGTCTTGCAAAGCATTTGCAGAGAGGGCTATTCAGGAGGGGAAAGTAGAATTTTAATAACCACAAAGCTCCTAAATCTCATCACCTGCAAGTTTCTCTAAACACATTAAACTATTTACTGCTGAGGCGATAGAATAGTGAGGGGCTTTCCCCCTCCCCTTGCCTTTTCAGAAGGGACAACTAGCTGTTGCAACTGCTTGCTAAGTGTGCTCATGGTAAGAAACCAGCAGACAAAAAGGAGAAAGGAATCTTATTTCTGTCATAGTCCAACCAATGGGAAAAGCATCCAGACCAGAACTGGGGCAGGGGCAGGGGTGGGTTCCTGCCAGTTCTAAGCTCTTCTATAGAAGAGGTTCCACAAATCTACAGGGCCATTTAGAACCGGTTCCAGCTCCCTCCCCCTGCCCGTCTGCACATCATCAAGATGAAGAGCAAGAGGAGGAATTCTGGGAGTTGAAGTCCACAAGTCTTAAAGGTGCCAAGTTTGAACACCCCTGGGGGTTTTTTTCCTAAAGGGTTAGGGGTGCAAGGGTCTTGCAACTTGACAGCTTTAAGACTTGCGTGCTTCAAATGCCAGAGTTTCTGAGCCAACATTTTGGTTGCTAAGCAAGAGAGTTATTAAGTGAGTTTCACCACATTTTACAAGTTGGCCATGCCCACCCAGTCACATGACTGCCAAGCCACTCCCACCCAGTCACATGGCCATCAAGCCACTCCCACAAAGCAGGCCATACCTACAGAAGAGGTTCTAAAAATGTTTGAAACCCACCACTGGGCAGGGGCATATTCCAACAGAAAGCTAGAGGATGGGTTTGGCTATCTGTTAGAACCTCTTCTGAGAGGGATACCATTAAAGCACAAAAGGCTATCCCCCCCCTCACTTTTCCAGGAACCCATTTATAGATGGTGCTGCAGTGCCTGATTCATCAAGAGGTGGTGATGGACCCTAAAAATTGACAAACAGAATGCTGCAGCAGAAGTGTCATATTGAACAACCTGCCTCTCAGCCCTTCCCTGCATGGGTGACTAGGAGATTATCAGAAGTTTGTATAGCATGATGGGACATGGGGATGGGGTGCAAGCTGGTGCAAAGGCTTCCTGATAAGGATCCTGACTATTTGCTCCTGCCCACCTAAATCAACCCACAGTGCCTGATAACAAGAATGGGGTCACTGAGGATGCGCATCACGCCAAGATCCCTTGCATGACTTGTTATTCTTGTTGGCCTCTCTATTGGTTGCATTGGGTGAAGGAATCCTCGTTCAGCTATACTCACTGTACACAATCTGCGGACAAAGCTGTTGATGTTGCTGCAGACTTGGACTGGAGGGCAAATATGATTTCAAGGGGTCCTATTTCTGTATTTCTCACTGCAGGAACCATCTCACAGTCTCTACCGCCTCTAGACCACTTGGAGGGAGGGGGTTTGTTTGCATCAACTGAAAGTGGCCAATAGGATTTGGGCAGATACCACCCACTATCAAGTTATCTGGTTCTTGCTGACCAAAGCACCCCACACGAAGCAAATAGCCAGGAGAACACGTTTATTTCAAAAGCTCACAACTGCCTGGTTTCCACAGAGGTCGGAGATGAAAGAAAGTCTGTTGTGTGTACATAGGCAACCTTCAAAAGATATTAAGAGGTGCCCAATGTTAAACTAAAAATATGCATCTTAAATATATTATGCAATTATTATGACCCTTAGCAAAAACATGTAACAGAAATGAAGGTGCATGGAATGAGGATGTCTCTGTGTGCCTGTGTGGGTGAGTGTGTCTGCATGTTTGTGTGTCTGTATTTACATGTATGTATTTATTACTAGACATACCCAGTTCCTGCAACCGTTCTTCATATGTTTTAGCCTCCAGTCCCCTAGTCATTTTCTCTGCACTCTTTCTGGAGCAGTGATGGCAAAACCTTTTTGACTCGCGTGCCAAAAGTGGGGGGAGCATAGGGGGGGTTGTATGAAGACATGCCACACATGCACATGCTTTTCCCCTCTGCTCACATGCATGTGCAACCAGCACTATATAAACACTATATAAATATAAACACACATAGATTGTCAATATAGTTTCTTGACATATGGTTCAAATAGGCGAATAGGTAGTAAAAAATGCTTTAAAAATTTTAAAAAGTTGGCCACGCTCACCCAGTGACATGCCCCGCCTCCAAGCCATGCTGAGAGATTCAGTGGCAAGAATTTTTACATTTCCACCACTGCCTTAATGTAATGTACATCAGGGGTCTCCAACCTTTGCAACTTTAAGTCTGAAGGACTTCAGCTTCCAGACTTCTCCAGCCAGCTTTGCTGGCTGGAGAATTCTGGAAGCTGAAGTCCTTCAGACTTAAAGTTGCAAAGGTTGGAGACCCCTGATGTAGAGAACTCTGGTGACAATTCATTTGTATTCAGTTACATTTTATAAAATATTTTTTTAATGATCCTGTCTTTCTTCTTCTACCTGCAGGCCACTGATTGAATATGCAGTTTAAATACTGCATGACTAAGCAAGCAATCCACATTCGCTTCCTATCAACTTCCCCTATGTTATTCAATCCACCGAAGGGTATCTTTTATCCTTAGTATAGTTGCTGCAGGTAGTATATACACAGTGAACTGAATGTCTGGAACTTTATAGGTTAGTATTCCTGGAGTGTAAAGTGTATGAGCACATTCATCAAATATTCATTCACATGGTTTCAAAGTGGCATAAAACCATGACTGTCCTGCTTTGGAGTTAGGGAGAAAAAGAAAAACTTCAGAAGGCATTAACTCCTAGTTTTTAATCTTCAGAAAATCTGCTTGTGGATGAACATGGTCAATTGTATCTGCCCCTTTGCTATATCTTTGTAAGGGAATATCTACAGTTACAATCTATAATGAATATACTCTCATTGTGGCCATGGCCACAGTTGGGATCGGAAGGTTTTGTCTGGAAAGGATTTCCTACTGATAAATTTCACTAGGACACACCAAAACATCAGTAATGACACCCTAAATGGTCTGTTGCTGAGTTAACTTTGTATTTCGTTGCTATAAAAGTCTTTGTTGTCTCTGCCTGGCCCATAAATGCATCTAGAAATAATACTAAGTTTTTGTCTTTTAGAACAGGCCAGGGGGTACGAGGAAGGATTAGATTTAGGCAGGTATCTCTGGATTGTTTCATGAAATACTGTAGAACAGGGGTCTCCAACCTTTGCAACTTTAAGTCTGAAGGACTTCAGCTTCCAGAATTCTCCAGCCAGCAAAGCTGGCTGGAGAAGTCTGGGAGCTGAAGTCCTTCAGACTTAAAGTTGCAAAGGTTGGGGACCGCTGCTGTAGAACACATGTCGTCTTCCATGAAGTCTCTGTAAGTGGATCCCATTGCAAGGAAGGGAGCAACCAGATGCTTGCTGAATGTCAGCATGATTTTCATCTGTTGCAGACCAGAAGCTGGTGGTATGGGAAATGATGGAGGGGGGGGGGGGAGTCACTTTCTTCAATCCAAAGGAGAGTGGGAAATGCACAAACATGTCTCATTCCTGAAGGTGAGGAATGGAAAATAAGCAATAGCAATCTTCGTAAAAGTTCTCTCCTGCAAAGGACAAGGGAATAAGGCATTTAAGGATGTTTCACATTCATTGCTTTGTGATGTCTGTTGAAGCTGCAGAGGGGGAGTTCCACAACAGTCTTCATGCACGCTTCAATCTGCTCTTTTGTTTTCAGATCAAATAAGCTTTGTTAACCTGCCACAAAGGACTACGTAGTCTGATGTTCCACTGTGAATATTCCACTGCATTCTTTTTTATTGGTTCACTAAGTGACAGTAATGGTTGAAGAAAAGAGCAGCATAACAGTGTTTCACAAACAAAAAAAGCTTATTGCATTGACCTTGCTTATTTTTATAAGCAAGTTTATCCACAAGGTTGCTGTTGTGGGAAAATAGGAGGAAGAAGGAATATTGTACTTGTTTGCTACCTTGAGTTACTTATAAAAATAATCAAGGCATAATATAAATACATAAATGTGGGTCATTTAAAAACAATCTGTTAAAGCAGCAATAAACATATAAATAAACATTTTCCATCCTGGTTCATCTAATCCAGATCTCTTCTCCATTCCTTGATGTTCCTCTTGGCTCTTCAAATGGGGTCTCCCAACACCTCCGACCCCAACAAAGTCACTGATGCTTTTCTTTCCGATGATCTCGCCAACCTCTGTCATGTTCCCTCTTAGTCTGTTAGGCACTGTGCCTGCTTCATGAATACTACCAGCTGTTTCCATTTCTTCCACCGTCTCATTGATGCCAACCAAAATGCCTATTCCTTTGTGCCCCTGAGTTGCTGCCCTTCTCTTTTATCGGAAGAAGGGAATTCCTGCCCAGAAGAAAACCAAAATGTGTGTGTGTGTCTGTGTGTTGAGAGGTGAGGAACCACTCCTCTCTGTCATAGTACTTTTCCACCTTCTGGCCCTGCCCTGTGATTTTTTTTCTTTGCTTGCTTAGATAATGTGCTTGTCAAATGAAATAAATGTATGTACTATTAACATACTTAGACTTAATGTGTGTCAAGATACACTCACACAAGCATGCTGTAAAACATTTCAAAGGCTGAAGCATTCCATGTGCAGTTCACTATAGCGCTCGCTCGTGTCATTGACTTGATTGCTTTGCCTAATATCCACCACTGCATCTCAAATTTAGCATTTTTCCAAGTTACTGAAACTATAATTGAACTAAACGCATTTAGTACACATCCTATCATTTCTCAATCTGTTAAGCTAGTTGCTGCTTAATAAAGCATAGAGTCCAGAGCAGGAACATACAAGAAGTACATTCTTCTGGGATTTTAAACAATTGTTATACTTACAGCAAAACAGCACTGATCACCTATAAACACATATTTATCCTCATGTTCTCTTTTACAGTGAATAAGGAACAGCCCAGATGGATAGCAATATGTTTACAATATGATTTATATTAGTTATCACGTTAGCTTTTTAGGATGCAGCTGTTAGGAGCTTCCCAATCTGTCACTTCATTAAATTTTTATTTTTAAAAGATTTTTGATTTCCCATTTATAGATATAGAGAATCTACACTGGTGGTAGTAGGCATAATTCCAGGTGTGACATCATCATTGCCACTGAATGCAATGGACATGTCACAGCAGAGAATGTCATTTCCTTCCACTTACCCACCAGTTGTTTCTTTCCTTCTATCATATATTTCCAAGAACTTATTTCATATGTCAAGTGGAAACATGATAGCAAAGACTATGGACATTGCAGCCTATAAATATGGGTGGATAATTGAGTTAGGAATGAATCGTGTGTAAAATCTGCCCTTCACTCTTCAGTAAAGCTGAAAAAGATATTAAGGTTCTGTATGCAGCAGTAGGAGGCTCCACCCACCTGCCTGAATGCTTCTGTGCATATGCAGAAGCTTCTGCACATGCCCAAAAGCATTGTGTGCAGGAGCGCGCCCGAACTGATAGTAAAAAAAAATGGCAATCCATCACTGGATAAAATGATAGTAAAATTTAAGATAGGCACAAGTGCAGAAACAAATGTGCTTCCTTTAGAAGAGTTTAGGCAATATCATAAAAATGGTTGGTGTTCAACTCTCAAGCCAAATTAGTCTTGTACCAGTGGTGGGTTTCTGCAGGTTCGCACCTACTCGCGAGAGCCGGTTGGTGAAATTTAGAGAACCGGTGAGAGGGGGTTCCACCAGCATACCTGGAAGTAAATCTGGCCCACCGCTGCCAGTGACCCAACGGGAAGGAAAGGAAAGGAAAGGAAGGAAGGAAGGAAGGAAGGAAGGAAGGAAGGAAGGAAGGAAGGAAGGAAGGAAGGAAAGAAAGAAAGAAAGAAAGAAAGAATTTATTATTTATTTATTTTATTAAATTTATTTTATTAAATTTATACCCTGCCCTTCTCCTAAAAAAGGACCCAGGGCGGCGCACAGGCATCATTAAAAACATACAAAAATACAAAATTATTAAATTATTATCACAATTGAGTCCAAAATTGTGGTTGCTAAGCAAGAGCGTTGTTAAATGAGTTTCACCACATTTTAAAAGGTGGCCACTCCCACGCTGTCACATGACTGCCAAGCCACGCCCACAAAATAGGCCACACCTACAGAGTAGGTTCTAGAAAATTTGAAACCCACCACTGTCTTGTACACAGAGTAATGTATCATGTGGTAGACATCTCTGCATGTACAATGTTAGGTGGGGCAGCATAAAAAGAGTTGGACCTAGTTTGTGTTTAGTGGATTTGTTATTAAAGGAATTTGTTGGTATTTCAGAAATACTTTGATCTGTCCCTGGCTCCAAAATGTGGCTTCCTGCTGCCATAGCAGAAACAATCATATATTTGATACATAGCATCAGTGAGAGGTTGATGCAATCTGTTTGCTTGTATCTGGAAAGCCTGCCTTGTTTCCTGAATCAAAAGAGATCCCCAAACCAGCTGTTCAACTCAAAACAAAAGAAAAATTACTCATAAGATTTCACCTTAGTATTATATAGCTAGAACTAAGTCACATAATAGAAGTCTTGATGACTTCAGGATTATCTGGATAATTGGGAAGTAAGTGGAAAGCATGAAAATTCTCCCTTCTGTTTCCAGCCTCTCTGAAAGTGCAGTTTACCACTGACAATGAACTTCTATTGGGTCCAATGGGAGTTTTCTTTGGAATACAGCCATTTTCAGAAAAACAACCTCTAGCTTCAAAATCCCCCCCCCCCAAAAAGCTGTGTAAATTAATGATAACTATGCAGTAAATGTCACACCTACTTTAGTCCTTAAACAAACATGAATGCAAATGGTACTTTCTTTGGATTTCAACCAAGTGAGTATTCAGACATTGTCTTCCATAGCAAAAATGTTCCTAATAACAAGATTGCTTCATTCTAAGTACAATCTGCTTAATCCTGTGAAAGATCAACAAAATCACAAAGGAAAAGAGAGAGAGAAAGTAACAAACAAACCAGGAAGAGAAGGAAAATTATGAGTACAGCAATTGGGATTATAAACTAAATAAGAAAGAATAAAGGATGGCAAAATAACATATAAGATAAAAATAATTTAATAGATCTCTTCAAAGATACAGATAGATAGATAGATAGATAGATAGATAGATAGATAGATAGATAGATAGATAGATAGATAGATGATAAATAGATAATTTTTAGATCTAAAACCCTTAAAAGAAATTAGTAAATATATAGGACATATTATAACAGCAATAAATTTCCAAATGTAGCCAACTAAATAGTTAGAAGGAGAAATAATAATAAACAGAATTTAGGCAATGTATCAATTAATAAAATATTGAAATGGTAATATAGATTAGAACAAAAGAAGATGTAGTTGAAAATACAAGGCACAAGCTATTATATAAATGTCACAACACAGCGAGAGTATTTGAAATAAGGAAAGGATGTAATGCTGCCATTTTAATACTCAATAAGTTTCGAGTTAAGGCAGAATTGGGTCTGCCAGCTCTGGATTGAACTCTCACTAGAAGGAAGCAGAGGGATGCAGAAAACACAAACCCTTCTTTGCAGCCATCTAGCAGCAGTCTGGATTTTTGCAGCCCAGAACTGGTAGCCTTAGAGCAGAAGACCCTTTTGCCCCATAAACTGTTTATACTGGTTGAAAACCTCAGAAGGATAAATCTTCCACTGGTGTTACTCCTGAGACAACAAAATCAACATTGGACCCAGCATTGTTAGTAAATTACCATCCGGTCTCCAACCTTTGCTTTTTGGCGAAGGTTGTAGAGAGTGTGGTGGCACAACAGTTTCCACATCACCTGGAGGAAATTGATTATCTGGACCCACGCCAGTCCGGTTTCCGGCCTGGTCACAGCACGGAGATGGCATTGGTTGCGTTGGTGGACGATCTCTGGAGGGCCAGAGATGGGGGTTGTTCCTCCATCCTGGTCCTATTAGACCTCTCGGCGGCTTTTGATACCATCGACCATGGTATCCTATTGCATTGACTGGAGGGGTTGGGGGTGAGGGGCATCGTTTTATGGTGGTTCTCCTCCTACCTCTCCGGTCGATCGCAATTTGTGTTGGCAGGGGGGGCAGAGGTCAACCTCGAGGCCTCTCACATGTGGGGTGCCTCAGGGGTCGGTCCTCTCGCCTCTCCTGTTCAATACATATATGAAGCCGCTGGGCGAGATCATCCGTGGTTTTGGGGTAGATTACCACCTGTATGCTGACGATACTCAGCTATACATCTCTACCCCAAACCACCCCAATGATGCCGTCGAAGTGATGTTCCAGTGTCTGGAAGCCGTAAGGATCTGGATGGGAAGGAACAGACTCAAGCTCAACCCGGCCAAGACTGAGTGGCTGTGGCTACCGGCGCCCCGGTTCAACCAGTTGACTCCATCACTGGCCATTGGGGGCGAACATCTGGTCTCCGTGGATCGGGCACGCAACTTGGGCGTCCCCCTAGATGCCTGGCTGTCAATGGATGACCATGTGACTGCCGTGGCCAGGGGGGCATTTCACCAGGTTTGCCTGGTGCGCCCTTCGCACAGTCACTCATGCGCTTGTGACATCCCGTCTAGACTACTGTAACGCTCTCTACATGGGGCTCCCCTTGAGATGCACCCGAAGGCTGCAGCTGGTCCAAAATGCGGCCGCATGGGCAGTTCTGGGAGTTACCAGATACTCCCACATAACACTGCTCCTGCGCAGGCTGCACTGGCTGCCTGTGGTCTTTCAGGTGCGTTTCAAGGTATTGGTTATCATCTTTAAAGCGCTCCATGGCATAGGACCTAGTTATTTGCGGGATCGTATCCTGCCCCATACATCCCTTCGGCCAATTCGCTCTCACAGAGAGGGACTTCTCCGGGTGCCGTCCACTAGGCAATGCCAGCGGGCGACGCCCAGGGGAAGGCCTTCTCTGTGATGGGCCCGACCCTTTGGAATGACCTCCCCCCTGATATCATAACGACCACGGACCTCCGCTCCTTCCGCCAGAAACTCAAAACCCACCTGTTTCATTTAGCTGGCCTGGCCTAACTCCAGACTTCCCGCCCCAGTCTGTAATTTTAAATTATTTATCTGGTTTTATGGGTTTAGTTTTAATTTTTATAAATTTGTACAGAGGATTGTTTAATCTGATTTTAGTTATATGTATTGTTATGGTTTTGATAATTTTAATTTATACCTGTACCCCGCCCCGAGTCCCTTCGGGGAGAGGGGGCGGTCTAGAAATCGAATTAAATAAATAAATAATAAACATTAAATAGAGACTAGGTATTTGCAGGCAGAAGACATAAGGAAAATAATTAAGATCCAGGATGGTATAGTTGCTAAGATATTGTACAAGGCCTGGAAACACTCACTTATGGAAACTTATTGGATGATTTTGGACCTGATATGCTTTAGGTCTACCTAACTCCAAGTGTTTTTGTGATTGGGGAAAAGATGGCAAGAAGATGTACTATGTATGTTGCTTGAATTCCTGCTAGAAAGGCTCAATATATAAAAAATAAAATTCAGTCCATACATATTTTCCATTTGATCTTATATAGGTTATTTTGAAGATCTTTGTTGTTTTGTTTTCAGTGTTATAAAATTTTTTTAACTATTCAGAAGTGAGAGGACCAAATATTCAAGCATTAATTATTTGAATAAAATGTATAGACAACATTTTGTTTTGTACTGAGTGTTCCAAACAACCCTATACTTGCTTTCTCAGAAGTAAGTATCCTGTGTTAAATGAAGCTTACTTCCTACTGCAGATTTCAATGCAATTTAATATATCTTCCACTGAAACAAGAAAAATTACGTGGAGGGAAATTTGTAGGATCAGGAGCTGCATGAATAAATAAGGGCAAATACACACTTCGGTAGCTTCTATTTGCATTCAATAAAGTGGATCATCATAATGAAAATGTACTTCTTAAATCACATTTACTTACATGTAATTATTATGGATGAGGACCAAAGTGTCTGATCCTGGAGCTCCTTTCCAATGTCAAGCAGAATCAATGTGGTGGAGTGGTTAAGATACTGGAGTAAACTAGGAAAGCCCAAATTTAAGTACATTCTCTGCCATGAAAGTTTTATAGATGACTCGGGACCAGTTTCTCTTTGATCATCTTAAATTCATAGAATTTTGCTACGAGGGTAAAATTGGAGGTAAGACTACTCTCTAGGTTGCCTTGAACAATGATTGAATTTTTTCAGAATAGAATAACAGCAACACCAACCCTGCAAACCTGACTTCCAGTTCAGGTAGTCACTGATTTTTTAGGCAGATCTCTTATTTTATAATATACCCTTATGTCTCTATAATTAACAGATCAGCTACAAATATATGATTCAGCAAACAAAGCCCTTATATCTATAGGTGCAGGCAATATTCAGACAGAGGAGTTGGGATAAAGCTAGGCTTTTAATCTGGCTAAGGGTTCCTTCAAAGATCAACCTTCATTTATTTCCAATCCTGTTTAAAACATAGCTGGGATTCATCTAAGCAGCTTTAAACTACTTGTAGGTCAGTCAAGATGCTTCGAGCTTTAAATGTTAAGATTGCAGGTCTAAAGCTTGCAGAGGGCCAGTGGCGTAGCGTGGGTTGTCAGCACCCGGGGCAAGGCAAGTAATTTGCGCCCCCTAACCCCTGGATTTTAGCACTCGAGTCTCTTCCACTCCATCGCCCGCCGCAGGGCTCCCGCCCGCCGCCGCCCCCTCCTCGGCAGCGGCTGTGGCACCCGGCGGCGAGGCAACCCCTTCGCTCATCCTTCTCGGTGCCTTTCTAGCCCTCCCCCGGGGGAAGCAGCGGCATCGAGGACGGGGAGGGCGCAGCATGCGGAGCGGCGGGGAAGCGAGAAACGGGAAGGGGGGAGAGGAGGGGTGCAGGAAGATCCGACGGCAGCGGGGTAGGGGAGGCAGCCGCAGCCGGCAGGTACCCGAAAGAGCTGGCCTCCCTTCGATCCGGAGAGCGGGACGCCTCTCCCGCCCTGTCAGCTACATCTCCGCGCATTCACAAGACCGCTGCTGAATCAGCTGGAACGCGCGAGCTCTCCCCACCTTCCGCCCGCCGAGCTCTCTTCCTTTTCCCTGCGATTTCCCGCCCCCTCCCGGTTTCCTGGATTCCGGATCCCCCCTCCCCCGCCCGAGAAATAATACTAATAAAAATATGAAAAATCCCCTAAGATCCTTTCCCCAAGGAAGAAGACGGGGCGACGGGGAGAAAACGCCTCCTCTTGCAGCCGCTCTTGCTTCGGGCGACGCTT
Source organism: Rhabdophis nuchalis (assembly GCA_039707465.1). Classification (NCBI taxonomy): domain Eukaryota; kingdom Metazoa; phylum Chordata; class Lepidosauria; order Squamata; family Natricidae; genus Rhabdophis; species Rhabdophis nuchalis. Next base: position 76,930,106 of record CM077648.1, read on the forward strand.
CTCCGGTCCCTGCGGCGGTGGCCACATTCCCCGGCTGCCGCTGTTCCTGCCTTACTCGATCCCCTTTCCCGAAGCGACGGGGAGCTGCGAGTGCGAGCGCGCCCCCCCAGATGTTGCGCCCGGTGCGGCCCGCACCCCCTGCACCCCCCACGCTACGCCACTGCAGAGGGCCACTAGGAATCAGTATTTGTCCTTTCTGACCAATACCTGGGCACACAGAACTGTTAGCCAATCAATATTTACTTGCATCTGAATAAGTACCGGTAAGTGCCTTATCGTGTCTCAAGTCCAGATCCATAATATCTATAAAAATACAAGTATTATGTAGCATTTTACATGTTTCCTGATAGCAAACCTCTGTTGTCTTAATTCCTTTATCATATAATGTCATTATGCTACTACAATGGGAGCCAGCAGCTGGAGTATGCAAAGCATCCCTTCCAATGAGAGTCTCTTCAAACACAAGCAGCGCTATATAACTATTTGTGAAGCAGCATTTGTGGCTTGAAATGAATGTTTCAACCACAGGCACAATGCCACTGGCACAGGGATACGGCATGTTGAAATTCCTCACCATTGCAAGCCTCCACTTTCATGCCATGTTCTCTACTGGAATTGCTCCTTCTCTGGAATATTTCCAACCCTATTAATCTGTGTGAATCAGCACCTCCATTCATTCCTATGATATAAATACTTTTCTGTAGCATCATCAGCCAGATTCAGTCAGGACACATTCTTCATCAGTTTCCTGATCCTTGACCTTGACTCCCTTTCACTGGACCTTTCTGGATCTTTGCAGCTGCAAGGAAAAATAGATATGGAGGATGCAATAATCTCCAAGCTTTTAAAATGTTCAGCTGAAGTACAGTAGACATGCAGAAAACGTTGAAATTCACCCTAAATAAAAGTTTCTTTCCCTGAACAGCCACTTATCCAATCAAACTGATGGCCTCCCATCATTATATATCTGTAAAAAGAACTGTTGGGATAGGGTTCAACAATCTCATGAATCTCACCTGGTTTGTTCGAGAACAAACCACTGATGCATTGTCTGTTCTTTCTGCTTTATTCAAACTGATGTTTGCTCTTTGCTATTATGGCTGTACACAGCAGTAGGACTGTTTGCCTGCCTATAGTTACCAAGTCATTGTCCAAACATAATTGTGGGGCAGGCTGAAGAGGGGAAGTGACTTTTTGCTGCAAGGTTGCACAGTACCTATTGTCATATAGCTCTGAACCATGACTGCCATACCATCATCAGGATGCTATCAACGATCAAAGGTGTTTGGCAGACAAGTGTATGGCAGGCATTTGAATGGCTTCCTGCGTATTTGGCGTGTACGTTGTGAAAATAAGACAATTTGCATGTAAAACGCAGTTACCAGAAGTTTGTCAAAGGCATAGCCAAGTGACGCTCTGTGTGCTTGTGTGTGTGTGTGGGTGGGTGTGTGGGTGTGTGGGTGTGGGTATTTTGTTATGGTTCAAATGAAATGGAACAATAAGGGCTGCTGGTTACTAGTCTTCAAAAGTTATGAAAAATATATTTAATATTGGCAATTACAAGTTTTAATAACAATTTGGCATTTATCAATAACTAATTTTTTATTTCATTATTCAGTAACTTTGTGACCCCTCAGACATGATTTCATCAAGAGTATATGTCAGTTACGGTGACCTTTTTGTTCTTCCAAGCTTATATGTGGATCTAACAGATGTATCTTTTCTCAGACTGTTTTAAAATTGTTTTTCATATTCTTAATAATAATAATAATAATAATAATTTTATTTTTCTATACCGCGTCCTCTCCCCGGGGGGACTCGGAGCGGTGCACAGGGAAAAATTAAAACAACATAAAATATATACATAAATAAATACAGTAAAAACAGATTAAATCTAATTGTCCCTGCACTAAAATCCCCATTTTTAAAATTAACATTCCCTAACCCCTGAGGTAGAGACTAACCTAGGCCGGCCAAGCAGAAAAAGTGTGTTTTTAATTTCTGATGGAAGGAGCGGAGGCCCGTAGTTGTTCTAATGTCGGGGGGAAGGTCGTTCCAGAGGGCTGGGCCCGCCACAGAGAAGGCCCTTCCCCTGGGCATCGCCTGCTGACAAAGTCTAGTGGACGGCACCCGGAGAAGTCCCTCTCTGTGGGAGCGAATCGGCCGGGAGGATGTATGTGGCAGAATCCGATGTATGTGGCAGAAGCATCATGATTTTTAATGATTACTTTTGCCTTTGCATTATGCATCCAAAATATTTACCTTTTACCTCTATTATTAATGCTTCTAGTGGACTATCTAGTTTTACTTCATCTAGTGTTGAATGATTTGTAGTTTTTGCAGTCTAAGGTAATAATGACTATTTCCTTCAATGCCACATTTCAACTGCTTCAGTATTTCTTTGTCCAACCTTTCGGGTAATCCACTTTCACAATTATCTCTTACAACTGGGAAGATAATAGCCTTGACAATGCAGCACTCTTTTATCAGTGTGCAATCTCTGCATCTTAATATTTTATTTAAATATTTCAAAGTCCTGCTTTCAAATATCAGACCGCTTTCTAGTTCCCATCTCCATGTATTTTTGAGCCTAGGAAGATAATGTCTCCCCTGTATAATTTATTCTCGTTTTGCCCATTTAACTTCACTTTCAGGAATGTTGGTCTCTAGTTTGGTTATCAGACTTTCGTGTCTATAATTTCTATAATAATTTTATATCCATATATTTGTAATTTTCTTCAATAAATTTGCTGCCCTTTGCCATTTGATTGTTATCCTCATTTTCTTTCTGTGGATTTTTAAGATACAACTCCCTGCCCCATCTTGATCTTCTCAAGCTGTGGATCTCAGTATCTATTTGGGGCAAATTTTCCTCTGCTCTCTCTTGCGTTTTCTTTTCTTTCCATTTTGCCTTCTTTTTTTCTTTTTTCTTTTACATTTCAAGACATTTTTTTAATTGTTTCATGGTTATCAATGTTACAAATTTCAGTCTGCGATTCTTCAGACACTCTATTTATCGAATCTAAAGCATTAAAGCTATTGTTTACCTGCAGCACATAATCAAATGGAATATAGCTGAACTTGCATCTTCTTAGTCTAATTAGTTTAATTTAGTTTAGTTTCACTGGTTATATTTGTAATTTTACAAAGAGTTTGTATAACATTGGGTCTTGTTTTTGCTGACTGAAATAGATGTTCAACTTTGCCTTAAGAATAAGCAGTATAATCTATTGCGGTTATTGTACTGTTCATCTTGCCAGAGGCATTGATTAGTTGGGTGCAAAAAATGATATGTAAGCACATCCCTAGAGCTATGATTATGTTTCATGTAGGAATAAGTGGAGCAGTCTTATTTTTAGCTTGCCTGGTTTCATTTAGATAGTCTAGCATCCTTCAGATAACTAGACCTTAACTCCCATGTGATCGGGAACATCTTTAGATTATTTTTATACGTATATTATATATAAAACATATATTATATATAAAATACATATTTATACAATCACATTCCAGTTCCACTTAGTTCAATAGACTTAATCCAGGCAACTGTATCTCACATCACAGCTTTAATAGAGCAACCAAAGATATGTGTGTTTTTGGAAGAATTGGAGAATGAAGCAGAAAGTCCAAAATTAAAATTCAACCTAGTTATGAATTAAAGCTTAAATAGCCTCAAGCAATTTAAACAATGTTATTATCAATAACTTTTCATACACACACACACATACATTTTCTTTTTTTTATACAGAATTTTTTTATTTTTTAACATAAAAACAAATAAAAAACATTATTCATCTTGTCCTTTGTACAACATGTCGTTCGGGCAAGCATTTTGTGCATCAGTACTTAAAATTACAAACATAATTGTCAGTTATCCTTTCATTATATATATATCACCTTATTTTTTATATAGTAGCATTATTCTTTGTCAAATCAATCTTTTCCCATAGTTATTCAATATATAATCCTTAAGTTTTTCTTTTTTCCAACCATTGATAAAACATATTCCATATTTCATAAAATTGTTCATTCTCCTGCTCTCTAATTTCAAATGTTAATCTACTCATTTCTGCACATTCCATGATCTTACTAATGACTTCCTCTTGTGAAGGTAATTTCTCATTTCTCCAGTTCTTTGCAAATACAATTCTAGCAGCTGTCAAAACATTTACAATCAAATATTTCATGTCTTTATCAAGTACTTCTGATGTTATTCCAAGTAGAAAAAGTTCAGGTTTAAAGCCTATGTGCTTGTGTGTTCACATACATTTTCTTTATAGACATGTTTTAGAAATAATGTAGACTTTTGGAATAAACATAGTGACTGTAGCAGAGACATGATGGTTCTTCTCACTCTACATGTCCATGCAATATAAAAGTCCCGCTGATTGGGAAATGATTTACATGCACTGTGCATGTGTGCATTAATCCTGTTGGGCATCTGGTCCTGGCTATACAACTGTTTGGGTCTTAGCCACATTGTTCCTCCTGTCAAAAGCTCATTGAAATTTATTGACTTTTGCTTTTATGCTATCAGGAATTATTTTCCCCTTCCAACTCTAAGCAAAGCAGTTGGTTGCCTAAAATATTTATTTTCCATTTGGGGAATCTTTTATTTATTTATTAAATGAATTTATATGGCCCTTCCACTCACACATGGTGACTCCAGGTGGTGAACAGCAATAAAAAGCCACAATTTTTAACCCTCCCCGCCCCCACTATCCCCTTGATAAGAAAAAGTCAGAGCCTATTTTTGCAAGCCGAAACCTACTTTCAACATTAGGGCATTAAATATCACAGTCCTGCTATGAAGACAAATTGTTCCATTTTATCTCAAAAATGTGGCCAGCTTTTGTAGCTCACCAGATACTATTCCATTTTTACAGACAGAAGATAAAATGTTGGGAGGGAATTAAAATCTCATTACCAGCATGGACAGGATTTGCTCTTAATTGGAACAAACACTAAGAAATTATCCATCTAGCTTATAAATGACTTTGAATAGATTTCTAAACTGTCTGGCTTATTGCATCTCATATTTCACTGATCAGTTAACAAAAAGATAAGGGTAATATCACATGGAAGAAAAAGATAGGCAAGGAAGCTAAAGAATGGGACATTACTAATGAGAACATTTTATGGCAATGAAATACTAAGCAGCAGTTCCTAAATTCTTAGTGTCCTAACAGCAATTAGTACTATCTCATTGAATTGCTCTGCTAATTTATAGAATCCACAGCCTATTTTAGCTATTGGTTGAATGTTTCCTACCAGTCACTGCTGTTAAGTCATCTAAGCTTCCAGAAAGGAGCATTTTTGTTTTACTGTATAGTATTAATATTGGGTGATGAAAGGACAACATGCAAGATTGTACAATCTTTACGGAATCATCACTATTTATTGTTGTAGGGCAGAGGTCTGCAAAGTTGACTCTTTTAAGAATGGTGGACTTCAACTCCCAGAATTCCCCAGCCAGCATGGCTGGCTGGGGAATTCTGGGACTTGAAGTCCACCAGTCTTGAAAGAGCCAACTTTGCAGACCCCTGTTGTAGGGATTTAGAAGGAGACAGGCCTTAATTTATGAAGAGAACATTAGAGGGCTCTCTATGAAAATCTCATTCCTTAGTCTAACAACACTTTCAAAAGAATTTAAGAAAATATTTTAAAAGCTCCTCTCAATTGGAGCAGCACAAACCTAGTAAGACCGTTGTGATATACTTCTTTTCAGTTTTCAGAAAGTTCTATAATTTCATTCTGTTTCATTATGCATGTAGGTATTAAACTATCTCTATTAAATAATACCCAGATAATAGAAGAATGTCCCAAGAATACCCACTGATTTTAGAGAAGGAAAGTCGGTGCGGTCTTTTTCTAGAATCCTTCTTCTCTTACACATTAGAGTTCTAATAGTAAAAAAGAAAAGTAGCAATATCCTGCTTCACAGTGCTTTCCAGCCCTCTCTAAGCGGTTTACAGAGTCAGCATATTGCCCCAACAATCTGGGTCCTCATTTTACTGACCTTGGAAGGATGGAAGGCTGAGTCAACCTTGAGCCACTGAGAATCAAACTGCTGAATTGCAGGTAGCCGGCAGACAGCAGAAATAGCCTGCATTACTGAATTCTAGCCACTCCGCCGCCATGGGAAACTTATCCTAAATAACGTGTAGATTAGGAGGTGTGCTACCGGTAAATCTTCTGGATCTGCAGTTTCTTATCACACCATCAGCTGGAGAAATTTTGGCCTAGTTTTGTCAACAGTTTAATTTATTTCACTTCTATTGCTAGTAAAAAAAAACATGATAGCAGCATTAATTATAAATAAGCACATCTCCTTGACAAGTCAGTATTATGCTATTATTAATATAGGCCTGTCTTTTGTTGAAAGGGAAGAGCAAGTCAGACCACTCAGATGCTCTTCAAGCTACCCTACACCTAAGCAGTAGGTATAGAAATAAGAAGAATATTGTGTTTATTGAAAATATTCAACAACATTATGGTACTGCATTACTTGAAAGGATTACAGTAGACAACAAATATTTTGCTTCCTTTTGGGTGTATCTTACAGGTTTTTGGCTGTTACTCATGAAAATAACCTGTAACTTAGTCTATCATACCATTTCATCTTTTTCTTTTGTACACCCTTTAGTACTTTTACTGCATTCAGTTTTGGTCGCCACGATGTAGAAAAGATGTGGAGACTCTAGAAAGAGTGCAGAGAAGAGCAACAAAGATGATTAGGGGACTGGAGACTAAAACATATGAAGAACGGTTGCAGGAACTGGGTATGTCTAGTTTAATAAAAAGAAGGACTAGGGGAGACATGATAGCAGTGTTCCAATATCTCAGGGGTTCCCACAAAGAAGAGGGAGTCAAACTATTCTCCAAAGCACCTGAGGGCAGAACAAGAAGCAATGGGTGGAAACTAATCAAGGAGAGAAGCAGCTTAGAACTGAGGAGAAATTTCCTGACAGTTAGGACAATTAATCAGTGGAACAGAAGTTGCCTCCAGAAGTTGTGAATGCCCCAACACTGCAAGTCTTCAAGAAGATGTTGGATAGCTATTTGTCTGAAATGGTATAGGGTTTCCTGCCTAGGCAGGGAGTTGGACTAGATGACCTCCAAGGTCCCTTCCAACTCTGCTATTGTATTGTATTGTATTGTATTGTATTGTATTGTATTGTATTGTATTGTATTGTATTGTATTGTATTGTATTGTATTGTATTGCATTGCATTGTATTGTATTGTATTGTAGTACCTCTTGGCTATTCTGCATTCATGAAAGGTGCATATGAAAATATGGAATTGTTGTTGAAACACATCAGTACACTAGGTATAGTGTACTGATGTGCTTTTGTACTGATTTACCGGTAGCACACCTCCTAATCTACATGTTATATAGTGTACAACAGAAATATCAGTGGAGATCTAAAAGTAGTAGCTCAAGATTGAAATGAAGTAGGGCTGCTTAGAATGCAGCTTGGATATCCCAGGTATGCAGTAGTTACATATGCGAAGGGGATAGCTGTGTCCAAGAATACATTAAAATGAGTACCTTACGCAGGACATTAAAAAGAAATGGTCACTCCAGAAGAATTTGGTTCCAGGGTAGAAAAATGTGACAAACGAACTGCTTGTGGACCTGACAAAGATGTTTTTGATTCTGCTTCACATAAAGCTTGAACTGATGAAAAATTTTGTGAAAGCAATGAATAAGAGAACATGGAGGTTTTCAATATTTGAGGCAGAGGCTTCCAGGAACACCTTATCCCAGCAGGTTTTTGGTGCATGGATCAGATACATCATAAATGACAAGTGGTTTGAAGATCTGTTAGTGGGGCCAGAGAAAATTGCCCGGAAACATTCAAGGAGGTCACTGAGAATTTTCTACAGAGTACCAAACTACATTCAGCTGGTTGACAATTTTTTTAATAGCATACACCGTGAAATGCAACATGTCACTGAAGATTCGTTTTCTGCATTCAAACATGGACTTTCCCCAAAAAATTCTAGGTGGAGTCAGTGACAAACATGATGAAAGGTTTCACTAGGACCGTGATGGCGAACCTATGGCATGGGTGCCACAGATGGCATGCAGAACCATTTCTTAGGGCACACAAGGCACTGCCCTGTCAGCTCCAGCACACATGTGTGCGCTGGCCAGCTGATTTAGGTTTTCTTTTGAGGCCGTTTTTCGCCCTCTGGAGGTTTCAGGGAGGCTCCTGAAGCCTCTGGAGGTCCCCCACCAGGGGAGGCTGTTTTTGCCCTTCCCAGGCTCCTAGAAAGCCTCTGGAGCCTGGGGAGGGCAAAAAAATTGAAACAAAAGCAGGGGGCCACACACATAGCATTATGGGTGTGGCACACCCGTGCACATCTCTCCTGCATTCCCCCCCTTTTTTGGCACGTGAGCCAAAAAAGGTTAGCCATCACTGCACTAGGATATTGTCACAATGGAAAAAATGTATCAGGGCAACTGGAATCCATCAGTGCTGGCTGGCTATTGTTGGACCCTGCAGTGAGGTGCATTGAACGCAGTACAAATCAACAACGTTTGACCTTGTTGAACTCATGCAATATGTCAGAAACATTATGCCAAATACATACATTATAGTCATAGTCAGCCAAATACATTAGAGTCATTAAAAGTTAATTTCATATTTCCCAAGATTCTTATGTGACACATTCATTCCAAAATTACGTTTGTGTTCAGTTTGAAAGGATCCATCATAATCAGCAAAGTTTTTCAGGAAGCAAAAAATTTGAAAAAAATTGTTGTCCAATGTTATCCGATGAGTGGGAAAAATAAATAGCAAGATTTTTTTTTATCATGACTTAATAATAGAACTTGGAATCATCCAATAATGCTGAATAGTGGAGCTTCAGAAAGCACCTGCTTAATGTGCCAAATATTTAAACTAAGCTAAACAGTGCCATATGATGCACTACTGATTCTCAGGTCAGATAGCTTTAAAGGAGGGATATCAATATGCATGGCAAAGTGTTGGACTTTGAACTTGCAATCGTGCCTGCTATCTTGAGTTTATTGGTACACACTCTCCTATTGTTTAAAAAAGGATTAAAGGCTATTGACGGCCATGAAAGTAACGCAGTAATTCCATGATCCGAATTTGGTTGGTCACTTGAAACTGAATGCTGCATTAGATGGGCCTTTAGCCTGGTTCATTGGTCTCTTCTTATACTATCAGAGTCTGAACTTAGAACGACCACGGACCTCCGTTCCTTCCGCCAGAAACTTAAAACTTATTTTTTCCAACAGGCCGGCCTGGCCTAGCTCACACCACCTAGCCTATAGTCTGCAGCTAAATTGTTTTAATTGGTTTTTAGGGATACAGTTTTAACTTATTTAAATTTTTTAGCACAGGGATACTAATTTAATCTGGTTTTTAAATTTTGTATATTGTTATGTTTATATATGTTTTTTAAATTTCCTGTGCACCGCCCCGAGTCCCTTCTGGGAAAGGGAGTGGTATATAAATTGAATAAAAGTCAAAGTCAAAGTCAAAGAGGTGTAACATTAGGAAAAGTTCAGCAATTGACATTTTCCTAAGAACTCTAATACATGTTATGAGTTGGTGATGTATTCCAGGATTACAGTTCTCCAAATAAAATGTTTCTCATGAAAGTGATGAAATCTTTTTAAAAGATAGGAAAATCAAAACACAAATGTGCTGAAGGGAAGCAGTATGAATATCCCTTTCAGCAGTGTTTTTCCCAAGTCCCCATTGTGTTTAGCTGATCTAAAAATCATTACATTAAATTTTGAATGTGTGTCTAACAGTGTTTATGCGGCATACAAATGGGAAAAGCCCTGATTTTGAAATCTTCTGAGAGGAAACGATGTACAGCATTGAAGAAGATAAGCTGTGAAGCCCCCTTTCATGTTTCCGCATTTATTCCAAAGTTAAGATGTACAATTCAGCGTTGTAAGAATCTCATTTCTTCTCCCAGGGTGGAAGTGCTATTATCCCAACCTGGCAAGAACAGATGTTGTGTAGGAAAAGTTTATAAATTGAAAAAAAAAGAGATGGGAAAGATTACTCACAAGATATATTCATGCAAAAGCAACAGGTCTGGACCACAGACCCCATGCTTTTCTTTTCAGGGTAATTTTATCCAAGCTGTGCAGTGTGATTAACTGTATGTAGCATTTCCCACCTGTTCTAATGCACAAACGGTGTTCATTTCTGAGCTTTCTTGTGATTCCACTTTCTTTTTCACATATCATCTAAGCCTAGGAATGAAACATAATCCCCTAAGAGGTCTGTAATTGAATCTTCACTGATTGTCTGTGCTGAGCTGGGCACAACATGTATTCTTCTGTCTGGATTGGTATTGCACAAATGATGTGCTCAGGGCAGGCAATATTCTCTTTAATACTGTACTTATAATTCAGCAATGTTAAACATTCAAGTAATTGTACTGTTAAGCACTAGCTTGGACTAAAACCAATTCTTCTATTTTAAGAAAAATCCTTAAAAGCATCTGTTAATTTCTTAGTTAAATTTCTTTGTTCAAATCCTAGCCAAGGGGTTGAAGGAACCTGGAGCTTTTCAGATATTTTAAAATACATTTCCTGTAATCCACAAATGTTGTCCATTGAGGATGTGGCATATGGAAACTGTACTCCAAAGACTAAAGTACATCAGAATATTTATGTAAAAGCTCCAGGCAAACTCATATTCTCCTGAGATAGCACAAATGCAAGCAATCGTCTGAAAATCTATAAATTGAGGAGCAAAAAAAAAGGAAGTGTCTGCTTATATCAGGCACATTCCATTTAGTGACGGCAATAAAACAAATTAAACATGGAATAAGACTCTAGATCTCTGGAGGAAGCACAGACTAATTAGAATTACCCATTCAGATGCACTATAGATCCAAATGGATTCCAGTAAGTACTTGAAATGTTTTCAGTGATCTGGTAGGATTCCCACTGTTATCCTATTCAGAGGCCAGCAATAGCAGGTGACACTTGGCAGGACTGTTCTTGAGCAGCCTCTTCCTACGAGCTTATTGCAGTTAATTCCTGATTTACTGAGCTGCTGAGGAAATGAAGTGGTGGAAGCATACCTGGAGCATTAGTGGAGGAAGTATATGGTCGTAACCAGAATGTCTTATCATGTTACATGGGAATCCTTTTGGTCTAAAGACTGATGAAGTACTGAAGGTAGGGAGCTTGTTGATATATCCCAAGCATCAGGTCAATGGAATCCATGCCCTCTGATTCCTGAGTGATGGTGTGGTCAGCTGGCCAATGTCTCAGTTCATGAAAAAATGTTTATGCAATAAGCCGTGGTGTACCAAACCAGTATTATCCATTCTTCCATTTTAGGGAAGGTTGTTGAGGTGTTGATGGAGAGAAAACTACAGAGCAACCTAAATGAAATGGATTATCTGGTCTTTTTTTTTTTTTTTTTTTGTAAAAACATTTTATTGGTTTTCAAAATATACATGGGAAAAGGAATAGGGTGTATAAAAAATTTTGGTAGCTCCCATGCCGGTAGTGGTAGCCTTCCCAAACCTTACAAGTTTACAATTTTAAAAATAAAGGATAAGCATAAACAGAGTTCTTACATTGTATCAACCATATGTTCAATCATCTCTTTCTTTGCCATTTTCTATTATATCAACAATTACAATGACATTTCAAATAAAATCATTTTTGTGATCTGAGCCTTTTCGCTATTGCTTCTTCTTCCTTGTCACCAGGTGGAGCCGTAGCCCCCCTTCGTTCCCATATCTTGTATGTTGTTGCCCTTTTCCCCGCCTCCTCTATCTCTGTCCTCTGTCCTTTTTAATTCAAGATTGAGACCTTGAGTTCAGATATGAGGCTTTAACCATATCAGTCACCCTCCTTGGTGATGTTTCTCAGGATCTAAACAGAACTTGCTTGTACCTTCTGGTTTTGTTAAACCTCTTGGAAGAATCTGATTCTATCAACTATTCTGGGCTACCTATAGGATCTAGAAATTGCTATCATATTGCTATGATTTCTTGGTGGGTAGTCAAAGGGAGAGGTTATCCCAATGGCCTCATGGATTTGGAATGTTGTAGAGTTAGATGCTTCTCTCCCTCCCCTTTTTGACATCTTTAGGAAGCCATTCGGAGTGGTTATTTATTGGTTTGGATGTGGTATCACAATATTCTGATGATATTCAAATATATTTGCCGGCCATCCAGCAAACCATTTGTACTTTTGTCTTAGTGTCTAGACTCTAGAGAGCAGTGTTCCTCAGCCTTGGTAACTGGGGAACATGATGCCTGGAGAATTCTGGGAGTTGAAGTCCAAATGTCTTAAAAGTTCCCAAGATTGAAAAACACTGGGCTACAGGCTGAATAGAAATTTATTTTATTTATTATTTACACTTATATACCGCCCTATCTCCCGAAAGGGACTCAGGGCGGTGCACAGAGGAATAAAAAGTAGTAAAACACAATGACAGTATAAAAAGTTAAAAATAGATTAAATACTAGATCTGTGCTAAAAACCTATGGTTAAAAGCATGTAAACATTATTATAAAATTGTTATAAAATTGGGACTGTATCATTTGCTACAGTTTGCTACAAGAGTTTGCTACAGTTTGCTCAGAGGAGCTCTGCCACTGCTTTTGAATGCAGTGGAATTGCAAATGAAGCAAGTACATGATTTGGGAGTCTTCCTAGACTCATGATAAGTTCTTGGGGGCAAGTGGAGGTAATGGCCAGAAGGGACTTTGCCCAGATTTAACTGGTGCACCAATTACAAACCTGCCTGAAGCAAGACCACTGGCAACTATAGCTCACACTTTTATCACTACCAGGATGGACTGGCCACAATGTGCCATTGTCTCTACATGTGGCTGCCTTTAAGGATCTCTCAGAAATTGCAATTAGAAGAAAATACAGTAGCTCCTTTGTTTGCTGGCATAAACATACCTGGCATAAACATACCTGTGATTTAGCCTTACGCTAAGAGAGAGATTCTCTTAAGAAAGCAGTTCCATTTTCAATTTGTAGGTGGGGAGAAACCCGTGGGAAGTGATAGCACTTTCTATAAATCTCAGGCTACCAAGTCAAACATAGGGGCACAAAGTCTATGTCAGTGCGAAACAAAGATTTTTTGTTGATATTAGACTGCTTTAAAAAAAGAAAAGAAAAAAATCTTAGGGGAATGGAAGACATCTGGCTAACATATAAATATTTGGTAATTAATGATAAAATAAATGCATTTGTCTTTGAATAGCTCTAAATGGATGGGAAGAATATCTTCTCACATTGACCAACCCAATTATTTTCTCAAAGAGTATATATGATTTCTCTTATCTAAGACACAACCATGTGATGTGGGAATGCAGCTTTCTATGTCTTAGCAATCAGACTATTACCTATTTGCCATAGGGAGGAGAAGGGAAAATGAGAATAAATTGTAATCATGCTTTAAGATTTTCTAGATACCATTTCCCTTAGATCTGTATATCTGTTCTCCAATTGGTTTGAAATTTTCTGAAAGCAGTTAGAAATGTATTTACAGAAGGGATGATGATGATGATGATGATGATGATGATGAAAATTGGAAAAGCAAAGCTATGCATGGTCAATACTTGAAAAGTATTGAAGGCAAAGCTGACCAAAAACTAACTTGGAACTTGTTAAGATCAGGAGTACTGAAAAAAGAAACAGAAAGCTTTATTTTGGCAGCTCAAGAACAAGCCTTAGCCGCAAACTACATGAAGGCAAAAATTCAACATGTTACCACCAACAGCAAATGTCGCCTCTGTAATGAGAAAGATGAGACAGTCGACCACCTGATCAGTGGGTGCAGCAAAATTTCACAAACTGACTACCTACAACGCCATGACTGTGTTGCTAAGATCATTCACTGGAAATTGTGCCAGAAGTTTGGATATGAGTACAGCAAAAATCATTGGGAACATCAGGTTGAGAAAGTTTTAGAGAATGAAAAAGTCAAGATCTTGTGGGACTTCAGAATTCAGACTGACAGGCACTTGTCCTACAACACACCTGATATAACAATAATTGAAAAGAAAAAAGTATGGTTCGTTGACATTGCAATACCTGGTGAAGCACAAATTGAAAATAAGCAGCAAGAAAAAATCACAAAATACTGGGACTTGCAAATTGAAGTTGAACGACTGTGGAAGAGAAAGTTGTGTATTGTCCTGATTGTGATTGGAGCCCTTGGAGCAATACCTAGGGGACTGCCTTGCTATGTGGAGGTTCTAGGTTTGCCAGACTTGAGCATTCTGACTCTACAAAGGGCCACGCTGCTTGGAACAGCTTATATCCTCTGACGTTACCTGGACCTTGGTTAGGACTCCAGCTGCTGAGCTACCAACCAGCCCCAAAGGCTGTGAATCTCACCAAAGATTAACCACAGAATAATAATAATAATAATAATAATAATAATAATAATAATAATAATAATAATAATAATAATAATAATAATAATAATAATAATGATGATGATGATGATCTGTTTATATTCGAAAGTTCCACAGAGAATGAGAGGGTGAAGATCTTGTGGGACTTTCAAATACAAACAGATCGTCATTTGGAGCACAACACACCAGATATCACGGTTGTAGAGGGCCGAAGTGTACAGTTCATTGATATCGCTGTTCCTGGAGATGCCAGAGTCGAAGAAAAAGAACTAGAAAAAATAATGAAATATCGCGACCTGGCCATCGAAACTCCATGGCTATGGATGAAGCATGTCACAGTAATATCCATTGTCATCAGGGCACTTGGCACCATGTCCAAAAATTTTACTAAATACATCAGCAAATTGCAGCTTCCTACAATAACACCAGCGGAACTGCAAAAAACTGCGCTACTTGGAACATCTTACATCCTAAGAAGATACTTGGTGGATACCTAGGATGCTGGCAGCAAACTGTATCAGCCATTAGCACCAGTCAATAGTATTTGCAATGCATTTTTAAATGTTCAGTTGGCTGAGTTTCATGTTTCATGAATAAAGTTAATAATAATAATAATAATAATAATAATAATAATAATAATAATAATAATAATAATAATAATAATAATAATAATAATAATAATAATGCAACATTCTTTGCAGTGGGTCATTGGCTCAAGCCTTTTCCCAAAACAGAGAATGTATTTGTGCAATTTCAGAAACAGACAGATTTCTGTTTCCCTCTTGAACTCATATTCCCTGTTACATTTATCCAAAGAAGTCCAAAGTCCTTCAGAAAAACAAACTTAAATTGTTTTTTTCCCCTTCAGATACAACATTTTAATCCGTTTATTTATTCTATAAAAGTGTGTGGCAAAATGCGGTGTCTGGAAAAAAATATTCAATTCTGCTTTTGTAAAAGCATATAAACCATTCGTATTTATTAAATGTCATTACGAAACAACAGCAATTTTCTGCTTGAGATTTGGCGGGTTGGTTTAATTTCATTGCCATGACTCAAGCAAAAGATGAAAGTGCATCTTTTGAAAGTCTTATATGAGACATCTAAAGACGTCTATGAAGGGTCGTTTTAAAAGAAAAATTGGTTGGCAAAAAATAAAAGATTGAAAGTAATTCGTTCTGTGAACAAAATGTAGTCATTGTGATCTGTTAGAAATTGAATGATGAGAGTATCTAAGAAAAATACCTCTACTAGGGCTAACCAAAAAGTAATGTGATCAGCTAATTTGGTATGCAGTTAATCCTTGAATTACAACGGGGACCAACATCTCAATTGTTGAGCAAAGTGGTCATTAAACAAGATGTTCTTGTGATTGTTTTGCTCATCAACTGCCATCTTGGCACTCCCAGTTGCAATCATAAAGCAAGATTCTGGGTTGTTAAGTGGATGGAGCAAAAGATCTTCCGGACAACTACAGCTCCTCTCCATTCATGGAAGGGAAATCCTCCAGCAGACTGCAGATAGAGCCTAGATTTTTGGGATCTGTCCTCCATTTCTACAGCCTACCTGCTCTCCTTGACAAACAGCCCTTTTACTTTCAAAGGTTGCCTCCCAGGCAGTGCGGGAGGGGAAATCTCAGCTACATGGGGAGCTGACATTCCCTCCTGGCTAAAATTCCCTTCCAACAGGCAGCCCTTTTTTTTTGCTCTCTTGTAGCTTTCCTGCTGGCTTCCCAATTGACTTTCTGGAGTAGCTGGCAGAGAAGATTGCAGATGGCAATCACATGATCGTGAGGTGACTGTCAACTAGTTATAAATGCAAACAGGTTTCCAAGCACCCAGATTGCGATCATGTGACCATGGGGATGGGGATGGTGCAACATTTTCCAATATCCAGAAATGCTTTATGGGCTGTAAAGCAGGGGTCTCCAACCTTTGCAACTTTAAGTCTGAAGGACTTCAGCTCCCAGAATTCTGGGAGCTGAAGTCCTTCAGACTTAAAGTTGCAAAGGTTGGAGAATCTTAGGGGAATCTTTGCTGTTTACCTGAGGTCACTTCAGAACATGGATATTTTATAACAACCCCATTCAAGGGCTCAATCTCCCTAAGTCTGGGAGCTGAAGTCCTTCAGACTTAAAGTTGCAAAGGTTGGAGACCCCTGCTGTAAAGTACTTGTTTTGTGGTTTTCATAATTCCAGACCAGTGTTATATAAAGGGTTGTTAGTTGGGGATTACCTATACTCTTCTCCAAATTGGACATCATGTTAAATAAAAATAGCTGAACCATGAAGGTTGCTGTCTCTATCCTTGCCGTTGGAACCAGCTTCTGTGCAGAATCTAAATAAAACAGGTTATTTGTGTACCGAATCTAAATGCTTGGGAGACCTAGAATGAAGCCAATGCCATTCTGTGTATAGGAGCTGCTAACAGAGAGACACAGGTCAAAAATAGTACAGTAATTAATACATGACAGTTTCATAGTGCAGTATTGTTGACAGGCACAGAGGGAGGACCCGAAAAATAAGGTATATTACTAAAAGAGTAATATACCTTTACTGGAAAAGTGTCCTAAAAACAGGCAATCATGATGCAATTTTCTCTCTTTCTTGCCCTCTTAGTTCTTCATAATGAGAGCTATCATATGTGTTTCAGTGGTGGGTTTCAAATTTTTTTAGAACCTGTAGGTGTGGCCTATTTTGTGGGCGTGGCTTGGCAGTCATGTGACAGGGTGGGATTGGACACCTCTTAAAATGTGGTGAAACTCATTTAACAACGCTCTTGCTTAGCAACCAAAATTTTGGACTTAATTGTGATGATAAATTCTTTCTTCCTTTCTTTCCTTTCTTTCCTTTCTTTCCTTTCTTTCCTTTCTTTCTTCCTTTCCTTTCCTTTCCTTCCCGTTGGGTCACTGGCAGCGGCAGGCCAGATTTACTTCCAGGTACGCCGGTGGAACCCCCTCTCACCGGTTCTCTAAATTTCACCAACCGGCTCTCGCGAGTAGGTGCGAGCCTGCAGAAACCCACCACTGATTTGTTTGCTGAATAGTCAGTGCAGTGGCTGTGACGCAGAAAGCCGTTCTAAACTGTTCCATCTAATGAATAATACATCCCTTTACAGAATGGATGAAGAGCCCTCATTGGCTTTGTATGTCATCATGTTAACTGCTTTCATTGAAAATAGTCTTCGTCGATCCAGTAAAAATCTGCATTATGTTGCAACCCAGAATTTTGCTCTTAATCAGTTTCTTTTTAAAAAGCTTTTGTTTAGAATCTAGGCAGAGAGGGAGACTGATCGCATATTCATCGGCCTCAGCACCAAAGGTATTAATAATACCTTTGAAGCAGCACTGAAAAGCAAACCATGGGCAGGCTTGTTGAATAAGGAAGAGCAAACATGGATGAAAAGCGAAGGCTCAAGAGACCAGCATAAAGTTGGGAGTACAGATTAATCAAGCGCAATATGCAATTTGAGGAACAAAAATGCTGCTCATTTTCATAAAGCTTATTTATTATTTCCAGTATTCCTCAAACAGCTTCATTTCTTGGTATCGGGTCCCTTTATAGTAGTCAAATAAACGTGTATAACTCCCAGTGCCTATCCAAGTAACTGGAAAAACAGCTCCCACGGGTTCATAATGCAGCTTTGATAGCATAAGCACCAAGTAATAACGTCTCCCCACCATCAGGGATATCCAGGGAGGCTGAGGGGAAGATGTTAAAAATAATCAAGAGGATGGTCTTGACTACAAAATCAAAGCCCTGCCCGTTTCTAACAATGTTTTGTGCACAAGAAGCACAGAAAAAAAGGGTCAGGGCAGAGTTACCCTCTTGATATTTGACTCCCTCTTGCACATCATCCTTAGAAATTGGTCTTCTTTATTCAGAATAGTTTCTATTTCAAGTCTCACAATGGTCTAAATTCTAAGCTCTGAGGTTTTTCTCTTGTGAGATGTTGTCCAGTTCATGCCCAGATTGTTTTTTTAGAGAACTTTCTGGGAGGCAGAGCAAAACCATAAAAGTTGCCAAACAATTGCCAAACCTTCCAACTTCTTTCACAACAGTGAGATGCTTTGCACTCCTACTTAACATGTACTTGTCCTCACCTTACAACAATCCGTTTAGAGACTGTTCAAAGTTACAATGGCATAGAAAAAAGTGACTTACAGCCATTTTTCACACTTACAACTATTGCGACACCCCCATGGTTATGCGATCAAAATTCAGATGCTTGGCATATTTATGACAGTTGCAATGTCCCGGCGGTCATGTGGATCACCTTTTGCGACATTCTATCAAGCAAATTCCATGGGGAAGTCAGAGTTACTTAACAACTGTGTTACTAATTTAACATCTGCAAGTAATCCTCTTAACAACTGTGGCAGGAAAAGTCATAAAATGGGGCAAAACTCACTTAACAAATGCCTCATCAACAGAAATTTTGGGCTCAATTTTGGTCATAAGTCAAGGACTACCTGTACCTCTTAAAATGCACATCTTATACAAATAGTTGTTGTCTTCTTTGGTTTCTATTGGATAAAATAATATTCTGACTTTAAAGCAGGGGTCTCCAACCTTTGCAACTTTACGTCTGAAGGACTTCAGCTCCCAGAGTTCTCCCAGAACAGCAAAGATTACCCTAAAGCAGGGGTCTCCAACCTTTGCAGCTTTAAGTCTGAAGGACTTCAGCTCCCAGAGTTCTCCCAGAACAGCAAAGATTACCCTAAAGCAGGGGTCTCCAACCTTTGCAACTTTAAGTCTGAAGGACTTCAGCTCCCAGAGTTCTCCCAGAACAGCAAAGATTACCCTAAAGCAGGGGTCTCCAACCTTTGCAACTTTAAGTCTGAAGGACTTCAGCTCCCAGAGTTCTCCCAGAACAGCAAAGATTACCCTAAAGCAGGGGTCTCCAACCTTTGCAACTTTAAGTCTGAAGGACTTCAGCTCCCAGAATTCTGGGAGCTGAAGTCCTTCAGACTTAAAGTTGCAAAGGTTGGAGAGCCCTGCTTTAAAGGGTCAGATTCCAACAGCATATTAAAGGAATTTTTCTTTTGGTAACAGTAGCTGAGCAGTGGAGCCCAAGAGGTGGTAGGATTCCCTTTATTTAGGTTGCCCAATCTTCCACCAGGGGTCCCTTAATTTAGATTCCTGTCCTGAGCAGGAGGTTGGACTCAGCCGTTTAAATGGCATCTTCAGACTATGCTCTCCTATGACTCTCTGCTGGAGAGACAATTAAAATCAGGTCTCTGCTTTATAAAAATGGCAGAGAAAATTACACAGTGGGTTTCTGAGGACAACTGGATTTTTGCTTGTTTTTCTGTGCTCTTTGCACACTACCAAAAAGAACTCATGTAATGCTATATTTTCTGGGCTTTGGACAGGATCCATTCCCACCAACTCTTTTCCACCAAGCCATGGAAGTTGCTGCCAACTTCCCACAGTTTTATGAGATTGCCTACTAAGCAGTTGTCAGGGATATGTTTTCAGAAACTGTTTGTCTATATAAATCTATGAATAATTTGGTGACCTACTAAAACTGAAGTGCATTAAAGTGCATTATTGCTTTGAAGCACTCTGTATAAGTTTTCTAAGCCATTATCGTTCCTTTTTTCTTCCTTCCTATTACTTGCTAGACTTATTTTATAATGGAAAGAGAGTTATTTAATAAATAAAAAAATAGATGCCAGACCCAAGAAGACATTTTGTATAGCCCAAAGTCCATTCCTGTTTCTGCTTTTATGGAACAGGAGTGTAGATTGCACACATAGGCATCAGTGAGTCCATTGGAGCAAGATTCAGACTTCAAACTATCATCTTCACTGGACTATTTTGTTGCAGGAAATAACAAGGCTTGGACTTCTCAGAATCAGGAAAAGTTTATTTATGGCTGCCAGATTCAGAAAGCTAGTCAAAGGCCAACATGTAACTTCTGAACAGTCTTCTGATAGAAAACACACATTCTTATACTTTGACAAAGATAGCAGGACCCGGCAATACAACTCATCTCTGATTGGTTAAACTCCTTATTGCTAGGCAGATAAGCACACAGGAAACATTATTTTCACTCTGACTTTTGTGGTTAAGCCCTATGTCTGACTTGCAAGGGGCCTACCAACTAACTCGACCTATTTACAAGCAGGTGTTTGCGGTTTGACATTTGAATTTCCTTTCAAGCTTCCTGTCTCAAAGATGCTTTTTGTACCTTAAAAAGCATAAAAATAAAAATGGCTAAAGATCATCTAGTCTGACCCCGACTCATCTCACTCTTATGTCTAAAAATCGCTTTATGCCCTGCTTCAATTTCAATGACTCTTATTTATTATCCAATGCTAGCTGAGCAGTAAGGATTTAAGTCTCCCTCAGAATCTGTAAATATCTTGTCCTTTTGAAGACTGCCAGTTGTATTGCAAATACAATTGATGCCAATGGGTTTTTTAAAAAGCCATGTAGATATAAAGGTGATAGAAATCAAGGGGTAGAAAATAAGTGCTGGCAGGAGAGAAGAATTAGACTCCCCAGTCTTACATTTTAAAGATCCTGAGTCAGATCAGGCCAGATTTTAAATAAATAAAAAAATAACCCATGAAAAGATAATAACACCCATATTGTACATCATCCAATTTGTTCCTAAAACGATATTTTTCCTCAGTTCCAGTTCATCTGCACAAAAGCTTCTTTCATACTCCTATGCTGAAAAATTCTGGAAATGCTCACTCATTGCTGCCATCTACTGGTCATGTGGATTTTTGCTGTATTCTTTTCTTTAGGATTCTACAAAAGATTTTGTATTTTCTAATCTGGCATCGCAGCACACATACTAAATAATCATACTTTACTTGAATTCCCCCCTTTTTTTTACCTAGTACAGCTTATATTATTAATGAGTTACTAATATACAAAGTTATCAGTGTATCAAATGTTCTGTAAAACTTGAAAATGTAGAAATAATCTATCTTGGATTTTATATTTCTAATAATTGCAGATCAACAATTTTTGACTGGTTCCCAGCATACTTTAGGGCAGGGGTCTCCAACCTTTGCAACTTTAAGTCTGAAGGACTTCAGCTCCTAGAATTCTCCAGCCAGCAAAGCTGGCTGGAGAATTTTGGTGGCTGAAGTTCTTCAGACTTAAAGTTGCAAAGGTTGGAGACCCCTGCTTTAGGGAAATCTTTGCTGTTTACCTGAGGTCACTTCAGAACATGGAGATTTTATAACACCCCCATCTAAGGGCTCAATCTCCCTACCAAGTTTGTCCCATGACCAGGGCAAGCCAGCAACCTTATTTTCAATAGTAGGCATGGACAACATTGCCCTATACTCTGCCCTCACCCACCACAGAAAGAAACTCCAGATGCTTTCCTGCTGTGTTTTCAAAGTACAATTTTTCTGCTTCAATTGCCTCGAGCAATGCTCTCCATTCTGCCTGCAGTACATTATTTCCTGTGCTTTGATTGGCTACTTTGCACAGACAGGAGCACCCCCTTAACTGATTGAATGGTTGCTATGGTCTCTAATATCTTCTAAAGTTATCTTTAAGAAGAATATTGCAATAGTATAGTGGTTGTAACACTTGCCTTGCTGGTTTGAAAGTCCGAAAACTACTTATTTGTATTATTTTTCTCTATTTTTTCTTCTTTAAAAAAAGAAGTTAAACTGATGCACTATTTCATCATTTCTCCAGACATTTGAGTTCAACCTTTTTAGAAGCAAATAGAAATCTGATGAAACAAAAAACAGCCAGTTTTCAAACCAACAACAATCTATATTCAGGGAAATATTGGTATAGAATTGCAGCACAATTCCTCTAAAAGAGTATGAGAAAGCGAAAGAGAGTCAAGAAACAAATTTTATTTCAAAACTAGCTATTATGCCTTTGTAAATGTGGAGAGAGAGGGTGGAAGGGCGGGAGGGAGAGCGACAGACAGACAAACAGTCTGTATATTCCAATAAGTTCTACCCACAGGAAGAAAAGCAATTGATAATCGTTTTCCTAGAATGGAAGCTTAGGAGAGTATGTTTGGTGGGAACACAAGACAGCTTGTAATCTGGCTGATAAACTTTGCAAATAGTTGCCAAAGTGTCTCAGTTCTGGCAGGATTTTTTTTTTAAGTTGACTTAGTCTGTTTTCAAGCATGAGTCGAAGACAGAAGCATCTTAAGGGTACAATGTTGATATGCCCTAACAGTACGATCTGGACTTGCCACAAATGCCTTCTTCCCCCTTTGTAATACCATAACTATTTATTTATTTATTTATTTATTTATTTATTTATTTATTTATTTATTTATTTATTTATTTATTTATTTATTTATTTATTTATTTATTTATTTATTTATTTATTTATTTCTATACCGCCTTCTCTCAGGGCGGTGCACAGGGATAATAAAAATAATAAAATAATAAATACAATCAAAATAATTAAAAATGAATTAAATTGAATTTTGTAAACCTGTGCTAAAAGACATAATTAAAACCCAGACGAAGATCAGCCAAACAGCTATGCCAGGCCAGCCGCATGAAAGAAGTATGTTTTAATGCCCGACGAAAGAGGCGAAGGTCCGTGATTGTACGGAGGTTGGGGGGCAGGTCATTCCAGAGGGCGGGGCCTACCACAGAGAAGGCTCTTCCCCTGGGAGTCGCCAGCATTGTCCGGCGGATGGCACCCTAAGGAGGCCCTCCCTGTGGGAGCAGACAGGTCGACTGGAGGTGTGTGGTAGGAGGCGGTCCTGCAAGTAACCAGGTCCCATGCCATGGAGCACTTTGAAGATGGTCACTAGTACCTTGAAGCGCAGTGCAGCTCGCGCAGGAGAGGTATTACATGGGAGTATCTTGAGGCTCCCAGAATCCCCCGTGCGGCCGCATTCTGTACTAACTGGAGCCTCCGGGTGCATCTCAAGGGCAGCCCCATGTAATCAAGTTGGGAAATGGTCAGAGTCGCTATGAAAGAAATTTAAGGCACTATTGGGTAATTTTTACTTTACTGTTTTTAGCAGTGGTGAAAATATGTTTAAACAACAACAACAACGCCTATTACTATTGCAAAAGGGGAGGAGGAACAGCTAGAAAATATAATGAAATATTGTGATTTACAAATTGAAGTTGAGTAATTAAGGAGGAAATCAATGGTTGTAGCAATACTAATAGGAGTCCTTTGAGCAATACCCAAAGGACTGCCTAGAAACATGGAAATCTTGAACTTATTAGACCTGAATATTCTGACTTTTCAAAAAAACCACCTTACTAGGAACTGCCTATATAGTCAGTTGTTACCTTAACAGCATTTAAGTTCTTGGTTAGGACTTGAACTGTTAGGTTTTTACCAGTAAATTGAAGAAATAATAATAAAGTGATATTGACCGATTATATCTACCAAGAGCAGAAGGTGGCCGAAGACTCTTACAAGTAAAGCAGACTGTGGAAGAAGAAAGACACAGCTTGAATGATTACATCCAGAACAATGAAGAACCAATGATTAAAGAAGTAAATAAAGGAGGCCTTTTAAAGACAACTAAGTCAAAATCTGAATATAAGAAAGAAGTAATTGAGAACTGAGCTGAAAATTTGGAAAGCAATCTATGCATAGCCAATACTTGAAAAGTATTGAAGGCAAAGCTGACCAAAAACTAACTTGGAACTGGTTAAGATCGGGAGTACTGAAAAAAGAAACAGAAGGCTTTATTTTGGCAGCTCAAGAACAAGCCTTAGCCACCAACTGCATGAAGGCGAAAATTCAACATGTTACCACCAACAGCAAATGCCGCCTCTGTAATGAAAAAGATGAGACAGTCGACCACCTGATCAGTGGGTGCAGCAAAATTTCACAAACTGACTACCTACAATGCCATGACCGTGTTGCTAAGATCATTCACTGGAAATTGTGCCAGATGTTTGGATTTGAGTACAGCAAAAACCACTGGGAACATCAGGTTGAAAAAGTTTTAGAGAATGAGAAAGTCAAGATGTTGTGAGACTTCAGAATTCAGACTGACAGGCTCTTGGCCTACAACACACCTGATATAACAATAGTTGAAAAGAAAAAAGTATGGTTCATTGACATTGCAATACCTGGTGATGCACGAATTGAAGATAAGCAGCAAGAAAAAAACACAAAGTACCGGGACTTGCAAATTGAAGTTGAGCGATTGTGGAAAAAGAAATCGTGTGTTGTCCTGATTGTAATTGGAGCCCTTGGAGCAATACCTAAAGGGTTACCTCACTATTTAGAAATTCTAAATTTACCTGACTTGAACATTCTGACTCTACAAAAAACCACCCTACTTGGAACAGCTCATATCCTCTGACATTACCTTAACAGTTCCTAGGTCCTTGGTTAGGACTCCAGCTGTTGAGCTACCAACCAGCCCCAAAGGCTGTGAATCTCACCAAAGATTAACCACATAATAATAATAATAATAATAATAATAATAATAATAATAATAATAATAATAATAATAATAATAATAACAACAACAACAACAACAACACAATAGCACATAATAGCACAACACACAAGATATCACAGTTGTAGAGTGCCAAAGTGTACAGTTCATTGATATCGCTGTTCCTGGAGATGCCAGAGTCGGAGAAAAAGAACTAGAAAAAATCATGAAATATCTCAACCTGTCCATCGAAACCACACGGCTATGGATGAAGCATGTCACAGTGACATCCATTGTCATCGGGGCACTTGGTACCATGTCCAAACATTTTACTAAATACATCAGTAAATTGCAGCTTCCTGCAATAACACCAGTGGAACTGCAAAAAACGGCACTACTTGGAACATCTTACATGTTGGAAGTTCTTCCAACATACTTGGAAGAAGACGAAGAAGTTGTTGATATCTAGAATGCTGGCAGCAGCCCTAGTCAATTATATTTGTGAAAAAATTACATTTTCAGTTGAGTGTCATGTTTAATGAATAAAAGAGATAATAATAACAATAACTATAACAACAACAACAACAACCCTTGATGTGGTTGTGGGGTTTGTGTGCTCTGAGGAAGATGAGAAGTATGCCAGAGGTTCAACCATACTGGATAGGCTTCATCAGAGGAGTCAGACAAAGAGTATCTCCCCCATAAAAAATATGGTGAGATGTAAATTTCAGAAAGCCATACCGACTCAGATGTCACCCAGGATAACAAGGTCCATGCTACAGACAGTGGCATGACAAAATAGCAACACTGGTGCATTGGAATAGGTAACTGCAAGAAATACCATTTGCCTGCAAACAAGAAATGATGGGACCACAAGTTGAACAAAGTAAGAGAAAACGAAGAAGCTTTAGAATTCAAACAGACAAACACATCACATAATACAGACTGCAGAGTGGATGTGGCAGTACCTGGAGAAATCAGAAGAGAAGAGAAAGAGCTGGGAAAAATCACAAAACAAAGATCTGCAAATAGAAATAGAATAACTGTGGCAAGAAAGCAAAGATAATAGCAACAATAACAGGCACCTTAGGTATAATTCCAAAGCATCAGAAGCACCATTGGCATTGACAAAACCATTATCAGTCAACTGCAAAAGGCAGCTTTACTTAGAACAGCTTACATCTTGGGATGATATTTTTAATATTATTAAATATCTGCCTATCCCAGGTCTTTGGAAAGAACTAGACAGATGAGCAAAAATGCTAAATCCACTCTAAACATTTGGCTCACTATGTGAATAACCATAGTAATATTATCCAAAATTGTTCTCTAGATATTCCCTTTCTGCTTTCATTATAGTGATTAATATCAGAATATTTCACACAATTGCTTACTGGCGTTACATTGACATAATATATTCTCAACTATGTACTTAACAGTAGTAGGTAATTTTTCCCCATCTATGTAATTTTACTTCACATCATAAATACAAAATGAATTTTATTGCTTTTCCATATGACCTTGCTTCACTGCATTTACATAAAAATTCATTTATGTGGATTCCCTTCCCACTTTGCCACTTTTATTAAATGAAGTTGTTTAAGTGCTAGCGAGATGTTGTTGTCATGGTAACAATATTATTTCCCAAAGCCTATTTGCTGGTATCTGATGTCAGCGAAACAGAGAATTTGTCATTAAGTCTCACACAATCTACAAGGGTTCTTTAAAAACAGGAATATCACTATGGAAAAAAACGCATGACTATTGAAACAATTTAAAATAAAATCCTCAGGAGCTATTGGGAAATGTTTGTGCATTTGTGTATTTATTGCAGCATAGTTTTATATATATATATTGGACTACTCTGCAAAGCAGAGAAGAAAAATTTAATCCAGTGCCTTCACGTGTCTCCTAGGATGGAAAAATCATCTACTGAAAATTGCAGCTAGATCTAAATAAAAAAATTCTCTTTTCTTTACACTCTGGCTACCTGTGGCCTTTCGAGTGCGCTTCAAGGTGTTGACTACCATCTTTAAAGCGCTCCATGGCACGGGGCCTAGCTATATGCAAGACCGCCTCTTGCCCCACACTTTCCTTCGACCGATCCGCTCCCACAGAGAGGGCCTTCTCCGGGTGCCGTCGGCCGGGCAATGCCGGTTGGCGACACCCAGGGGAAGGGCCTTCTCTGTGGCGGGCCCTACCCTCTGGAGCGACCTTCCCCCCCGAACTCCGCACTATCTCGGATCTCCGCCTTTTCCGCCAGCGTCTTAAAACGCATCTATTTCAACAAGCCGGCCTAGCATAGTCACCCGATATGGACTTTTATTAGCTGTAGATTTTAATTCGAGGGATTTTAAAATATTTTTAGCACAGGGTAACTTGTTTAATATGGGTTTTAGTAATTGATGTATTTGTATATATGTTTTCTTTTTAATTGCCTGTGCGCCGCCCTGGGTCCTTATACAGGAGAAGGTGCGGGATGGAAATTTAATAAAATAAAAAATAAAATAAATCTCTTTCTTATTCTCTGACATCATCATGTTATGAGGTCTTTTCTCTCAAACAAGGTCGTTTTGTCAGAAATCTTTTTTGCTCTGGTATTTCAAGGTGTGCCCTGTCTCATCAAGGTCTGTGGCTCTTCCTGCGTATCACAAGCATTGTCATGGCAGCACAACTGCTGCATTCTAAGCCCACTACAGGTGGTTCCCCCAGAATTATCAATACAACTAATAATGGGGGACAAGGCTGTGTTCTCCTTCAATGGGAAACTATGAAGTGTGTAAGGGCCAAGACCTCAGGCCCAATGGTTCTATGTCCCAGTAGTACTCAACTTACAACCATTTGTTCAATGGTGTTCGGAGTTATGATGGTGCTGAAAAAGTGACTTAACAACCAGTTCTCAACTTATGACTTATGTCACAGAGTCCCAGCAGTCATGTGATCTAAATTTGAGTTTATATACTGGCATATAATTATGTTTGCAATGTCCCAAGGTCTCATGATCACCAATTGCAACTTCTCAGCCTGCTTTGAGGAAGCAACGTCAATGGGGAAAGCCATATTCACTTAACAATCACATGACTCATTTAACCACTATGGTGATTTGTTGAACAACTGGTGCAGAAAAGATTGTAAAATTGGATATGACTCACTTAACAGTCATCTTGCAAAGTAAGTTCTGCTCCCAATTATGGTCAAAGTCAAAGACTACCTGTACAAAAGGGCCACTATTGTGACCTTAGCCCTTGTATATTGAGTGGAAAACCTGAAGGGGATTTCTATATGTCTTCACCTGGATGAAATAGTACCGTATTTTTCGGAGTATAAGACGCACTGGGGTATAAGACGCACCATGATTTTGAAGAGGTAAATTTAAAAAAAAGTTTTTGCCCTCCCTGGCCCCCAAGAGCACTCTGCAGGCATCCCAAACCATCTGCACACCCCATTTTTTTCACAAAAAATGGGGTGTGCAGATGGTTTGGGATGCCTGCAGAGTGCTCCTGGGGGCCAGGGAGGGCAAAAATGCGAAGTGTGGGAGCTTGATCTTCTTAAAGAGTAAGGCTTTTATCGATCTCAAATCAACTTTTCTCTTCAGCAAGGAGGCTGCTGAATGGCTGCTGCTGTGCTTGGCTGGGAACGGCCCATTGGATGAGGAGGGGTGGGGATCCCTTCCATTTGGATTAATGTTTCCTCACAGAGGCACCTGAGCGGCAAAAGGGAAGCATAAAGGAAATGAGGCTGCTTTGTCTCTCTCTCACACACACACCAAATCTGCCCGGATCTGTCATGCAGCAAAGAGATAGGTAGCTGGGCTCAATAGCAGCAGTAGCAATAAGCACTGCATGACAGATCTGGAGAGATTGGTGGCGGGGTGGGGGTGGAGAGCAAGGGAAGAGGACAAATCTCCTCTGCACGAAGACTTTTCTCAGGACCCTAGATCTCCACTTTCTCTCCAGAAAAAGCTATTGGCATCGTTGGGATTTTGGCTGGTGAAAGAAGCGCTGGATGGAAAGGAAACCTCGGAATGCGGCAGCTGCCAGGCTCCAGGAATACGGTGCTCCTGTATTCTGAAGTTTCTTTTCCATCCCGTGCTTGTTTCATTAGCCAAAATCCCGATGATGCAAATAGCATTTTTCCGGAGAGAAAGTGGAGGTCTGGGGTCCTGAGAAAAGCCTTTGTGGATATTGTTTCTTTTCCCTTCCTCCACCCTCTCCCCAAAACTGCCCGGATCTATCATGCTGTGAAGAGATACGATAGCGAGGAAGGGAAGGAAAGAGGAACAATCTCTCTACGAAGACTTTTATCAGAAAACTAGACTTCCTCCCCCTCCCCCCCACCAATCTCTCCATATTCTCAGCAGCCAAAACCCTTTGAATCAAGCTTGATTGTCCCCGTTTCAGGTTTTTAACTTCTCAAACTAGCATTCTGAGAAATCTACCATCTCTGAGCACCTTCCGTTTGCAGCAGCAGCAGGAGGAGGAGGAGGAGGAGGAGGGCAACTTAAATCAGCGCCTCTTTAAACCAAAGCCTCTGAATAACTGGGAAAGAAAGGCGTGCTTTTTGGGTGGCAGTTTCCGGCAGTTTCCAAGTGCGGCTTTCTTTCCCAGTTACTCAAAGTCTTTGGTATACTCCGCCCTTGCCCTCCTCCTCCTCCTCCTACAAGCGAAAGGTGCCTCAGAGATTCAGTGAGCAGCTCAGGGGAGATAATGGCCACAATTTCATTCCCCAGCAATGTGAGGAGCCACTGCCACCACCACCACCCCGTAAGCCCTTCTGGGAGTCGAGCCGAGCAGGAGTCCGGAAAGTGAATTCTCTCTCCTTTCCAGCCATCACAATCTCTGCAGCACCAGATTCACCTGCCCCTTTTTCAGACCACCCAGCCAGCTACATTCAGAGTATAAGATGCACCCAGATTTTCACCCTCTTTTCTGGAGTAAAAAAGTGCATCTTATACTCCGAAAAATACGGTATATCCATTAAATCTGGATTTCAACAACAACAAGTATTTTACATGTATTCAGTAAATGGAGTAGGCAGGGTTGAGGATGCTGAAAATGGGGAGGGCAGACCACAATAAATCTGAAAAAACCAAACATTTTTGAGTCATTACTTTGTCAGAAATTCAATAGGAGATCTGAGAAGGCTTAAAGGCTTGTTTATTTAACTTCAACATACTGTTTTTACCCTTGAAATGCTAAACTAGGCTGTGTAGATTACTAATTGGCTTTTCCTTTATATGTTCATCAGTATTTTTTTCCCACTGACCTCATTCCAACCACACTGAGTATGACAAGGAAGATGTGTTTGTGGGTCTGATATTCAAAAAGCTCTCCTCTGATATTTAATATTTAACTACCCTGATATCAACTGGGAGACAAACTCTGCAGTAAGTGGGAGATCAAACAGATTCCTAACCAACCTAGTTGACAATTTTGTTATTCAAAAGGTAGAGGAGGGAACTAGAAGAAAACCTATACTGGCCTTAATTCTTACTAACCAAGAAAAAGTGATAAAGGGAGTTGAAGTTTCTGGAACTTTGGTTGAGAATGACTATGTCATATTGGAATTCAATTTAATGCAAGCAAAAGCAATAGAACATAATCCAACCAGTGTCTTAAACTTTAAAAAAGCTGATTTTAACACACTCAGAGAGACTCTAAGAAAGATTCCATGGATGAAATCTCTAATAGGGAAAACAACTCAAGAAGCCTGGGAAATCAGTGGAACAACTTGCTCCAGAAGTTGTAAATGTTTCAACACCGAAAGTGTCTATAAAGAGATTGGACAACCATGATAATGGGCTTCCTGACTGAGCAGGAAGTTGGATTGGAAGACCTCCAAGGTCCCTTCCAACTCTACTATTCTGTTATTCCATTAACTCTGAAAAATATGATCATAGAAACCAGTGGTGGGTTGCAGGCGATACACCCCAGTACGGGCGTACCACAGCCTGCCTGGAGCACCATATACCATTCCAGTACAGTGCTCCGGAGGGGCCACCCCCCCCCTCACTCCTTACCTGTGCTTGAAGCTTTTGGCACTGGTGCATACAGCACCTGCGCGATGCTCTGCCAAGCAGCTGGAGCATTGCGGAGGCTTGCGGAAGTGTCACAGGTAGGTATAACGCATGCGCGTGCCATGCACGCCGATGTGGGTGACACCAGGCCCATAACTAAGGCCAAATATCAGCAGACCTGCAAGGATTGTCAGGAAAGTAAACGCTCAGAATGAACAAAGGCTTACAACAAAAGTCAAAGATAATTTTTTACAAAGTTTCTTTCAACATATAATTAACAAGAAAAAGTCAAGGGAATAGTAAGTCCACTAAAGAGGAAAAATGGCAAGGACGTTACAGGTAGCAGAGAGCAAACAGAACTGCTTACCTCATTCTTTGCATCAGTCTTCATGAAAAAAGAAACCATGGTCCAACATACCAAAAACCTAACCATAAAAAACAGATTAGAAATAAAAATTAAAATAAGCAAGAAAATGATTAGAAAATACCTATCTGATCTTGATGAATATAAATCACCGGGACCTGATGGATTATATCCCAGAGGTCTGAAGGAGCTGGCAGATGTTATCTCAGAATTGTTGTAGCATATCTTTTAAAAATCCTGGAATTATCTGAGGATTAGAAAAGAGCTGATATGGTTTCCATTTTCAAAAAAGGAAGAAAAGAACAGACTCAGGAAACTAAAAACCAATCAGCTTAACATCAATACCTGGGAAGATACTGGGAAAGATAATCAAAAAACAGATCTGCAAACATCTAGAAACAAATGAAGTTATATCGTATTTTTCGGAGTATAAGACGCACCGGAGTATAAGACCCACTAAGGTTTTGAAGAGGCAAATTCCAAAAAAAAGTAGGTAGGTAGATAGAGGGATATAGAGGAAGAGAAAGAAATAGAAATAAAGTAGGTAGGTAGGGAAAGAAAGAGTAGGTAGATAGGTAGATAAAGGAATAGAGAGAGAGAGAAATACAGTAGGTATGTAGAGAGAGAGAGAGTGTGTGTGTGTAGGTAGGTAGGTAGGTAGGTAGGTAGGTAGGTAGAAGGATAGAGAGAGAAATAGAAAGATACAGAGAGAAATACAGTAGGTAGGTAGGGAGAGAGAGTATGTGTGTAGGTAGGTAGGTAGGTAAAGGGGGAGAGAGAGAGAGAGAAAGAGAAATACAGTAGGTATGTATGGAGAGAGAGTGTATGTGTAGATAGGGAGGTAGAGGGGGAGAGAGAGAAAAATAGAAAGAGAGTGAAATACAGTAGGTATGTATGGAGAGAGAGTGTATGTGTAGATAGGGAGGTAGAGGGATAGAGAAAAATAGAGAGTGAAATACAGTAGGTAGGTAGGGGGAGAGAGAGTGTGTATAGGTAGGTAGGTAGGTAGGTAGGTAGATAAAGGAATAGAGAGAGAAATAGAGAGAGAGAAATACAGTAGGGAGGGAGGGAACATGTGTGTGGGGGGGTAGGTAGGTAGATAGGTATGTAGAATGATAGAGAGAGAAATAGAAAGAGACAGAGAGAAATACAGTAGGTAGGTAGGGAGAGAGAGAGAGAGAGAGAGAGAGAGAGAGAGAGAGAGAGAGAGAGAGAGAGTAGGTAGGTAGGTTGATGTTTCCAGGTGTATTTATCCATGTCCTGGAGAAGGAAATAGCTGACAAACCTTAAGACTTTGTTTCTGCTCGAACAGAAACATTCAAAGAGCCTTCCGAAAAGGGGGGGGGGAAAGGCTTTGCATGCTGCAAACCTCTCCAAAGCAGCCCGATTCTCCGCAAAAATGGGGCCAGTTATTTTCAAATAAAAAGCATGAATAGCCTTGGGGGGGGGCTTGCAGAGTGCTCCTGGGGGGGGGGGGGTTGGGGAGGGAGTCAAAAATGAGCAAAAAACCCCAGCCCATTTATCGCGAAAACGGGGCATTTTTGTGTCAAATAAATTGCATGCATAGCCCTATGGAGGCTTATAGAGTGCTGCTGGGGCTGGGGGGGGGGGGCAAAAAACGGACTGATTTAGGTTAATTTCTGCCCTCCCCAGCCCCCAGGAGCTTTCTGGAAGTCTCCATAAGGCTAGGAACAGACAGTTTGGTGAAGGGGGCGGGGTTCCAGGAGGCAAAAAATGCTGTATTCGATGCATAAGACACACCCAGATTTTCAGCCTCTATTTGGAGGAAAAAACGTGAGTCTTATACTCCAAAAAATACGGTAACTAAAAATACATGTTTCTAAAAAACAGATCATGCCAAACCAATCCTATTTCATTATTTGATAAAGTGATTAAATAAGTAGACCAGTGAAATCCTGTGGATGAACTATACTTAGGTTTCAGCAAGGCATTCAGCAAAGTAGACCACAACTTACTTCTTGGTTAACTAGAAAAATGTGGGTTAGACAGCATTGTCACAAGATGGATTTGTAACTGGCTGACAAACCATACTCAGTGAGTAGTCCTTTTTGGTTCTACATCTACATGGAGGGAAGTAAGCAGTGGGGAACCACAAGGTTCCATCTTGGTTGGAAGAGGGGCTGACGTTGAGACGACACGATGTGTGATCTTGATATTTCTGCTGCTGGATGGTCCGTTTGGACCTAAACCGTCCTGCAAAGATGGTGATTGAGAAGAGTACCTCCTGCTGATCTCAGGGACACTGCAAAGTCCCTGAAAGATCCAGGAGTAGCTCTTATTTCTGATAACAGAAATGCAGCCTTGAAGCATTAGTTATGGGGATGGGAATGTGGGAGAGCATAAGAGTGCGCACGTTCATGCTTTTGGCACTTGAGGCAAAAAAGGTTCACCATCACTGGTATAGGGTCTTCTGCTTGAGCAGGGGGTTGGACTAGAGGACCTCCAAGATCCCTTCCAGCTCTATTCTGATTGATCCTTCTATATATCCGAGCTCCTTCTGACTGTGTCATTATGGCTTTTCAAATTACCCTTTCAGAAAATCTGAATAATTTAGCCCTAGCTAGTGAATTTGCATCCAGTATTTTGCAGCTGGCTTGTTTTGATAATATGACAACTTTTTTAATTTTTGTGATGGTAACCTCCTTGAATTCTAAAAAATGAAAAAAAAGTTTTTACATCATTCAAATATTTTTTCCATATTAATATGGATAAGACTTGTTCATCTAATTTTTAAAATAATGTTTTAGAAATAGATACCTAAATCAGTTGTGAAATTCAAAATTTTTTACTACTGGTTCTGTGGGCGTGGCTTGGTGGGCATGGCAGGGGAAGGATACTGCAAAATCTCCATTCTCACCCCACTCCAGGGGAAGGATGCTGCAAAATCTCCATTCCCAAAGCAATCTGGGGCGAGCCAGAGGTAGCATTTGACGGTTTTCCAAACTACTCAAACTTTCTGCTACCGCTTATCTAGAACCTGTCAGAACCTACTGGATTTCACTCCCGACCCAAATCATCAACAGCCTGGCAAGAGACAGGCAAGAGCTGAGTACCAACTTCACAGTTACTTTTTTCTGTTCACCAATTGTAAAAAAAGGATCAAAAATAGTTGTGGAGACTCATCTGTTGTTAATCCAAGTCTAAATCATAGATGACAGGCAGATCGCCTAGACTTTTTGTTGTGTACACCTTATACTAGGGGTCTCCAATCCTTGGGCCAGGGCCTGCTACCAGACTGTATCCCACTGGGAACCAAACTATTGAAGCAGTGAACAAGCTCCATTTGGGCAAATGGCATACATATTCACGAAACCAGCCCCATGCCCACCTCCCTGGGGTCACCACCGCAACTTGTCCACAAAGCCAGAAATGTTGGAGACTGCTGCTTTATACAATCAGTGTTCTTGCAAACGTGTTTAATAAACTTTGCCAGACTTCAGCACTGTACTTTACAATGAAGAGTGAAGAATCTCCCAACAATAAAGAAGATACCTGCCTGAATGAAGTTCTGGTGTGAACTATTAGGTAAGCCATACATTTTCAGATATTTTTGCTAATGGACACATTTGGAAGTTTGAGTTTGTATGTAGCCATTCTAAATAAATGTCAGCCTCCCAAGTAGACCAGACAAGAAACACAACAAAATGAACTACTTCTACTTTATTGTAAGGCTACACTGATAAAATCTTGCAAGTCTGAAAGCACAAATTCCCACTGTCTCTTTTTATTGCATGATAAATGAGGGCAGATCCTTTCTAAGTTTCTTTCTATGCCTGTTTTACAGCTGCAGATCCCCACCCTACTCCACCTCCGACAGTATCTCTTCTCTCTATCTCTCAGAGTTGTTCCCAAATACCATTATGGTTAATGGCTGCCATGGAGGAACAGGCAAGTAGCTGATATGCTGTCAGTCGCAAAATACTGGTAGGTCTTTATCAGAAGACAAGTAGTGAGGATGCTTCCTAAGCCCTGGTATAGCTCATGATCTTTGCCTTTTTTTCTGATTAAGCAGACATACTGCCAAAACAGTGTAGGATTTGGATTACTTACTATTTTTATTTTCTAAAAATACGGATGTAACAGTAAGAGGCACACTTTACAGGGGAAAAAAGTTAGAAAACATTTTCATTTGCAGTATATCATTTCACTTTTTAAAAAAAATAAAATTGTAACCCGTAGGGGTGGTTAGAATTTGGCAAATGACTGTAGGTAATATTGTGAGTGAGTATTAACTGTGGTCAGTTAAGTATAGGACCTAGTGATATGTATAACCAAAACAATATCCAAAACTAAAGCAGACATTATTCCATGTCTTTTAAAGATACATTTGTTTCTGTTACTTGGATATCCCATGCCATGTAATTTTAAGCAGCCTTACAATTATCCTCTACTGAAACAAGGAAATAATAATACACAGTAATATATTCATGAAATTCAAATCCAGATCATCAATTTTCAGGAGATTAGTGACAGATAGCAAAAATAAATAATTACATAGTAAATTCTGGATAATCTGCCAGTTACTGTACAGTTGCAAATGGTTACGGATATTTCCTTAATTAAATACTGATTTATAGTATATTTATTTATTTATTTATTTATTTAATTTGATTTGTATACCGCCCTTTCTCCCGTAGGGACTCAGGGTGATGCACAGGGAAAATAAAAGGTACATTTAAATACAGTCAATAGATAAATTTAAAGTTAAATTAAATAAATTTAACCTGAGTTAGAATAAACTTAAGAAACCCTATTAAAATGATAGTAAAAACAAACTATGCCAGGCCGGCCGCATGAAAAAAGTAAGTCTTCAATGCTTTATGGAAGAGGTGAAGGTCCGTGGTAGTGCGAAGGTCGGGGGGCAGGTCATTTCAGAGGGCTGGACCCGCCACAGAGAAGGCCCTTCCCCTGGGAGCCGCATTGTCCAGCGGACGGTACCCTGAGGAGGCCCTCCCCCTGGGAGCGGACAGATCGGATGGAGGTATGAGGCAGGAGGCGGTTCTGCAAATAACCAGGACCCATGCCATGGAGCGCTTTGAAGATGGTTACCAAAACCTTGAAGCGCACCCGGAAAGCCACAGGCAGCCAGTGCAGCTCGCGCAGGACAGGTGTTATATGGGAGTGTTTTGGTGCTCCCAAGATCCCCCGCGCGGCCGCATTCTGCACTAACTGGAGCCTCCGAGTGCACCTCAAGGGAAGCCCCATGTAGAGAGCATTGCAGTAGTCTAGGCGGGAAATGACAAGAGCTTGTGTGACTGTGCGCAGGGCGTCACAATCCAGAAAGGGGCGCAACTGGCGTATCAGGTAAACCTGATAAAAGGCCCCCCTGGCTACGGCTGTCAGATGGTCATCCAAGGACAGCCGAGAGTCCAGGAGGACACTCAAGTCGTAAGCCCTCTCTGCAGGGGCCAATGACTTAAATAATATATACATTAATGGCACAAAATTTGGGACACTTTCACATAAAATTATATATTTTGGCTCTCACCTAGCTCACTTAGTGCATCTGTGGTGTTCTTTACTTGCTAAAATATCCCTTTTTTTCTATATTGGGATAAACATTTTGTAGTTCTTAATATAATTTCCAAACTATCTGAAAACTATCTCTTCAGAACAATAGCAATATGTCCTAACTATTGTCAGGAAGGGGTTGAAGCAGACAGGAAAAGAGAGGAGAACAAGGAAGGGTGAAAGAGAAAACTAAAAAAATGGTCTCACTCAACTTTGGACAAGTTTGGGTGAACTGGTTGTTACGATTTTGCAGTTTGGAGAACTAATAAAATCAACTACCAGCTAGCCCCACCCAC
The DNA here is from genome assembly GCA_039707465.1 of Rhabdophis nuchalis. Classification (NCBI taxonomy): domain Eukaryota; kingdom Metazoa; phylum Chordata; class Lepidosauria; order Squamata; family Natricidae; genus Rhabdophis; species Rhabdophis nuchalis. The sequence goes on from CM077648.1 coordinate 76,967,085, forward strand.
CCCGCTTGCCCCGCCCCGCCCTATATATTATCTTCCCTTTGCCATGTGGTCCAAACCGTCCAGCTAATCTCACATTTTCAGCAAACCGATTGTCCAGTGAGTTGAATCCCACCTCTGGCTATGCCAATTGTTCACTTAAGTCCATCCCATCATTTTCATGTGCTCCTTGATAAAAGATAATTTCCCAGAGCTGTTCTGTATGAATGCTTTAGAAATTTATTGCCAATGACTATGTATGTACAAGGGATGCAGTGGCTCAGTGGCTTACACGCTGAACTTGTCTATCAGAAAGGTGGCAGTTCAGCAGTTTGAATCCCTAGCACCGCATAATGGAGTGAGCTCCTGTTACTTGTCCCAGCTTCTGCCAACCTAGCAGTTCTAAAACACCTAAAAAATGTACATAGAAAAATAGGAACCAGCTTTGGTGGGAAGATAACAGCATTCAGTGAGCCTTCAGCATTTAGTCATGCCGGCCACATGACCACGGAGACGTCTTCAGACAGCGCTGGCTCTTTGGCTTTGAAACGGAGATGAGCACTGTAAAAATTGTGTCCAAAATGAAACATCTGGCAACAGTAGTTCAAAATATTCTACCCAAATTGAAAACTAATGCAATTCCCCCTCAGTCTATCCTCTGCTGATATATCCTCCCATCCTTCTTTTCCAAGAAATCAATGCCAATTGATGGATCTTTCTGGATAAAAATAAGAGGAGGGATTGTGTTTTTTTTTTAATTTTTATAAAGAGTTAAAACATTAAAATGTAGATACAAGTATCTAAACATAATCTTTTCTTACTGTCCAATTACTTTCTAATGTCTTTTAGACTTGCTCTTTACATGACAGCTATTAATGTTTGTTTGTTTTTTGTAAATAGAACATTGACAGAAACATGGGGATTTCTTACTTTTCTTTTCATTTCTTGAACTTTCCAATTTCCTCCCTTTTTAAAAAAATGGTTGTTTTTTGTGACAGATATGGAAGATATTAGAGAGCATTGGCTCAGATGAAGGAGTTGTCATTCTCCTGCAGGGTAGTCAATAATTTGTTTTGGATTAACCAGAAAAAAACTGGAATGTGCTAAATAAAACAGGCATGAACAATATAACTTAACATGGATTGTGTATTTTGGAAGGGAAGGTGAAAAATATGCCTTGAAAATGAGTGAAGGATTGATAGATGCCAAAATCATTTATTTCTGCTGTCCAAAATTAATTGCCTGCTCATTTCAGATTTTTTGAAAGAGTTTATTGACCTAATACAGAACATTTTCAGAACAGCAAAAATATTAAGATTTTTATATAACTTCAAATGACATGAATCATGTGATCAGCTCTCTATAGAGACTCCCAACATTACACCAAGTTTACTGAAATAAAGTTTGTGATTATGTACATTATTTAGCATTTTCAGTAGACATCAAATTTCTGCTAATTATGCTTTTGTAATACATATTTACTACAAGGCAGATCAAAGTTTTTATTTAGCATTTTATGTACCCCTCATGCTTTATTGCCAAGATCCTTAAGATTAGTGAAGTGCCAAATATTATATTTACTATATTAGCAAATGAACAGCTATGGCAGTGATGGTGAACCTATGGCACGGATGCCACAGGTGACACACGGAGCTATTTCTGAGGGCACCTGAGGCGTTGCCCTGTCAGCTCCAGCACGCCTGTGTGCGCTGGCCAGCTGATTTAGGCCTTCTTTTGAGGCCATTTTTTGCCCTCTGGAGGTGGGGGGGAAGCTCCTGAAGCCTCTGGAGGTGCGGGGGGAGGCTGTTTTCACCCTCCCCAGGTTCCTAGAAAGCCTCTGGAGCCTGGGGAGGGAGAAAAAAACATGCCAAAAGCAGGGGGCCACACCCATAGCATTATGGGTGTGGCACGTCCACGCACGACTCCCCTGCGCTCCCCCCCCCCGCTTTTGGCACGCAAGCCAAAAAAGGTTAGCCATCACTGAGCTATGGGGGAAAAAACCCATTGATTTTAACTCTAATTGCTAGAAGGGAATTGATTTTTATAGTTGGTTTCAAACTATTGATTGCTGACCAAGCAGATCCGTAAGATGTTTGGCTTATTAAGTTGAAATGTGGTGGGATAAAAATTGAATTTTAAACGCAAACTGTTCTCATTGCTAAATCCCTTGGTGGCTGTGACTGCCCTGCTCCAATCATAAACTAGGTCTTTACTACAGAACTGTTTTCTGACATTTAATGATAGGTCGTTGAATCTGTGTCTGGAAATTGGAAACTAGCCTAACATAACAACAGGGTTATGAGCACTACCGTTTGTTGAAGCCATTTGGTCTGGGATATTGCTTTACCTTCATGGAAGGAGGCGGCAATGTGAATGTCATAAATAATACAAAATAATTTGGAATGGTTTTGTAATAGCTAAAAATATCTTGAGAAATAAAGTTCAGGGTGTTTTTTTTAAAAAAAACAGTTTTGTGTGTCAAATGTCTCACAAATGAAATGTTTCTGGATGGAGTTTCTCTTTTCATTTATTTAGAGAAAATCCCCAACAAAAACTGAATAATTGCTTAACTCTTAATTGTTCTGTATATTTTTTTTCACAATTAGTTTTTTTTTGCTAATTGTTAGATTTATTTCTTAGGCAGAGTTACACTGTTTGGATTTTACAATAATACAACAGCAGAGTTGGAAGGGACCTTGTAGGTCTTCTAGTCCAACCCCCTGCGTGGGCAGGAACCTTATACCATTTCAGACAAATGGCTATCTAATATCTTTTTAAAGACTTCCAGGGTTGGGGCATTCACAACTTCTGGAGGCAAGCTGTTCCAGAGGTTAATTGTTCTAACTGTCAGGAAATTTCTCCTTAGTTCTAAGTTGCTTCTCTCCTTGATTAGTTTCCACCCATTGCTTCTTGTCCTGCCCCCAGGTGCCTTGGAGAATAGTTTGACTCCCTCTTCTTTGTGGCACCCTCTGAGATATTGGAATACTGCTATCATGTCTCCCCTGGTCCTTCTCTTCATCAAACTAGACATACCCAGCTGCTGTAGCCGTTCTTCATATGTTTTAGTCTCCAGTTCCCTAATCATCTTGGTTGCTCTTCTCTGCACTCTTTCCAGAGTCTCCACGTCTTTTCTACATCGTGGCGACCAAAACTGTATGCAGTATTCCAAGTGTGGCCTTACCAAGGCACTATACAGTGGCATTAACACTTCACGTGATCTAGATTCTATCCCTCTGTTTATGCAGCCTAGAACTGTGTTTGCTTTTTTGGCAGCTGCTGCACACTGCTGGCTCATATTTAAATGGTTGTCCATTAGGATTCCTAGATCCCTCTCACAGTTGCTACTATTGAGCAAGGTACCACCTATACTGTACTTGTGCATTTGGTTTTTCTTGCCTATATGTAGGACCTTACTTTTTTCACAATTGAATTTCATTTTATTAGATAGTGCCCAATGTTCAAGTTTGTCTAGATCCTTCTGTATCTTAAGCCTATCTTCTGGAGTGTTGGCTATTCCTGCCAGCTTGGTGTCGTCTGCAAATTTGATGAGTTCCCCATTTATCCCCTCATCCAAATCGTTGATGAAGATGTTAAAGAGTACTGGGCCTAAAACAGAGCCTTGGGTGACTCCACTGCATACTTCCTTCCATGTAGATGCAATTCCATTGAGGACTACACGTTGAGTGCGGTTGGTCAGCCAGTTGCGAATCCATTTGGTGGTGGTGCTGTCTAACCCACAATTTTCTACTTTATCTAATAGTAGGTTATGGTCTACTTTATCAAATGCCTTACTGAAGTCCAGGTAAATTATATCAACAGCATTCCTCTGGTCCACTGATTTTGTGACTTTGTCAAAGAATGCAATTAGATTCATCTGGCATGATCTGTTTTTGACAAACCCATGTTGGCTTTGGCTATTACTTTGTTTGCTTCTAGGTGTTCACTTATTTGTTGTTTAATTATCTTTTCCAGAATCTTTCCTGGTATTGAGGTTAGGCTGATGGGTCTATAGTTTCCTGGATCTGTTTTTAAAAAAATAAAACTTTTCTAAACAAATTGAAAGATATTCCTGAACAATTAATTCTAGAGTTTCCATTTGTTTTCAAAAAGAACTTTTATGCTTATACAATATTCTTTATAATATTCTTTATGATATATGAAATATTCACATTAAACTTTCTAAGACTTTACTTTACTTTATTTCAATTTATATACCGCCCTTTTCACCAAAAAAGGGACTCAGGGCGGTGCACAGAAAGATAAAACCCCACAATATACAAAATATAAAAAACAATTAAACCAGTAGAGCTGTGCTAAAATTTAAATAAATAATTAAAACCCATAAATAACAAATTAAAATATTCCCTAATCTATGTCAGGCCGGCTAGATGAAAGAAATGAGCTTTTACCATCTGAGGTTGCAACGGCTGGGCCTCTTCACTCTAGAACAACGGTGCCTGAGAGGTGACCTGATTGAAGTCTATAAAATCATGCACGGTGTGGACAAAGTAGGAAAGGAAAAACTGTTTTCCCTATCGCACAACACTAGAACTAGGGGGCACTCCATGAAACTTTTGATAGCTAGACCTCAAACAAATAAGAGGAAGTACTTTTTCACCCAGAGGATCACTGGTCTATGGAACTCCCTGCCAGAAGAAGTGGTGACAGCTGTCAGCCTCGACAGCTTTAAGAAAGAATTAGACGAGTTCATGGAGAACAAGGGTATCAATGGCTATCATTATGGACGCCTAAGGACACCCTCCGGGTTGGAGAGATAGGCAGGATATTTCTCAATGCCATTTGCAGGGAATCATAAGCAGATGAAGACAACTGCTTGGGAATACCCTGAAGCAAATGGTGAGCCACTGTGTGAGACAGAATGCTGGACTGGGTGGGCTGTGGCTTGTTCCAGCAAGGCTGTTCTTGTGTTCTTATGTTCTTATGATATGAGTTTTGTTGGTATAAATATTAGTATCAAAGCATTATATCTTTGAATGCCCTAACCCAGTTGTCTGCAAAGTTGGCTCTTTGAAGACTGATGGACTTCAACTCCCAGAATTCCCCAGCCAGCAAAGCTGGCTGGGGAATTCTGGGAGTTGAAGTCCACCAGTCTTCAAAGAGCCAACTTTGCAGACCCCTGCCCTAACCCCAAGAGCTCATGCTCTGCTTGTGGGCTTCTGTTAGCCACCCCCACCGCCGAAGCATTCTCATCACAGGATGGAAGTCAGGCAGGAGAATTGACAAAGTATCTTGCTTACCTTAGAGCTCCTGGATGGAAAGTCTAAACCCCACCAATTTGTAAGGAGCATAGCATTTCTGAGTTCAGACCCCAATTTAAAGGAGTCGTCACTGGAAAGCTAAAATACTATTTGGAAGTAAAGCATCTTCTCATAGGGCAGGTTCTCTTCAACTTTGTAAGAATTGTTTCTTCTAAAGGGCTTAGATATTTGGCAGCTGGAGCATCAGCAGCATCCTAATAACTCTAGTTTTATATAAATCCTCTGTTCTGAATCATCAGTGCTGAAAATAGTGGGTTCCATTACACAATTTGATTGCACCAGGCACTGAAATGTCCCATTGCAGCTGGCAAGTTTAATTATTGCATTTGTAGACAGACTGTGACTTCACAGCTTTTATTTATTTTGGAAATAGAGGACTGAGAGAATGTACCTAAAATCTGAGCACCTTTAATTGAGCTCCATTTCAAAACTATTAATTTTCCATTCATATTAACTATTCCTTAGTAAAAAGGAGTGTCTTTTTGGAGTAATTTATTTCCAATCATTTAACATGGATTTGTTTGTTTGGTTTGGGTCTTGGCTTGAACTTTGCTTTCGGAATCTGGCTTTGGCAGTTGCTCATATTTCTAGCTAAACTTGAAAAATGAACCTTAGATTCTCTGTGAGTTATTGTATATTATTGTATATTAAAAGATATTAACTTTATGCATTCCTGCTAATTGGGTATACTGGAAACCATGCTCTTTGCATGGAATCAGGATGTTGAACTAGATAAGTCTTTGGCCTGTGCATAACTTTTCTTATATTGTCCTGTATCTGAAACACTTAGAGCAGAGGTTCCCAAACTTGGCAACTAAGACTTGTGGACTTCAACTCCCAGAATTCTGGGAGTTGAAGTCCACAAGTTTGGGAACCTCTGACTTAGAGGATACAAATTACCTATGTTCTTCGCAATCAGGATTTAATGGGTTGGATTTGGCACAGAGTTGGCCTTGATTTCTTAAAATGTTGGTTATTTGAAGAGTCTCTATGTGTTTTCAAAGCTGTAAAGAAGAGCAAATTTGAATTTGGACAAGTTACCAAAGTACATGAATTTCAGGATGCAGGAGATGTGCTTATTGTGGAAGAACTTTCTATAATGAACAATTTCCACATTTTGGAGATTCTCTTGTATCTCTCATTGAACTTAACAGCTATATAACAAATTGGATTTTTATTGACGTTGGCTGATAAACATCAGCATCTCTTCTCACGATGTTGATGAAGCATGCAAGCATTCATAAAACTGCATTGTTGCAGAAGAATGGGTCTTAAAGATAACTTGGAAATTGTACTTTGTTCAAAATGAATGGGATTTCTAGGAATACCACTTGGCTCTCGTGTTGAAACTGCTTGTTGCTGTGGGGAATACAAAGCTTTACACATTTTCAGTCTAGGTTATTTACAACACTTCCATTCCCAGGTATTTTGCCCTGTTCACTTAGATCACAAAGTACAATAGATGATCCTGACCCAGATGTAGCTTTACCTTTGTTATGGAAAAACATTCTTCTAGAATTCAAACAGAAGCCCTTTTATTTTAGTTTAGGGCAGGAATGAAAATATATTTTTGCACAGATCTTTCATATATGTATGAATAACTAGCCGTTCCCGTCCACGCGTTGCTGTGGCCCCATCAGGAGGGACACAACCCGAGGGTGGATCACCCTACCTACCTACCTACCTACCTACCTACCTACCTACCTACCTACCTACCGTATGTCTCCCTCTCTCTCTCTATCCCTCTACTTACCTACCTACCTACCTACAGTATTTCTCCCTCTCTCTCTCAATCCACCTACCTACCTACTGTATTTCTCCCTATCCCTCTACTTACCTGCCTACCTACCTACTGTGTGTCTGCCTCTCTCTATATATATATATCCCTCTACGTACCTACCTACTGTATTTCTCTCTCTCTCTATCCCTCTACCTACCTGCCTGCCTACCTATCTACTGTATTTCTCCCTCTCTCTCTCTCTATCCACCTACCTACCTACCCACCTTCCTACCATATTTCTCCCTCTCTCTATCCCTCTACCTACCTACCTACCTGCCTACCTACCTACCTACTGTATTTCTCCCTCTACCTACCTACTGCATTTCTCCCTCCCTCTCTCTATCCCTATAGCTGCCTACCTACCTACTGCATTGAAATACAGTAGGTATTATGACATTTTGTATTTTGTCATCCTGTGGCTCACTGCTCTCTCTGTATCCATCTACCTACATTTTTTACATTTCTGTTGCGTGTACCTGGTACAGGTGCGACATCTACACAATCTATATATATAACATTGGTGCTATATTTGAAAGGAACGTTGTGTGAAAATGTGGAAATGATCGGTGCAGTACTTTCAGAGGTTAGCAGTTTTGAACAAACTCTTGTTGCATTTTTATTTATATAGATGGATTTACAATTGTTTCATTTATTAAAATATTTGTGGGCCACCTGGAGCCCATTAAGAATAAGCAGCTTATAAACATTCAAATAAAAATAATTAAATATAATACAGCTTCTGGTTATTTAAATCTGAGAATAGAATAAAACATCCCATAGTACTGAAAAAATGGGATTCTGTCAATGTAATGGAATGTAAATAAAGTACAGTTTATTTGCTGAATACATGCATAAATAGAACCAACATATAATTGTTTAGATTGTCTAATGTTTTATAAACATAATGTGTCATTAAATTAAGAGATATAATACATCTGGGGGACAAGATGTTTTAGTCCTTTTAATAGTAAGAATTGTTATAGATTGCAATAAATTCTCAGCAATAGCCTGGCCTTATGAATCATGAGTACAATACATTCCCTTATAGCTGTTCAATTTCTATAGTACATCTAGAATTTATTTCACTGGGCTTACCTGTGACGTATAAATCTGATAAACATTGAACCCTGTAAATGCATATCAAATTAATCAAAATATTTCATTTTCAGGCCATTTAAACTGAAATATATAAATCCATACCAATATATTTTGTCTAGGTAAAAATTATTTAACATTTTTTAGACATCTCTTCATTTGGAAATCAGAACAAAAAAAATGTCAAAAACGTCCTGACTTGACTCTGGATTTTATCTTCCATACAAGGGTGAGCAAGCCCAGAATTTTGATCCCCAAACAGATTTAGTTGTGACATAAAGAAGGAGACATTCTAACCTCAGCTCAATAAAACATTTTGAAAGATGTGATCAACCATTTCCATTCCTGGTGATTCATATGTCTTATTCTCTATTTTTTTTGAAAAGTGCTTAGGGCTGTTGGGTTTAAGAAAAAATAATTTCAAGAAATCTTTTTCAGGATTATTAGGAAGTTCAATATAATATGTACTACAAACAATGAAAAATATTAAAAATATTCTGAGATTCAGAAAATAGTACTTAAAGGAAATAATTAGATTTATTTAAAAAAATTAAAAGTGCAGAAGACACAAAACAACAGGAAATAATCAAGATCTTTATATTTATCTTAATTAAATGGTGGATGATATCATTATAAATCTTTGCAGTTTGTTGTCTGCAAAAAATAATTTTAATATTAAAAAACAGCTGGAAATCCTCAGTGGAAAAAACCATCTATAGTTGAAGGCTATTGAGAATCCAACAGGTAAAATATAGACCATAAAAATATATTTATCCTTAGAAATGAAAAAATATTTATCCTTTGCCATCACTAAGTTCAAATAATTCCTTTAATTCAACAATTTCATTGTGTAGAATGAAAGACTGAACAGGATTTCATTAACAAATATGGAAGACTAATTTGTTACAAGCCTGACATCAAAATAAATATAATTGCAAATTATAGTTCAGTAAGCCTACCCTTACCATTTAGTTGACAAAACACAGTTAAACTGAAATGAAACCAGGGTTCTTTTATTTTAATATACTTTATTAAATGTTCTGGGGGGGAAATAGAATTTAAAAAACAAACAAAAATATTAAAAAAGAAAAAGATAGAGGAAGGGAAGATGCCAAAAAAATTAAGACAAAGACAAATAACTTCTAAGTTTGTTCAATAATTATAGATATAAAGTACATTAACATTTAATCTAAAATTCAATAATACCCACTATTTCTCTAATCATAAACATTTCTAATTATCAAATACCAAAATTAATGTGGCATTTCTTTCAGTTTCTAGCAAAAAGCCCAAAAGTGGTTTCCACATAGAAACAAAGTTAGACGAGGTAGCTAATTTTACTATCTCAGCCAGACCATTAACTTTGCTATCCATTACTCCATTGTGGGAATCTGTACATCTTTCTACCTCTGTACATACAAAAGTCTTGCTGCTTTTTTCATATACAGAAATAAAGTCCTGTGTTCTTTCTCCCACTGCTTATCCACCAAACCTAAAAGAAAAAAAAACCCACTGGTTCAATTGTACAAGAATTCTCTGTATTAAATTATATGTTTGATTTCAATAATTCTTAGAATTCTTACATGCCTGCCAAAGGTGATAAAAGGTGCCTTCAGAGTGATTACATTTCCAATATATGTTTGATGTACCATTATACATCTTTGGCAATTCACCAGGTTTAAGTATCAAAACCATCTTCCAAAGTGCACCAAAAATAAGCCATAACTACACTTTCAGCAGAAAAAGTTGACACCATCAGAAAAAAGAAAGTACATACACAGCTTTTGCTGTTTTAATTTACACTACATTTTACTGAGTTATATCCTTTGATGTATACATAATAGTTAATGTATTTGATACAAATACACAAGCCAATGCAGTCCTGGGATGCATAAACAGAGGGATGACAATGAGAAATGAGAGCACCAGTTTATACCGCACTGATGATATCACACTTGGAATACTGCATCCAGTTCTGGTCACCATGATACAAAAAGAATGTTGAGACCCTGGAATGTGTGCAGAGAAGAGCAACAAAGATAATGAAGGGTCTGAAGGCTAAATTGTATGACAAATGGTTGAGGGACCTAGGTATGTCTAGCCTATTGAAGAAAAAGATCAGGAGGGACCTGACAGCTGTCTTCCAGGGCTAGAGAGGCTATCACAAAAAATAGGGAATTCACTTATCTCCTATTTCCTATTACCAAAGGGAAAGACAAGAAGTAATGGGTGAAAAAGTGTCAAAGAAAGATACAAGGAGAAATTTTCTGACAGTAAGAATAGTTAATCAATGGAATAGCTTGTCTCCTGGGCTTGTGGGTGCTTCATCATTGGAGGTTTTCAAAAATAGACTGGACAATCATTTGACTGAGATAGCATAAGACTCCTGCCTTGAGCAGGTGGTTGGAAGACCTCCAAGGTTCCTTCCAGTCCTATGATTCTATGATACTATGATATCCCTTAAATGGAAGGATAATCCAATTTTCACTTTTTGATGTCAGTTCTGATTACTTAATAAAGTATTCTGCCATTTTATTTTTCACATCAAAACTAGTATGAGGTTTAGAAGTAAACAAGAAAAATGTTGTTTACGAATAAAACCAATTGCCCAAGTCAAGTGCTTCACACAGACATTAAAAAGTGAGAAAGAAAGTGGGCATCCTTGTCCAAAGCATCTATACAATTGTGGCATAAACTGTGAATTTTATTTTGAGAAATAATTTAGATAACTATATGCCCGCCCTGTAACAAGGAATATCAGATGGGGTTTTTTTTAACAGTTGAAAGGAACTCTTACTATTGTGCCACTGGTTACTGAAAGGATTTCTATATGGTTAGAGAATCTTTTGATGTGAGATTAGGTTCTGTAGTAGTGCAGTCAGAGGTGGTATTCAGCCAGTTCTGGAGAACCGCTAGTGGAAAGTAGATTGGAGTAGATTGGAGAACTGGCAAATAGGCTGGCCCCGCCCCCGCGGCCTCCCAGCTGATCTTCTTTTGTTGCCCTGAACAGGAGAACTGAGTTGGAAAGCAGGTTAGTGGGGAAGGAGGGAATGGGGATTTTGTAGTAACCTTCCCCCAGAAGTGGGGAGGAATGTAGATTTTGCAGTGTTGTGCCCACAAAGAATGTGCACAAAGCCACACCATGCCCACAAAGCATGCCCACAGAACCAGTAGTAAAAAAATTTGAATCCCACCACTGAGTGCAGTATTATCTTAGGTATAAAATATCTAGAAGCATACCTAAAAGCAAAGGACACCCCCTACCCTATTTTGTTTCTGCAAAGACCTCTGTTATCTACACTCTTTCTAATTGTTTGTGAAATAATTGCTGACCAACTTACAGGATTGTTCTGGGTTTTGTAAAACATCTGGTTTTTACTGCTTAACTAAGATATTTTTACATGATTAATAGTATCTGGGGGTGGGGGATACTGTAAAGTACTCATTTAAAAACTGGTTGAAAAGATATAAATAAATACTGTCTTTTTATTTATTTTTTCAAGGCAGCTTGAAGCTTGGCTTTGCAACTAAAAAGCTACCTTAATTACTCTTGGTATGAGAAGGACAGTTTAAGGGTACAATTAAAAATGAACAGGGAGAGGGCTATTGGCGATGAATGGTTCTAAGTTGAAAAAGAATTAATGTGATGGAAGGAAGGAGAAGCAAAATTGAACAATGAAGAAACAGCAAGCTTTTCAGTTGGAAATAATACTTTTGGAAGATCTGAAGACTGGAGTTTGTGCCTATCATAGATGGGAGAGCATAGTGAAGTTTCAATCTTCTGCAGTAGAAAGATTCAAACACCTATTTAACAAAAAAAATAGAAGGCGAAGTAAATGGGGAAGCTGGCAGGAATTTGAGGGAGGGAGGGAGGAAGGGTGGATGGGTGGTTTAGGGTTAGTTTCCCATAAGGAAACCCAATAAAGAACCTGGCATAAAGTCAGAAGTCATTTCTGAACCCACTGCTTTTTTGCTCACCCATGGTCTTTATGTTTCTCTATTTTGTAAGGAAGTACACCTGAAACAATAATCCAGTGTGCCACAGCTTGTCTAGGTATAACGAAATATGTGTAGCCTGAAGAATGATGCTTGTCCATTGTATTCGAAGAGGATTTTGACATGTAACAGGTTGTGGGCTGTCCACAATGTGTCTGCTGGTAAGGCCTATAGGGGCATGACATGTTCTGCCACATGTCGGGCAGACATGTGTGGGCACCATTGTTGCAGCATTTGCAACTTTGGCTTTGTGAAGTGCTCACTTCTCTTGTGCTATGGTTGTTCTTCTGTCCTCAGATGTCTGCCAGCCTTGGTGGATCAGCGTGTGCCATGTTGATCGATCTTGTGCCACGGTTTCCCAGATGTGGTGTCAATTTCCAGGAGGCTTTCAACATGTCTTTGTATCGGTTCCTTTGTCCCCTATGAGATCGCTTTCCCTGAGACAGCTCACCATAAAGGAGCTGTTTGGGGATGTGATGGTATGGCATCCTTGCAACATGGCCTGTCCAGCATGTGTGGGCTTTCATCAGCAGGGTGTGAATTGATGGCAGGCCTGCTCTGGAGAGGACCTCTGTGTCTGGCACCTTGTCCTGCCACTGGATCCTCAGAATTCTACATAGGCAGGTCATGTGGAAGTGGTTCAATTGCATAGCATACCTCCTGTATTCAGTCCAAGTCTCACTGGCATACATCAGGGGAGTTAGCACTACTGCTTTGGTAGACTTTGAGGTTTGTAGTAAGGCTTATTCCACGGCTGTCCCACAGCCAAAGGAATATAAAGCAGGTCATTCCACCACATGAAACCAAACTCATTATAAAGTAGTTGAACAATAGAAATCTTAATTTAATTCATGGTAAGCAGTTATATCTAGCTGTGGTGTCTATCCCATGCTTATAATGGTTACTGAGTTATTAATACATTAGTCTCTGTAATATTAAATTGAGAAGCATTTGTCTATGGAGATTCTCATCAATCAGGTCATGATTGTCCCAAAAGAGCTTCTTTCCAAAAAGCAACTAGATTTTCTTGATTTTCTCTTTGAAAATATTACTTTTTGTCCAAGAAGTTGAAGAAGCTTTTTGGATGAGAAGTGAAATCTTAAAAAAAAAAAAAAAACCCAAAAAAAACCCCAAGGAAGCCCTTTTGAAAAAAATCACCTTTGGGACATTGAGAAACATTGTTAACTAAATCCCATGGTCTTTATATAAGGCAATTTCCTGCCAGCATCCCATAATGAAATCAGTGGGGAAGCCAGAAGGAAATTGAAGACAGACACCTTGCAAGCAAACTGGTAGACAAATAAGTGTGGGGGACAGTACAAGGGGGTATATTAGGGTGAAAGGGAAGTGTAACAAGGGTCAGGGAGGATACACAGAGATGTGAATGGGTAAGTGAGAGTGTGAGGAAGGTATGGCAAGGCTCGGGGAAGTTGTGTGGCAGTACGCACGTAGCCAGCTTGGTGCAAAAACAGTGATGCTGTGTTTTACCTCAGTGACCTGCAACCTTCCATAATGGTTTTCTCATTGACTTTCTGGGGAAGCCAGCAAGAAAGATTGCAAATGATGATCCAGGTATTGTAGGACACTACAACTAGTCATACGTGCAACTCTGGGAATGCTGGGATGACTGGAACTCTGAGAAACAATCATAACCACCATTAGTTCAGCACCTTCATAATTTTGAATGACAAATGGTAGTAAGTCAAGGACTACCTGTATTACAGTAAGTCTTCTTTGTTCAGTTTTGATATGTAGACAGACCTCTTCCAATTTGTTGGCTAATTCCAGATTAATTGACGTAGTTTGTTTTGAACTTCTTACAGATTCTTCCTCTCCTGCTTGCAATATTTCTGTAGATGTTCTAGTTTGGTGATGATCAGACTTCTATCTAACTTCATTTTCCAATACTAGAGGTTATTTTAAGTAGAGAACATCTTCTAACGTATCATCGATGTTCATGAGATTACTGTAGAGAATTTCAGTATACGCCTCCCACTTTGTCGGTTTTTGCTGGAATCAGTTATTCTGTAGCACAGGGGTCTCCAACCTTTAAGTCTGAAGGACTTCACCTCCCAGACTGAAACTTTGCTGGCTGGAGAAGTCTGGGAGCTGAAGTCCTTCAGACTTAAAGTTGCAAAGGTTGGAGACCCCTGCTGTAGCATACCAATTTTATGTTGGCACATCCTTTTAATTTCAGAGACTGTTTTAGAAAACCTTCCATGTTTTTCCATATTTATTTTCATCTCCAATATCTTTACAGATCTCACTACAATGCTGCATGTGTCTCTTTTAATAATTACCTGAAATTCTTTAAATTCATTCCCGAAATCTTTGGTCTTCCTTGACTTTGGCTTCTCTTCTTAACAATTTACACAATTTTATTCTGTCCATTAGTTTGAATGTCTCAAAGACTATATTGCCATTGAGAAAGTTTCATAGATGAAAGTTTAAAAAAAGAAACATTAACCTATTTCTTCTCCAAGTCGAGCCATACTGAAAAAACATTCTAATTCCAATGTAATTAGGGGGGAAATATCTAGCTTTAGATTTTGATAATAATGATGTTTATAACAACAATAATCATACTTCCATGCCAGCTTGCTTGAATTAATTGCATTCACATTAAACTGTTTTATTTCCTCTAAATCCGTTATTTTACTTCCCTTAAATCTAATAATAGGTACAGCACACCTGGACACACAAAAACCCTCACTACAAATATACACTGACTGCTTGTAGAGATTAATGAAGATCATAAGCACTGATCACAATAAGATCCAAGAAGGGATAATGGATTACAAAACTGCTATAGAATACAAAACATAGTTAATGAAAATATAACAGATAAATGAAGGTGACATCAATGTGGTAATGAGATTCATAATTATGCTTAAGCAGCATTGCATCTTGCCTAATTAATCTTAATTAAAATCCTATTACCAAGCTAATATATCAGCATATTTTGTTTTTTTCAATCCAATAGCCATCTGAAAGTAACTGAAATAATCTTGTTGTTATAAACAAGTTATTATGAAAGAGCAATATGTTATATGACATAATTATTAATACTCCTTTGATTGCATCCTGTGAAATTAATTACAATAGAAGCAGATATTTTTTTACACTGAACAGTACAATATTTTTGAGTGAACTTCAGTTGTAAAATATTCTATATTTACTGAACCTTACACTCACACAAAGAATTCCAAATATAAAAAGTAGCCACGGAAATTCAAATGAATTCACATGGTGCACCTGTTTTGGTATAATATTTTGATATGTGTTTTCCAAAGTCATATTAAAAATTCAATTAAAATCAAAGATGTTTATCATGACTAGACAAGTAGTTATTATATGCTCTACATCAGAGGTTCCCAAACTTGGCAACTTTAAGACTTGTGGACTTCAACTCTCAGAAATCTCCAGCCAGCTCTGCTGGCTGGAGATTTCTGGGAGTTGAAGTCCACAAATCTTAAAGTTGCCAAGTTTGGGAACCTCTGCTCTACATGTTGCCATGAGTTCACAGTCTGAATTTTTATGAGTATCTATTAAAATTTCTTATTTTTTTCAACCCAATGGGAATGGGATCAAATTTGGTATGATAGAAGAAAGAAGACTGGTGGAACAACAACTGATGACCTCTATCGGTCCACCATAGAAAGTGTCCTCACATATTGTATCACAGTATGGTATCCTGGTTTAATAGCTACAGACAGGAAGGCACTACAGAAAGTGATCAATTCAGCAAAAGAAACCATTGGTTGCCCTCTGATACCACTGGATGATATCGCCAGGTCTCGCTGCTTTAGCAGAATAAGGAAGATTCTCAGGGATGATTCACACCCTGGTCATTGTCTCTTTGCACGTCTACCATCAGGCAGAAGATATCAAAGATTAGCCAGCCTAACAAACAAGTTTAAAGATAACTTCTATCCTTGGACTGTGAGACTTTTACAATACAATAGCAGAGTTGGAAGGGACCTTGTAGGTCTTCTAGTCCAACCCCCTGCATGGGCAGGAACCTTATACCATTTCAGACAAATGGCTATCTAACATCTTCTTAAAGACTTCCAGGGTTGGGGCATCACAACTTCTGGAGGTAAGCTGTTTTAAATACAACCACAATCACTCCATGTACACACTAGGTTTTTTTTCTTTCTTTTTTTTGTTTCTGTTATAATTTTGCACCACTGAGGTTAAAACCAATTTCATTGTATTTAAGTACAATGACAATAAAGATTATAGTTACTTATAAAAAGAAAATAGCTGGATCCAACCAAGATCTGGAGAAAAACATTTCAGAAAAAAATCCCACATCCCACTTAAAGAGTTAGCTAGTTCAGAAAGGCATATTTACTTTCCCTTCCCTGATATTCTTTTCATCCCAGCTAACCAAAAATTACTGTGTTTTTTTTAATGAGCAACACTGAGCAATAATCTGACTGCTTTTGTTCATGAAAGAAATACCTACTTTTAGCATCTTGCTTATTTTATCTTATTTATTTAGATATCACTGACAAATAAATTACTGCAGTACACCATCACTGAAGCAGAAAATCAAATAAATTGTTGCATCCTGAATTATTCATACAATTTGTCTTCTGACTTGAGAAATAATTACTATTTTTGGAAGAATGACTGCCAGTGACATACTTTATTACACGGAATCCTATAATGAAAATGAACAGAAATGAGGTTTCCCCCCTGCTATTTAAGTAGCATATGAATAAAGAGGACTTTTTAATATTCAAACTTAGCAACTGCAGTGGTTTGTGATTGCCAATGACCTTTTCCCACTTATACCTAACATATCTTGTCAGCATATTGTTACTGTGATATCACAGCATTGCCTTCATCATTCTCAGCCTATGAGTGAAGCAAACCTATGTCATCATTAGCCACTACAATGTTAATATTTAAAACTGACAGCAGCCAATGATTGCTGCAAAGTTTGTAAAATATGATATACTTTGCCATTATGAAATCAGCCGCAAAAGCAGAAAGGTAGTTAGTGGGATCTGGAGGGCAACTACAATATGTATGCATACAACCTTTGCAGTGTACAGTGCTATGGTCATCTTGATATGATACAAAGTTAAATAATCAATGAATAAAACCTCTACTTAAAGGGTATATCACAAAGTGCATTTTTTAAGTTAGACTTCTTATTTATTTATTTATTTATTTAAATTTATAGACCGCCCCCTCTCCCCCATGGGACTCGGGGTGGTGCACAGGAAATTAAAATCTAATAAATACAACAATATACAACATACAAAATATTAAAACTGAATTAAATTACCCCTGTGCTAAAACAATATTTAAAATCCCTAAAAACTTAAAAATTCCCTTAAAATTCAAATATAATGAAATTGGTTTATTTGATCATGGCTAAAATAGCCTTGTTATCTCTGCTAACATTTAATAGACTTTTGCTGAAGGATTGAATGATGAGACTTTAAAATTTTTTTATAAATAAGAGATGAGATATTGAAGGAAGGCATCATTTGTTGTATTTTAAGAGAAAGTTATACATTACTAATTTGTTTATACTTGTTCCCTGGGGGAAATCATTTCTTTACATATTCCTTCTTTTCTTTCTTTTTTTGCACTTTTTCTTTTTTCTTTTACAGTTTTTCTTTTTTATTAGAGAGGGACTAATAAAGAAGAGAGGGACTTCTCCGGGTGCCGTCCACTAGACATTGTCAGCAGGCGACACCCAGGGGAAGGGCTATCTCTGTGGTGGGCCCGGCCCTCTGGAACGACCTTCCCCCCCGATATCAGGACGACCACGGACCTCCGCTCCTTCTGTCTTAAATTAAAAACTCACTTTTTCTGTCTGGCCGGCCTAGGATAAGTCTCTCTGTCTTTGGGGTTTTTATTGGGAAATTAGTATTGCTTAGTTTTAATGGGGAAATTTTAGCGCAGGTTATGTTTAATTTGCTTTTAGAATTGTTTGTATGTATTTATTGTTTTTATTCTACCTGTGCACCGCCCCGAGTCCCCGTGGGGAGAGGGTGCGGTTTTATAAATATTAAATATTATTATTATTATTTGTATTGTTATCTTTTTAATTGTAATTTTCAATAAAATCATAAACAAAACAAAACAAAACAGAGTGGGTTTGACTGCTGGAATGCTTCTGCATATATAAAGAGGTGTCTATAGTATAAAAATGTATAAGAAATCTATATTGCTCAAATCCTGATGACATTGGGGAAGCTATTAAACACCTGAGTATTATCCCAGACTTTGGGAATAGAATGAGGACATAGCCACTGTTGGATGGAAGTTTTTGGATGAGTTGTTTATTATTTCTTTTGATGTGATTTTTGTCTGTTTGCTTTTTATTTGGAAGTCATCCAAAGTGATTGGCAGTTGAGGAGCCTATAAATCCAACAAATAAACAAACAAAGCAGGATGAATTTTATTGCAACATTTCGGCAAGATCTCACTTGCCATCCTCAGGCTTCGGTCTGTGACTGTGACTGCGAAGGCGTCGCCCTTCCTTAAATCTTGGGGGGGGTGGAGTGCTGACTATTGTTGTGAGTGGGTTGATTGGCTGTGCAGCTGTATCATGATTGGTAGATTGATGCTGATTGGTCTTATTTGTATGTTTCTCCTAATTTTGAATTTCAATGGCTTGGGTGGAGGGTGGGGAGTATGACTAGCTGATGAGTATGACTAGCTGATGAGAGCTAATAAGCTCGAAATAGATCTATCCTAGTCTCTCTGATTATTTATTGATTAGCTCATAATACTAACATATATATATATGCTGGTCTTGTTGTATTTGGGTCTTTTCTCAATATAAGATTGACATTGTCTTGGCAACATTTCAACGACGTCTCACTCGCCACCTTCAGGCTGGCGTTTTCGGCTTCGGAGCTGCTGTCTTTCTATAAATCTTGGTGCGGGTGGTGGAGTGCTGGCTTTGTTGCTGTGAGTGGGTTGATTATCTGTGAAGTTGTATCATGATTGGTAGATTGGTGCTGATTGCTGTTGGCTGTGTGTTCATTGTTCTTTTGTACTGTAACGGCCTGGGTGGTGGGTGGGGCTCATTTGTTGGCTAGTGCTGGTAGTCCAGATGTCTGGTAGGCGGGAGGTATCGTCACATTTGTTCATGTTGTGGGGGGTGTTTCTCTATTTCAATGACTTCCCTAATTATTCTCTTGTTGAACTGTTCAGTTTTGGAGATTAATTTGGTTCCTTCAAAATCAATTTCATGTCCTGTAGCTTTAAGGTGCTGGAAGAGGGAGGAAGTTGTTTCTTTTTTCTTACTTTTTCTTACTCCTTGATTTTCTAGCTGGATCTTGTCTTTGGGGTTTCTTAAGATGTTGGCTACTTTGTGGACATGAAATGTGTGTGTGTGTGTGTGTGTGTGTGTGTGTGTGTGTGTGTGTGTGTGTGTGTGTGTGTGTAGATTTTCACGGGTGTAGGTATGCTGGTCTTGTTATATAAAAAAAACTAAAAACATTCCCAAGCCAAAGTAGTCTACCTGGGCTATTTTGCACATGTGGGTGACTGTGTTCCTTTTCATTTAAAAAACAACATAACTGAGTAACTCTATTTTTGTCATAACAACCGCCTTCTTCTTTTTTCTTTGTTTTAGTAAATAATACCAAAGAAACATATTTTTAAAAGATATCAGCATCCTTGTCTCCTTTTTCAAGGTCTTTGAGATGGCTTGCTTTGGCATGTTTTCTATTTAGCATTCCATCCCTTTATCTCCCAAGCAAAGAAATGTACGATCCAGTCCATAGCCAAGGATAGACTGCTTACATATTATGTCATAATATAAACCCTGGATTTTGTGATGTGGCATCAACAAGGAAGTGAGACCATACATTGGTCTAAGTTCTTCTTTGGCCAATAATTAAACAGTTCCAAGAAAAACAACTCTCTTTTTTCTGTTATGCATTTCCTCACTTTGTGCTCAGTCTTATTTATAGATTCACTCTAACTTTACCAAGCATCATATTCTCATGATTCTTCATAATTAGCAGATGACAAGTCAATCTGAACTATATATAATATACTGTAACTGCAGATCTCAATAATATGAATGTAACATCTGGAGTAAAACAATGTGTATTTATTTCAAAAATTAAATGATTGCAATTTTTCAAATATGTTTTTTCATTTTTTCCCCATTAATGATGTGAAAACAAGAAAAATCAGTATTGGAACCATACATGATGTATGTTTTTCTTTAAAAAAATATAGTGGATTTTCCATACATCTTTTCTATTTAGTGCTCAAACTACAATGCCTTATAATGAAATTAAAACCCTACATAATCTCTAAACTAGAAAATAACTTAAGGGTTCCCTTTGTCAGTGATTAAATACCAAAGGAATATTAAAGAGTGGGCAAACTGTGGCCAAAGATCACACACAATCCTCAAAGCCCCTTCTAACCACAATTGTTGATCACCTGCAGCATCACTCCTCATCATTCAGAGGAAAACAGATTAAAATTAGGTATATCCAATTGAAATACAAAGGATATTCTCCCCCCCCCCCAAAAAAAATGCCCTCAAAGTTATAGGTGACTTTTAGTTGCTCATGTCTACACTGAAAAATGCTTGATGGAATCTCAGAGTTGTCAAAATCATAAATCTAGTTGATTGTTCATCAGAATATTTACCTAATGGTAAAAAATTCTCTGTGCAACAAGGGTTTTCCAAATTCTATTTGACAGCTATATAAGAGAGCTAAGGCTCCTATAATAAATAAGGACTTTTAAAATGTTACAATTAGAGCAATGTGTACTTGTCTCCAAGAATCAAAGCTAGTTGTTCTATGCAACAGATTAGAAAACAGAACAGTTAAGAGGGTTTCATGAATCCTTAAAATGTTTATAGAATTTCCCAGAGAATCTTAAGTATTTTATATTCAGAAGCCCCAGAAGTTCACTTTTGCTTGGGTTCAAGTCCATAAAATTACAACCTAAGTAGTAGTTCTAAACAGTAAATAGAATAATAAATTCCATCAATAAATATGTTTAGGATTTTTTTTAAAAATCAGTTACTTCTGCTTCTTTTCTTCAAGTGCTATCATTGCCATTTAACTTGTTTTCTTCCTGAATGCTATAATTATAATGCTATAATGCTATAATTCCAAGATGGCGGCGCGCTTAGGTGCAGCGGCTTTGAGCTCCTGGTGTTACAGCAGACTTTTCCATCAACCAATTTCATTGTAATTTTATTATAATCTTATTACAATGACAATAAAGATTATTATTATTATTATTAATTGCCATTACTGAATTTTTCTTAGTTGACTGCAGATGAGCACCTCATAAAGTCATGTTGATAAAATTCTCCAAACTGTAGAATTGTTTGATGTTACCTATGGAATCCTGTATCGCAAAGCTGGCTGGAGAAGTCTGGGAGCTGAAGTCCTTCAGACTTAAAGTTGCAAAGGTTGGACACCCCTGCTGTATCGTGTCTCTGTTTAAAAAAAAAAATGTAGTTCATAGCATATTTTTGTTGCTATATACAATGCAGTTATTTTATGTATACTATAAATTCCTTGGGGTTATTTTTGTTGTTGTTTGTTTCAGGTCTGTATTTTCTCTCTCTCTCTAAGCTCATTATTTATCTTAAATTGCTTCGCTAATTAAACTTTGCTGCAGCTTTTCTTCCAAATAACAAGGGGCTCATCTCTGACTCATACATATATGTATAGCAGATTGCTTAATCACTGTTTGCATAACATCATCCCACCCCAAAAGGGATTCTGATAAGCCCTATATATTAGCCATGTATGATAAAATACATTTATCTATTATAAACGGTCCATCCTCCAAATGTTGATAATAAGTTGAAATCTAAATAATTCAAAAACAAGACTTGGGGACTGTTACCCACACAATCTTTAATCTTTTTTTTAGAAGGTTACTAATTGCAAATATTATTTAATATACTGTGATTTTATTAAGAACTGAAAATGTGGCTCTCTTTAAAAACATTTACTACCTACTTAATTCCAGCTAATAACAATATTCTCAAATGAAGAATCTTTGAAATAAAAAAAACCCCAAGCTGTAACACAATCATACGAAAGATATTTTCTCTGTTGGAACTCTTATTGATAAGGATAGAAAAG
The DNA here is from genome assembly GCA_039707465.1 of Rhabdophis nuchalis. Classification (NCBI taxonomy): domain Eukaryota; kingdom Metazoa; phylum Chordata; class Lepidosauria; order Squamata; family Natricidae; genus Rhabdophis; species Rhabdophis nuchalis. Next base: position 76,989,323 of record CM077648.1, read on the forward strand.
ATGACATATTTTACATGCCTGCCAAATTTCTATTAAAGTTTACATTTCTGACAAGTACACCTTTAGATTTGGGTGTAATAAGATGCAATGTCAACACTTTTATTTCAAAGTATTTTAAACACTTTATATTATTCTATTAAACATGTAGATTTTGTGTGTGTGTGTATGTATGCTGGTCTTGTTGTGTTTGGGTCTTTTACCATGTAAGATTGAGATTGTCTTGGCAACGTTTTGGCGAGATCTCACTCACCATCTTCACTCGCCAGCCTGAAGATGGCAAGTGAGACCTTGCCGAAACGTTGCCAAGACAATCTCAATCTTACACAGGAAGATAATAGTGCATGCAATAAAACCATCAATTCTGCTGTTGAAACTATATTGTAAGAAAACAAGTAATGGTTTCATATGACACTATGGAAACTACTTTACAGAGAATCAGATGGAAAACAAGTCCAGACCTTGAGTTCAAACCTGAAGGAACAGGCCATATGGAACATCATGAGGTTTCAAAACACCGAAATATCCCAGATGGCCAGCTTTCCTTTTCCCGGTACCTCCCAACCCAGCTCAAATAAGCCAAATTGTTAGAGTCATAATCATGCCTCTATAGCAGCAAGGCTAAAATTCAGAGAGAGCTATCAGCCAACAATCCTTGCCTCCCCCACCCACACCCACACTCACACCCACACACACCATGAATGCTGGCCAGTTATGAAGCACAGAGAACTATTGGCTAATCCATGTGTGCTCCTTTCAGGATGACTCATAATTGATTTTATATTATTTGTGACTAAACATCTCATCTTCCCATCTCACAAAATAAAATAAATTACTAGCCCACTTCCGTCCGCATTGCATGCATTTGTGTATATTTGTCTGTTGTGTTGCGATAAATAAATCAATCCCCAGAACCAGTTTGAGGAGAAGTCACATGAGGGGAGGTTAATTATCAATAAACAAACAAATAAATAAACACATGTGTTGAAGGCCCTCCCAGGCTTCCCAGCTGCCATGCCAGCATACCTCTCTTGCATTCCAAATCATTGCAATCTGTAACAGCAGCGTGCCAGCAGTTCTGCTTCACGCATCTTCTTGAGCCATGCTTGCACACTGCTGCATCAGCTGAATTGGAGGAGAAGAGAAAAATTCTATGTGTATACTTTGGAAGTTCCAGGAACAAGACACCAAAATTCTGTTGTGGGAGGTAGAGAATGAAACCTTATTGTAGCTGATGCTGTGTGCTGAACCCAAGAACTGAGAGAAAGGAAAGCAATTATCTCTAAATGGGAGTCGTCAAAGCATAGAAGCAGTGCCTTCCAAAGTAGCATTTGGTAAGCTGCAATGCTTACCAAATGCTCAGCAGGCATGTTACCAGCATATAGATATGTTGCAATTGCAAGTCAAATATTACTAAGTTTGTATTTTACATTATAGAAGAATGGAAAGGTTTCTAACTAAAAATTATAGGAAAAATAACTTTAAAATGTTCCTACTCTTCTGTGTTGTAATGCAATTTATATCTAAAGATGGTTTTTAAAAATGATAACTTTGCTTGATCCAAACTATGATGTAGTGCAATGTATATCTAAGGACACTTTAAAAAGAAATATAAAATGACTTTGCTTGATCCAAATTCTCCCCGAACCGGCCACTCTGACACTTGCGCCTTCACCACGTGCATCTACAGAACTGCCTCCTCCTGCCTACACACAATGCTAGCCTAGCCCCCTCCCTACTGGCCAGTGTCTCCTGAAGCCACCACTATTGCAGCCATAGTGGGGATAGGGACAGCATGCTGGAGAGGGTGGTGGCAGTAGGAGAGGGCAGTGGCGGTGGGAGGAGAGGGTGGTGGTGGGAAGAGAGGGTGGCATCCCAAGTCCCGGAGCGAGAAACTGAAAGACATTCCTCCCTTGTGCTCCACTCGCTCCCTGCTGGAAATGTCCAGGTTTAGTTTGGATCTGGGACTGCCCTGCAGTCGCACATGGTGCCCCCACCCTGGTTCCTCCTTTTGCATTCCATTTTGTTCCTTCAGGTAGATGGAAGTGAGCCCTGCATGGCATCCTGGCTCTTCGCTCTGCAGCCCTCCCGGTCCCTGCTTGGCTGGGCACCTCCAATTGCCACCACTCAACTTACCCATTTCAGGAATTTGATGAAGCCAAGCTTCATCCGAAGGCACAAAAATGGAACGCAAAAGGAGGAACCCGGGGTAGGGTGGGGGTGCCACGCGAGACTGCAGGGCACAAATGCACATGTGCAATTTGGGCTCAGCAATTTCCTATGACCTCTGCCACGCATTGGGGTTTTTTTGAGGTTCCTCCTTCCCCACCTTTTTCCGAGTCAGGATCAGGTGACCTTTCCTTCCTCCCTCCCTCCCATCCTGCTTGCACAGTCCAGTACCTCCACCTGTATTTTTCCCTATCTTCCACCCTTTCCTTCCTGTTGTTCTCTCCCCAAGAACCAATAGTAAAAAAATTTAGGACCCACCATTGCTTTAGATCAGTATTTTCAACCTTGGCAATTTAAGTGGACTTCAACTTCCAGAATTCTCTAGCCAGCATAGAGTTGAAGTACACCCACCTTAAACTTGCCAAGGTTGAGAAACAGATTAACTTTAGATAAACACAGAATTATTTCTCCAGACAGCAGCATTGGCACTCAATGTTTCTCAGAAGGGAGTTGTCTTTATTAGGGCCACAACTGAGAAGGACTGTTTATGTCTCACACATCCCTTTAAAGTCTTGTGAGAAAGAATTCTAACTATTCTGCTTCGAGAAAGCTTCACCAAACCGGCCAATTCCACTTGAACCCAGCAGGTAAACATGAGCCAGCCTAGGCCGTCCACTGTAAATATTTTTTTATTCCAAATTCTGAGAATAAATATTAGTCATATCGCATCCTTAATGTCAGGGTTCCAAACAACATCCAAAATTAAACCAGAGTCCAAGGCAAAGGATTGCTCAAAGTTCCAATTTATTAAGAGAGTCATGTTGGCACATCTGGGAAAACCCGAATCTGAAAGCTTCCTGGTTTTCCCCACCCAGTTGAGAGTTCATGAACTTGCCCCGACACCCACAAGTCCATCACATGATCCATTCTTCCACTGCCATGCTGGCAGTTCCACCCATCCAGTTCCGGTCAGGTGCAAAGATGTAGAGACAAAGGATGACCTTGGATTCTAGAAAGGAATTTTATTTTGGCTACATAGCATTCTATTCCTTACTCTTCTCCCTCCCAATGAAACAGCATAGTAGAAATAGAATATTAGTGTGGCAGGCCAAAGATTCCGAAAGGAACTGGCTGCACGCCTGACAATTTATTCACAAACAACTTTAGCTTCAGCTAAGATGTTTTTCAGCTAAGATGTTTTTCAATTCAACTTTACTAACAGTCCTGAATATAATTCTTCCCTGAGTAGAGCCTATACAACATTTTCTAATGACATGTTAATGTTTGACATCAAACTCTCACATTCTCCCCTTTTGGGTAGAAAGAATTGGTAAGGAGATCTTAATAGGCTTTGGGTCTTTTATGCTTCTCCATTCATTAAGGAACCATCTAAATCAGAGGTTCCCAAACTTGGCAACTTTAAGACTTGTGGACTTCAACTCCCAGAAATCTCCAGCCAGCATAGTCCACAAGACTATGCTGGCTGGAGATTTCTGGGAGTTGAAGTCCACAAGTCTTAAAGTTGCCAAGTTTGGGAACCTCTGATCTAAATGCATGGGAAGAATAGAGGATAGCAACACAGAAAGGAAAATTATCATGAATGATGAAAGGCAGGAACTAATTATATTAAAAGGAACAACCCACACACTTACAGAAAGAGAGGGTGAGAGAGTGCGTTAAAACATATAATTAATTCTTTCTTCTTCATCAGGACAAAACCACAGGGGCTTTTACTTATTGTCTGTAACCCTTTCTGCACTAGCAATTTCAATGGTGTCATGGAGTCACTTAACCATTGTGCCAACATAACAGTCTTGTGAGCAGACTTCATATCAATACAGGTGGTCCTTGTTTAGCAACCATAACTAAGACTGACAATTCAGTTGTTAAGCAAAATGGTGATTAAGTGATTTTAAGTTCAGCTTTCTTTTGCTTTCTAGACTTGCGAAGGTTGTATAACATCGTAATGCAATGTTTAAAATTTTGTGCAATATTTAAAATCAAAGCCAATCGCTCTCAGTGTCTTGACCATGTAGCCGTACACTCTGTGTATCAACATGCTGCATCTATTTCTAAATTGACATGTGATCAAAAGCATACTAGTTTGCACAGTGATCTCTCGATTGAAAAGTCTAGGTTGCATAGAATAGCATATTAGCATAAACGTACTTAATTGTGGTTATGTAAGTTTTGACATTCTGTCCTTACTTTTTCTTACATAGTCCTGTTCTGTAGTGATGCAAACACACTAAACATATAAGAGCACATCAATGATGTGCTCTTGAAAGTAAAAATATATCAATTTACAGAAGGAGACCAATATTGGTTATGGAGCCAGGTTAAAAACTGAGAAAAAAAGAATTACAATCCTGCCTTAGACTCAAAGTCAGCTGGGTGACCTTGAGCCAGATACTCTCTCAGTCCAAGGAAAGAGCAAACCACTTCTGAAAAAGCTTATCTAGAAAACTGCAGGACTTGTCCAGGCAGTCAAGAATGACGGAAAAGAAAAGAATTCATAGACAAATCTGTAAGTTTATCATCCAAAGGTAGAATCTAACACATAATTCAGTATTTTGAGTGTAATCTAAGAGCTTCCATTGTTTTCTTGAATTGTATTCTATGTTTTCAAGCAGTTAAAGTTTTATGTACCTGATCACATTAAAATTTGGAAACTAAAACATGCGATATTTAATGGATTTTTCAAAGATGTGCCTTCTTGGAACACTGGAACACTCCAATCATTTCCAGACAATGGAATGTGGCTGCTAAACAGGAATGATGGGAGCTTTGCATTCTGCCTCCAAAGATATGTTCTCTTATACTCAGTTACTCTTAACCAATTATTTCAAATTATATTTTCTTTCTGCACTGAGGATAAGGAAAGAGATTTCATTCAAAGTAAATATGCACTTGATGTTTAAAAAATAATAGCAGCGGAAGCAATTTTTCTATGAATGGTGAAGTTGTTTTAAATAAACCGATTAGTTTTTGTATTGCCATAGCATGGCAGCCGCATTTATACCTGCCTGCTATTCAACGTTTTATGCCTTCCACCTTAGGCAGGTCACAAAGATTGTTTATTCTACTATTCATGCAGTCCAAGGTCTACCCTACATTCATGGCATTTTCTAGTCACCTCTGTTAGACTACAGGACTGGGGATGGACATTTGTGATGGCAGTTGTGGTACTTCTCTTTCCCTATCTTAAGGAATAGGCCCAGTGATGGTGAACCTATGGCATGGGTGCCACAGATGGCACGCGGAACCATTTCTTAGGGTACACGAGGCGTTGCCCTGTCAGCTCCAGCACACATGTGTGCGCTGGCCAGCTGATTTAGGCCTTGTTTTGAGGCCATTTTTCACCCTCTGGAGGCTTCAGGGAAGCTCCTGAAGCCTCTGGAGGTGGGGAGGGGAGGCTGTTTTCACCCTCCCCAGGCTCCTAGAAAGCCTCTGGAGCCTGAGGAGGGCGAAAAAAGCATGCCAAAAGCAGAGGGTCATGCACATAGCATTATGGGTGTGGCATGCCCATGCACAACCCCCCTGCGCTCCCCCCGCTTTTGGCATGTGAGCCAAAAAAGTTTAGCCATCACTGGAATAGGGCAATGAAGAGAATGGAACATGCAGGTGTATTAAAAGTATATACTGTATTAACTTTCTTTTAGGATGGAAAAATCCTGATCCTCCAAAGGATCATAGTTCTGGCCAAACTGCAATAGTTGGCAAGTCACCTCTGCAGAAATTGTTATTGGAGGACAACATAAGGACAGCATCAATGAGATAGGGGTGACATTGGGGATGTCAGGTTATTCTGGTGAAGCAATAAATAACTGAAGACATATCTTATATTTACTCCAGTCGATGCAAAACTGGAATCACCAGAGGATTTTGTCAATCTCAGTGATTCTATCAGACCCAAAAGTTATTTAGCAAGCCACAGGAGAAAACACCTTCCAGTTAATACCATGCAAGTGTCCGTGCTTTGTTCTCTAATGCCTGTATTCAGTAGACCTAATCAGGCTGATGTTTTATCAGGTAATGTCACCAGTATATCCAACACTACATTGTTCCTCAGCATGTGGGCTATTAATAATGTAGATAAATGTGGGGTGTACAGGGTATGTCAAAAAATACCTTCTACAATTATCTTCAGCATATGTGTTTTGAGAAATTGGTTGGAAAAGATAAGGGATGAGGAAAATATTTTGCTTTAACCTTAAGCAAAGAAGGCAAACAATACTGTCAGTAGGGCCAGTAGTACAATTGTTGGCTATGGAATGATAAGGAAAACTCTTGTCTCTGAGGAGGTTCACAGCCATCAGGTACTCAGAAGAAGCCCTGATGTTTATTTTATTGATGTCTCTGCATGGTTGCTGCTGTTGACAATTACCTTCTTTTCTCACACCTGCACAAAAGCCAGCAGTATGCTTTAGTTGTTAGGAAGGAATGTAATTGCAGTGTCTTCAGAGAAACCAGCAACAACAACAATAACAAAAGAATGTTGATCCATCCATCCATCAGACATTTTGCACATGGAACTTGAAAGCCAAATTCTACTTTTAGAAATAGATTTCTTGTCAGCTTGTCCTGGCAAAATGGACAGAATGCAACCAAAATAAAAAGACACAAATCCTTATCCTGAAAAGCAGGCCTGCCTCTGTTTGTTTCCCAGGATTTTTCCAAGCATTTGTGCAGTTTTAGTTTCCACTTGAAGATTTCAAATATTAAGCCAGATCTGATTGCCCCACTCTACATATCCAGGAATTAAGTATTTGGGTTTTTTTCTCTCTGTCCTAATACAATGGGAACCCCCTTGCCTTCTAAAATGCCAGTCCAACTTTCTTTTCCATTTGGATCACACTTCAGAAGAAAACTGGGTTTTGTGTTTTTTGTGCCTGGATTGTCTGTCATTCTCCAAGTCTTTTAAAGGGATTGGACTCAGGCCAGGGAAATTACCGTAGATTGAAATGAAATGCCTCTCCCTTTTTCACACTGATATGCAAGAAGGTGCCCAGTTGGGCTTCCCAAATTTTGGAGAGTCCGGTCTTGGCACTTCCAATCAATCAGACTTTTCCTAGAGCAGCATGAACTGACAGCGCTTCCAAATAGACCAGGGGTCTGCATAATCCTAACTATCTCTCCACATAAATGATGAATTGCATGATCCCAGATAACAGGGATGTGAACCCTGTGGCCTACAAGTTTCTGGACTCCTGTAATGTTCTTGTAGAATCCCAAAAGCCACTATCCCCACACAACACAGATAGTGACTTCCAAAGGTCAAAGATCCTGCCTCATACATCCACACGGCCAATTCGCTCCCACAGAGAGGGACTTCTCCGGGTGCCGTCCACTAGACGTTGTCAGCGGGCGACGCCCAGGGGAAGGGCTCTCTCTGTGGCGGGCCCAGCCCTCTGGAACGACCTTCCCCCCGACATTAGAACAACTACGGACCTCCGCTCCTTCCGTCTAAAATTAAAAGCATATCTGTTCTGCTTGGCCGGCCTAGGGTAGTCTCTCGTCTATGGGATTGTTAATAATTTTAGATAGGGATTTTAGTATTTTAATTGGTAATTTTTAGCGCAGGGATATATTTAATTTGTTTTTATTATGTGTATGTGTATTTATTGTTTTATTTGCCCTGTGCACCGCTCCGAGTCCCTTTGGGGAGAGGGAGCGGTCAACAAATTAAATTATTGATTATTGATATTGATTGATACCAAAATTGCATTTAAAAATATAAATCTGTATCCTTTCTTTGTCTTGTCATTTTTATATCGGGTCAAAGGGGGATATTAATTTCTCAAACTATCACCTGATTTTGTATACTTTTTTTTAGTGCAGCCCCAAGTATGCTCTACAATATTATATATTATATTATATATTTATTAAATTTCTATCCAGCCCTATCTCCCAAAAAGGGACTCAGGGCGGCGCACAGGAACTTAAAATCCAACAATACAAATAGTACAAATTCTACAAAATTTAAAACTACTATTAAACAATTTAACCTGTGCTAAAAAGAGACAGTTAATTTAAAACCCAGATCTAATAAAACATGGTTGTAGCAACTATACCAGGCCGGCCATATGGAAGAAATAGATTTTTAAAGTCCGGCGGAAGAGGCGAAGGTCGGTGATAGTCCGGAGGTCTGGGGGGAGGTCATTCCAAAGGTCGGGACCTGCCACAGAGAAGGCTCTTCCCCTGGGCGTCGCCAGCCGGCATTGTCCAGCGGACGGCACCCTAAGGAGGCCCTCCCTGTGGGCAAAGTATGCAAGAAAGTTATTTAACCTGGTTTATAATCTTCTGTGTTGTGTTATTCATTGGAAGCAAATATCAGAACCTCTTACATGTGAGGAGTGGGGAGAAAAAACAGTGCAGCCAGCCAGCCACTCCATCTTTCTATAAAGGAGAATGCTACAAGGGTTTTTTTTTGGGGGGGGGGGGGCAGAAATAGGAAAAATACAAGGGTATGCACTTAGCTCAGGCAAGGTCCCATTGAACTAATAGGGAATCTTTCAGAGTAGAGTTAATATAAGATACCCTTGCATTATATCAGGGAAATTATTGAAGTCTGCCTTTGTGTTAACGAATAATCATATCTTGCTCTCTGGGCTGGACTGTTCTCAGATTCCTTGCCCATAATATGGCAACCATTAATTCATCATCTGACACCAGGAAGCGATATCTAGGTCCTTCACTGCTTGTGGGAAAGTTTGAAGAACAGTAAGTAATAACCTGATAAGCATGAAGAGCAAAATGATCCCACAGACATCTAAAAGTAGAGCTGCTTTGGGAAAAGAAAGAAGACAACGTGCTTCCTTGTATGAAAATATGACCCAATGCAGACAAAATTATAAACTTGATTTCTCTGCTAGCTTTGAGTTTTCCTAATAAGATTCAGCATTATTTGTAAATACACTTGCTTTTTGCTTTCTTGAAAGAGCAGCAATATTATCTGATTTACTGGCCCAGAATCATGTAGGAGAGATGGTGGTGAGCCTAGAAAACTTACAAGAATTCTTCATAAACTGACAGCGCTTCCAAATAGACCAGGGGTCTGCAAAGTTGGCTCTTTTAAGACGGATGGACTTCAACTCCCAGGATTCTGGGAGTTGAAGTCCACCCATCTTAAAAGAGCCAACTTTGCAGACCTCTGAAATAGACCATTCATAACATTAGGACTAAAACAAACAAACAAAAACCCCACCCTTCAAACCCAGTTCTGCAGCTGTTTTGTCTTATAACATATTTTCTGTGGTTAAAAAGCATAAAAAAAGGAAATGGCAGAGTTAAACATGAGAAATGCTGATAATATTCTACATTTCATAAACGTCGTTGAAAAATTAGACTGATTACAAAATAAAAGCCTCGTCTGGAAGTACCCATAAAATGAAAGCTCTTTATTTCAAAAACCACCAACACGAAATAGCCTCTGAAATTCCTATCTTAAGATGCATTGTAATACACAATTCAAATGTTATAAAGTAGTCCTGGAGAAATAACAAAAAATCCATTCTGAATTTTAGATTGAAGTATTAGACTATTAAAACTATCATCACAAAAGATAACATAACAGAAAATCTTTATTTAAATAAAAAGCTGATTCTCATATAATAATAATAATAATAATAATAATAATAATAATAATAATAATAATAATAATAATAATAATAATAATAATAATAATAATAATAATAATAATAATAATAATAATAATAATTTTAATTTATAAAACCGCTCTCTCTCCCCGAAGGGACTCGAGGCGGTGCACAGGGAATTTAAAAATACATACATAAAACCAACAAGCATAAATACAGTTAAAATAGATTAAACTAGACCCTGCGCTAAAATCCCAAACTAACTAAAACTAGACCCCAAAAGTCCTTAATAAAACAGTTCAATTACCCCAAGCCGGCCAGGCAGAAGAAATGAGTTTTTAGTTTTTGACGGAAGGAGCGGAGGTCCGTGGTTGTTCTAATTTCGGGGGGAAGGTCATTCCAGAGGGTCGGGCCTGCCACAGAGAAGGCTCTTCCCCTGGGCGTCGCCCGCTGGCATAGCCTAGTGGACGGCACCCGGAGAAGTCCCTCTCTGTGGGAGCGAATCGGCCGCAGGGATGTATGGGGCAGGATGCGATCATATATATATATGTATGTATGTATGTATGTATGTATGTTAGTTTTATGAGCTGATCAATAAATAAATCAGAGAGACTAGGATAGATCTATTTCGAGCTGGGCTCATCACCAGAGATGCAGCTGATGCAATGGGAGAGCCTAGCTAGCTGAATGGCTAAAGGCTCTTGCCTGATATGCAATACAGCCCTGGTTCGAATCCCAGTAAGGGTATGGCTAGCTGATGAGAGCTAAAAAGCTCGAAATAGATCTATACTAGTCTCTCTGATTTATTTATTGATCAGCTCATAAAACTAACACACATATTTAAAAAATCACACAACTCTTGGCTTTCTGTCTAGATGGTCTCTGGTGATGAGCCGAAAGGCAGAAAATGAAACAGTATGTCTCCTCCCTTAACAGGGTGTTGTGGAACAAAGTATGTGTGTGTGTGTGTGTGTGTGTGTTAGTTTTCTGAGCTGATCAATAAATAAATTGATCAGCTCATAAAACTAACACACATATTAAAAAAAAAGTACACAACGGAACTCATGGCTTTCTGTCTAGATGGTCTCTGGTGATGAGCCGAAAGGCAGAAGAGGAAGGCAGTATGCTTCCTCCCTTAATTGTGGCCCTAACACGGTGTTGTGGAACAAATGTATGTATGTATGTATGTATGTATGTATGTATGTATGTATGTATGTATGTATTTCTTAAGAGTCATGTAGTGGTTAAGGCACCAAAATAGAAACCAAGAGACCGTGAGTTCTAGTTTATCTTAGACACAAAGCCTGACCTTGGGCCAGTCACTCAGCTTCGAGAAAGAGGCCATGGCAACCCAAGAAAACTTATCCAGGTGGTCACCAGGAGCTAACAATAACTTGAAGGCATTATGTATGTAGATGTACATGCATGCAAGAGAGTGTGTGTATATCTATCTTAGATTAGATTATTTCTCTCAGCCAACTATCTAGATTCGCGCCAGTCCGGCTTCCGACCCGGGCACAGTACCGAGACGGCATTGGTCGCATTGGTCGATGATCTCTGGAGGGCACGAGATAGAGGATTTTCCTCTATCCTAGTCCTATTAGACCTCTCAGCGGCTTTTGATACCATCAACCATGGTATCCTATTACGCCGACTGGGGGGGGGTTGGGGCTGAGAGGCACCGTTTTACGGTGGTTCTCGTCCTACCTCTCTGGTCGGTCACAATATGTGTTGACGGGGGGGAAGAGGTCGACTTCTAGATCCCTCTTATGTGGGGTCCCTCAGGGGTCAGTCCTCTCGCCCCTGCTGTTCAACATATATATGAAGCCGCTGGGTGAGATCATCCGTGGTTTCGGGGTGGGATATCATCTGTACGCTGATGATACCCAGCTGTACATATCCACCCCGGACCACCCCAATGATGCCGTCGAGGTTATGTCCCGGTGCTTGGAGGCTGTACGGATCTGGATGGGTAGTAACAAACTCAGGCTCAACCCGTCCAAGACTGAGTGGCTGTGGCTTCCGGCACCCCGTTTCAGCCAGATTATTCCAACTCTGGCCATTGGGGGCGAAACACCAGCCCCTGTGGAGAAGGCACGCAATCTAGGTGTCCTCCTGGACTCCCGGCTGACTATGGAAGACCAGGTGGCGGCCGTGGCCAGGGGGGCATTCCATCAGGTACGCCTGATGCGCCAATTGTGTCCCTTACTGGATCGGGGAGCCTTACGCACAGTCACTCAAGCACTCGTCACATCTCGACTTGACTATTGCAATGCTCTCTACATGGGGCTTCCCTTGAAGTGCACCCGAAGACTACAGTTAGTCCAGAACGCGGCCGCACGGATAATTACGGGAGCGCCTAAACACTCCCATATAACACCTGTCCTACGCGAGCTCCACTGGCTTCCTGTGGTCTTTCGGGTGCGCTTCAAGGTCCTAACGACCATCTTCAAAACGCTCCATGGCTCGGGACCTAGCTATCTGCAAGACCGTCTCCTGCCCCATACATCCCTGGGACCGACACGCTCCCACAGAGAGGGCCTCCTCAGGGTGCCGTCGGTCGGGCAATGTCAACTGGCGGCGCCCAGGGGGAGGGCCTTCTCTGTGGCAGGGCCGGCCCTTTGGAACGACCTGCCCCCTGAAATCCGCACCATTCCTGACCTCCGCCTCTTCCGCAAATGTCTTAAGACTCACTTCTTTCAACTAGCCGGCCTTGCGTAACCCCAGCACCGCCAATTATAAACAAGGGTTTTAAAAACGGTTACAACACAGGCATCTAATATCTATGTATTTGTATTTTGTATTTATTGATTTAATTCTATGTTCGCCGCCCCGAGTCCCTTGTTGTGAGATGGGAGCGGGTTATAAATATGAAAAATAAATAAATAAATAAATAAACTGTATATGAAATTTATCTTTTATCAGCCAAAGAGGGTTGCTATTTACTTCATTAAGCTGGTTTGCTACACTCCGAAGGTTTTATATTTGACTTTAGTCATTCATATTAAACATGGTTCCATTGAGGCTTCTACTGTAAAGTAGCCAATGTCTATTATTCATTAGGTTGTGACACAAAAGGTCTAAAAATAAATCAAGAAGCTTTGTAGTTTAGAATCTCTTAGATCATTTTTCTAGGCTCTCACAAGTAAAACTGGCAATATTTACTTGCAGCCAAATATATTTGAGTGTTAATGAGCTGTTATTTACACGAAAAGTTGTACCTTGAAAAGTCATGGTGCTTTGTCATGTTAGCGATTTGCTGCCCAATTGTTTCCTATCTCGTAGCTTGCCCATCCTCAATTCACTTAGCAGTTTCCAGACTGGCCCAGTTTTTGCTTGCCTGGGATTTGGTGGGGTAGTGGTAGTTTTGTAATATAAAGTGCTCAAGCAGGACATTTAATGCTGCTACAGTTAGAATTAGCCAGCTGCGTAATTCTTTTTATCAGGCATGTTGAAGCAGATTGAACTGTGACAGTGTGAAATTTTTTAAAACTTTCATATCGAATGGCTGGCTATATCAATTGAATAAATAACTACATACGTATTTGATTTATTAAAATCAGGGTGAAACCTCCTAAGAAAGTAGTGAAGCCCAGCTGTCCTTCAACTGAAACATTTTCCAAATGTTTATAAATTCGATTTTGATATTTTTTTAAAAAAATTAACTACAATGTAGCTTTATTGGGTGCTCATGTTATATAGGTTCCAAATATTTAGGACATATTACAGAAATAAAGAACAATTATGACAGCGGTTTGAATGGGCCATTATTTCCTATAATTACCAGTTTGTGCTAATCTTTTCAATATATATACTGGATGTTTGATATCTTACTTGCGGTATCTATCAGCTCCAGAGAGGCGCAAAATGAAATTGGAGATCAAAATTAAAAAAAAGACTAGAACTGCATTGTTATTATTCATAAAGATACTACAGTGTTTTGCTTTTTTCTTAAGGTGAATCTATTTATTGAATGAAACAAGTCCATTAAACCCCCAGATTACAGTTTATTAAAGCCTGTTTAAGCCTGCATTTTATGTTACAAAAGCATGAAATGACAGGTAAGGTCCAAGCTTAATTGTATTTAGAGCAATGGATGAATCTTAAGTAGAATGAAGGGAGTTTCCGTATTTGGAGGAGGGGGAGTGTGCCTTATGCTAAAAAATGCATCCTGCATTTTTTTTCTTAGCTGAAATGGATTGTTTACTACAGGGGTCTCCAGCCTTTGCAACTTTAAGTCTGAAGGACTTCAGACTTAAAGTTGCAAAGGTTGGAGACCCCTGGTTTACTATATGGAAAGAGGCTCCATAGAAAAACACAGGCTAATCGTGAAGTATCCATCTTGTCACAAAACATCATCTTTTTCAGGTAAGTAAAGACCTGAGATGTGCTTCACAAACTGATATGCAATCCGGCTTTCTGAATGGAGACAGGCAGTCCAACAGCTCAAGAACATGCACCAGTGGAGGCATCACTGAATCAAAAGCGCTGCTTGTGCGAGCAGTTGAGAATTCCACGTCTGCAGAACAGTGTGTATAAGCAACTCTACTGTTAGTACACCAGTTATTATGTGTGTAAATACACAGTCCTCCACCTTTGCTTTTACCAGAGTTGTTGTTTCTGTCAAAGCAGTGTGTGGTGCGGTTAGTTGGCTCCACAGATGCATCCGGTACAAGTGGATGAAGCCAGGTCTCTGTGATGATCATCACACAGCAGTCACGAATGAGCTTATTCGCTGCCATCCATAGCTCTAGTTCATCAGTTTTGTGGACAAAGGATCTAGAGTTGGTTAGGAAATGCTTGGTAATGCTGGTCTGTGAGGCTGTTTCCGTAATCGAACTAGCAAACCTGCTCTGCATCCCCACTTCTTCTTCCGCTCTCTTCACTGCCTCCTAGGCCAAACAACGATCCTTGGAGAGCCTGGCAGTCTTACTATGTCACTCAGTATATTATGAGACTGCTGGAAGTCGCTGGTAATATCAAGTCGACTAGAAGATCCAATCTTTAATAATAACTTAATAACTCCCTGCAGGTATAGACTAGTTTTTGCCTAACTCTACTGTGACACCAGGAGCTCAAAGCCACAGCGCCTAAGCGTGCCGCCATCTTGAATGGTAAAAAAAATGGTTATAGACAAAGCAACCAGCAGTCATTTAAAATGCATAGCAATGCATACTAAACATATTAAAATTGAATCAGAAGGCCTTATTAAATGAGTTGCATCTTTCTGAAAGAAGCAAATATGCAGAGCCTATCTAAACAAATACACACAGAAAGGCTGACAATCAAGAAATGGCAAAAGCTTTCAAGAAAAAAGTGGGCTAGCCTTTTGGTGGCTTGGGACCCTCCTTAACATTTTGAGGAGCCTGAGGGATACAGTGGATCGGACAATGGTGCAAAATGAGCAGGGTTGGGGTGGGCTTCTTAACATCTGAAGCCTATGTATAGGATTTGGATTGCAGTTTTCACATACTTCCTGCCTCAAAAGAATGAAAACTATGTTATCAAAGTGGTCAGATAAGTTTCCGGGACAATAATAATTTCCAGATTGTTCAGCTATGGACTTATTGAAGTTAAATGTTCTAAAACAGGGGTCTCCAACTTTTGCAACTTTAAGTCTGAAGAACTTCAGCTCCCAGACTTCTCCAGCCAGCAAAGCTGGCTGGAGAAGTCTGGGAGCTGAAGTCCTTCAGACTTAAAGTTGCAAAGGTTGGAGACCCCTGTTCTAAAAAGTTAGAGTGCTTGGTAAGAGGAAACCTTCATCAAACTGCTACACTGAGTCTGTGAGCCCATAGAAAGGTTTAGGAGAGTGGCAGGTTTCAAAAAGAAGTAACTGAGGCCAGATGCTTACAGTTATTTTTCTACTTAAATGCATCCCTGACTTGGGGGTAGGCTCATGACTTTCTGCAATCAGCACCTGAAGCTACTTCTATTTTGGGGTGTCATGGCAGGCTGAAGGATCTTCAGAAAGGAAATCATAAAGACAAGAAACCCTGAAGCACTCATAAACAATGTTGTAAGAATCGCTACAGCCATTGATAAATGCTTAAGCAATTTGTCAATGACCTTAAAATATTGCAGATAATAAAATGCCGCCAATGATAATTTGCTGGGGCATGTGACTTTTGTTGTGGGTGATGCATTTACAGTGTGTCACTTCCAAAGAATTTGGGTAGGGAAAGGCAGTTCACTGACTATTAACCCATAAAAATGTCCTTGACCTTTAGATTTTCCCAGTTCTGATTTTGTAACAATATTGAATGAGGTAAAAGAAAAGGCTTAAGGCTGAGATATAAAATTCTCAGAGCCAATGAAGCTTATTGGATGAGAAGTGAAAGATCTTTTTTTTTCTTCTTCAAGGAAAAAAAATAGTCCAGTTGCCTTTTTAAAAAAGCACATTTGAAAGAAAAATTCAGAGCACTACTTCCTATTGGGATGCACAAAAAAATTAAATGCAACTCTCATTTATTTCAATGGAATATCTTCAGGCAAAACCTCAAATTAAGCAGAACTTATTTGTAAGAAAAATCAAAACTTTGAGATTTGAGCCACCATGTTTCCTCCCTGCTGCTGTAAAAGTTTGCCCCTTATTTTTCATGGTACAGAAATTCCCTGTTTTTCCAAAGGGATGGAACGTGAATATAAATGAGAACAAATTTCTATGAATAAAGCAGAGAGATTACCAATAATTTACAAACACCATATTTTTAATAGAATGAAGCTACAACTATCATATATATTTACAAGTCAAGGAAGAGGATTTATTTTTTGTAGGGTGTACAGCTTTTTTCCCCCTACATACAGAAAAAGTAAAAGTAGCTTTAAAGATTCCTTTGAGCTGAGATTCTGATCACTTCAAAAGAGTATCCTTTTTTTTTCCCTTGATTGCAATGAGGAAGTGGTTTGGCATTGCCTTTTTCAGCTAACCAAACCAACATATAACCCTAACATTTCCTGGTGAATTCATACTAACTAGGTTTGACCATGCATAGCTTTTTTGAGATCAGCCAAGGTCAGCTGCACACTGTTGCCAGCTGTTGACTTTGTGTTTTCTTATCTTTTATTCCTAAAATAGTTCGTTAGCAAAATAGGAAAGATTATTAGGAAATCTATAACAGATGAGTTGGTTGTCCTTACGGTAAAATGAGTTTGAAAAGTGTTCATAAGTTTAACATTTGATTCCTACACCTGTTTAGTATAGTTGGCTGGCACTTGTCTTTGTCTCAGAAGGTGGCAGCACTGAGCTGATCTTGTCCAAGCTAGGAGGTTTAAGCAGGAATGAGCCTGGTTGATCTAGTATTGGATCGCCTTACCAGGCTGTAAGTTAGAGAAGTCAGTAAAACGTCCTGGATAATGGCAAGGCCAATTCATTTTTGTGCAGAATGCCCCGCTCTCTCATCAGCTGTGCCCTCAAGACATGGCCTTTATCTAAACCAAAGCCCATTCTTAAGCCAGCCATAAATTAACTTTAATGCCCAGAGTTAGTGTTTCCCTCTATTATCCTTATACATATTCAGTATTAATATAAATTGATACGCTTCAGGAATGTCTATGTCCGTGATGGCAAACCTAAGGCACGCATGCCACAGGTGGCACGCAGAGCCATTTGTCAGGGCACGTGAGGCATTGCCCTGTCAGTTGGCCAGTGCGCATGCACGCGCTGGCCAGCTGACTTCAGCCATCTTTTGAGGCCATTTTCCTTGAAGCCTCTGGAGTGTGAAAAACTGGCCCTACGGGCAAACCGGAAGTTCAGGAACATATTTCTGGTTTGCTCGTAGGGCTGGTTTTAGCCCTCCGCAGCCTTCAGAGAAGTCTCCTGAACGCTCCGGAGGATGAAAAATGGCCCTAAGGACAAACTAGAAGTGACTTCCCATTTGCTCGTAGGGTCATTTTTCGCTTTCTGGAGCCTTCAGGGAAGCCTCCTGGAGGCCCCCAAAGGCTCCGGAGGGCTAAAACCGGTCCTACGAGCAAACCGGAAGTTCATTCCTGAACTTCTGGTTTGCCCACAGGGCCGGTTTTTCGCACTACGGAGGCTTCAGGGAAGCTCCTGAAGCCTCCAGAGGGGCTGCTGGGGAGGCTGTTTTCGCCCTCCCCATGGTCCTATAAAGCCTCTGGAGCCTGGGGAGGGCGAAAAAAGCACGCCAAAAACAGGGGGGAGCGCTTGTCATTCACGCATGCGCACTGTGGTCGTGCACATAGCATCATGGGTGTGGCACACCCACAAACGAACCTCCTATGCTCCCTCTGCTTTTGGCACACGAGCCAAAAAAGGTTCGCCATCACTGGTATATGTGGTGACCACCTGATTAGGTGGTGACCCTTTGGAATCTAGGTTTAGTTTAATATCTTTTGGCTACTTTAAAATGGTGTCTGGAGACTCTTCCTTGACTCTTGTTGTTCAGACATGAGCAAAAATAGAGCAAAAGAAATGAGCCAAACTAGAGCAAGATTTAACAAACTTTATCAGTCCAATCATCTGTCAAAATCAACCCCCACCTCAGGTCCATTACAGAGCATAAATTGATGGTTCTCCCAGGCTGGTAAACTTTGGTGGGAGAGGAGGACAATTAAGCCAGAAGAACCCATCAATCCCCGTCTTTAATATGTTCTGCATACCAGAAAGAAGAACATTAAAAGTATCATAATGTACCAGTCAGCCCAAAGATATGTAATCCATGTTATGACTGTTTATGCAACAGCAGGAAGATTAGTATTGTAAATATTGCACAATGTTGATACAATGCAATCTCAAAACTATTTTCAGTTTTAAAAATTACAACACCACATATTCACCACAGTAGTGCTACTGACCTCCATAAGGTTGTTTTTAGTTGCGCAAGTCGGTGATGAAATCAACATTATTCAGTAATTAGAATTAATGTGACTAATGGTTTTACCATCTGGACATAAATATGAACATTTCTGAAATACAAGATTACTAACAGCTACAACAATTAAAACGTCACTACGGTACTAACATATGGTAACTGTGAAAGACATATGTCATGTGGGAAAGAGACTGAAAACAAAACTGACAACATTATAATATTTCAATACAAATACAAAGTATGACCCGCTCGGAAAAGTCCATATTTATAGTTGTTGCATTTTACAAAACATATTAACTTAATGCGTAGTGTCTAATTTTCCAGCTTACACTGCTTGGAAAGGCTGCTAAAGTTTTGTTTCAACTCATGGATGAAATGAGAATTGTACTGTAAGGAGGAAGCTATCTTGGCCAACTGAGCTCCCTTTTTATATCTTTATTATGGCAGCTTTAGGGTTTGTTCACAGAAAAACAGGATGAATGGATGGACAAATAACATACTAAAATTCAATAAAATGAAGAATACAAAGAATAATGTAACATGAATGAGTTTTTGTAGTACTGATAAAAATGCAGAGGAGCTAAAATGATCAATACTTCACTACAAATAGAGTACAATAATTATAATTTGGAAAATTGTGGAGTAATAAAAGAATATGGAAACAATGGAGATATGTAAAATTGTGAAAACAATGACAATTTTAGGTAAATCCTTTTCCTGTAACACATAGTCAGGGTCAAATACAGAGAGATACAAAGCCAGTAAAAGGAAGCTCTTTACTGAATGCATACAGAAACTGGAATGTATGACCAATAGACATGGCATGGCAAAGACCATCAATTTAGAAGAATGTAATAGATGGACCAATCTATGTAGGAGGTTTGTCTTCATGGATATTTGCTATTGATGAACATTTATACTACTTGCAGAACCCAAGGACAGCAGGTGTTCTAGACCAGGGGTCTCCAACCTTTGCAACTTTAAGTCTGAAGGACTTCAGCTCCCAGAATTCTGGGAGCTGAAGTCCTTCAGACTTAAAGTTGCAAAGGTTGGAGACCCCTGGTCTAGACCAGCTTCTGGGAATGGTAGTCAAACAGGGAAATCACCCTGGTGACTATAGGTGTAATCTTCTAATATGCCCACCATGAACTATTACATGGCACAGATGCCTGTGCTCCTTGGACCCTTGATCTTATCCAGGGGCTTTTTCGTTCATCAACATTGCAAAGTCTATAAAAAATTCATAATGCAGAAAAAGTCGGTGGTTGATTTCATTTTTTTCATAATACAAAACCGGTGTGTTAAATTCATATGAAACATCTCATTCTGTCCTTTATTTTGGAATGCCATGAAATAAAAATAAAATATTCTGTTGACCTAAAGCACATACTTCACTTAGCAGCCTTGTCAACCACGAAATTTGAAAAATATACTTCACTACTATTTGAATAGTCTTGTATATTATACATGGGCGTGTTTTCAGGGAGCACTATATGTTGCATAACTGTTCCTAGAAACTAGCAATTAACGCTATTCATGGTTTGTCACGGCTGGATGATACACAGCAAAAGGAATGTGATACTGCTTTTAAAATAGCCTATGACAGTTTTCAATTCAATGTGGTAATACAATGCATGATATCATTCTCTGGGTATTGCATTGGATTCTTGTCAGTTGGTTAAATTTGACTGCTTCACCACATACATGCCACAAAAACAGTAGCAGCAGTAGCAGAACGTAAGTTCTCTTTTAAAAACAAAACAAAGATAATCTGTCAGAGAAAGCTGCTAAGGAGAACAAGTTTCATATAGATCCAGAACTGGAACATGAAGTTATTGCAGTCCTTAATATATTTACATCTGGCAAGGATCCTTTGACCATATTACATATATGAACTGAAGCTCTAGTTCTTTACAGAATTAATAGTATATTCCGCCTCTAAGCACTTAGAGCAAAAAATGGAAGAGTAGAAAATGGAGGGGAGAGGGAAATCATGAAAAAAATTAACCCTGGTTTTGAAGGAAGCATGCCCTGGAATTTATTCTGGAACTTATTGCGATTAGCTGTTTAGTATGTATAATGCATATATAGGGCTGCAGTTTAAGCTCCATGAAATTTTGAATGCAGAAGTAACTTATTGGCATTTATTGTGATTTATGTCAAGATATTATATAGTGTATGCACACAAATATGAATACAATGCTACTAAATGGTAGATATTCTAAAATAATACTTTAAATAATTAAATATGACCACATCCTACGTATGAAAGGGGTTGATTTAATTCTGTCTTTAAAATTTAGGCCACTGTTTCTTATATTAGCCTGTTATTTGGGGGGTTCCAGAAAATGTCCAGGAAAAGTTCCAGGCTCTGTTTACAGTCACTTGTGCCCTTGTTACCTCCTATCGGCAATGCCTGCTACACGGGGCTGCTTTTGAAGAGCATCTGGAAGCCTTAACTGGTGCAGAATGCCGCTGCATGGATTGTAAAGGTACTGGTTGTTACTTTTAAAGTTCTACATGATTTGCGATTGGGGTACTTGTAGGATATTCTTCATCCAGTTGTTTCTACCAATCAAATTAATCCAGCAGGATGGGCACGTTCTATGTCCATCAGCCAAGGAATGTCAATTGGTGGCGACAGTGGTGGGATTCAGCCAGAATTGGTTGTTGGAAGAAATCTCCTTTTGTTTTTTCCCACTTTACAGTGCTAATTGTTAAGTCCTCAGGTCTACGACCGAGCCAGCAAGTCTGGTAAACTCTGAGTCACCGCATTCCGGAACGGAGCCGGCAGCTGCGTCTGATTGGCTAAGACGCAGCTGGCCGGATTCTGTCTAGAAAATAGATACAATGTTGCAGCTTGCTTGTTAAAAGGTTCCCCGCCTTAAAGCTGTATATAAGCAGCTGTCAGACAGGGAAACCTTGCCAGTAATGATCCTAGTGTATTGTAAATAGTTGTGAATAAACGTTCCTGTTGTTTGACCATGCCTGAGTCGGAATCCTTTGTCTAATCCAACACTGGCGACGAAGGTGGGATACAGGCCTTGTCACTAGACACAACAGGGAACGAAGCGTCGACTGTCCAAGTGCAGAGCGCCCACCACAGCCTCACCATGGCGACAATGCCACCGTTCGCTCCGTTCGACCCGATGAAGGAGCAATGGGCTTCCTTCTTAGCTCGCTTCGAGTGCTTCCTGATAGCAAACGATTACGGCGAGCTAGCACCAGCCAGGAAGCTGAGCCTTTTTCTCCAGTGCGGCGGCCCGGAATTGTTCGCCACCGCGCGGACCATCGCAGCCCCAGCAGCTGTGCACGAAGTTCTGTGGGACGACCTCCTCGGCCGCCTGAGGGCACACTATGCACCCGTGCCCTCACGCATAGCACACCGCTATGCATTCAGACAATGTGTGCAACAACCAAAACAATCGGTGGCCGAATTCCTACAAAAATTAAGAGCCACCGCGATTCCGTGTGAATTCCCCGCAGCCTTCCTGGAGGAATCGCTGCTGGAACAATTCGTATGTGGCATGAAAGACATCCGCCTCAAACGCCGCTTGCTCTCCAAAACTGTGTTGACTCTAGAGCAAGCGGTGGAAGAAGCCCGCGCGGCGGAATTGTCAGAAATATCAACGTCTGACATGGGCTGTGAACACCCTCCTCTCTTCCCCACACCGCGAGCCTGTTTGGTGGACGAGATAGCCCCGCGGAACTCTTGATGGGTCGTCGCTTGCGGACCACCCTGGACAGACTGCACCCCGATTACGACGGGGTGCAGAGGAGCAACCTGCAGGCCCCCTCCCCTCGCTTGTTTAAAACTGGGGACCTAGTCTGGGCAAGGAACTTCTCAGGGGAGCTGAGATGGGTTCCCGCAACCGTCTTGGACTTAACCGGCCCCTGTTCTTATAGGGTCGGCCTACGCGATGGATCCGAGTGGCGGCGCCACCTGGATCAACTAAGACGCCGCCTGCCAGAGACGGCCTTCGCCACACCAGGCCGTTCCTGCCCGTTGGCCCCCGTTGGGCCGTTGTTGCCTGTTCAAGCCAAACCGCAGATTGTAATTTCAGAGGCCTTTGCCAGTCCAGGCCTCTCCTCATCTGACACCCCGTGCGGAACCCCTCCGGACTACTCCACTCAAGCCGACATGGAATTGTGGGCCTCTCCTCTCGGAGGCCCTCCCTATCAAGCCGCTGCCTGCCAGCAACCTTCAAGAACCTCAAACCCGGTCGCCACGCCCCCTCGCCTGGACTTACCATTATCGCCGGTACCAGCCACGCCGACTCCACCTCCGAGGGCAGACCGCGGTGACGTAAGTGGAAGCTCCACTCCCCGCAGAGAGGAGCTTCCCCAGGAACTACTTACCTCACCAAGCTCTCCGCAGCAACTGAGGCGTTCGGGGCGGGTCCGACATCGCCCCACCTATTTGGACGAGTACGCATGCGCTTGCACTTTGATGGACAGAGAGACTGGACACATGCGCACTGACTATGGGGGAAGGAGTGTTAAGTCCTCAGGTCTACGACCGAGCCAGCAAGTCTGGTAAACTCTGAGTCACCGCATTCTGGAACGGAGCCGGCAGCTGCGTCTGATTGGCTAAGACGCAGCTGGCCGGATTCTGTCTAGAAAATAGATACAATGTTGCAGCTTGCTTGCTAAAAGGTTCCCCGCCTTAAAGCTGTATATAAGCAGCTGTCAGACAGGGAAATCTTGCCAGTAATGATCCTAGTGTATTGTAAATAGTTGTGAATAAACGTTCCTGTTGTTTGACCATGCCTGAGTCGGAATCCTTTGTCTAATCCAACACTAATCCTGTAAGGCAGGGGTCTCCAACCTTTGCAACTTTAAGTCTGAAGGACTTCAGCTGAAGTCCTTCAGACTTAAAGTTGCAAAGGTTAGAGACCCCTGCTGTAAGGAAGGCAGGAAGGAAACATTCTGGTGTTGTTTCTAGTCTAATCTTGATTGCCCTGCCTCTCCGGTTAACCCTTATTACATTGTAACAGCTAAGGCGAAGTGCCCATCAATGTGAGTGACATTGAGTTGGCTACGGCCATACGGTCACATGACCACCGAGCCACACCTACCCAGCTGATCATCACTGGTTATTAAATTATTTGAATCCCACCGCCAGGAGTGGTGACCAGGAGACACACCATCTCTGCGATAATGCCTGTCCTCTGGAACATCTTCCTACCATAAGCAACTGTCTGGAAAAGATGTAATGCAATAAATTAGGCTTTATTTACTAGGTAAAAATCAAACAAATAAATAAGCACATATAACCCCTGGGAAGTTCATTTATCATAAAATTCCTCATGTATGCAAAGGTGATGGTGGTGATGATAGTTTGCATATGTGTAGACTTGGGCTAATGCATTAAGCAAGGCACCCAGTTTTGGATAGGCTAGCAATGGCTACCATGACTCCCTTCAACAGCATCTAGTCAGAACTGTACTTCCCAAGTGCTGGCCATTTATTCATTTAGAAGATTTATATGGCCACCTGTCTGGCAGGTGAGCCCTGGGCAACTAACAACAGAAAACAAAAACAATATAATAAAACCTCTGTTATACAAACAAAAAATGCAACATTAAAATAAACAGAATGCAGCAATCTGGACACCATAAAACTCAACCGCACACACCACCCCTATATTGGACTTACCTAATATTCTGCATGTGGCTGGTCCTAGCTAGGGGCCTTGCAGATGCAGACTGTTCCATAGGAATCAGCCTTACATTCCCAAACACAATTACTGAGAGCCTGCCCATTTTTGTCCTATCACACTTTCTTCGTGTTTCCTTTTTTTTATTCTTTTCACCCTTGAATGTTTAGGTACTCCTTCTTAATCACAAGGCACTAGGATCCCACATTACCACAAGCCACAAAGGTCAAAACAACAACCCAAATTATTGCAAGCGGAAGGGAGAAAAATGCACATACAAACTGGTCGACGAAAACATTAAAATGGAGCATTTTGGGGAAGCATGCAAAAGGTTCTCAACTTCTCAAGCTTCAATATCTGGGGAATTTTGTGTGGTTTATAACTTCCAATTTGTATTAAATTTTCAGTATTAACAGCATATTTTAATAGTAATATTCTTAACATTTGTACAATTCATTTGAGATAGAAAGTGGTGCTTTGCAATTGATTTTTATGAGCCTCTGTCGGGCTGTTTTTTATTACTCAATTAAGTGCTATGCTGCCTAGTTTTACTGCATTTTAACTAATGTAAGCTGCTTTAAGAACTCTCTTGGCTAGGAAGCAGTGGGGGTATCACAATAATAATGTGATAGATTTTTAGGAAACTAGAACTGGGAGGCAGGTAGATTAGGAAAAAAAGGACAGCCGGTCACCACCATAACTCAGACATTTGTTTCTGATCTCTGGAGAATGGAAGATTTCACCTGACTTCAACCTGTCTCCCAGTTGAAGTGTTTCTTCAACTAATTTCCACCATAAGCTTTTCATGAAAGAAATTCTAACCCCAAGAAAACACTGAGGGTCTGTCTGTAGCCTCCACATTCTGATTTAGCCCCGAAGGGGACGGGGTAGGATTAGATTTCCAAGTGCCTTGCAATCTTGCTCAGAGTGTCTGATTCTCCTGCCCGAGAGCTTGCTTTTCTAAGAGACTTGTTTTGAACTGCTGCTTCATTCTTCATTTGTAAACTATCCTTTGGAGATGGGAGAAAGTAATGACTCGTAATGGTGACCTTGCAAAGCAACACAAAAGTCCATGTGTGAAGATTAAGAGCATCCTAGCATTCAGCACTAGGCAGATTGTACGGTTGAAATAAAAATCAGATAATGGATCAAGTTTAGTGTAAAATAATCTGAAATATATTTTACTAGCTTTTACAAAATGCTCCATGTAAAATCATACGGTTCTTGGAAATTGCCAGACTAAAAACAGGAGTGAATTGTATAGAAGGAAAAAAATAAACCATTATTAAGTATCAATAAATAAGTATACTTGAAATAGATTTGTCCAATCTCTGACTGTACAGGAATAAACAATCAAAGACCGCTCCTAGCATTCTAGATTATAGAAAAGCCTGTTTAGAAGTAAATACTGAACATTCTATATATGCAGCTTCCCTATTATTCTGAATAAGCTTTCAGTCTGTCACACCTAATAGTAAGGAAGATATTTAAGATGAAATATATAAATCTGAAAAAAGTAAAAACTAATGCAAAGTAATGCAAAGTAAAAAAGAACAAGAAAGAAATCAAAGAGGGAGCTAAAAGTGCAAAAAAGAAATAGAAACAAAGAAATAGAAAAGAAAAAATAGAAAGACATTTCCCCCCAAAATCTAGTTCCTATCTATTCTTGAAAAGGATCTACATCTTTCAGAAAAATACCTATATCCTCTTGAAATGCCATTTTTCTGTCTCCATATATCAACAAACCCTAAATTGTACATTTTTAAAAGGCAATTTGCCATGCATAATTCTTATATTTTTCTTAGAGGTTCTGTCCAGTTGTGGCAAATCACTTCAATCCAATTCCTCATCAAACACCAAATTTCATAAGAAAAGCCCATTAATCTCTTCATAAGTCCTTTACATTATTTATGTCATAAATTCTAAATGTCTGAGTCTTAGCCAACTGCAAATTAACTTTCACCCCAACAAATCTATCATACTCATTAGTCAGTACATGTTGTAGTTTTAACTGGGAGGTTACATATAGGCAATTTTTAATAAATCAAATATTTCACCTTTTTTTCTAATCTGTTTCTCTTGTAACAGTGATGGCTGCCAATTTTTTTCCTACTGGTTCGGGCGTGCGCACAACATTTCAGCACATGCGCAGAAGTGTCCAGGTGGGTGGGCGGAGCCTCCTGCTGCCGCTACTACCGGTTCGCCCGATCCGGGCTGAACCGTGAGCAACCTACCTCTGTCTTGTAAGCAGATTTTGTTTTGTTTTGTTTTAATGTTTTTCAAATGACTTTCCCACCTCTTTTAAGGAGCATTTACTCCATTGATATTTTGTTGAACATTTGAAAAACATGATTAAGCCAAAAATTTAGAAAATTCAGCCCCTTTAGCACCTAATTCAATATTATGCCAATTTCCTTTTGCATCTGATTTCTCCAGCCAAATCCCCTCCAACTCGTTTGCTTGTTTTCCCAGAAATTCTCTTGCCTTGGACAGAATTTAGTCAAAGCCTCTGCTGTTTAAAATAAATATCGTATCTTCCATTCTGCCCCATTGAAATGAAATCTTTTTCTGTTTGAGTCAGTCAAAAGGAGCATTTTTACTCAATATTCTAACCAGAATTTGTTTCTTAAATCATATCTGCATTTTTTATCTTCAATTGTGTATTAAAATACTGCTTCAAAACTTGATCTTTTGTCTTCTTCCTGACAAAGTATATAAGGACATGCCCTGGAACATTTATTATTTTTACAAATGTTGCATTTATTCCACATACAATACAATACAATAGCAGAATTGGAAGGGACCTTGGAGGTCATCTAGTCCAACTCCCTGCCTAGGCAGGAAACCCTATACCATTTCAGACAAATGGCTATCCAACATCTTCTTGAAGACTTGCAGTGTTGGGGCATTCACAACTTCTGGAGGTAACTTCTGTTCCACTGATTAATTGTCCTAACTGTCAGGAAATTTCTCCTCAGTTCTAAGTTGCTTCTCTCCTTGATTAGGACCCATTGCTTCTTGTTCTGCCCTCAGGTGCTTTGGAGAATAGTTTGACTCCCTCTTCTTTGTGGCAACCCCTGAGATATTGGAACACTACTATCATGTCTCCCCTAATCCTTCTTTTTATTAAACTAGACATACCTAGTTCCTGCAACCGTTCCTCATATGTTTTAGTCTCCAGCCCCCTAATGATCTTTGTTGCTCTTCTCTGCACTCTTTCTAGAGTCTCCACGTCTTTTCTACATCATGGTGACCAAAACTGAATGCAGTATTCCAAGTGTGGCCTTACCAAGGCCTTATAAAGTGGTATTAACACTTCGCGTGATCTTGATTCTATCCCTCTGTTTATGCAGCCTAGAACTGTGTTGGCTTTTTGGCAGCTGCTGCACAGGCTCATATTTTATTATTTTCTGCATCTTATACCATCCTATTTCAATTTCCCCCCCTAATATCTTCACCAGAGTCATCTGGAATTGCTCTGCATCTCTAACAAAATTCCTTCTCTTTCAATTCCAGTAATGCCAGATTATCTAATTCTTTGCTTTAAAAAAACAAAACAGTAAAATAGGCTCCTAGATTTCATACATTTGTTTTACTTGAATACATCTTAATTTCTAAAAGGGTTCATGCCCTTGCTAATGAAATATCTCCCACAGTGTCTAGGAATTATTTATCCTCTCAATTAAGAAAGCTACAGAATTTTCTATCTCCAGAGTTATCATACATATCTTTGGAATAACTAAGATGTTCTTGAGGTGATTTTCTTTGAAAGTTTCAGAAATTATAGCTAAAGTAGGCAGCATGTTGTACAGTAATACAGTGCATTGCTGTACCCACATTAATGTCATGGATGTTAGTCATTTTTTATTTTAAGTAAGAAGAAATCAAGCTAATATTAGCAAAGTTCAGAACCTCACCCTCAGGAATTAGATGAAGCATTTATGTTTAGAACAGGGGTCTCCAACCTTTGCAACTTTAAGTCTGAAGGACTTCAGTTCCCAGAATTCTCCAGCCAGCTTTCCTTCAGACTTAAAGTTGCAAAGGTTGGAGACCCCTGGTTTAGAAGACTAGGTTCTTTCAAGGAGTGAAAGCATAATCACTCTGGTTTCCAGTTGGGTCTAAATTTCAGTTACATAAAAATAGCTTTGATCTTATTACTGTAGCTGCATGAAACCAACATCTCAGTGCTTCCTTCATCTGTCATTTGACCCCTAACACAATAAGGATGGATTTCAAGGTGCCCATTAAAACTGTAATTGGAAATACTTCATTAAACAAGCAAGAATGTCACAGACAGTTAACAACAAGCCACACTATGCTGTTGAGTTTCATTTCCTATTTTTTTTCCTCTGACCTATTTTGGAGGAAGAACGACAAAGTCATATTAAATCTAATACGAATATTTGCAAAGCTAGTTTGCAATTGGTGAGCAAAAAAACCATTTCTCTTTTCTCTTTCCAGCAAGATCTTTCCTTGCTTCAGATCTGGAGATAAACATTATGTATGTATGTATGTATGTATGTATGTATGTATGTATGTATGTATGTATGTATGTATGTATGTATATAGGACTGGCTCTTTTAAAAACATAAGAAAGGAAGTAGAGTGAAACAATAGAGATCACTTTCTCAAGGCCAGAACAAAGTGATGAGCTATAAGCAGCCATTTATATGCAGCTGATCTCCCTTCCTTTGTGTTCTTGCTTGAATAACAAGTGGTATCTCTTACTCTTTTAGCTATTCCATGGCAGCAGAATGGTCTTCACCCTCTCTAATGCAGTTCTATAGCTACCAACTATCTGAGGAATGGAAGTGAGCACATAAATCCTACATGGCTGATGGATGCTATTGGTGTTCTTTGTTCATTTTGCTTTAATATTATTGCTTTAAAGCATGGGATGTGTTAAAGCAAGTTGTTAGGCGCCTTAACTCAGGGGTCTCCAACCTTTGCAACTTTAAGTCTGAAGGACTTCAGCTCCCAGCAAAGCTGGCTGGAGAATTCTGGGAACTGAAGTCCTTCAGACTTAAAGTTGCAAAGGTTGGAGACCCCTGCCTTAACTGATGGTAGAAATTGAAAATATCCCTCCTTTCACATCTCCAGTTCCAGGAGGATAATGGATCTCCTTTACTGAATTAATCCAGATGTTTGCATATATATTTTTACATTCTATGCATATTAATAATATACAGAACTACCTACCTGCATGAATCAACATTCATGATCCAAAGCAGGAAAATATATTGAATCTGGAACTATGGTAGATAGAGCTTCTGTTAGATCCAGTCACCTCTGGTCATAAGTGCCTATATATCTGTTGCAATTAAAGATTTCGTTGGTCCCTCTCTATAATCCACAATTCAGCAATACATTAAGATCAACTAAAATAACAATGAAAAAAATGCAAATATTTGTGTTGTCCAGAACTTTGAATCACAGAAGAGAAAAGAAGCCAAATTCATTAAAAATGACAAACATTAGTCTTGATGCTAATAGCTTGTGCTATATTCCTCAGAGTCAAACTTATTCTGGGTTGCCTGACAAACTGCATTTGTTATCAACAGATACAATTGGCATTAGAGCCATGTTTTCAAAGTTGGTATCAAAGGTTCACTTTATGCTGAGATCAGCTGGAAGCAGCAGTTACCATTTTGGACATTGCAGCAATGGGGCAGCACACTATTTAATGTATTATTATTATTATTATTATTATTATTATTATTATTATTATTATTATTATTATTATTATTATTATTATTATTATTATTATAATTATAATATATTTGTAGTCTCTGAAGTGCATGCATGAATTGCTTTATAAAATGTTTTAGTAGCAGAATTCATCATTCCCCTTGGTAATTAGTGTCTTTTTCCACAAGTGATTTATAGTATCACTGGCCTGGCCTGAGAACCTCAATTTTACTCCCTGCTCAGATGAAGCTGACCTTCTTGAACTATGATTGATGCAGCCCTATTTCTTATTTTCTAGTCTGTAAAACAAAATATGTAAGCTAGCTAAGAGAGTAAAAACTATGCATCACTGCCCAAGCTGCTCTTTTGAACACTGCAGCAAGGACAGGATTACTCTAAGGATCGGTACTAAAGGGAAATTCAGTGTTGATGCATTCATGTTAGACACAAACTTAAATGCCATTAATTAATCAAAGTATTAGCAATTTAATTTTCTGCTTCGGATGCCCAGACTAAATTGACTTACCCTTGGTACCATGCACATTAATTTCATGGAGAGAATTTTGTGTGAATACCACTATTTCTGCCTCAAAAGACAAACCTTCTTTGGTTAATCCCAATAGGATAATAATAATAATAATAATAATAATAATAATAATAATAATAATAATGATAATGATAATGATAATGATAATGATAATGATAATGATAATGATAATGATAATGATAATGATAATGATGATAATAATGATGATAATAATGATAATAATAATTTTATTTATAGACCACCTCCTCTCCCCAAAGGGACTCGGAGCAGTGCACAGGGAAGTTAAAAAAGCAAATATAAAATACATAAATAGTTAAAATAAGAATTAAACAATTTGTCCCTGCTCTAAAACCCACTATACTAAAACTAAACTACACCCCCCTAAAAACCCAGTTAAAAACGGAAGACTAACCTAGGCCGGCCAAGCAGAAAAAGTATGTTTTCAATTTTTAAGGTTTAATAACCAATCAAGGTTATTAAAACATAGACACCAATTGTACCACTTTCCAAATTCTGGAGATATTAAGTTCCAGAATGCACAATAATTTTATTTATGATTTATTTATTCAACTTATATAGCTGAACATTTCACATTCACGACTCTGGGCAGCGCATACAATTAAAATAACCACACAAACATAATACACACAATGTAGACATAAATAAAACAATAACCCAATTAAAACCAGATTAAATTCCATATTAAAACATGAAACTTAATAAACAGTTAAGTGCAAGTTATGCATTAATAAATGTAGCAATGTAGCAGACGCCAAATCATGACCAGATCAACCCAATGACAAAGCCATAACTTCAAAGCTTGCAAAAGGGGCAGGACCAGTGGTGGGTTTCAAAAAAAGTTAGACCCTATTCTGTAGGTATAGCCTGTTTTGTGGGAGTGGATTGGCATTCATGTGACCGGGTGGGAGTGGCTTGTTGGTCATGTGACCGGGTGGGAGTGCTTGACAGTCATGTGACCAGGTGGGCATGGCCAACTTGTAAAATGTGGTGAAACTCACTTAACAACGCTCTTGCTTAGCAACAAAAATGTTGGCTCAGAAACTACTACTTCTTCTTCTTCTTCTTCTTCTTCTTCTTCTTCTTCTTCTTCTTCTTCTTCTTATTATTATTATTATTATTATTATTATTATTATTATTATTATTATTATTATTAATCCAATTTATACCCCGCTCTTCTCCTAAAAGGACCCAGGGCGGCGCACAGGCAATTTAAAACCAAAACATACATATAAATACCCATATTAAAAAGCTATTAAATAATAATCCCGTGCTAAAACCAACAATAAAATCTCTAGTTAAAATTTACAACGTTAAAACTCAGTATCGGGGGTTATACTAGGCCGGCTTGTTGGAACAGAAGCGTTTTGAGGCGCTGGCGGAATAGGCGGAGGTCCGAGATGTTACATAGTTCGGGGGCAGGTCATTCCAGAGGGCAGGGCCTGCCACAGAGAAGGCTCTTCCCCTGGGTGTCGCTAACCGGCATTGTCCGGCCGACGGCACCCGGAGAAGGCCCTCTCTGTGGGAGCGGATCGGTCGAAGGGAAGTATGGGGTAGGAGGCGGTCTCATATGGCATTGAAGTGTGCAAGTCTTAAAGCTGTCAAGTTAAAAGACCCTTGCACCCCTAACCCTTTAGAAAAAACCCCCAGGGGTGTTCAAACCTGACAGCTTTAAGACTTGTGGACTTCAACTCCCAGAATTCCTCCTTCCCTCGCTCAGCTGCTATTGCTGGAGTCCCATCAGGACAAGTGAGGTTTTGGGAGGAACCTTCCCTCCCCCTCCAGAGAGTCCATACCAGGAGAGAGGAAATGGGCTGGTTTGAATGATGGCTAATGGACAGTTTAGTGTCCAGTGAGTGCTTCCTTCACTCATTCGGGCAGGCAAAAAATGAAAGGAGTGCATGTTACAGAGAACAAAGGAGCTTGCTGCTTGCTTCCTTCACACATTTGGGCAATGGGCATGCTTTCTCACATGCCTTTGGAGAAAGAAAGAAAGAAAGAAAGAAAGAAAGAAAGAAAGAAAGAAAGAAAGAAAGAAAGAAAGAAAGAAAGAAAGAAAGAAAGAAAGAAAGAAAGAAAGAAAGAAAGAAAGAGTGCGAGAAAGCACCCACACTGCCCGAACATGTGAAGGAAGCAAGCGGCAAGCTCCTTTGTCCTTGGCTACGCGCACCTCCTTTCATTCTCCGCCTGCCTCCTTTACTTGTTCGGGCATGCATCCTTCATTGCCGTCCGCCCGTGTTCAGACCAGACTGCCTCCTATCTCCCCACCTGGGTGCTCTGAAGGGGCATGGAAGGTCTCTCTCAAGACCTGCTTCACTTACCTCATGGCACAGTTCTGGGACAGCGGGATATTCTTTTTTTTTTTGCCAGTACGGGGGCATAGCCTTGACCCCTGCCACATCCAGTCCAGCCTCGCGCAATCTCCCCGCCAACCCACTGATCTTAGAATACTCTGCTGGATGGCCTCTCCTTCGCGTCCTGTTGCTGGCTGCAGCCGCATCCTGGCAGGTGCTGTGCCCCCAGAGCAGTCACATGGCAGTGGCCCCTGGGCTGCTGACTGTCCCAGGGCCTGCCCGGTTTCTTCTGGAGGGGACAGGCAGATGGACAGCATTCCCCCTCACCTCCCCGGCTGCCTGCAGCCTCAGAGCCTCGGCTGGGTGGGCAAAGGAAGTGGGTAAGCGAGGCAAGCATGGTGTGAATGGGTGGAGTGAGCGAGTGAGTGGCAACCGGGCAGGCAGGAAGACAAGCGGGGGTGGGCAGGCTAGGGGAGGGAGCATTCTGGTATGCTGCCTCCGGAAGAAGGGGTACAGGAAGGAACACTAAATTTCACCAACTGGTGCGCCCATATCGGTGCATACGAGCTGAAATCCACCCCTGGGCAGGACCAATCTAACCACTACCCTGGGAGAATGTTGTTCTGAAGGATGGGTACCGCAGCACAAAAGGCTTTCATCCTTGGTCCTGTCTGTCAATTTGCAAATAGCAATAGCAATAGCACTCTGACTTATATACCTCTTTACTGTGCTTTACAACCCACTCTAACCAGATAACAGAGTCAGCATATTGCCCCCAACAATCTGGGTTCTCATTTTACTGATCTCAGAAGGATGGAAGGCTCAGTCAACCTTAAGTCTGCATTCTAACCACTGGGCCAGCATGCATCTTGGAAAACGATGGATACGAACCACCACTGTAATGTGTTAACAAAAATGTGTTTACTGTTAACTGTAATGTGTTAACAAAAAATGCAATTGTGTATCTTACGTTGATCAGAGCCAATCAAATAATCAGAGCCATCAAAATTGTTAAACAAGATTTCGTGAAATCAATAATATCATTCTAGCAGAATCAAATGAGTAGAAATTTAAAATGAAGTTCAGCATTTTCTGGAATCAGCTAGATAATTTTCCTTTGCTATTTAATCAAACTACCATCCCATAATAACAGTGTCCAATTTTGAAATTAATTACAATAAACATGTCCCTCTGATTCCAGTGAGACTGTTCCAAAACAAGATTTTAGGAGGGGAGCCAAGATTTCAATTTATATACAGTAATTGCAATAAGTAAAAGTGTTCAAAATGTTCTGTAACTTAGTCTTGAGAGATTACCACCCTACAGCTTTATTGCATGTTCAAATATATCTAACCTGATTTGTTGCTATTGAAATTGCCCAAGAAGATAAATAACTTTGATTTCCCTTACTCCAATTGTTAGTTACATACCAGTAATAATGAGCAAGTTTGCTAAGGTAGTTTTGCATTAAAAAAAAAAAAGATATCACACAGTTTGAACTTCTAAGTGCACACATAACAAATTATATTCCAAATGTGTTGAAATACAAATGGCCAAAATGCTACACGTGGCACCCAATAATAACCTTGGAAAAGAGTGGTTATTTTCAATGTATGAATGAATGAGTGAGAGAGTGAATGAATGAATTATAGAATAACAGAGTTGGAAGGGACTTTGGACGTCTTCTAGTCCAACCCCCTGCTTAAGCAGGAAACCCTATTAAGAGCCAGGGTGGCACATTGGTTATGAATGAATGAATGAATGAAGACAAAGACAGTACAGATATGGTACACGCAAACCCAAGGGAAAATCTCATTTATGGGAATCATTAATTTATTTACTAAGCTTATATGCCACCCAATTTGCCAAAGGTGATTCTAGGCAGCCTACACTCATCCAGTAAAAATACTACATAAAACATTTAAGCAATAAATAGTGTTTAAATTTAAAATCCAGTTAATATTAAATTGAAAAAGATGGAGAGGAAGAGAGCAAGGTGCACATGGAGAGAAAGTGGGATGCTATAAAATCCACCTTCAGAATGCATTAACAATGCAGTGTCAGCTAGGTTTGCCCATGAATATTTACTGAATGAACAGCAAAGTCTTGTAATAATCCTTCATTCAAAATTTTTCTGTAATACGTTTGTGTCCAATGGACGGTTTCTCAAATGTGTAGTGATGAGCTGACAGGAAAGAAAAATAAAGATGCTGAGTGATAATATTTTGCAGACCAGAGAATGCAAATACAGTGAAGCTGTAGTGGCTTGAAAATCCCTTGGGGTGCCAAAGGGCATGTTATTGCTCTTCTTGGAGCTTGTTTGCTTTTTTAAGAAAGGGAGCCAACTAAAATTGGCATTGTTGTACCCATTGCTCCTTAGTGGACAGTTACAGAAATACAATGTGTTCTGACTCTTTTAATGACTGCAGAAAAGAGTATTGAAAACCACAAACTATTATGATTTAAGGATTTTTCTCATTACGCTGTTTTGAAAAGCTTTGCCTGAGACAACCAGGATGGGGGTCTTTTGCCTTGCTAAATGTTAGTGACTAACATGGTCAATCCCAAAATGTGTTGGTAGTTGTTGTGGTCCAGCAGTGCCTAGAAGAAAGCATGTTCCCTACCCTTAGTATATTTTATCTATCACACAAATTCAATGCAGATACATAACAAGATATTTTTTAACTGCTCACTGTAGGAAGGGATGGAGGAGGAATGGAGGGGGAGAGATCATCTGGCCGGCCTGGCCTAATCTATCCTTACTAGGCTGTAATATAAATTTAAATTGTTTTAATAGGGATTGTTGGGAATTAGTGTAAAGGGTTTTTAAGGTTTTAAAGATTTTAAACTTTTAGCGCAGGTAAATTATTTAATTCTATTTTAAATTGTATTGTTGTATTTATATATGTTTTTAAAGTCCTGTGCACCGCCTCGAGTCCCTTTGGGGAGAGGGTGCGGTCTACAAATCAAATGAATTGAATTGAATTGAATTGAATTGAATTGAATTGAATTGAGAGAGAGAGAGAGAGAGAGAGAGAGAGAGAGAGAGAGAGAGAGAGAGAGAGAGAGAGAGAGAGAGAGAGAGAGAGAGAGAGAGAGAGGGAGAGATATGTCCACTTAGCAGATTAGTTATTTAGTAGTTTCACATTTACGTTTTATTGGTTTAGTATTCACAAATAGGCACTATGGTAAGGTAACCAGATGTCCCGCTTTTGGCGGGACAGTCCCGCTTTTCAAGCATCTGTCCTGCATCCCGCATCCTGTTAAAAATGTCCCGCTTTTTGGCGGCGGGGGCCAGGCGGGCGGCGGGTGCTCTGCATATACTCAGAGGCACGGGGCGCGGGCAGGAAGTGGCGGGCTGGTGGGCAGGTGGAAGGGGAGGGCCGGCGAGGGAGGAGCCAGGCCCAGGCAGGCAGCAGGCAGCAGAAGAGGAGGAGAGCCAACCTGAGCCTGCGCAGCCCTGAACTTCTTTGCACTGCGCCGTGATGCGCTGAGAGCGGCTGGCCAGAAGCCCCGCCACCGCCTCCTCCTCGAACAGCTCGTCCCGGGCACCCATGGTGGGACAGGCGGGTGGCAGTGGGGCTTCCGGCCGGCCGCTCTCAGCGCATCGCGGCGTGGTGCAAAGAAGTTCAGGGCTGCGCGGGCTCTGACTGGCTCTCATCCTCTTCCCCCGCCTGCTGCCTGCCTGGGCCTGGCTCCTCCCTCGCTGGCCCTCCCCTTCTGCCTGCCCGCCAGCCCGCTGCTTCCTGCCTGCGCCCCGCGCCTCTGAGTGTGTGCAGAGTGCCCGCCGCCTGCTCGGCCCCTGCCGCCCCACCAGACGCCTACCTGCAGGGAGGGAGGGGGTGGGCCTGCGTGCCCCCCAGCCAGCGAGGGAAGTAGGTGGCGAGGCAGCCTCTGCGGCGACTGCGGAGCTGGGAAAGGCCGCTGCGCCCTACCCCCCGGTCGATGGTGTCCCACTTACTTTAGTCAACTTGAAATCTGGTCCCCTTACACTATGG